>JAOTON010002020.1:0-600000 GCA_034440635.1 Lepas anatifera | reverse complement strand
AGGTGGGGTTGTTTTGTTGTCTCGGTGAGAGCGGCCGCCGCGGGCCGTTTCTTTCACCCTGATTAGCATGGCGGCCGGGCAGGGGCGCTGCTGACGTCACAGTCAGCCAACAAGTGCAGTCTGGGAGCGCCGCGATTTTTACCGCCGGGTGGCGCTGACGCTGCCAGAGCGGCGCGACAGACCCTCCTATGGACCTGTCGAACGGCCACCGACACTGAGCTGCAGCGCGCTGTCGTGGTGCCGAGCTCGGGCGCGTCGGAACAGATGTGAGCGGGTGCCAGGGGTGATTGCTGGGCTCCAATGTCAGCCACATTACACACTGAAAAACTGATTCCCATTCGAAGGTGTCCGGACAGTGTCCCAACTAGCCTACCGATTTTTAGTTTTTTTTCTTTCAAGTTATATATTCAAGATTTGTGACATTTGAAGGCCCCTGCTGCTCCCACAAAAGCTTTGTCTAGCATCGGCACTGACTAAGTCTATCCACATCGAATACAATGAAACTGAACTTTGACAATGAGCAATGCACTTTATGGAACTGCTGAAGATTTGTATAGCACTTGCAAAATGGATCAGATACACAACTGAGTATCGGCATACATACCTAGACCTCCCGCAAAATGGTTCCTAACATAAGTAGCTGGAACAGGAAATACATTTTTTCTGTTCTTGCCCGTACGTATTGTACAGTTTTATCTGCAAATCATAAAATGCGTCGCCCAGCAGAAAAATAACTTCGGGGAGCTGGATAGGTAGAATATTATCTTTACTATTTTTAATCAGAAAATCATTGTGCGAGGGCATAATATCAATTCATCTACTTTCACTTCTTAGTTTTCTTTTATACCTCAATGTGCAATTAAATGATGCTGAGCAATACACCGGCTATTCCGAAAATAGGTATCGATACCTAAATTGTACTTAATTATCCATTGAAACGTAATCGTCAAGATGTTCTAAATATTACTAAAGCGATTCTTTTTCATAACTAAGTTAACATTCAATAAATAGACATTCCAAATATTAAGGGTTCCCTTTGTATATAAAGGGTGCGGCGACAAATGTACCTGCATGTACTTTCAAATTTTGGCATTACTCCTGCCAAATAATCACAACTGAAGAAAATAGGAGAAATGAGGCCATTATATCCCTGAGATAAATGATAAATGAGATGAGGCCATTGTATCTCCATGTGCGTAGCTGTATTGTCGTAAGAACCGAAATACGTAGAACTCAGTGTCAATCAGGTATTCACGGTTCCCGGCATATCAGGGAGAATGCAACGAGATGGACAGGATTTCTGTTGAAGTCCCATTTCCCACTAATGGGCGCAGGAACCGATTGCAATTGGAATTTTTAAAAGTCTTATCTCCGCTTGAATTAGTATCAGTCTTAATTGCTTGCTACTTTTCTGAAAATGAGTGATTAAGCGTTCAAAAGGTAAAAGTCAATTTGTCAGCTCACCCCATTGTGGGCGAGATGAGCTAGTTCCCAGCCCGGTCTTTTTAAAATCGTACTCTTAAGACCATGCACCATAAAATGCACGAGGCAGGGACATGAATTTTCGAAAATGATCAAGGGTGCCTAAATTTGAAGCGACGTTAATAACCACGATCTGGCGCGGCCCGTCGGCTGCAAGGCTGAGCGAGACTTGACAACTTGTAGACTTGCCACGTGATCAGTATTTGATGTCACTCTATTTATACTCATATTTCCCAAGGTTTTGCCAGAAAAATATGCCGAACTGATGTTTTATGCGATCGAAACTTATTTCCTTCAATATAAGGTCGCAACTGGTGGCTGCTTTAGTTCGATAACAATACATATATTTGTCGAGATGGCTTCTTGAATTGGTAGTCATTTCTTTGTGACACTATATACTAAAGCCAGGGCAAAAACCGAAAAGGAATCAAATCCACCTTATACACACACACACACACACACACACACACACACACACACACACACACACACACACACACACACCACACACACACCCACCCACACACACACATATATATATATATATATATATATATATATAAAATATATTATATATATAAGAATATTATAAATATATATAAGAAGATATTATTATAAGAATATATATATATATATATATTCTTATATACCCTTATTTATACTTATGCATTTTTGGGGTAAATTTAATTGACTTCGAAAATTCCAAGCCGGTACGGCTTTCGTTATTCAGTGATTATTTTGAAAACCCAGCCGCCCCAACCTGGTTCAGCCAGGAATATAAAATTGTCTCTTTATTTTTTTTGGAAATCGATTAGTATGTCAACCCAGCACCGACTGGGTTTTTTTCGTACACACCACCGCCTGGAGGCCTCGATCGCCCCACCCCCCTACAATTTCGGAAACCGGAAGTGGTACGGAAAGAATGAAACAGTACTGGAAGCGCCTTACTGTCTTCCACTCAGGGGTCGATTTTGAACCATATCCGTTGACCCATAAGGGCAAACAAAACAAAACATACTAAATGTGTTTGTCTTGACCCAATGATTCAAACGATATACGATATGACTTTGTAAGGTCATATCATGACCTTGGTCTGAGGTCAAATCAAATAATGACCTTTCATGGCCATGTTGCATATAGTTCACATCCTTAGGTTATGCTCATTACGATGATACCAAAGTTAAGACTGTATCTTGTTTCGTTCAAACGTTATAGACACAAACAATTCCAAACACCGTGACCTTTGATGACCTCTGGTGGCCCTGGCATTGGTCTGACCCCAAAATTGATAATTACTTACCTACATAGTTCTTGTTTCACGAGCTTACGAATGGTGCTTAGAAACTTAATCTAGCTTTTCTAGAAGCCGACCTACACCCTGGTTTGGTCACCCTCATTTTCGAAGGACAGAATAGCCTTATATACGTCATAACTCATTGACCTGACCTGACCTAATGTCAATTTTTTGTCTTAGGTTGTCATATTGATCACCCTACAGGCAATCGACGCACGTCTTATTTAACGTTTCCGGCCGAGGCGTTTATATTAATTTGGACGGTTTTGGGTTTAATATTTGTATGGGTTTTTATTATATACGGTTTTATTATATCATTTTTTAGGAGTGCATTCGTCACTTTATTATAGTAGAGTTAATGGAATTTTACGTTAGTGAATCTAGCAGGATTAAATAAAAAGTTATAACAAATTATTAAAGTCACATTAATAAGATACCCACAATCGTTGTATATTAAATTTACCAGAGAGTGTCGTCACTAACTGCCAGGAGGGTAAATTGAAATAAATTTAATAGTCAGGCTAATACATGTACACATATTGTAGATTTACACTTTTACCCGCATCCCCCATGAGTTTTACTTTTTATTATTTATGTGTCAAAGATGCCGATATCACGGCTTTAATCCGTAACAAAACTTTAGGTTTAATATTCAAGTCGGTCCAAATTTAATTTTCTAACAGTATATAAAATTTGGTCAATTATTTAATGAAAGTTTAAATGTAAAAGAGAAAGTTGAAAATCTAAAATACAAAAATTAATTTCACACTCCAAAAATCAAAATTTAAATTTTCTTTTTCAAAATAAAGTTAGCGTAGGAAATCTATAGCACTTAATTTTAAAATGGCGGTTAGATTACGAGATCAGGGGATAGCCCGGAAAGGGTAGCGGGCCAAAGGGTAAATTGGCTCGGGATCATTTGTGAAAATCCGAGGGGATGGTCTGATCGGATGCCCCCCATGAGGTGAGGGGCTAATCTACTAAACAAAATTCAGAAGTGGTGCGATTTCGATCATTCAATGTTTACCTATATTGGGAAATTTGGTATCAAGAATAAGTGTTTGGACTGTTGCAAAACGATGCAATTGTGGTCCATGATTTAAATGTGGCGAACATTTTATCTAGTGTCTCTATTGCTTTGAATCTCGATACCAAAATAGATGGTATAGTGGAAAGCGTATTTTAGCCTTCCCTCAGGCCTCTTCTACAGCATAAACGCGATTTGATGTCCTTAGAATAAAGACTAAAATATTTTGAAAGCGTGTTTAGCACTGATTAAACGCTTTATAGGGAATGCTCGGGCACCCCCAAAGAGATATAAACCCACACCCCTGGAACGAGGAGAACAGAGACAAGAAACCGGAACAGTCAATATGTATCTAAACCGTTGATTTCAGCTACTTTGTCTATAAATTTAAGACACATTTAAAATGAGCCAAGAGACACCTGTTCAGATACCACTTCTCCATAGCATATTATAAGGAAAGGATCGTTTCCGGTTCCTAAAAAGGAACTGGAAACGATCAAGACACACATTCTCACATTGAGAGCAGCCGAAAGCCCTCAGGTACGGCGTCAGGGCGCTGAAGTGAGACGTTGCAGCATCCACGGCAGCGTCCATGCCGGACACCGCCCGCCGCCAGTCTCCCAGCCAATCAGGGCTCAGCCTGCCACTGCCTCCGGCGATTCTGCGTCGGGCTGTAAACAGTGGCGACGCGTGGCGCGCGCCGTCGTGGCGTCTCCGTGTGTGGCGGCGGCTGGTGACGCGGCGACAGGGATTAGCCGATCGGATCATCTGAGGATTAACCGCGATCGGGTGAGTGAGACGTCACGTGTGATGTGTTTCACCCAGGAGTGGCGTGCAATCTCTGGTGTTGTCATGCAGAGTGATTGGCCATCGTCTCTTTTTCAGTCGTTTCGGAAGAAGACTGGGTAGGTACCCAGATATTACCTTTCCTAGAGAGGTCATATGAGCAGGAGTGTAGCTTTGCATACTGTTAGAGATCCAGGCATACCAACAATTCATGACTTTCGACACTTCACCTGTTTGAGTATCCCGATGTTCTCATGGACACAGGTGGAGCCAGGGGGGAGCAAACAAGGTATTTGCCCCCCAAACGAAAAAGCTCGCGGCAAAACCATATTTTGTCCTCCCCCAAGCTGCCGATCTTTTGTCTCGGGTCATTTTTTAGTTTATAGGTAAGATTTTGGTGCTTCAACTTAACCAGTTTACTTTAAACTGAACCAGTGAACTTCAGTGTAAGGATTGGACCTTGGTCCTACTGATATTTAAAATAGTTTTTGAGTGAATGATCCTTGGATAGCAAAAGCAAGCATTACTTGGCCACATCTTTCACTGTGTTACATTTTTTTCTGTTTTTTTTGCTTTTCAAATTTGGTTTTCCTCCAAACCTACCGGCTTGATCCGCGGCTGCTCATGGACGTCCTGAGATGTGTCCGGCGTCACAAGCATCACCACCGGCAAAACAAGTGCAGTGACCAATTCATCTTCAACCGCTCGTTGATAAGAAACTGTTCATCTAGGACGAAAAACCGCTATATTTGGGCGCGTTTTTGTCTTCTGCACATGCTGGTTACAAAGCTTAAATCCTAATCCAGATAAAATCTGGAAATCTTCGAATGAAAAGATGAAGAGGGGACACGCCTCCTCTGCTCTCCTATGTCCTATGGCCACAGGCTCTCTCTGCCCCCCTCCCCCTATCCCCTATCTCACCCCGCTGCCCTCAGAAACGTCGCTTCCCACCCCTCGCCGAGGATGCGAGTAGCGGCACCCTTTGATGTTGAAAGCAGACCGGTAGCCTCTTCAGAAGCCGATGGCGAACGAAGTGTAACATGGCTTCTGTTGAGGGTTGCAATATTTTTATTCTTTTTTAACCACGGCGCCAAGGGTGCCAAGGGCCAGCAGCGTTTCAGGGGGATGCTGGGGCGCGGATCCCCCTGAAATGTAGGAGCTCTGGGCGGGTCGATCGGGGGGGAGGAGCACCTTATCCTTGAATCCGCCTATGCAATTCATACCTCTTGGACTTCAAAAAGTGTCTTTGATTGTTGCCGCTAATACTCCCTCAGATAGGGAGCACTTATGCACACGTACCATCTTCTGGATCTGCCCTTCAGGGGTCGAAAAACCCACCATTTTTGCATTCTAAATGGTGACAGTCCAAGGAGGCAAAGTGACAAAAATCGTCCGAAATGTTTCCTCCAGACCAATAAAGGATCAAATCGCCGAAATTGGTTCCTGTGATTTGAACTCGCAATATTTTGCAACTAGGATGGTCCAGGAGTATCCATTGATATCTGACTAATGCAAAACATGCCACATTTTGCAGCCTGGGCTGGTGACACATTTATGGTTTGAAATTTTCAATAGTGACACACTGAACACTTTTGTGGCCCCTGCTGCTCTTGAACAGCAAGGTTGCGTTTATTACGAACGTTGTTTGTATTTCTATTTTTTCCTTGGATTTGTGTGTCATCAATGTTTGAAAGGTGATTCAACAGTAAATGATTCAATATAGCTATTCCGCAATCGCAAATATAATGTTTCGTTGAGTTAAAATTCCGCGATCCGATATTCCACGTCCGATAATCGCTAGCGATTTTTTCTTCAAAAAAGTAATGACTGATCAGCCCTCGGCTTGTCAGCAGCATGCGCGTCAGGCAACAGAACAGGTCATAATAGTCGCTGCCAAAATGCGCATGATCTTTGAGAAAAGTTCTGAATTATCGGACAGTTGTTTAATTGGATTCAATGACGATGAAGCTGATATGTTAAAACAGCAACATAAAATGAAAATGTATATATAATTTTCTATAACGCTTATCCTTTTTATTTTCTTTTTGGTTCTCCTTGTAAATTGGTTTCGTGACTTCTGCCCCGATCGAGGAATTAACACGCGCAGAGGCTTTCAAAGTGTTCCCAACTTTCATGCCTAGGTGGCCAGAGAACGGTTCACAGCCGGGAAAGCTGCTGGGCTACAATTGAGAGATTTGATGAGCGTAGCGATTAGTTAATAAATGTTAAAAATATGTCGATGATTTTTGTTTTTCTTACGGGCTTTCAAAGCGAGACTTATATTTCGAGATTGCCACTATCGCTTGGTAGCACCAGTTCATCTGCATTGCAAGATCCTCTCACATGAAGCTCAAGGTCAAGGTCACAGGGAAGATTTCAAGGTCATTCTATCAGTTAAAGTTATTTACCCCAGTGGTTCTGGTTTCATGTGGCTTCTGGCCCATGTGGTCCCTGGCTATCTGTGTCACCCCGGTAATCACTGTCGCCCCCAGCTTATCACATCCGCCCTGATTCGTGCTGCCCCTAGTCCATAACTGCCACCCCAGGTCCTCACTGCCGCCCTCGTCTTATCACTTCTACCCTGATCCGTGCCGCCCTTAGTTCATAACTTTTGCCCCCGGCCCATCACTGCCACCCTCGACATATGACTTTTGCTCTGTTTCTTGCCACCCCCGCCGATCGCTGTGACCCCAAGCGTATCACCTCCGCCCTAATCTGCGCCGTCTCTCGTCCAAAATTGCCGCCCGCGGCTCATTACTGCCGCCTCCGGCTTACCTCTTCTGCCCTGATTCGTGCCGCCCTAACTCGTCACTGCTGCCCTGATTTTTGCCTCCGATGTGTGTTAGGGCAAATCATAATGGGCGTTGGGGCAAAAATGAAGGGCATGTACGGGCAGAGTGAAGTTGTGAAATTCGTTGACGTGTACAGAATAATACGCTTACGTTTTTAATACGTTTTTTGGAGCGCTCTCGGCGTGCCTTTCATGAAGTGAGTACATCCTTGGCTTTCGTTTCACTTTTCATACACTCTGCCATTCCGAAAGGAACATATAACCCTAAATAACCATATTCTTCAATTGTGGATAAATCTGCATATCAGACTTAAATGTTTTAAGCCCTGTTCCCAGGGGCGCCGCCACGAAATTTTTGCAGGGGGGACAGACCCGGGCTGGTGCTGACCAACTGGAGGCGAATTTTGAGCATATTCGGTAACTGACAGCATTAATGACCATTGACCCAAAAATTTTTGGGGGACATCCCCCCTGGTTGGCCAACAGGGGGGGACGCGTCCTCCCCGTCCCCCCGCTTTCGGCGCCCATGCCTGTTCCTATGTAACGTTGGCATGTTGCATTAAAAGCTAACATGCTTGGAGAATGCTGTAAAGTGTCTGTCACCATTAAAATAAAATGTTATCTGTACTGCAACAGGCACGAAAAACCGATGAATAGAAACTTTGATGCAATGAAAGGTGCCACCCCCAAAACACTGCCGCCCCTGTGGGGTGCCGCCACCCACTGGCTGAGCACCCCCGAAATATTTTGAGAAAATTACACCCCTGGGTAGAAGTATGAATACCGAGTACGGATATTGCCTGATGTGATTTCTCGTTATCTCTGGTCTGGAAGGAGCCCGCTTTTCGGCTGCGTTTTCGTGGGAACAGTTTCTTATTTCAACCAAATTGAGAAAAAAAACGTCACGCTGATGTCGTGTACAAAAACAAAACGTTAAGAGTCTAAAGCCAAAGCGAGTTGAAAAAAGTTATTTTCTTGTCAGCCAGGCGTTAGAATTCCACTGAAGGCTTTGGTCTCCCCGTCTACTTTCTGTTCGGTTACTGCTCTTTTGCTGAGTAACATGTTAATATAATTTTCATGCTGTGTTTTGCTTGCAGATTTTTGTGGTAGTTCACAAGTGCAATTGTCCTTTACCAGTCGCAGATTTCATTTTAAAATTTAACATTTTCCTTCGTTAAAGCAAAAGCTGTTAATAAAATACCTACCCAATTTTCGTATTAAGGTGCGACCAATTTCTCGGAAACTCCGTACAATGTCAGGCCGAAAGTCGAGCACGGTCCAAGTTTCTCAGCAATTTGGTGGTTTCGGAATATTTGCATGCAATTTCAGATCAGGCCCAAAACAAATGCGTCCGAAAAACGTCAAAATGTTAGATTTTTTTAATTGGAAAGCGTCAAACAAAGGTTGCTTCTGTAATTGAATCAACAATTCATGACTGGTACTGATGAGGCAGCTGACTGGATAAAAGAGGACAGTTATGCCTTCCTCTGAAGCAAACCTTGCGAAAGCGTGTTGTGGGGCGCGGTATTACAGAAGCATGAATACCGAGTACGGATATTGCCTGATGTGGATTCTCGTTATCTCTCGCCTGGAACGAGCCCGCTTCTCGGCTGGTTGAGGGCTCCGGAGATGTGTGGTCGGCTGCTGGATGAGGAAAAGTTGCTCCTCGATCGCACACGCAGCCCCTTCTCGTGTGTCGACCTGAGCCACCTGCACATTACCCATGGGCGCCGAAAGCGGGGGAGACGGAGGGACATGTCCCCCTGATGGCCAACCAGGGGGGACGTCCCCCCACAATTGTTTGGATCAATCGTCATTAATGCTGTCAGGTACCGAATATGCTCGAAATTCGCTTTCCCCGGTCAGCACCAGCCCGGGTCCGTCCCCCCTGCGAAAATTCCGTGGCGGCGCCCTGACATTACCTCAGCGGCTCCCCTGGCTGCGGCGCTGATTATACCCCCCTCTACCGTTCAGTCAGGGGGCAACAAGGTAAACGGCCTTCGCTGAATTGAAGGTCAACTCACGCTTCGCTGGAGTATCTTCAGATGCCAATGGTTTTCTATCAAGGAATGGGACAATATCTGACCCAGCACACTACGCTCTACTTTAATCGGTACTGGTGACGTACGTAAGTATGGACCTGTTTAATGTGGTAGGGGCCTCACTTCCAAACCGAACTGATCCGGATTTTAACTTTTTTTACATTGTTCAGCGGTGATTTTCTAATTTTATTTATTTGTTCGTGTGACATTCTTTCAATTACCTATAGGTTATAACACGCGCAGTGGAGTCTAGCGTCAACACGCAGTGAAGCAGGTTCCTCCTGAGATCCAAAATAAACAAGGGGGCTACAAACAAATGAGGAAAAAAAACGTTTTTTTGAGCGCTCTCGGCGAGCTAAAAAATTAGAAAAATGAAAATGAGCAAAGAAACTGTTAAAGAGAGTGCGTGCTAATTTTAAGGTATCTGCTTTCAAAAGTGGCAATTAGGAGTGGAACAAAAACACAAAACACGTATATTTTCCTGTCGCGAGCGTAGGTCTGAAAACATGGCCTTTCCTTTCCAGATATCCTAAAAAAACATATTGCACACCCATCGATAATCAGAGAAGCAGATACGGCTAGTGCAACCAGGAACTTAAAAAGACTACAGTGCTATGGTAGCTGTTTCCATGTGTAGAGATTTTCTGGCCTGTGCTGGGGCCTGAGGTGAGGTAAGAAGACTCGCCGGCTTGTGCTCTTGCGTCCGGTATGCCTGTTGTATTCAGCCGGAGTGGAAGTACTTAGTGTCACTAGCGGCAGAACTGGGAGGGGGGGGGCCACCGGGGCACGGTACCCCCTCTTAAATCAGAAATTTTAACACTAACCCTATGGCGTTGACTGGACAGAAATTGGTTCAAAAGGCCATGGTGCACCCCCCTTAAATTCAGACGTTCCGCCGTCACTGCTTAGTGTCTTTCTATCGCAGGAAGCTGCAACTTTATGCCGTTAGTGTTTTTGTTTCAGACGGCTGTAGGTTGATAGGTGACCTCAAGCATTACCAGGCCAATTTGTGGACACGTGATAGCCGGATACCTCTGTGCAGTAGCAGCTCTGGGCGTACTGTCACCATCGACCAAACCTCCTGGTGCACCGCCCTAATTGACGGCCAGTTAGGCCGGGGAGTCGACGACGGCTAACACCTGGAAAAAATAAACCACAGCGAGGTACGGGTTATCCGTGTCAATCGATAAAATATCTGATTTTACATCCCCCTTATGAAAAACGATTCGGCAGTAAGTCAGGAACAGCTCATTAATGCTAAGCATGGAGGGATGCCAAATGTCATTCTTGGATCTTCAAGATACCAGCTTTGTGATATATTTTAACATTTTGATTTTTAGCTGTTCGTGTATAATAGCGAATTTTTTGGACGATGTATTTCATTGATATGCTAATGAGAGGCTGTGTTCCAATATATAACACTGGTCAACAGGCAAACTGGATCCGGCACGTGAACACCTGTTTCTGCCTATTTCGATACCGCTGATTTCAAATTTAGTAACCGCTTTTTTGCCATCGGACCTGGTTTCTTCTCCAGAGCATACCTGATGTATAGCCCCTACACTTTCCACACACTGTCATTAGCCTAACCTTTTGTGGAAAAATACAGATCAAGGATGTCGAGAATCAGGATTATCTGCACCCAGACAATGCAGCTTATCAATATACATGTGAATTTATTGCAACGAAAGACTACCTCGCATTAAAGTGCATGAACATTGTACATTGAACAAGGTGTTCGCTCGGTCGCACAAGCTCGCCGGTATTGTAGACCGAGAGGTGACGTCGCAACATTATATGATGATGATTTTATGTCAGAGTCACCTCCCTTGAAGGTCGAGTCTAAGTAAAAAGTCACAGGTCAAGGTCATACCCCCATTTCAAGGTCATTGACCCCAATAACTTTGGTCGGATGATGCCGCCCAATATGACGTATATCATGATATGACGTCATACGCTAGGTCACTCAATCTTGAGCTCAAAGTTGCAGGTTCAAGACAAAGGTCATGGGTCAAGGTCAAACCTTATTTTCCGCCGGACGGTTGTCATAGTGCTAGTTGCAGTACACGTTATCGGAAAATGAAATATTTTGACGTCAAAAGGTCAATGGCCTTGAACGACCTTGGCCTAAAAGTTTCAGAGAACATTGCCTCAGACCTTTCATCTGTTACTTTAGGCCACTTTCTCTCCATATCCGGCTTCTCTTCGCATAATCACGGTATTTCCCAGTGGCTACCCTGCACATACAGAATTTGACTTATATGGCCTCGTTTTACCTTGAATATATTGACCTAGGTCTATGAAAATCTGGTTTAAGGTAGATTACCCTAGCCTCCACAACCACCTAAACGTTCATTTTCCTAGACCTCTTGGGTTTTGCACTGTCAAGGTCACTGATGCCAAGTGGGCTTGCACAAATACGACACACAGACATACTGGATCTCAAAATTCTAATCTGATACGGCATTTCTGCTGCCAGATTTGTGTTCAGCGCCACAAACTACCCTAGAAACGGACTATTTTATATTGGGTCCACGACAAAAGTTAAATTTTGTTGACCAGTGTAATCGCTTTGAATTTTCCCAATTTGGCGTCCTTCGAGGAGAAAATTCATGTAATATCTTATCAACTTGTACAAACATTTGCGCTGATAAATGTTGGTCATCCTGCTGCTTCTAATCATTACCAGTCGAATCTACCAATAGGGCTGCCGCAATTAAGGTGCCGGACTAACTAGGTCCGACATGCTAAAACGCGTGAATTAAAATCAAACACAATCAGTAGGCGGTGCGTACTGATGAGAAAATCATGAGGGACGCTGCACGGACTGGTGTTGGGACTAGCGATTGCTACAGACGCGCTGCTGCTCAAATGGCGCTATCCGCGCAGCCTGCCTCTGCGGTTCCCCGGCGTTATAGGTGGCGCCACCCGCACCGTCTACCTCTGATGGTCCTCGACGTCACAGATGGCGCCCCCAGCGCTGTCTGTCTCTGCTGGTTCCCGGTGTTACAGATGGCGCCATCTCAGCGGTACAGAGGTGGCGCTGCTGAGCTCAGCACCACCTGCTGAGGCGCCGGAGCTGAGTTTGTCGCGCCGTCTTATACCGTGATATGTCTGCCTCACCAAGGCAGGCCAAGGCTTGGCTCAACACCGGACGAGAGACAAGAGCTTGTCATAAACGGTAAAATGCTGAGTAATTTTCTTGCAGCCTCGGCGACGGTAGCTAGCAATTTTGACTGGGAGTAGGAATGATGTATGTACGTGAAGGCAGAGGCTCGGCTACCAGCTTCTGGTTGAAGCTTAAGTTCAAATGAGTTCCTTCGTAGAGAACGCCTGTTTTTGGATGCCCGATTCTGCGGCGGATCCAGAACTGGTGTGTTGAGTCGCTGCTTATTTTAGGGTCCTAAATGTCCATTTTAGTGACCTCATTTTCTATTTGTAGACCTGCTGCATCTATTCTTTTGGGGTGGGGGAATCTATGAAATATTGTGACATATGGAGCTGATCTGAGTGCCTCTTGCGTCATTATCGGGCTGTCTGCAATTTCTCAGTAGTGATAACGTCATCGTTATCTTTAGAAGCACATTATCTGCGTGATCTCCAAATTATTTCGTCCCTGTGTGCGAATAAAACACTCACTGAGGTCCTGCAGGTCTGTGGTAGGGGCAGAAGCAGAGTGCAGATAACGCTACGATCCGCCCTGAGGCAGAGCCGGGACAGGTGGGCTCCGGCCGAGCCGCGGTAGCAGCGCCGCTGACAAACTAACCCCGCGCCAGTGACGTCACTGGAGACACGCGCGCTTTTGCCGCGGCGCCGGCCTTGACTAGTCGCGGTGCGTTGTATTGCGAGACTGCGGCAGATGCTGCGACGCCGGCAGAAGGGGACTCCGAGGCTCGCGCTCTGCGCCAACCTCGTCAGATGCCTGTCTGAGACCATATGGGATAACAGGGTTTTCTCCGAGGAATTTCTTGGAGGCTTTTTTTGCGCAGGCTATTCCTCCACAAATCTTACGATATAATGGAAAGTCTCTAGGAAGGAAATGTGAAAAGGTAGGTCTAAATTGATCGGCTTTTATGTTTCCCGTGTTTAAACAGTGAGTGTCGAATATAGAAATTTAATTTCTTAGCTGTTAATGCAGATTCTGTACAGACGTTTTGTCTGAAATAAAGCCTTATCATTAGCATTAGTGATTTTCTTTCTCACACTGCAGTGTGCACCAGTGCGCCAGTGCACTGGCGCGCAAAATCCATTGCCAAAGCAAAAAAACGAGTATTTTTACCTTAGGCTTGCCTTGGGAGAAATAAGTGGCTGTTTTCCAGGCAGATTAACAAGATCAATTTGTGGGGCTTATCGACGCACCAGCTGCCAGGGTTATATGGCGTTGCTCATTCTTTCCCTGTTGGAAAGGGTTTCCGGGAGCCAGATTGATTCTTCCTCAGGGAACCTGGCGGACAGAGGTGCAGAAACTTGCCAACTCGGCTACTGGGTTTGTGACACATTTATGAAAATTGAGGTGCATAAGTGTGACAAAATAGCCATCGTGACAGTATGGTTCAAAATCAAACCGCATATTTTCGAAATACAGAATGAAGCGTGTAGCGATAAATTCAATTTAGCAACTCTGTTCTTCATTTGCACAGCGTACCATCAGTGATACAATATTGGTACTGTGTTCAGTTTCTACTAAAACGAGGGACCCCCGCTGCAGAAAACCCGGAAACCGCTGTCACAGTTGCCAGATTTTAACATGCAGCCCAATGGTGCCGATTGTTAGTAGTTGCCAGAAAGTTGCCGCCTAGATGCCCGAAATGTGACAGTCAATTTTTACGAGAAATACATGATTGTGGGCATATTTAAGGCATTAAAGATAACGCAAATACGTTATCAAGTATTTCTCTGTCCATTTTATCAGGTTACATAATATTTAGAGTTTGAGTCTCTTCGATTTAGCGGTCCCTATTTCTTTGAATTTAGTATTAAGTACGCCTAAAAGCTACTAAGAAAAGTACTAAATGAGTGAAAGAAATAAACATAGCTGGGCAGCAATTCTACCTAAACTACGCAACAACGACAAGACAAGTTCGTAATGTTTATTTGATGTAGAGCCTGCCAAAACATGTACACGGGTGAGAAGCCACTTTTTAGGGCATATTTTTGGGGTATATATCTGAGATAAGTGCAGGCTAAAACTGGCTGGAATAAATAGTGCTGCCCATGGCTAATCTAAGATGAATGTAGGCTACTTTGAGACTGATGCACTTTCACATATCAAACTTGGTTTTTCATTCCTTAGCTTGCTTGTGCCTTACCTTATTTGTGCCCTAGATCAAGATTGGTTAGGTAGATTTGGAGCTGGAGGAAGTTGGGAGAGTTGGTGCCAGCAACAGACTGGCAACAACAGTAATTCAGGTGAGATTTCATGATCAAATTATCATGTCAATATTGTACAGATAGCAAATGTATGCCAATGCAGTCCTCCACAAAGTGTTAAAACACACACTAACGTGCACTAGTAGACCCCCTTCTCATCTCAGGAAATCACAGAAAATCTCAGAAAGAAAGAGACTTTGAAAACGCTGGTTAGGGTGTGTTGCTTACTACAAGTGGTGGTAAGCAACACACAGGACCTGAACTGCATGGAGTTAAAGCAAGACTTTGACTACACTGGATCTTTCTTTGGTATGAGACTTCCAATACCTCTGTAGGTACCTATTAGGCCAATAGACATAATTTTACATCTATGCAGGGTAGTTGCCCCAGAGTTTTTACTGCAAGAAGGAATGAACAGGCAGGTGATAATCAGGTGCTGGGGAAAATTTTAAGCATTTGATCTGTCTATAAAAATGCTACCTAAGGTCCACTTTACCAACACATTTTAGGTAGATCCAAATCCTATGTTGACATTGACATTTTTGCCCCTTTTTGCCCCTTTTGTTGATATGTGAGATAGAAGTTCAGTTGGAGGGGAAGCTGTGATCAGGGTTCCCAATTGTGTGTAGGTGCACGCTCCTATTCATAGATTAGGTCCAATAATAATTATTTTCATGATAATTGCCACATTTAATCATGCGGAAGTGTACCATAATTGGAAACACTCCTTCCAAAAATGGAAACTTTTTCAAAAAGGGAAATGCATGTCATTAGGGGAAACTGCAGTCAGAGTTGCCAATAAAAGTTACGATCCCAATACTGGAAACAATGATCCATAATTGGAAATTTTCCTTCCAAAACATAAACATGATCTAAAAATGAAAACGCAGTTTAATACTTTCATGCAGTAATGGCTTGGTGCTTGAACCTTGTCTGTTGCAAAAAGTAAGAGACAGGTAGATGACATTCAGCATATTGGAAATAGTATTCAAGTATACAATTATCATTTCCAGCTTTTTGTGACAGAGGAGGCATACGTGGCATTGAGTTTGTGACAGCCAGCATACTTTCTGCACCTCTGCTGGCGGACCTTGAACCCAGTTCGGCCGCGTGGAAAGCAAGCGTGCTAACCACAACTACGCCATTGCAACCCCTTCCAGGCAGAAATACCCCAATCCTTTTATTTTTAGTATAGTGTAGTATAGTATAGTATTTTTAGTATAACTTTTATTTATCAGTATAGGCCAAGCCACTGACTTTCATTTCCAATAGTATGTGATAAATATGAATGGAGTACACAATTATTAGAAGGTTAAAAGGTAGTTTTGTCAACTAATCATTGAAGAATAATATACTGGGTAAAACGTTCAGGGCTACCTTGCCCCTGCTGCTTCTAGTCAAGAACAAGTTGAAATAACCCATACTTCTCTATCAAATCGCGCACGTTCTGTAATGCCTTCACCCTTGTGTTTAATTTGTGTGATTGCTTCTGTGTCTTTTTAAGTGGTGGAGTCTACCTGGGGCCCATTGAGATACCCACTCTGCTGACACTGTCGGTGTGTGGGCATAAGAGTGGCTTGTTGATTTCCTGTATTTATCAGTTCCACGGTCAGAAATCACATGCCAGACATCAGTAGTTAGAGGTTACGTTTATATAAAAGACCAGACAGGTGTTAGGTAATAACTTTTCACTAATACCTACCGCCCAGAATCGCAAGGATAACCATTTATATTATCGGCTATGAAACTAGTAACATGACATCGCGGATGGGGTATGTTGAGTTAGCCTAGAGTGACCTGATCTTATCACAACAGGGTAAGTTCAGTTAACCATACTGCGAACAAACGTCGCAGCTCATTGTTCGCCGGACCCGCCGCCGATTAGGCTGAGGCTCCGTCTCCGGCTCCGGCTCCGGCTCCGACCGCTGAAACAGGAGCAATGGTGCGGAAACCTGCAAACGGGCCTGTTCAAACCCTAATGCAATCGCTGCGATCGGGGGCGCACCGCCTTTGATCTCGCCTAATTTCTCCTAACGAAATCTGAGAATGAGCGCACGGGTGGCGAGCGTCTCAGTAATTAGATGCGACGGTGATTGGGAGCAGGCGACTCAGGAGCTGCCGCCGCCCAGAAATTAACCAACTTTTGGCAGATAAAAATGCAAGGTTTAGTCAGAGTTACAATAAATTTCGGTTCCGATATTTTAGGCTGCTGAGGACAATATTCCGTTGCTTGAACAGTTCGATTTTAGTGTTTGATTCTTTGTTCGATTTTAGTGTATTTACAGTTTTTGTCATAATTTCAGAATATTCTCAATACGTCGCTAGCACGGCCCAAATTTGACCTTTACGACCTCGGTTGACCTTGAAGATCAACCAAGGTCAATGAAACTTGGCTATAATGTAGATCATTATCACCCCCACACCTTCCCAAACGAAAATTTTTCTAACTCACTTTTCTTTTTAGGATCTCACAGGGGACACTTTAGGTCCCCCCTCCACTGCGCGTTGACGTCAAACCCTCTCCGCTGCGCTTGTTAATAGTGAACCGCGTCGACCAGCCCTGTGACAGCGGTCTGCAACGCACCCATCGTCTATTGGACGTCTTCATTACTCTACTGGATGCCTTCATTATTCTTTCGCAAGAAATTTGTTCATCTCATCAGCACTTCATTATCACCCTCCCGCTCTTGCATTCGTATAATTCTAGTCAGTGGCGGATCCAGGATTTCATTTGAGGGAGGAGGCTAGAGGGCTCGAGCAGCCACTGCCAGTGCCTCGAAACAGCCTCCCGCTATGCGCTTACTACAGGCACTCGGACGTTTCGGGTTGGGGGTTGAAAACCACTAGTCTTTCTTGTATGCAGCATAGCTTTCATTCCACGTAGGCACCTTTACAAACCCAGTGGCGTGCTTCCACTGTGCTACCATGGCCTCACGTAGTCCCCGTACCCACCTGTGGTTCATTGGAATCTCCACTTGTTGAAATTGAACAGCGTTCGTTTAAGGAATGTAGAAATCAAGTATTCTCTTTCATATTTTTCGACATAGCTGTGCTAGGATTTTTTGTTTTCTTAGTTTTTTTATTCCGTCATGTTATCATCTGTTGTATAAAACATGACTTGCAGATGGCAAACCAACTACAATCTTTGGGGCCTATCGATGCACAAACCTCCAGAGATATGGCATCGCCAACGCTGTCCCTGTTGGAAGAGTATCTCGGGGACCAAGTTGATCCTTCCTCGTGAAATCCACCGAGCCTTGAACTGCGCTTCGGCCGCGTGGAAAGCGAGCTCTCTAGCCACTGCAACACCATGCTCCCTAACATGGTCCACACATTAAGTCGGATTATTTTGATTGAACAGCTTATAATCTTATCCTGCTCAAAATTATTTTTTGTCGCAATGCCGCACCTCCTAATATTGTTGATTTCCTGCAGTTCTGAATCCTGCTTGACAACGTTGGCTCACGCTGGGAGATGAGGAGAGCAATAACAGGCTTATCACCTAGGTCAAATAGCTGACTAAAGCCGTTTTGTAGACACCAAACGGCCTCAAATGCAATCCAATAATATCAGCAAAAACGTGTCACCTTTCTCTTCCCGTGTTGTTCTTCGCACTTCCCCACTTTATAGCTCTCTTGGACGGTTTGAATGCTTTCGCAAATAGGCCTCTCAATTGACGTTTATGTTTATGTGCGCCGTTTTCGCGCCGATCTGTTTGAACAAATAGCGATGCGGTGACATCTAGCCGGCGAGCGAGACCTCGTAACTGCAGCCCGGACCGTCGCATGTCGCGTCCTATCACCCGCGCCGGCTCGGTGCAGGGCGCCGGCCTTTGGCAGAGGGCACGGCCCAGAGTTACTGCCGCATGAGCGCGCCGCCCGCTGCAGACCCACAAAGCACGGCGGCGCTGCGGCCGGCACCGGCGACACAGGACGCGGTGTGGGGACCTGCTCTTTACGGCGCCACAACTCAGCCGCGGCGCGGCGGCGGCCGGTGTGACCGCCGCCGGCGGCGTTCGTCACCTGCGCTGTGTCGCCACGCACAGTGCCACGGGGCACGTGAGGGTGGAGGTGATCGACCACGCGGCAACTGTGCAGGACAGACACGTCCCGGTGGTGACGGATTTGACGCGCGGCCCGCGGCCGTGTCCTTCTGATGCCGCCGATGATGTGATTTCAGATAGCTCAGCCAAATCTGGTGGTGACACGGCTCGGAGTGTGTGATGCGTAACACCTCTGATTTAGCAGCACAAGAATAGTGACGAACAGCCATGAAAGTGGTTTGGCTCTGCATCGTGCGCGATGTTAAGGGACGCCATCACTTTGCACTCTCACCGCGGTGCACCGGGCCAAAGAAACGGCGACTGGACTGCGCGAGGACGCTCGTATTTGTCAGGTCCAAAGTCAGCCAGGGGAAGCATAGCAGAGGCATAGCAATCATATAGCAGAGCTACCAGGACGATATGTAGGTACGGAGCATGTGAGCGCGACGAAGAACTTTTTACTTCAAGGAAGCATGGATGACGCTTGAAAGGGAAAGAGAAGGTCACGCTTCCCTTTTATTTCTATGGGTTTTCCTATTTTCTTATGCTGGGTCTATGACAATTCTAGGATTTTGCTACGCGGGGCTGAGCCTGGGATTTGCCAATGAGAGGGCCGCTTCTTAAAATGATGCTGGGTATCCTTCCATTATTTGATTATTTGTCTAGGGGGCGGGTGTTTATGAAATCTGTCGCTGGGAAGATGGAGCTGATAGTTGACTGGCGGCCAACAGTAGAGAGAGCGGCCTGCGGAAGGAAAGGCTGAACAAAAACCGGACGCCTTACTTCCCTATCTTCTAAAGTAAATTTAAGGGATCTGTTTAGCCAGAAAGCATCATTTAAAATGTTTTTACTTATCAACGGGATGTGCCACTGGGGACTTAGAGGACGGGGCACCCATAAGATGCACCAAAGATCCGCCCTGCGCTGGGCCTTGACCGTTGTCTAGCTTCAGCCCAAGGCAGGTAGCAGTCATCGCTGGGCCTTGACCGTTTTCTAGCTTCAGCCCAAGGCAGGTAGCAGTCATTCATCGGGTGTGTGAATTTATATTCTGGGAGTGCTCCGGCAACCCCAATGAAGCGTTGAACTATTGTCACAAAATCTTTTGAATTTAATTGTGTTTCATTTTCATGACTCTATTTGTTATACTGAATATTTACGAAATAGGGCCAGCCGTAGGCAAAGGTGAGACAGCAGCACAACTTACTACCTACTCTCCAGTAATCGATCACATGTATCATGACTGCAAGCCGATCACGAAAAATACTGTTCCCGTGTCCGGCTGGAATCACAGCGAGCCTGTTTTTGCAGTGCTTTGAAAAATCGCCAAGCTTAGCCGAAGCTTACAAAGCACGGGTGTGAATGGCCGGCCCACCGTACGTGTAAGTGCCGGTGTTAACAGTGTTATCGGAGACTGAGTATGTAGCTGACTGGGATTATGCAGGTGACAGACGCGCGCCGGGGGATTATTGTCGAGACGGTGACGGAGCCACCGCTGCCACCTACAAGTTCTTCAGCTGAGGCGCCGGTCCGGTGAGACCCGCACCCACGGCAGGAGGCTCATCAACAATACACACCCGCGCCACAACGCACCCAGCGCGGCATCTCTTCCGGCGCATAGCTGCTTTGCATTCTCACTCGCATTACTTCTCCATTTGGTTTCATATTCTTGGTTGTATCCTAATAAGCAATTCCAATGTTTAACTTATACGTGATTTTCTTTCACGCAACAGTGCGCCTCAGGGGAACATAGCAGTTCATTGGCAGATCCAGGAGCAACTTCGCCTGAGAGGTAAACATCAGTGCAAGGCACTATTGCCACCTGGTACGATCTGTCGTCCACCGTCGGTCTCTCCGAACGTCCGCGGCCGGTCACCGCAACAAACCCGATGTAGACGAGATAGCCTCCGCAAACCCCATGCAGAGGAGATCGCCAATACAAAACCCATGCAGAGGAGATCACCGATACAAAACCCATCCAGAGGAGATCGCCGATACAAAACCCATGCAGACGGGATAGCTGCAACAAACCCCATGCAGAGAATCGCCGCAACATACTCCGTGCAAACGAGTGCACGGCAGTGCACTGACGTTATGCGACTTTTTGGCAGGTGCAGGTCAATATTAAACACTCGTGACCATATCCAGTGGTCAAGAAAGCGCCCCCGAAGGAGCATTGTCCAGGGGCATGTTGCAGTCTGTTATTCGACTGATAGGGGATGCGAAGATGTAGCGCTGCCAACTAGTTTGTTCGAATGCAAATTCCGTTGTGCCAGAGACCAGATCAGTCAAAGTGTACAAATATTCCTCGTCAGGCGGTGCAATGCGCGTAATTATATTATGGTAGGATATCTGCGGGACGGCTCCTTCACCTGGGGCTAGACATGTAGGTACTTCCCTTTCTGGCATCATATTTGCACAAGCGTCGTATGCTTGCTTGAGTTTGCTTGAATTGATTTAGTTTTGGTTTGTGCGATGTTGTTGGA
Source organism: Lepas anatifera (assembly GCA_034440635.1). Taxonomy (NCBI): domain Eukaryota; kingdom Metazoa; phylum Arthropoda; class Thecostraca; family Lepadidae; genus Lepas; species Lepas anatifera. Next base: position 578,683 of record JAOTON010002020.1, on the reverse strand, counting down.
CGGCCGATATTTTTTCCGCCACGACACACGAACTTCATGCTGAAATAAGAATGCTGGAGCTAGTGAATACTCGCGGCATGCGTGAACCACGGCGTGATGCGTGCGTGAGGCATGCGTGAACCGCGTCGTGATGGGTGCGTGAGGCATGTGTGAACTGCGGTGTGATGGATGCGTGAGGTATGCATGAACCGTGGTGTGATGGGTGCGTGAGGTATGCATGAACCGTGGTGTGATGTATGCGTGAACCGCGGTGTGATGGGTGCGTGAGGCATGTGTGAACCGTGGCCGCCGAAAGCACCTGCTGGTGCTCTGGTCACAGATCATTATAAAACTAAACTGGCAAAAGCTACATTCGTTCCCCTATCCCTCTGTATTTTGTCCGTACTGTGTATCCCCAGGCTGTTCATGCTTGGCCGCTGCTGTTGCCATGTTCTGCCGTGCTGACGGCGAGCACACCCACCTGATGGATGGGTGTCGTTGACGCACGTGGGGCGGCTGTCCGCCCGCGCCTGTGTGCCGGATCTGCACCGGCACCGTTCTCACACCTGCTGCCAGGCGCCGGGCACTGCTGGTGCTGCACTGACGACATCTGAACCCTGGTGGTACTGCACAGCCGGCATCTGGGCACTCCACAAATGGGACGAAAACTCGCCCAGAAGAGTACCAGCCTGAGATGGGTGACCTTATATTTTGCCCCTTTTTAGGGGTGTGGATTTCTGCTTGATCGCGGGGTGCCTGAGCATCGGCAGTGCGATTTGGATGTATCAATTTTCATGTTTTTATCTTAAATACTTAAGAATGGCTCATATGGTTCAACAAGTTCGCGGTAGTGCCAACTCACCATTTAAAATATACCATTCTTTTTTACGCAGTAGTCGTGGACATTGTTTCTAGCTCAACGTTCTGACATGGGAGTCCGGCGGTCGTTGCTGTTTCTACTCTAACTTTTAAGTGAGCGCCTCCATTGTGGAGACGGTTGGGGGTCGGCGGTGACTGGCTGTACGCCGCCAATGTCTGCATGGGTGTCCCAGACCCTGCCCGGGGTATAAAGCAGTGCTCCACAAAAAAACTGCCGCACCGCTGAACGACCAGAGCCACCGCGCCGCCACCACGACATCTGCGGGGGTGTCCGGCTCACGGCTGGCAGCCAACAGGCCTCACTGTAGGGAAAATCCCAGTCGCCACTTGAGAAAAGCGTGGGGAGAGGTGGTATTCATTTAAGAGAAGTTATAAGTTGCGTTCACACTGCGGTGCCCTTTGTCATGACATCACGTTCTATTTGACATATTGGTATACCACTTCTTGGAATGGGAAACAATTTTTAACATTGTGTAAATTGAAGAAATATCATACAGATGTAAAACGTTAAACAGCTCGATATTAGGAGAGAACGATTTAATGGTACAACAATGGCATTGGAATGGACCCTACCTACGAGGAAAGGGCCCTTCATGCATGTAAAATACATACATACGCTACATCAATTTTACTCTCTAGGGCTTATAACGACCCATAAACTATTCAGGTCATATGGTGTCGAAGGAAAACAGAGAAATCTAAGCTTGGGTTAGGACAGACTGCCAAATGTGGCCCCTGGTGAGTTCGCACTCCGACCCCCGCCGGACGTCCGGAGTGCCAGATGTCAGATGTCAGATGTCCGGCACGGCTCCAGCCGAGCGTGAGTTATAGCTGACCGGCCGAACAGACCTCTCTTATCAACCTCAGGGAGACGGCATAGTCTACACATTTGCCATGATTTTGGAGCAGTTGAACATAACCACCAAGATTATATCTGATCACGTGTTTTATTATTCTTTGCTACAAACAATTGTTTACACGTCCTCCTATTACCTTTAGAGCCAGATTAATATACCAATGAGCGCCTTGGCAATAGCCCTGTTGGTCCCTGTTCTCAAGCTCCCCACTGTAGTCAAAACCATAGGCGTCGGAAGCGGAGTAGGGATCTCCTCACAACCTGGTGAACTAGGGGCGTTAATTCGACCCTCGACAGGTGATCTTATATCCTCCTCTTGCTTATCGATTCGGAGTAAACAACAATATTCTCAAATATAATGTAGTAGACTGCCTCGATAGAATCCTGTTGAACAGCCTGTTGAACAGAGGGCAGAGGGCAGAGCTAAAGGGCAGGCCCTTAGCTCTGCCCTCCATCGCCCCTCCGGTCACGGGTCCCCTGAGTAAAAAGGGCATCATACCTATAATTAACCGCAATCATTGTCATTTGCTTTCCACTAATTCGTGCCCCAAGGGATTAGGCAACTGAGCCATTTTCCAGTTGTGCATGTCGTTAACATTAGGGCTGGAATCTCCTATCGATCCAGGGGAAGGTGGGGTCTGGAATCCAGAAGGAGGTCCCGATCCCGGATATATCCTCTGGGATCTACACCCATGGCTGATATAGCCCTGTTTGATAATGAAAATGTAGGTCATTTGGTGATGCCATTTTGAACAAAACTGCTATCGGCACACATCAGTGAAGCACAGGGAGTAGCATCACGGAAAAATTTGTGTTGAAAATGAATTATTTTTTGTATCTTGACTGCTATTAACCTAAGACCGATCTATTGCGATTGCATGTTTCTAAGAAGGTGCTCAGAAATGAACTCAGAAGCGGGGCTATGGGATATGCTGGAAGTTAGGTACTACACATTTAATAACATTCACGCCTTTGCTAATTTCTCGTGTAACCACGGCGCTCAAAACTGCTTTTTGCAGATGAATAAAAAGTAATTACATACCGTTATTCAAAACCGCTCCTGAAATCGATTTTTATTTCAATGGGTTAAGTCTCACGTCATCTCAATCACATCGATTCGATATTTGATATATTTAATGCTCCATTTTTGGGACGCCAATATGATTTAAGTATAGATATGTTGGATGCGAGAGCGAAGGTGAGAAATCTGGCTCAGAAGAAGCGGCGAAGGAACAATAAATTTGCGTTATTAGTCTGAAAAGGGCTGTCCTTTGTTGCTTCGTACTTAAAATGCACGTACGTATGCATAAGTGTCGCCACCGGCAAAAAAGTGGGGGGGCAGCCAAGCTTCAACCTGATGCTGACAGAAAACTTTCAAACGTCAGGACCAAAAACTGTTCGAGTTTGGGCTCTTCGTTGCCTCCCGCAGCGGCTGGATATAAGAATGTCCGGTTTTCTCTCATTTTGACTGAGATCAGGAAATTTTTGGCCAAAAAGTGGGGGGGTGGGGGCCAGGCCTCCCTGGCCCCCTTTTCCGACGCGTATGTACGTATGTACATACATGCATACATTTACGTACGTACGCACGTAAAACACCTTACGTATGTAAATTCGCACTTGCGGACACGTTCACATCCACACCAGGAGTCAAGACTAAGGCTTTGAGGCCGAACTCGATCTTTGTTTTCGAAACTCTTGATTCGATATATGGAAGACTTATATTGATATCTTCCCGTGTCAATGAACCGCTTCACTCTGCTTTTGATGCTTCTTAAGGCTGCCGATATTCCGAGGGATTAATATTTTATGTTAAAAGGGTATTTTGCGATTTCGATGCCCACTATGCAGTTAGCCTATTGAGCAGCATTGTTTTGATACATTTACTTCCATCAACATATATATATATATATATATATATATATATATATATATATATATATATATGTTACGGCAGAAAACGCCGTTTGCAACGGGCCGGCCCATTGAAACGGCCAAATACGAGCAAACGGGCCAGCAAATTGGCCCGTTGCAAATGGGCCGGTCCGTTGCATAACGTCCGCCCGTTGCAAACCGGCCGGACTTTCAAACGGGCCAAAGCGATAAAGATGTGGGTAGCAGGTAATGACAAGTCAACTTAGTTGATGGTATGTCGGTTAGGAGAAAAATTGTCAATCGCGAGGTGTAAGTGAGTGACATGTCAACCATGTCAATAATAATTTGAATAAGAGAAACACGCCATCAATGATCTGAAAGTTTTGGGTAATAGTTTTGTCATGAAACTGCCCATATCTATCAATAGCTGTCAGATACCGTAAATATTACTGATAGATATATATCCTTCGAAACCACCTAAGCATAAGCATAAGCCTGGGCATAAGCGATCATAGCGAACCCTGTTTAGTGAAATATTAATTTCATACTAGGTAAGTATGTACTTGATTAAGTTACTAGTCATTCAGATACTGTTAAATATGTTTGCAGTCAAATTCAAGATAATTTATAAAAACATAGGCGTTTTGTCTTTGTTCACGGCTTGGCATACAGTTTCTTAATTCAGCCCACATCAGGCAACGAGATCAGCAGAACAGTGGATTAAGCAACAGTGCATTTAATACAAATGAACCAGCTCCCGCAGATTGCAACACCATTCGATAAAACTTACTGCAGAATGTTGGGGTTGGCTCCAAAGATACAGAAAATGTCAACTAGGTTGTACGCCACCTGTTCTCCGACTTGTCGGAGTGGACGCAACACTACGAATTTGGTGAGGTATTCGACAATTAGTATATAGGAATATCCATCCTTCCTCACTGTGCCAGTCGCTGAGGTCGACTGAGCATGTCTGGCCAAGTCATCAGTAATGGTGAGAGAGACACTATTGTATCTGTAGCCGTGTCTTCTCGTCTCGCAGTTTTGCAGGTTTCAGGTACAGCCCGACAGTTCACGGCTAATGTTAGCGTATTTACTTCACTGCGTTAAAGGAAAGTGGCACCACTTCCCTTAACGCAGTAAGTACAAATAACGTAGTTTAACTGAGATAGCCAAGTTGTAAAGCATGCGGAAAACCCGGCACTCAATATATCGTTTGTCTGAAACTCAAAGCTTCCGTAGAGAAAAGCTAACAACCTACCTAAATAAACCCCACATGTACCCCATGTAGCAGGCCACAACTGTCAGCTGTTGGTGGGACGACATATGCTGACGTCATGGTGAGTATCAGCCAATCGAAGCCCTAAGCCTATGAATATGGTAGTAGTTGTCAGATCATGACATCATCCACAGGCAGAGACTATATTTCAAGAGGCATTTTAAAAATAAAAATATCGAGCTTATACATGTTTTCAGGAAATCATGGACGCTTTCATAATTTGGCTAGAAGTACCCCAATTCACTAAATTCCAAGATTCGACCAGGTGCCACATTCCCTTTAAACGTCTGCTACTGCCAGGATGCCCCAGTGAAAGGTGCAGCTCAGAATAACATCAAAGACTTCCTCATTGTGGATGATTTCTCGTCATGTGTTTTGTTGATCAACTTTGCACTCCTGCAATTGTAATAAATCATACTTTTGAAGCGCGGGTAGTGTCTCGCAAGTACAGCTTCCATGAGCCTAATGTCCGCTAAGTCTTTGACGATCTCATCAAAGTGACCTTCGGCACCGACCGTGTTCGTTGCTTTCATCTTCGCAGCAACAAAAATAAGCCAAGAACTCTCGCACAAGTTCGATTATAATCATTATTGGTAACTAATGAAGCAAGAGAGTGGGCACAAGACGAGGTTTAGGACAACACGCACATGGAAATGATATGACCGCATTCACTTTCAGGGCATATTTTCCATAGTATTCAACAATCGAAAACCAATCGATCAGAGGCTAGATAATGCCGGTGTTCACCAGAGGTGGTCTTTGCCTACTAAGCCAGATTCTTAGCATCGTTAAAACTGTTTTTGGCAAACAAGGACACTAAGTTATTTCCGGATACATATTACTTGATAACGAATACGTAGGTACCAGTCATCCTTAAATGCTAAAGCTCACAAGCAGCAATCTATCAACATTGCAAGCATTTCTGCACGCATGTAAATGGAATGCAGTGCAGTCACAATGCTGCCATGGTCAGATATTAATATTAACTAATTTAATCGCCCAGTTTACAAATTCATGGGAAATAAAAGATTCATGAAAATGAAAAATAGATGCATTAAACTAAAAAACGGACTTCCAATAGACCAGACCCAATCAGTTTCCACACAACTAGTTTCATGGTCCAAATGCGATCGATCAAACCGCAGATCCAGATACATCTTGGAGTCGCGAGTATGAAGCGCTATTTCCCAACACTACACAGACTCGCCATAGTGATGTGAAAAAACCCACTCATCGCATGCGATCCGATCACATTTTGGCCATAGAACAGGCCAGTGACTATCATCGAATCCAAAATCCAATAAATATGTATGAAACAACTAATTGATAATGACCTGGATTCAAATGCTCATCCAGTTCGAAGCTAACTGTTCCGGCACTCAGCAAAGGTGGAGGTAATGTTACCTAGGATAATTTCCTAGAAAGGCCCGAAGCAGCCAATTTGGATTCAGTAAAGCAGATGAAGATAGACTGCAGCATAAAATGGAAAATTAATTGGAACTTTGTTTCAGCACTAATTTCCTTACCTAGAAAAGATGGCAGCCTAGCTAAACCTCTATGATAGAGGCGCTGGCATTGCCCAATCTAATTATCCTGGCCAGGTATGATTGTAAATGCAGATGGGTGGCACAGGATATTTATCAAATTCTTAAATCCATGACTCAAAAATGAATATTTTAATATGGACCCCCCCAAACCAGAAATAGAGCATAACCGAAATCGAAGATAGTGAATTTCTAATGCTATATTTAGGGTTCAATCCAGGATGACGCAATATTCTTAAACGTAGGTACACAACCATGCATAACATTTACCAGAGATTCAGCAAGTCTCAAGGCGACGAGGCGGTCCAATCACCCCTGCACTTCACAGATAAAAAAGGCGTACAACGCTTGGTCTTCCGGCGGCAGGTCGGGTCACTATTATGCTTAGGAGGTGGAGTGGGCGGGATTTATCCAATGCGCTTCGGTCCAGAAGTGGAAAAATAGCATGATGCGATTGGAGCTATTTTCATGAAATTGATCAGTAGACCCATTCCAAGAACGCTGCTGCGTGCGAATTCATTTACTCAAATCCGTTTTAAACGAGCCGGCTGATTTGTAAACGGACCGGCCGGTTCAAACGGGCTGGCCAGTTAAACGGGCCGGCCGGTTTCAAACGGGCCAGGATACTAGAAAACCCAAACGGGCCAGACTTTCAAACGGGCCACATCGCTGGCCCGTTTGCATACGACGGCCCATTGCAAACGGGCCAATTTCTGGCCCGTTTGCAAGCCCTATTTGGCCCGTTTACAAATGCCCCATGCAAACGGGCCGATTTCCATACGGGCCGTAACATATATATATATATATATATATATATATATATATATATATATATATACATGATATCATGATACCAATATATTATACATGATATCTTGTCTTAATATTTTGTCTCGGGTTAAAGTCTCCATAGCCGCCTCCGCCCGATCACCCCTCCCCTGTTCCCGGGAATATCACAATAACTAACCCTAGCTATGGCATGGGATGTCACATCATTCCCGTGCTCCCTCTCTTCCTTGTGTGCTTCTGCTCCATTCACGAGAACTATACCCGAGAAAATTCACTGCAGGGCAACAAATCAGCATCAGTGTTGGGTACAAGGCCGCCTGGAAATTAGCCCCGAGGGAAGGCACCGCCACCAGGGCGGCCAACCAACGGCACTCCTCAGAGTCTAGTTCAGCGCTTGCCCCAAAGATGGCACCACCAGTGCCTTAAACGGGTGCAGAGCCTCGCCGCTGATGCAACTATGGTAGAAAATCGGTGCTTTGAGAAGCCATGATTAGTGAAATTACTCTGATAGAATATGCAGTGCCTCGGCGACGAGAATGACCATACGTTGATAATATCGTTTGTGGCCTATTCCCTCGAATTCTGGATGGCAAATGGCACAACTTCAGTAATTCTTATTAAGACATATCCTTTCACCGGGTGTTGTTTTATTGGGCCCGGCCTCGCATTGAAAGCTTAAATAATAATGTAAAACGGTATAGGCGTGAACTTTCGTTGGAGGGTTTGGGAGCCAGCGCCTTGTTCAGGAGCCCGGCACGGGTGATGGCCACCACACCCCATGAAAGCTTGAATTAAATGATCCTACAATATTGCATCACACATAATAGCAATCAACAATATTGCATCACACATAATAGCAATCACCAATCACATTAACTATCTGATCGCAGGCTGTGCCCCAATATATGACCACCAAACTGCTTAATTTTCCTTCCCGAATTAGGGAGATAGTCCAAATGGAATATTATCATCTGAACGCTAAATATTTTCAGTTTTGCGGCGAACTTCACCGTGTGATAACGAGCGACTATATGCAATACCACACTCATGGAAAATTAGATATTTTTCAACATATCTGACGATAAAAGTAATAGCAAAACCTCCTCAATAGCTCTGCGATATATGCTGTTTCATACCTTGCTGGACATGTTTTAAGATCATTTATGTCGTCGAAACAATCATAGTATAGACATACCTAACTGCATCAATACCTATTGCTGCATGGTTGTGCTTGCGGGCGGAAGTTTTAAAAGTAAGTATGTTAAAGTTTATTCTCACCAAGTTTTGTATTAATTCCCGATGTGCTTTGGTGCAAACCGGAAAGTTGTTTTTTGTCCTGTAAGGATGCTGGTACTGGAGGCATCGCACGGTTGCATCCACCATGCTTGCGATTCCAAGAGGGGATCATCCGGACCATGACCCGTCAATGCGTCCCAAAAAACGGAACTAAAAGGAGAGCACTTCAAAACACGTTTGGTGAAAATATCGACTCTTTGACCCCCAATGTAGTGTCTGAGGCCATGCTTGGCCTTCCATGTTCCGTGACAATCCTCTTTCGTTCCGGCGTCAGAGTTCGTGCCGCCTGACATTCTCTCTGTGGAACCGACCCTCAGCCTGGGGACCAACCCTGCTGAAGAAGAAGAGACAACAGACGCAAATGCAGAGGCTCGACTGCTGCATTTGGAGTGTTGCTGGCTCTGTCTGGGAGCTGCAGTCTCTGCTGAAGCTGTTAGTCTGTGTTTGCAGTCTGACGATGTAAATCTGTGTCTGCATTCTGAAACACGGCTGCACTCCCGCCAGCACCATGGAGATATTGCTGACTGTTGTCTTCTCACCGGAAGTACCTGAATTTGTCCACGTTGTTGGCTAACTGTCCTCGTCTGTTTCAGCTGCGACAGGAAGCAGATACAGCATCTTCTTCTACTACCGAACCTCAGCAGTGACAGGCGCAGACACCCCTCCCCCTTCTGCCTAACCTCACCTGGGCTGTATGAGGTGAGTCCCGTCCTTACGACGGGTAACTGAGCCGTTCGACCTGTACAACCTTGAATGATAACCCTTCTGAGAAACGAACAAATGAAGCTCAGATGAAGATTCAACGAACTGAGAGTAACAGAGACACAAAAGGCAGCACAGCTGCATGGTTTGTCGGTGTGTCATTGACGCGTTACGTGTGGAAGCGAGCAATACCTAACCATGTATCCTCCAAAATCGACTGATCGTTCGTGTGAACGTTAGAATGTGGCCACAGGACAGGTGCAATTCGTTCGGGTTAGTCTCCATTTACTATAAGTCTAAATGGAACGGGAAGGGGAACGCAATCACGAGACGGCATTGAATAGCACGGGACTGAACACATTTTCCAGATTCTTTTGGGACGGAACGTGATGAGATGATTTCGTCTAAAAATGTATTGGGAAAGAACATGGAATGGGACTAGGCGGGACCAATTTTCGTGTAAGTTTTCCGGGACAGAATGCAGCGGGACTTTTTTAAACGTTACGGAACGGGATAGACGCTGACTCCTTATTCCATGCCGATCTCTGCGGTTCAGATCTCACGACCTCTCTCGTCCGCTGGCGACCAGTGGAAAGGAGTCAGGCTCCGTCCTAACCATCCTCGGACTGTCGGCACTTCATTGAAACTGTGGTCGGAGCCGGTCGGAATGCAGCCGTTGAATGACGTTAACCTTGATTATGATTGCATTTATGCATGTACCTGTGTGACTTAGCCCTAACATACTAGCGTGTAATGAAAGTGAGCGAAGCTATCTGAGGAAATTCCCCACCGTTCACCTTTCAGTTTTCCCTGTTGTCCGTTATTGGTTCCGTTTCTCTCTGTCGCGCCTCTCTCCCCCTCTGCGCGACGACCCGGCTATTTTCACGCCCCGGCCGTTGTGGCCGGCCGCCGTCGACAGCCGCATTATAACCCGCTGACGTATCAATCGGGGCCCGGGCGGCTGTTGTTGACATTCACCGCCGCCGGGCGGCCGCCGCGGCTCCGACTTCCGACCGGCCGAGCCTGCGCAAACACGCGCCCCCTGAAAACACAGCGGCCTCACCATCGATCAGGGTCGCGCCCGATCGGGCCGTGTTCTCACAGCCGTCGGCCGACAACAAAGCGCCGCCGGCGCCGGCATCACAGCTCAGTCTATCAATTATTCATGGTCGGAGAGCGTCGGCGGCGACACGTCCCCTGCCACTGCTGTCCGACGGACAGCCAGCCTACCCCGGCGTCGGGGGCGACGGACAGTCAGCCTACCCCGGCGTCGCCGACTGACGGACAGCCAGCCTACCCTGGCGTCGCCGACTGATGGACAGACAGCCTACCCCGGCGTCGCCGACTGACGGATAGTCAGCCTACCCCGGCGTCGCCGACTGACGGACAGCCAGCCTACCCTGGCGTCGCCGACTGATGGACAGACAGCCTACCCCGGCGTCGCCGACTGACGGATAGTCAGCCTACCCCGGCGTCGCCGACTGACGGACAGCCAGCCTACCCCGGCGTCGGCGGTGACACTGCCGACAGGAGCAGGCCGGGCTGTCCCTGTCCGGGAGGTTGGACTGTCCCTACCGACGAGATTGGGCTGGCTCAGTCGGGGAGACTGGATGATTATTGGGGTTTTTGGGCACCTCAGCTGCTGAGGCTATATGTTTAGGGGAGACTGGACTGTCCCTACCAACGCGATTGGGCTGGCCCAGTCGGGAGGTTGGGCTGTCCCAGTCTGGGAGGCTGGGCTATCCCAGTCCAGGATGACGGACTGTCCCAGTCCGAAAGACTGGACTGTCCATACCGACGATATTGGTCTGTTCCAGTCTGGGAGGTTGGACCATCCCAGTCGGCGAGGTTAGACTGTCTCATTTGGGGATGCTGGACCTCTCCAGTCGGGGAGGTTGGGCTGTCCCAGTCGGGAGGCTAAGCTGTTCCAGTCGGGGAGGTTGAACCATCCCAGTCGGTGAGGTTAGACTGTCTCATTTGGGGAGGCTGGACCGTTCCAGTCGGGGAGGCTGCCCAGTCGGGAGGTTGGCGCCCAGTCGGGAGGCTGGGCTGTTCCAGTCGGGGAGGGTGGACCTTCCCAGTCGGGATGCTGGGCTGGTCTAGAATGGAAGGAACCAGGCACGGTACGCGCCCACCGTGACATCGGTACAGGCACGCGCCCAACACACGCGGTGAGAGAAATCTCAGGTGAAGAAATATAAATCATGTTCTGCTTAATGCCTTCTTCAACTATTGTTTCAGATGCTTGTTGCGCCTGTCGCTACTCTGTACTGTAGAGCGTAGCCTGCAGCTCTGCTGTACCGTTGTGCTGGTGCAAAGCGCGAACTGAACGCTCAGATGTATAATTTGCTCAGATGAGTAATGTGTATGCCTAACGTGGACACATTATACATTTGAGCACGGATCGATTCTATGACCGGCACCTCTCTTTGTGCTTTTGTCTGCTCTGTAAAGCAGAACAGCATTAGGCCTTCTGGGATGAAGGCAGCCTGGCATACAAGGTAAAGGGAGTCTGGCCTACGGGGGCCGGACGTTGGGCCTTCTGTTTAGTCCTTCTCCCGGAAATTCTGTCATTTAACACGCGCATTGACGGGGGTCTGAGCCACCTTCGCTTTGACGGGGGAGGGGGGTAGGTACCCGCCCCCTAAGATCTCGAGAACCACGCTAGGTAGCGAAAGACGGTAAACGGCGTTAGGTAGCCCATTCACTTCTCCATCGAAAATATTCGAACCTTTTTCAGGTCAAATTTAAGGTCACAAGAGGTCAAAACATGCCTGCATAGGGATAACATGTAAATGAAGGTTTTTGGCCATTACATCTGAACAAGTACAGATAGAGAAAAACGGCTAAAACTATATGAATCTTTGCAGCAAGCTGAATCGAATGATATATAATTTGACCGTGCTTGGTAAAATCAAGGATTTGACCTGACCTGAGGTTAGGTCAAAGTAAAATTATATAAAATGTATATCATGAGAACTGCAAAGACCAGGCGAGTCTAATGCAGTTAAAATAAACGCTCTATCACCATCCGTTACTGAGTTATTCTGTCAAAACCATTTTTTCATGTATTTCCAATGGAGAGGTCATGGCTCGTACCTGACCTTAGGCCATCGATATACAAAAAATACCGATATAATTGTAAAGAACTCGGTGGGCCCATTATATGATATGAATTTGAATCGGATAAGTTCACCCTGTTCCGACTTATGCTATCTTAAACTTTTTTTGAGGTCAGATCACTTGACCTGTACTGGTGACCTGACCTGAGATGACCTAACCTTAAAATTTTCCCAGAAGTTGTAAAATGATGTGAGAAAAGGTATGCTTAGTATGGCGGCGCTACGCGCTTTCGTTTTCTGCTATCTCAGAAAAATCCAAGGGGGGCGGGTACCCGCCCCCGTCAATGCGCGTGTTAAGCCATCGGTAGGTAAATCCGACAGTCTAAGCTCAAGGTGTTCACCAGATATCTGAACAGCATTAACCCAGGGTGGCGCCACCTTCGCCCCACCGGGGGCCATCGATGGCCCCCTCTAACTCCGAAAATATGGGCGTTAGCGCAAATCTGCAAAGTGCAATAGAAAGCTCCGTGAATTCAGTAAGAAATACTTGCATGTTTTAGTGCTCAGGCAATGGTTTGACCTCCAGAGGTCAAATTAGGTCAAGATCGGCTATTTTCACTCAAATATGCAATGATTAAGCAAACTGGGCATAACTCTTATGTCATTAGAGCTATAGGCCTGGTAAAGTACATTTGATAGCAAATTGCCTGTTCTTTTCCGCTATGTGGAACGTAAAGACCTCCCGCCAGTGGTTTGACCGCCAGAGGTCACCTCGTGACCTAATATGACCTGAGGTCACGAAAGGTCAAAAAGTGACCTGCCGTATATCAAATGAAAGCCAGTGACAAGACAAACAGATGGTGTTTGTTTCACCGCTCTAGCTCAATTAGGTCAAAAGTTATTGTCAAAATACTGTTTTTGACCTCCGGTGACCTTGGATGACCTTGGAAAAGTCAAAGGGCAAATATGACACCTGGGATCCGTGAAAGGGTGTCCAAAAACGTTGTTCTGAGCAGTCTGAGTATTTGCAATCATTTTTGTGGCTTTATATCATGAAATAGCTTTTCCCCATGCTTTCCAATGGGAGAGGTCGCCTCGTGACCTGACCTCAGGCACGAAATCGAAAAATCCCGGATATACACCTGAGACCCGGAGGGGTCATGAAGTGTAGGAAGTTTCAAATCGATCGACTTTGAAATGTAGCTCTTACAGAGCCTAAAAGAAGTGAGGTGACCTTGGTTGACCTCGTCTGGTGACCTGACCTTGGGTGACCCGGGGTAAAAATTTCAGGATGATGGAAAATGATGCAGTGAGAGGTAGAGCCCTCAACCGCGGTGCTGCGTCTCGTCGTTTTCTGCTATCCCGGAAAAACCTTAGGGGCCATCGATGGCCCCCGGTGGGGCGAGGGTTAAAGTGTGTCAGTTCTGGATTCCTCTTGCTGCATGACGCTGATTTTCTAGGCGTACGTTTTCTCCATGCATACTGCAGACTGCCCAAATGGACAGACTTTGAAGTAGACACATCCACAACAATTCAGTAAGATGCTGTGACAAGCGATAGTCGGTGAGACAAGCGCAACAGGTTTTCATTGTAGATAGAGTCCAATGTGCACCTGTTAACACTTAAAATATGTTTATAAGCGTTGCTGGATAGCTGTTTTAGGGGGCCTTGGCCGGTTGCAGGAAGGCAGGTGCTGGTTGATACTGGGGCTGAAACCTGCTATTCCGCCACATTTTCAATACCACCCGGACCTGCCCGCCATCAGAGGGGTGTCGTAGAGCTGCTCTGCACTTGGTGACGAGATACCGGCAATGATTAGTTCCAATAGTTAACAACAGCCTCTGTAGAACCGAAAATGTATCACTCTTTCTCAACGTCTGATTCCGGCTACAATTCAAATTTAGGTTTGCAGTTTTTAGGGAGTGCCGTTACGATTTTGTCCAAATGCGAGAGTCCGTATGATCCGACGCCACAAAATAACAACCAAGTCGCAGACATGGTTATCATATGAAGCTTAAGTGCTGATGTCATACAACTTAAACATGTGTCGCGGTTACGTTCCATGGTTATTATGTTAAGATAGGGTGACATCTGGGAAAGCTTTGTTTATCCTTGTCTGCGGAAATTGCTCATTTCAGACGGTGGGTGGAGGGGCTCAGTGGATAACATCAAAGTTTCCTGACTAGAGATCCCAGGCTCAAGTCCTGGTGGAGTCTCTGGTTTCCAAATAAGGTGATCTGGTCCCCAAATCCCTCACAACAGGATGAGAGCTGGTGACACCGAATAACCGTGGCAGGCTGAGCGTCATGAAACCCCAACAATTATTAATATTAATTTTGAACTCGGCGTATGTGCCTTGAAAGGTAGCGTGGGTCGCTCCCCCTCGCCCAGCCCTACACGGATCCGTGTGTAGAAGGAGGGGTACATGTTCCAACCCCTGGTGCCGTGGCGGATACAAGGGGGCTAGGGGCTCAACCCCCTCCAAAAATGTCAGAGCGCCAGAAGTTAATGCATAGCCGGAGGCTATTGCTAAGCAATGGCAGGGGATGCTAAAGCCCCTAGCCTTCCCTCCCTGAAGTTTTGGCCTGGATCCGTCACTGCCCTGGTGTACATATCATCAGAGAATTCAACTACCTGGTATGCACGTTTATAGACCTGTAGAAATGTGTGGGTACATTTACCATGACCACTTTAGGGGAGGGGGCATAAATCTGGTCTAATTCGTCGCGGGAATACAAATGCTGGTCCGGAAGGAGAAAGTATTGGGTAATATGTCAGGAATATAAGGTAGCAGGGGAGGGTTTCAGAATGCAATATCTAAAAAAGTAGCACCTTCCGCTGCACTTATTTCCATTCTGGAAAACAAGGATCACTCAACCAAAGTTGTTACTGTTCTTGTGTAAATTGTTTTGAAGGAGCTTGATGCAAGAGGAGGTGGTGGACTACCTAGTTCCACTTTCTTTTTTACCACATATGTGTATTCTTAATTTATATTATTTACCCGTTTGAGTATAGCCCAGTTTTATTTGTATGTTTGTTCACTTGTTGTTTGTGAGAAAAACGCACTATTTTTCACCGAGTCTTCTTTGCTGAAGATACCAGTCGGATATTCCTTACCAGGTGATCTATATTTCGAACTTCATCTATCACTGAAGGCAATATTATTCGCAATGATGAGTCGCACGTTTTCATACAAATGAGCTCAGAGGCACACGCTGCGTCGGCGTTGGGTTCAACCCCGGCGTAATTGAAAGTCCCACCGCGGCGTGATAGCAGCCATCGAGTGCTTTGTTTTGGGATATCATCATTGCCCTACTTTGATGAGTAATAAGTGCATCTTTTAACCAAATTGAATTGATAAAAGTGTTCATTCAGAATACTCTGAACAATTTTCTTGATATCGACAGCCATAAAAACCTGAATTCCAAAATCTGAAAAATGGCCTGGTGGCCACCCACGGCAGCGTTTCCGACCACAGCGTAGTGGTGCGGTGCGACCTCCGCAGATGAGGCGCCCTGTCTGGCGACTGGTGCAATGTCGACCCGCCGCCTCTGACGGCTCGTATTGATGGGCTGGCTTTTGTGCAATGCCGGCGAGCGGCGGCCGCCAGCGCCGGTACACGCCGCGTGGGAACATCGAACAATGGACGTAGCACGTCGCCGATGCCCAGCGCGCAACCATACACACGAAGATGGATTCTCGATTGCCATTGTTTTCAGGATCCGAGTCAGTTTGGGTCTCATTTAGAGCCGCTGTAAAAGCAATATGGGGGGGAGGAGATAATGTCTCACTGATCGATGCAGTGTTCTCGGAACTGGGATGGCATTTCTATCCGTTCCGATGCGAATACCGAGAATGCTAACATTTCCAAACAGCGTGCATGCTGGGTTTTTATAGCGGCCAGGCGCGTACACAGGCTGTGTTCTTACCGGAGCGCTGAGAGCGTCAGCCTTTTAAAGCGGTCCGGTGGAATGCACGATTGCATACCTCGGCGGTTGAAGACTGGGCTGTAAAAGGGCAACTCCTCTGTCTTTGCTTTTGGGAAAATAACAACGTTTTGCCTCAATAGTATGCGAGGAGAAGTGAATTTCTGATTTTCCAACCAAGCTGCTCTCACCGGAACAACGGCGAGTTTGACTGGTTGCACTTGCCCATTACATCATTCTGTTGTTCCATAGTTTTTACGTATTCTAGGAAAAGTGTCACTATAGCCGGATTCAGAGTATGTATGTATCCCAGTTCAATTTATCTTAGAAAACACACATCACAGACAAAAAGCCTTACAACATCCACGCCGACAACCGGTTTTCGAACATATAAGATTAAGATATGCTGCTTTCCTTAAGATCTGACCCACGGATCGGAAGAACGACTCCATCACGTGGCACTATTGGACTTCACATATTCAACGTGAAACTCGAACCTTCTGTCTCTCATCATTCGATGCACAATAATGGTCTTCGAATTAGCCGATAAACACTTGTGAATCTTCAATGTTCCTTTTCTCGTGATTGCCTAATCGAAGCGTTTTCTGAGCTGAGTAGCTAATTTGAATACTTTTTGTTTTTGCACATAAGTGTCAAGGATGGCAATAACTTTTCTCTTATTATAGTCTGTTAGACATTATGATACAATATGTAAGTTTCCATCCTATTCTTGTGGAAACATACCTTGTCCTCTCGAGACCCCATAAATGACCTGACCGAAAAGTTGCATAAACATTTTCGGTAGAGGTCGAGTTTTCCCTTCCAAGCATGGTTGCTGAGATCGTAGGGGGATGAGTACCCCTCATGCCAGTAAAGGTGGCCCAGGGCCTTATACCAGCGCGTGTTAACAAGCACACTGGAGGGGAGCCTCGTAGGCCCCCACCTAATTTTTTCAAGCTGGCCTGAGAACCCCTTCGAGGCAAAAAACGTTATTTAGCTACTTTTGAGAATATTTGATGGCACTTCCATTGGTCAAATAATCTTGAAAATCGGCCTCAATTTTGTAATTATAAGCTGCAAAGTTAAACCCTTTATTTTGAGATCGCTCCAATCGCGCGGTTGCACCAGTTCGCGGGCATCAAAGACTGACTGGCAACGTTATAGCTTCATATAAAACGAGATTATATGTTAAGTTCACCACACATGAAAGTCAAGGTCACAGTTCAAGGTCATACCAGCATTCTCAAGTCATTCGTCCGATGCTTCCAGTCGCATGACGTTACCCAATATGACGTATATTATGCCACGACGTCATAGTTAACACGAGCCCCGCTGGGGTCCCTGGCATGACGCGCCACGCTGGGGGGCGAATTTTGCCCCCTCTGTATCTCTTTTCCTAGGAAAGCTAAAAGAAAATTACGGACGGCATTCGAAAGCCCTTGACAAGACGAAGAGAAATCATAAGGAGTATTTTTATGTCAGGTCAATATTGAGGTCAGCACAGGTCAAAGAAGGCTCCATTAGCTTACAACAGAGCAGTGTATGTTTCTCTCTCTAGATCTGTACTCAGGGGAGCTAGAGCAAATATTTATGCATCACTGGATTTCTCTCATTGCGGCGAGTCGAATGATGTATAATATGACCTTTTTAGGTCAAATGGTGAAAACGACCTGACCTCGAGCTAGGTCAGGGTCACAGAGTGACCCGGTATGGTCATGTTGCGTATCAATCGACTTCCCGTGACAATATAAGCACAATGCAAGCAAAATGGGAGCTTTTTCTAAATTCAGTAAGACGTTATTGGCAAAACAATCACGCTATGCTCCTGTGACCTGACATGACCTTTGAGAGGTCAAATGTTCAAAAAACAACTTTATGGTCAAGATGATGGCATGAATAGACGGTTTGAGTATTTTCAACTTTTTCTATCCTGCATTTACTGAAAACGACCCCATTCTATTTTTCACCATGGGTTGACCTAAAAATTGACCCATTCTTAGGTCAACAATATCGGAATTCTGAGATAGCAGATTTGTAAACCCTAATGGTCTTATCATATTGTGAAAGTTTCAAAGTGATCGGTTCGCTGATGTTCCCTGGGCACCGTTTCAAACTCGTGATTTTAGGTTTTGAGGTCGGGTCACTTGACCTTAAAAAGCTCCTTGACCTGACACGATCTGACCTAAAAAATTTGGCAAGATGCGCAAAATTGATTATGGATAAGGTACCGTAAGTTTCGTTGTTCTGTGTCTCTTCGCTTTTGCGTTATCTGGGAAAAACCAGGAGGGGGACGAATTTCGCCCCCCAGCGGGGCGCGTGTTAAGATCAATAAATGTAAAGGTCAAGGTGACAGATCAAAGTAAAATGTCATGGGAAAAGGTCAATCCTCATTTCCTGTCCAACGGTTACTATGGTACTAGCCATGGTGTAATTATAGGGAATATGTCATATTGTGACGTCATAGGTCAATGACCTTGAATTACCTTAATCCCAACTTAATGTTACATTTTTTTAGACGTTCTTACCATGACCTTGGCCCGTTTTTAGTGCATTCTGAACTTTTTTGCTCTTAGTCACGGCTTTTCCGAATGCACCCCCTGCACGGCTAATACTTGACCTTTATGACCTCGTTTGAACTTGACGATATTGACCTAGGTCAATTAAAATCGGACATATTATAGATTTCAATAGCTCCCACCCAGTCTCTAACCAGAGTTTTTCTGAGCCTTTTAGTTTCCGAAGATACCAGTCCCCACTCCAGTGTGCATGTCAGACCCCTCTCCAGTGCGGGTGTTAAAGAATGAGACATGGATTACAATTTATTGTTTTAAATACATCCTTACCCTCATGTCAAACCAATCCCACCAGTGACACCTTTTTCGTAACCAGAGACGTTTGATAGTCGCAGCGACGGCAGGCCGTGCTGGCGCATGAACCTCACATAAGTGGGGATCGGGACGTTTGGGTGCTCAGAAATCGCTTTCTGTTAGATACTCCATTTTTATCGCTGAATCTTATGGAGAAAAGTATAGAGTAATATCAACCTCAAACAGTTTAAGATAAGTCATAGGAAAATAGTTTTTATGTATTTTTAAAAATTCAAGAATGTAGAATATGCTCAAAATGTAATTTATTTAATTACATTCATCATGAGCCAGAATTCGTTATTCTTCCTTGAGATACCTAGATCAGGTTTTTATGCTATTTGTAGAAGAATGCAGGTAAAATTTCTACTTAAAAAAACTTGCAAGTGAGTATGGTAAAAATGTGTGAGACTTATAATTTTCAAACCGTTAGTCTGGGAGGAAAATTAATACGAAAATCTTGATCAGCTCCATCAATAGCCCCCTGACAAAAAATACACCGAACTCTGCGATATGAGAGTGTTATCGACTTGTCGCTCTGTCGTGGTATGCTCCATATAGGGAGATACCTCGTGGGTGCTGCGCACCCGCTTGGTAGTCATTGTGCTTTTGCTTAATAGCAAAAACTTGATGAGCTAATAAAACACAATAAGAAATAATGATATAGCACAAAATACAATTACTATTGCAAAATATTAATTACTAAAATAGTTATATTGTAGATCCATGATTCTAGGGGATAGACCAATTAACAACTTTTCTAAAACAGAACTTTAAAGTATTATTTCAAGTCAAGCACGTGAAAGCTAAAGAAAACAGCAAAAAGTATGCGTACAGTCTGCATGCAGCAAAGTAGACTGATCTGTTTTTCCGAAAGGTCACGAAAGTTAATTAGCCCGCACAGCTTAATTTATTGACAATGTCGTCATTTTTTCTTGTCTTCATAGCGATTGCAGTTGAGACAGTTTTCGCTGCCGATTATTGTAGTATGCGATGCATGCAAGGCGGGCAACACACCATGTGCAGATTTCCATCAAATTATCCCGGCCCAAGCTGTGGCGGTGAGGGCAGGCAATCCTTGAACAGACATCAGATCAAAGAGCTCTTGGACGTCCACAACACATGGAGAGATTACGTGGCAGCGGGGAGAGAGACGCGCACAGCGGGGGAGCTCTGCCGCAAGCGGCCAATATGATGGTTTTGACATGGAATGATGAGATTGCAAAGGTTGCTCAACGCTGGGCCCGGCAATGTAACTACGGCCACGACCAGTGTCGTGACATCCCGGGAATGACTGCTGGTCAAAATGTGGCAATGATTGGCTCTAGCAACCAAGCACCAGTCAACATTACAAGTCTCGCGTGGATGTGGTATAACAAGGAGGTATCCATGTTTAGCAGCTATGGTGTAGATCAATATCAATTTTCCGAGAGTACCGGCCACTTCACGCAATGGATCTGGGCTAAATCATACCAGTTAGGCTGCGGCTATACTGGCTATCCGGACCAGGGCTTCCACGATTTCTTCCTCGTTTGCAACTACGGCCCGGCTGGTAACGTCATGGGTCGGCAGATCTACCGGAGGGGAAGGCCGTGCTCTGCATGCCCTCAAGGAACAACGTGTGGCGGTGACTCGCGCTACCCACACCTCTGCAAAGCGAGTGGGGGTACTGCGCCACAAGGTGGTGGTGGTGGTGGTGCTGGTGGTGGTGGTGATTACGGTGGTTCCGGTGGTTCTGGTGGCTCCGGCGGCTTCGGTGGCTATGGCGGTAATTACGGTGACTACGACGGTGGCTATGGTGAAGATTCCACCGACAAAGATCCCAAGGCCTTCACCACTGATGCGGGAACGTCACTTAACGCCCTCGCTCTAGTCCAACTGCTGACGCTGATGAATGTTTGTTTGATGTATATATAAGGAATGTGTATTAGCAGGTTCAATGGTGCGGCTGCCTACTCTAACGAATGAGGTGCCCGCGAAACCTGTGCTTGACTTCAATGCAATTGTGTATATGTTTCTTCGCAGTACCTCCTTGTAAATATATAGAATATTGTTTCTTGTTCTCCACTTGTTGTCTGGCTTGATAAGCTAACCAAATCACAGCACGCCTGAGATACATATTTTTAAGTTGGTACATAAGTAATGAGCCCTGTGAATCTAGAAACTCCCGTTGAGAAAGGAAACGTTCAGCATAAGGTTTATACCTACTATTGGCTCCGGATGCACATCATGATTTTGATGTTTAGGGGAATCCGCCGAATATTTTGGATAAATGTGACTATAATCCCCACAAATATGCAAACGTAAAATGGGTGCTCAGGCCCCCTTTCTACCCTCTTGATGAGCTGAAAAAGCCTAATTTGTTGACTTTCGGGCACAGACAAGATGTGTCTCTTATTTTTAGTCATACCTATGGTGACGTTTCAAAAGTATCAAGCTAATCTGGATGTGCAGGTTTTTAACAGTCGATATTCTAAACAAAGTCTTAAAGACGTTTGGACCTCAGCATCAAATATCGTCAAACAGCATGCACGCACAACATAGCAATTGGTAACTACATGTGTACATACATGAAACAGGGACGACTCTTCGAGGTAGAGGGGGGTGTAAAGGGATTGTCTCCATTTCCTCTCAGGCCTGTTGAGCCGCTCCTTGTGAACCCCGGGCGCCTATGTTGGGTGTCGAAAGCGTCCTAAAAATGCGATAAGAGTGCAGCACTGCGGCATTAAATTTTATTTCAGAAAGGGAGCCTGGCAAAGGTGCTCTTTTTTCTTTTCCTCTTTTTTAGAGTTATACAGGCTGAGGTCTCAGGCCAAGGCCAGATGTTCGCACGTAATATCAGATAATAACTTTTTCGCATTCAAAGGTACACATTGCAGCAAGTCTTTGACATCAGGTACTACTCATAGCACACGTAAGGTGTTTACTTCCATTGTAGCTGCGGGAATTCGATTGTTAGTGATGATTTCGCAGGGCGACCATGTTTACACCGAGCTGTACCTGGTGGTTTGACAGTGAAGTCAGTGGCAGATGGAAGTCTGCAGACGGCAACAGCACTGGCTACCACTCAGCCCTGCCTTCAACACCGGAGCTGATAACTACTGTCATGAATGATGTGAGAAAATAGGAGGTGCGTTCGACTAGACTGCTTGTGGTAACTACAGGGGCGTGGCAGATACTTGTTTGCGAATTGAATCAGAACAGAATTCATGGGAATGCGCGTTAAATGTTGATTCAACGCAATGTTTATTCCAATTCCTTGGAATTACCTAAAAAATTGTAAAAAATATCATCTGGCAATTTCTTTTGTTCCTTATTTGCATGAAAAAGTTCCCAAAACCCATCACCTCTAATAAAGCTATACCATTATGATCTCCAGTTATGTAAAAAAAAACAAAAAAACAGGGGCAGTCAATGTTAGTCGAATTTCATCAGCAATGATGTAGAGAGGCAGGCTGTGTTTTGACTGTCTGGAAGATACCGGTGGCTGCTATAGAACAGCTGTGACTGCCCGGGAGAGATCAGTGACAAGTTCAGAGTAGCTGTGACTGCCAAAAAGAGACTGGTGACTTCTCCAGGGCAGCTGTGACTGCCCGGAAGGGAGACTGGTGGCTACTCAATGGAAGCTGTGTCTGCCCAGAAGGGAGACTGGTGACTATTCCAGGGCAGCTGTGTCTGCCCGGAAGGGAGACTGGAGGCTACTCCATGGCAGCTGTGTCTGCCCGGAAGGGAGACTGGAGGCTACTCAATGGAAGCTATCTGCTCGGAAGGGAGACTGGAGGCTACTCAATGGAAGCTATCTGCCCGGAAGGGAGACTGGAGGCTACTCCATGGCAGCTGTGTCTGCCTGGAAGAGAGAGACTGGTAACTATTCCAGGGAGGCTGTGACTGCCTGGAAGAGAGAGACTGGTAACTATTCCAGGGAGGCTGTGACTGCCTGGAAGAGAGAGACTGGTGGCTAGTCGAACAAGGCAGCTGCACTGCCGGAAAGATAGCAGCTCTTCGGGAGCAGGCAGGCCCTCCTGAAGGGGCCGGCATCCGCTGGAAGCCACTAGCAGCAGCTGACCTGGAAAGTAATAGTGTTGTTAATACAGCCGTGGTGCTGGCTTGAAGAGGCCGACATTATGTGTTGAGCAGCTGACCTGAGGAATTGGGCGACGGATGTAGCTCAGCTGCCACAGCTGCCCTCCTGACCTGGGCGCGTGCCAGTGGTGCCTGCTGATGACCTGGGTGCGTGCCAGCAGTGCCTGCTGATGACCTGGGCGCATGCCAGCAGTGCCTGCTGATGACCTGGGCGCGTGCCAGCGGTTGCGGCGGCGGCGGCTGCAGCGGTGGCGCTGATGAATGAGCGCATGCAAATGGCGGCTGGGAGAGTGGCGCTCTCTCAGTGGACATGGGAGCGGCCGACAAGATGGACTGAGGTGGTGGTCGGCGCTGCTGGTCGCGCTGCGTCGGAGTCGGCGCCGCCGCCGCCGCTTTGATGGATGCCGCCATTGTGGGGGCCGTGTCGGCCGGCGCCGGACCGCAGTACCGGCGCCGCAGACAGGCCTGCCATTGTAGCACATGCCGGCGGCGCGAGCATCATGTCGTCCGGCCGGCTACAGCCTTCTGTTGTCTGCACCATGCCTGCACAATGGTGGGACCTGGTCATGTCGATGAAACGTTTCCCGTAGTGATCTACCCCACTGGTGTCTATAGGGTTTCCAAAGTTACTGACGGAGTGTTTCTAATCCTGACCTTTCTCATCGTCGTAATCTAAGACAATGTAAAATATGTATTATCCATGGAACTTTACCACCAAATGATAGATTATAGGTTGGGATATCCAAAGATGATACTAGAGCTAGACCACAAGCTCGGTTTCGAGGCTGGATTCAGTCGCTTGTTGAGATGGAATGGTGAGTGCATGCAATTTGTGAGCAATGCAATGCAATGCAATGCAATGGTGAGATATGGAATTGATTGAGTGCATGCAATGGTGAGCGTCTAGTTGTGTCTGGTTTGTTTCCATCGTTTTGTTTTCATTTAACTCGACCCGGGATGAAGAATAGCCATCGTTGGATGGAATTGCCCTTGAATGTGAAATAAAATAAATAAATAAATGGAAGGTGGATCCGTACTGCAGAGGTTACGCGGGTAAATTCTTCTCCCAAAATCTAATCTTGACGGACGAAATATAACACGCGCATTGACGGGGGTCTGAGCCACCTTCGCTTTGACGGGGGGGGCGGGTACCCGCCCCCTAAGATCTCGAGAACCACGGAAGGTAGCGAAAAACGGTAAACGGCGCTGGGTAGCCCATCCAATTCTCCATCGAAAATATTTGAACCATTTTTTCAGGTCACATTCAAGGTCACGAGAGGTCAAAACATGCCGTCATAGGGATAACATGTAAATTAAGGTTTTCAGCCATTACATCTGAACGAGTAAAGATAGATCAAAACAACTTGAACTGTATGAATCCTCGCAGCAAGCCAAATCGAATGATATATAATTTGACCTTGCTAGGTCAAATAAAGGATTTGACCTGACCTGAGGTCAGGTCAAAGTCAAATTATATAAAATGCGTATCATTAGAACCGCAAAGACAAGGCGAGTCTAATGAAGCTAAAATAAACGCTCTATCACCATCCGTTACTGAGTTATTCAGTAAAAAACATTTTTCCCATGTATTTCCAAAGGAGAGGTCATGCCTCGTACCTGACCTTAAGTCATCGATATAAAAAATACCGGAACTTATTTTAGAGAAATCCGTGGGCCCATTATGCGATATGAGTTTCAATCGGATAAGTTCACCCTGCTCCGACTTATGTTATCTTAAACTTTTTTGTAGGTCAAGTCAATTGACCTGTACTGGTGACCTGACCTGAGATGACCTAATCTTAAATTTTCAGAGAAGTTGTAAAAATGATGAAGGAAAATGTATGCCAAGTACGGTGGCGCTACGTGCCGCCGTTTTTCTGCTACCTCCGAAAAACCCGAGGGGCGGGTACCCGCCCCCCGTCAATGCGCGTGATAATAATAGTGACGATTTTTGTTGGCCTTCGACGAAGCTCCTGTTTGAAGGTAGTATATCAAAATATATAATTTTTATGCATTGGCATGTTCATTTGAGTCAGTTTTCAATTCTGTTCTTTGTGATGATTCCAGTTTTTTTAAGATCTCTATTATGCAGACGTAGTGAGCTTACAAGCAATGGCAAGCAAACGAATGCGGTTATACTGGAAAAAAACCGGCCATATAGGCGGAAAACTAAGATATTTGCCGTATATATGTTTTTTAAACATATGCTTCTGTATGTACGAGTATGTCCCATAAAACTATAACAGTTTGTTTGGATATCTTGAATGAGTTGCGAAAACAAACGTACCAATATATAGGTAAATGTGTAGCATCTGCACGAGAAAATGTACTGCCTAATTACGTCAAGGTAAATAATGACCTTTTAACGTCATAATGCACATAATCCAAAATATTGGGTCAGTCTCATTGCTATGATACAATATTTAAGAATTTACCTTGTTTCGTTCAAAAGTTATATACATAATCAATTCAAAAAGGCGTTACAATTGACTACCTCTGGTGACTTTGGCATTGATCTGACCACAAAATTGATGAAAGTATACAAATCTGTCGTTTCAAGAGCCATTGAATGATGTTTAGAAACTTTATCTAGCTCTTCTAGAAGCCTGCTTCCTAATTCTAGCTGTTGTAGATGAAAAGTGAATAGTTTCTTATAAGTTGGTGAGTGGAAATATTTATGATTTCGTCCAAATGACAGTACTTTTGCCTCCTGAATTTCAGTACTCAGATTTAGAATGTTATTTGGTTTCCAAGGTAATGTGTGAAGCCAGTATAGCCAGATATCATTGGTTTTGAAAAGCTTAGGTACTAAGTTTGTTTGTGACAAATATATGGAAGCAATTAGAAATGTCACCGTGGTTGCTACCCCCTGCAGGTGGGTCACATGGCGCCGCCTGGCCCAAATTTCATCAGACTCTTCTGCCGACTGAACCCCTCTTGACTGGCGCAGCAACAACCCGTCCTCCACCCCTTTCCAACCCGTCCTTCCCCCAATGGCGTTCTCTGACCCATGTGGCTTTCTCCCTCACCGTAGCTTGCCCCTCACCTGACCCGAAATCCTATATTCACTTATGGCTTTGAGTTTCGTAAACCCCAATACAACTTTGGGATGCATGCGTTACTCTCAGTCGGAGAAAAGCTATAGCTTCCCTATCAGTGAGACTGGTTCCTGCATTCTTCACGTGGTTGTGACACATACCTGGGGGAAGTTCCAGCGAGTCTTATGCATGAGCGCCGTTTTATGCGTCGTCCTCAGCCACGGCTCTATTATGATGATGATTTGCGCCGTGCTGTCCTGCAGTCTCCCTGCTGAGATGGCAAGGAGGAGGGTGCGACTCCAGTGATAACTCACTGCCAAATTTCGGTGGTGATTTAGTCGCGAATGATGTGACATCTTGACTGGGTTCGGCTGCAGCGGCCGACACGAGGAAGGAGAGAGAGAGAAAGAGAGGGAGAGAGGCGGGGGGGGGTAGGAGCAGGGGCGGACGCAGACCCGAGTTGGGGGGAGGCAAACCCAGTCTGCCTCTCCTCCTGGGGGGAAGGGTGGGAGCAAATTTTTTTGCTCTACCTTTTTTCAGTGCTCGACAGACCTAGTATAAGCTACCTCTCCAAGTACATAATCGCTCTCGGGGGGGAGGGTGGGAGCGGATATTTTTTGCTCTACCTACCTAGTGTAAACATCTTTTTCAAAAATTTATCCGGCGTTTGGGGGTAAAAAAATAGTTTGGCCCCCCTCCAGCGCTTTGGGGGCATGGCCGGAATGCCCCCCTGCGTCCGCCAATGGTTAGGAGCGCGATGAAACGGCAAGGTCATCTGCCTGGCGACCCGGGCGACGTTCAACCAGGTGTGCTGATTGTTCAGTCAGGAGGTCTGTCATCTCCGGCTTCACCTGACGGTTCAGTCAGGAGGTCTGTCATCTCCGGCTTCACCTGACGGTTCAGTCAGGAGGTCTGTCATCTCCGGCTTCACCTGACGGTTCAGTCAGGAGGTCTGTCATCTCCGGCTTCACCTGACGGTTCAGTCAGGAGGTCTGTCATCTCCGGCTTCACCTGACGGTTCAGTCAGGAGGTCTGTCATCTCCGGCTTCACCTGACGGTTCAGTCAGGAGGTCTGTCATCTCCGGCTTCACCTGACGGTTCAGTCAGGAGGTCTGTCATCTCCGGCTTCACCTGACGGTTCAGTCAGGAGGTCTGTCATCTCCGGCTTCACCTGACGGTTCAGTCAGGAGGTCTGTCATCTCAGGCTTCACCCGACTGCCGACCGGCCGGATATTTAGGATTCTTGTCTCAGATAGATGCTGGAGGGTCTAACTGATGCTTTGTTATTGTTGCATAAATGAAGATTATCGCAGGCCTCTTAATGTTTGTTTGTGTGCATGGAAGAAACGTACCGGCATGGCACGTTTTTATACTTTGAAAAAGACAGTCTAACAAAATTGTAGGCCGTAGCACTACGTTTCGGGTTTCAAACGAGTCCTTGGCTGTAACTATGTAAAAAATGAAAAGTTATGCTATCTGTTATATAAGAGCCATCTCATGTATTCATGATGCTTGGCATACTTTCACAGACAATTCTAGTATACCTAAGCGTCAGGAAAGTAGATACCAGAGGCACCTGGCCATTAATTTTTGTCCGAAAATGTCCCAATTTCAGCCAGACTGGGAAATGCATCGGACAGTTTTGTAACCAGTATTTGGGAGAAACCCAGGTGCGTAGAATTCCAAACATAATTGAATCCGTCCGATTTTGAAACAATACCACTGGCCTCCAATTAAGAGATATGTCATAATATTATGTTTGCTTTAGCCCTCAAATAAACCATTCGAAGTGGACGAAATTCATTTAAAGCCTTTTAAAACGCGCACTGTGTACAGTAACGATTACGATCACCTCTCAAGTGTTGATGGTGCGCGTTCCTGGCACGTGGTTGGTGGGAACAGGCAGCGGTGAGGCCCGGTCAGCGCGGCCGGACGGGCGGGGTCCACCGCCCGTACCGGATAATAGTCAGATAACGACAATCCGACCGCCAGCTCAATCGGCTTACTGCAGCGCCGCCGCCACCGGCGCGCAACACGGGTAGCCGCACTAATGAGGATGTATACCTCATCGGCACGGCGGCGACTGTGGCGGAGACACTGCCGGACACCGGGCCCGCTGACGCGCCGGCTCCCCTGACTGCACACTCCGACGCTGCAAGCACTGGCATATTGTATAATACAAATTGTAGCTTGGATCGGTGAGGCGAAAGCCAGCAATGCCTTAAACCAGCAAAAAAGATGTCAGTGGTGTTGTATAAAACCAGTGCGGGTGGATGAAGCCTCAGGGCTCAATGTGGGAGGTCCCGTAATTAAAGCTGGCCTATGGCAGCCTTATCCCGGCTACCTCGTTACCAGGAGTTGACAACAAACTGGGTGGTGTTTGCATTGACTCATAACTTACACTGACTAAAGAACGCCTTTTTGCGTTAGTCTGGCTTAACGTTCGCCCGGGTGGGGGGTCTTTTTAGACCCCCCTCGGGTTTTTCCAAAGTGACCAAAAAACGGCGGCGCAGCGCCGCCAAACTTAGTCTAGCTGTTCTTTCATCATTTTTACATCTTTCCTGAAAATTTTGGCTCAAGGTCATATCAGGTCAGGTCACCAGGCCCGGTGAAGTGACCTCACCTCAAAAAATACTTAGGACCGCATAACTAAAAGAAGGGTTAATCGATCAAGTTGAAACTCATACCACATATTGGGCCCACCAGGAGCTACAACATTTGTTCCCGGATTTTTGATATTGGTGCTCTAAGGTCATGTGCAGAGCATGACCTCCCCATTGTCAATACATGGGGAAAATCACGAAATGAGCTTTTCTCAGTAAGTATGGATGGAATCAACTTCAAACATCGGTTGCGACTTGCTCTTAGCCCATTTCTGAAGCTGATGCCAACATTTTTGACTTGTGACCTTTAAAAGGTCACCTTAGGTCAAATAAACATTTTTTGGTGTTTTTCTCTACAAATTTTGAATAAAATAAGATAGAGCTTTTGTTTTGTTACCAAAGTGTTTGTATAGCCACAGGAAGTCAAATGATATACATCATGACTATACCAGGTCATGTTGGGTCAGACCATTGACCTGGGTCAAGTCAAATTCTTAAATTTGACCTGGCATAGCAATATCAGATATCATTCGATTTGTATTGACGAGAGGATTGCAATGGTGCATCTACTATGGCTGTATCTTGTTTGGTTGGGACGCTATTAGCGAAAAAGTAAACGCCCTTATGCATGGGTGGCTATGGACATTCCCAAGAATATGCCCAATATTTAGTGACCTGTAGCTCCCTAGACTTTGACCTGACACGAAAATGAATGCCACTATAATGAAAGTGCATCTCAAGAGCTTTCGAATGGTGTTAGAAAAAAATGTTTCTAGCTATCATGGTTTCTGAGATATATGAGGTTTTCTTAATACACCTAATATTAGCGATTTTGACCTATTTTGACCTCTGGTGACCTTGATGTTGACCTGACAAGAACAATGACCGAAGTATTTTCGATATCATTTTCGAAGAGCTTTCGATTGCTGTTTTGCGCTTTTTTCTAGCTCTCTTAGTTTTTGAGATCGTGGGGGTCTTTTTTAGCCCCCCACCAGGGCGAAGGTGGCTCGTACCCGCCACCGGGGCAAGGGTTAATTGGCCGTAAAACCGATCCACTGTACCGGTGGGGTTCGACGTCCCGAGGGCACATCTCCCCCTTTCACCAGAGCAGCCCTCTGTTACTCTAGGCGCAGAAATCGGGACTGCATGGTTTCGAGGCACTGCGAGGCATTTGAGAAGCGGTGACTGTCGCGACTGTCCCACAAGGGCACCATTGAAGTTGAAACGCATTTGTGTTGAACGTCATAGTGAAGCGAAAGATTGGGGAAGCCAAAATTCACCTATAAAGCGGCCGGTTTCTGTCCTCAGTCGTCGGTGCGGGGCCAGAGCAGCCCTCTGTAGCTCAGCAGACGTGCTGCGGCGGCGCCGATGGGCGGGGGCGGGGGCGGGCCCCTGGCGGCAACAGATCGCCACCGGACCCGGCTAATCCGCGCCTATCATGGAAGCGCACGCCGCCTTTATTGCGGCCATCTATCGTCGGTATAGGAGCGGAGGTGGTGGCCGGCGGCCCCGGCAGCGGCGGCCCGCGGCTGCTCACGCTCTCCAGCGCCGCCGACGACGCTGCAGCGCTGGTAGGACGGCAGGCGACATGCTGTAGGTGTCGTTCTGGGCCGCCGATTTCGGAAGCTAGATGGCTAGTGTGGATAGTCTGGGACCAGAGGCTAATTCGCGGCTGAAGATGGATGCGGTATGGATGAAATTTGCAAATTTGTGGCTGAAATTTGCGGCTTCAGGATAAGCCCAAAAACGGGTCCAAATTATTGTCGGAGCATTGTTAGACGAAGCTGACTGAAGCGTTTGTTATCGTAATTGACAGTACGTTTTAAACATTCTATTGGAAAACAGAGCCATTGGCCTTATCTTTCCAGTTTGAGGATATGTTTTCAGATTATCTTTCAGATAATCTGATGATTTATGATGATTTATGATTGCAGATGATTTATTATGTCCTCAATATGCCCAGGCTTGGTAAATGTCAGTCGATTAGCGTAAAATGTACAGTTCTGTATCGCGGCTTAACAAATGCAGATAGCTAGATGGAGATCACCTAAAAAGTGCTCCGGAATGAAAAAAGAATAGTAAATGCTCTGCTTTTCTGCGAGATCTTAAAATTGAACTACTTATAGTCAAGCTTCATTCATTTCCAGTTGAAGTCTTAGACACGATGCCAATCTAAAGTCGGGACCCACTTTTTCGCTTACCCAATAGGTACTACCGAGCATAGTTTAACCCGGCACGCCTGGGATTTTTCCATACACACCACCGCCTGTGGCAGCGGGAGAAAGGTCTAACCAGACCATCTCAAGCGGTGATGGTCATCATATTCAACGGCGATTAAACGCATGCATATCACAGGCTGTTTTCATACGAAACGATGTTTGCAATTTGTAGTTGATAACACCAAGCTTTGCAAAATCATACCAATATTCAGCAGGTCATTTGCGCTGGGAGCACCTTCAGAGATCCGTGATCAGAGTAATAGTCACATTAGCCAGGAGGACGCTCCTCTCCCGCCTCTGTCCACCCCGCTGGTTGTGTCGCGCTAAAATACGACAGCTTGTAAACGGCGCCCGACCGAGTCGATGCTATCAGCTGATTCACGTGGCGGCGCGCGCTGATTCACGCCGCGTCGCGCTGCGATCGGCGTCGCGCCGCGCCGCCGGATAAATCGGCGCCGACTATTAGCGTCGCGCGCACTGAACGTCGACACGGCACCACGCAGTCCCGGCACCGGCACCAAGGCTTTTATATGTAAATGTCGGCTGGTGTCCGGTCAGGTCACATCAGCGGCAGTATCCGCCTGGATTGTGAGTGGAGAAGTCAGGTCACATCAGCGGCAGTATCAGCCTGGCTGAGAGTCGAGAAGTCAGGCCACATCAACGGCAGTATTCGTCCAGCTGGGAGGGGAGAAGTCAGGCTACATCAACGGCAGTATCCCCTATGGAAGTCGAGAAGTCAGGTCACATCAGCGGCAGTATCCGCCTGACTGGGAGTGGAGAAGTCAGGTTACAATGGTGGAGAAGCTGACGACATCCGTCTGACCTGGTGCCGGTAGTTCAGAGCACAGGGTACATGGGAGGAGCAGCAAACAACATTCGCCTTACGAGCCCCGAGGAGACAAGTCAATGGGTAAGACAAGGGACTCATTCACCCTTTTTTCTTCCAATAGCTCAACACTCTTTGTGGAAATGGATTAACGCTGGAAAGCTGAACCAGACTTCACAGACGCCGAAAATAAGTATGTCTAAAAGCAAGCAATTGTAAATATTTCTGCAAGTTGCATGCACATTTAAGGTTGAAATACCAATCTTCTGGATCTTTCCAACCAGGTAGTCCAAGCATTGCAATACTATTATAATGTGAACCGCTTGTGGCAATGGCATGATACAAATTACACAGTAGAATGTGATCATATACATGTCAATTGTTTACTTAGTTGAAAATACACAGGAGGGGAAAATATGCATCTATCATCAGGCTTTCATCAAATATGATAACCTTGTCACAAGACAGGCAGTTGACTCGAGTTGCTATCGTGTTGAATGCTAGCGTCGACGCAGGTTTCTATCAGGTCGTCATTAGACAGGTTTTCATCAGGTCGTCATCGGGCAGATGGTCATAAGTTCTTCATCAGTCAGGTTTTCATCGGGTTGTCATGAGACAGGAGGTCATAAGTCAGGTCGTTATCAGATAGGTTTTTATGATACTTTAATCTAATGATAGCACTGCCTCAGGGAAATGTCTCCCTGTCCGATCAATGTCTATTCAAAATATAAATCTGGCATTCCGATGATCACTTTCTAGTACGTGTATGATTTCCGAATATTATAATTTGTTTATGAAAATAGAAAATTGAATTTATTTGGTGTGGGGCTGTCATTCATATTTTCAGTTCACCATGGGTTAATGGGTGAAAAACTGATTTTTTAAGACAAAAAAAACTCCATCCAGTTAAATGGCATTTAGCTGCGATTTACCTGTTGTCCCACACACTTATCAACCAAAAAGTAAGCAAAAACCTTCCAAAAACATCGGAAACGTCAACACCCAACAGTTAACTGTTAATATCGGAACTCTGCTGTATGCCTGGTGCTGTGTTGTTAATCTCAGAATTCTGCTGTATGCCTGGTGCTGTGTTGTTAATATCGGAACTCTGCTGCATGCTTGGTGCTGTGTTGTTAATATCGGAACTCTGCTGCATGCCTGGTGCTGTGTTGTTAACCCTCGCCCCCACCGGGGGCCATCGATGGCCCCTAAGCTTTTTCCGGGATAGCAGAATAACGACGAGGCGCAGCACCGCGGTTGAAGGCTCTACCTCTCACTGCATCATTTTTCCATCATCCCTGAAATTTTTTACCCCGGGTCACCCAAGGTCAGGTCACCAGACGAGGTCAACCAAGGTCACCTCACTTCAACTTTAGAGCTCTGTAAGAGCTACATTTCAAAGTCGATCGATTTGAAACTTCCTACACTTTATGACCCCTCCAGGGTCTACAAGGTGTATATCCGGGATTTTTCGATTTTGTACCCTGAGGTCAGGTCACGAGGCGACCTCTCCCATTGGAAAAGCATGGGGAAAAGCTGTTTCATGATATAAAAGCCACAAAAATGATTGAAAATACTCAGACTGCTCAGAACAGCGTTTTTGGACACCCTTTCACAGATCACAGGGGTCATATTTGCCCTTTGACTTTTCCAAGGTCATCCAAGGTCACCAGAGGTCAAAAACAGTATTTTGACAATAACTTTTGACCTAATTAAGCTAGAGCAATGAAACAAACACCATCGTGTTTGTCTTGTCACTGGCTTTCATTTCATATACGGCAAGGCCACTTTTTGACCTTTCGTGACCTCAGTTCATATTAGGTTACGAGGTGACCTCTGGAGGTCAAACCACTGGCGGGAGGTCTTTACGTTCCACATAGCGGAAAAATTACTGGCAATCAAATGTACTTTACCAGGCCTCAATAGCTCTAATGACATAAGAGTTATGCCCAGTTTGCTTAATCATTGCATATTTGAGTGAAAATAGCCGATCTTGACATAATTTGACCTCTAGAGGTCAAACCATTGACCTGAGCACTAAAACATGCGACGTAATTTCTTACTGAATTCACATGAGCTTTCTATTGCACTTTGCAGATTTGCGCTAACGCCCATATTTTCGGAGTTAGAGGGGGCCATCGATGGCCCCCGGTGGGGCGAAGGTGGCGCCGGACCCCCGGTGGGGCGCGGGTTAATATCGGAACTCTGCTGTGTGCCTGGTGCTGTATTGTTAACACGCGCATTGACGGGGCGGCGGGTACCCGCCCCTCGGCTTTTTCGGAGACAGCATAAAAACGGCGGCGCGTAGCGCCGCCGTATATGGCATTCATTTTCCCTCATCATTTTGACAAATTCTGTAAAAATTGTAAGGTTAGGTCATCTCAGGTCAGGTCACCAGTACAGGTCAAGTGACCTGACCTCAAAAAACGTTTTAGATAGCATAAGTCGGAGTAGAGTGAACTTGTCCGATTGAAACTCATATCACATAATGGGCTACCGAGTTCTCTAAAATATGTTCCGGTATTTTTGATATCGATGACCTAAGGTCAGGTACGAGGCATGACCTCTCCATTGGAAATACATGGGGAAAATTGCTTTTACTGAATAATTCAGTCACGGACGGTGATAGAGTGTTCATTTTAGCTGCATTAGACTCGCATGATTTTGCGGTTCTAATGATATGCATTTTATATATTTTGACTTTGACCTGACCTCAGGTCAGGTTAAATCCTTGATTTGACCTAGCAAGGTCAAATTATACATTATTCGATTCGGCTTGCTGCGAGGATTCATATATTTAAGTCGTTTTTGTCTATTCTTACTTGTTCAGGTGTAACGGCCAAAAACCTTAATTAACATGCTATCCTTATGACGGCATGTTTTGACCTCTCGTGACCTTAAATGTAACCTGACAAAAAATGGTTCAAATATTTTCAATGGAGAAGTGGATGGGCTACCCAACGCCATTTACCGTTTTTCGCTATCTACCGTGGTTCTCGAGATCTTAGGGGGCGAGTACCCGCCCCCCGTCAAAGCGAAGGTGGCTCAGACCCCCGTCAATGCGCGTGTTAATATCGGAACTCTGCTGTATGCCTGGTGCTGTGTTGTTAATCTCAGAACTCTGCTGTATGCTTGGTGCTGTGCTGCTAGCTTGGGCTGGCAGTGACGCCGATGTAAATGAGCAGGAGGTCACTGGGGCCGGCCCCGCGTGGCCTCAAAGTATGGCCTAGTCAACAGTACATCTGCGACCAGGTAAACCAGATCGAGAGACTGAAGCATGTAAACTGTAAGAATAAAAGGAATAGGTTGGCAAATTTGGGCAGGGCTTAAAGTTTTCCCCCGTTTCAAACGAGTGGCCTCGTCTTACTTCTGCACCTGAACCACTCAACTAGCAAGCCTCACGATATCGACTGCTGCTGAAAGCTAGGTGAGCACATACATAAACGACAGGTCAGGCCGCGTACGTCTGGACTATCTCAGCGCAGGCCTTCTAGGTCCTGATGGATAAACATGACCTTTACTTATATATTTAGGATTTGGTTATGAACTTAAATCATCCCTTTACACCAGCCATCTACTTTTCCAGCTGTTTTGGTCCTTCAGTGGGTGTCATCACTTGAATTACTATATGCGCAGGAACTGTGGTCTACCTCGTAACGCTATGCCAGCTGTTAATGAGCGGCGTTAGTCAGTACCGCGGAATCTGCGGTACGCAGTACGCTCCGCGTACCTCAGTCCTCACTCCGCGCACGTCAGTCCTCATCTTGAAATCAGACGTGAAATTCGCTTTCTTTAATGAGTCCACTGATGGGTTCTAATCCCAGACGAAATTGTATCTCCAACGTGCATTGCAGTAATCCCATTTTCCGCCCAAGCGCATTGGATCCGGTCTTCTCTGAACGCGTCGTACGGCCGGGAGGGGGGGTCCCGCTTCACTGCACCTGCACGCTGAGCACTGTCACCTGACCAGAGAGACGGTCTGAGTCGGCCTGTTGCCGGGAAACAGACGGCCAGGATCTGCGTCAGCCCAGCGCAAAACAAGCCCGTCGCCTCCTCGTCACGTGAGGCACGTGAAACGTGCCTCCTGCTGCCTCTGCGTCGCCGACGTCGAAGTGTGGGATCTGCAGGTAAAAGAAAGCCGCGAGTCCAGCCTGAGTGTCGGGTATTCAGAGCATCAATGCGCACGCGTTATTCAAACTCCGGTCTGCGACCTGGGCTAACGCCCCACCGGCGCAGTAGAGCCGCATGACAATGTGCTGAAAGCAAACCATATTTCGTTCTTAACCCTCGCCCCACCGGGGGGCCATCGATGGCCCCCCCTAAGGTTTTTCCGGGATAGCAGAAAAACGACGAGGCGCAGCACCGCGGTTGAGGGCTCTACCTCTCACTGCATCATTTTCCCATCCTCCCTGAAATTTTTTACCCCGGGTCACCCAAGGTCAGGTCACCAGACGAGGTCAACCAAGGTCACCTCACTTCACCTTTAGAGCTCTGTAAGAGCTACATTTCAAAGTCGATTGATTTGAAACTTCCTACACTTTATGACCCCTCCAGGGTCTACAAGGTGTATATCCGGGATTTTTTCGATTTCGTGCCCTGAGGTCAGGTCACGAGGCGACCTCTCCCATTGGAAAAGCATGGGGAAAAGCTATTTCATGATATAAAAGCCACAAAAATGATTGCAAATACTCAGACTGCTCAGAACAACGTTTTTGGACACCCTTTCACGGATCCCAGGGGTCATATTTGCCCTTTGACTTTTCCAAGGTCATCCAAGGTCACCAGAGGTCAAAAACAGTATTTTGACAATAACTTTTGACCTAATTGAGCTAGAGCGGTGAAACAAACACCATCGTGTTTGTCTTGTCACTGGCTTTCATTTGATACACGGCAAGGTCACTTTTTGACCTTTCGTGACCTCAGGTCATATTAGGTCACGAGGTGACCTCTGGCGGTCAAACCACTGGCGGAAGGTCTTTACGTTCCACATAGCGGAAAAAGTACTGGCAATTTGCTATCAAATGTACTTTACCAGGCCTCAATAGCTCTAATGACATAAGAGTTATGCCCAGTTTGCTTAATCATTGCATATTTGAGTGAAAATAGCCGATCTTGACCTAATTTGACCTCTGGAGGTCAAACCATTGACCTGAGCACTAAAACATGCGAAGTAATTTCTTACTGAATTCACGCGAGCTTTCTGTTGCACTTTGCAGATTTGCGCTAACGCCCATATTTTCGGAGTTAGAGGGGGGCCATCGATGGCCCCCCGGTGAAGCGAAGGTGGCGCCGGACCCCCGGTGGGGCGCAGGTTAATGTATCTCTTCATAAGCCTGCAACTCAGTTTTATCATTCTTTTCTTTGAAATAACCAATAAAGCGTACGTGGTCACCCCCGGATTCGAACCGGACCTACCCGATCGAAGAGACAGGGCCTCTAACCACTAGACTACCGTGCCACACTACTCAGCCTCCCACTAGCTGAACAGCTGTGACCCGTCAGGAGGTCACTGGCTGGTACAACTCCGCCGAATATGCCGGGCCGCTGGCGCCGGGTGCTGTGCTTGTCCCGAAAAGGCACGATATAAAGGTGCTTCTAGAAGACGAACCAAGCATTCTTTTGGGCTGAAATTACTTGTATCGTCGAGTTAGGATCTTAAGCTAGCTTCATGCCAAATTCCTTCCACTTCCATCCATTTTAAGGACTTGAAACCATGGTGAGAAGCAAAGGTGGTCCGAGAACTTTAGCATCTTGTAATACATTTTGGACTAATTACTCGAAAGCCATTAGAGATAGGTGGGTAGTATAAGTGAGCGAAATGACCGCAAGTAACTTTCCTATTCAGCCATGTCAGTTCTGAGTTTGTGAGTGACATGAGCTTGGAACCAGGAAGATGCAAATAAAAAGTTTTTTGACTCAATTTCTATTTATGCCTATAAAACAAAGAATTTCACATTCACAATTTCCATCTCCAAATATTATCAGGCGGAAGCAATGTTCTTTCATTATTTGAAATGGAAACTCAAATCGGTCAATTAGATTGTGAGATATTAGCGTTGAAATTGATTGAACCAAAATTCAGTCTTCCGGAAGAACTGTAAAAAGTAGGTCAAAATTTTACGTTTTGCACTCAAAACTATGCCTAAGCACTACAAAATTTGCCTAGCTACCCCTAGGTAACTGCCTTTCAGCTAACTGAGGCCTGTCTTCTGACATTTCGAGCGCACAAGTCGGCCATCAACTTTTAGCAGGTTTTTTAGGGCGCATGAGAAATGCCGCGTTTTCGCGCAATAAATATTGTTGGATCAGCTCAATTCGTTTTCCCTAGCTGGCCCTTGTTATCCTTTGAAAAGGACATAAATTTCAAGTTCGTAGGTTAAGAAGTAAAATTAGAAAAATATAAAACAGAAAAGTTTGAGCCAAAATTTCTCAAAAACTATTTTGGATTTCAACTCGGGGCTTCAGTTTGGGTGTCTGGAGCAGAAGGGCTATCACCCTACAAAATTCCAGAGCTCTGACATCGATTCTCAGGACTGACAGACGCCAAAAACAACAAACAACAACAGACCCCGGTCTGCGACCTGGGCTGACGCCCCACCGGCGCAGGAGAGCCGCATGACAATGTGCTGAAAGCAAACCATATTTCCTTCGCAATGTATCTCTTCACAAGCCTGTAGGTCAGTGTTATCATTCGTTTCTTTGAAACAAATAATACAGATCGCGCAGTCACTCCCGGATTCGAACCCGGCGTCCCTGATCAAGATACAGCGGCTCTAACCACTATACCAGCGCGCCACAAGCTGCATCCTCCCACTAGCCCTACACCTGTGACCCGTCAAGAGGTCACTGGCTGGTATCACTCAACCGAGGATAGCGCCGTGGCGTAGCGCCGGGTGCTGTGTTCTGAATAGAAAAGCGCGGTATAAAGCTGTTTCTAGAAGACGAACCAAACATTATGTTTGCCTGAAATTACTTGTATCTTCGACCCAGGACCGTAAGCTAGCTTCATGCCAAATTTCATCCACTTCCATTTATTCTAAGGACCTGAAATCATGATGAGAATCAAAGATGGTCCGATAAATTTAGCACCTTGTAATACATTTTCGGACTAATTACTCGAAAGCTGCTGAAGATAAGTGGGTAGTGTAAATGAGTGAAATGACTGCAATTAACTTTCCTATTCATTCATGCCAATTCTGAGCTTGTGAGTGACATGTGCTCGGAACTTTGAAGCCACAAATAAAATGTTTTCTACTAAAATTATATTTATACATATAAAACAATGAATTTCAATATCACGATATCCATCTCGAAAATATTATCAGGCAGAAGCAATTTTCTTTCATTATTTGAAATGAAAATTCAAGTCGGCGCATTATATCGCGAGATATTATGATTTGAATGAAAAGAGTAAAAGTGTAGTCCTCCGGCAGAATGGTAAAAATTAGGTCAGAATTTGACGTTTTTCACTGGAAACTAAGCGTAAGCACAATACAATTAACTTAGCTGCCTCCAGGTGGCTGTCTTTAAATTAGCTGAAGCGTGCCTTCTGACATTTCGAGCTTATAAATCAGCAGTCAAATTTCAATAACTTTTTTGCTTGTATCAAAGATACCCCGTTTTGGCGTGATAGATATTGTCGGACCAGTTTGAAATTGTTTTCTTAGGTGGCCCCTGTTCCTTATTCAAAAGGAGCGAAATTTCAAATTCGTCGCTTAAGAAATAAAATGAGAAAAATGCAAAATTGAAAACATTTATTTCAAAATTTCTCAAAAACTATTTTGAATTTAGATTTGGGGGCCTTAGTTTGGGTGTCTGGCGTAAAAGGGCTATCACCCTACGCAATTGCAGAGCCCTGGCATCAACTGTCAGAACCGCCAAGCAGCCAGAATAGAGCCTCTTGAGAAATCTCAATCCGCTTCGCTCCATGGATTTCGTCATACGGCTCTGACCACGACGAGACCCGTCTGAGCGGCCAGAATAGAGCCGCTTGAGAAATCTCAATGCGCTTCGCTCCATGGATTTCGTCATGCGGCTCTGACGGCATTAAATATGTTTGCCTGGTTTCACGTCGTCGCTGTTCAGGATCACTGCAATGACGTGTTGTCCCCCTTCCTGCCCCGGGTTCCGGGCGCGCGTTGACGTCGGTAGCCGGACAGACGCCGGTAGCCTGGCCGTTCGTTTCGCCTCCCGTCGAGCTGTGGGACGCGCCGCGCCGCCGGGGAGGCGTCTCTGTTTGTAAGCCGTCCCCTAAATCACGGCAGCTCCATTACGACATTGTCTATATGTGTGTGCTTATGCAAATTGACGTCGCCGTTGCCACCGTGACGTCATAAATACTCTGATGTGACGTCATCAATACCGGCGGGTGACGGTATGGGGATGGGCGGACTTTGCGGACGGAAACTGTGCGACTGCCGAGGGTATACCGGCAGACATAATTGGGCTTCCATATATGGAAATGGGGTTGAACCAAAAATGAATAGTTCAAAATAAAAGGTTATGTTTCCAGCCTGAAAAGCCAATTACCTGCAGATCAGTTTACACCTGAGAGTAAGCTTATGTGGGAGAGCTGGGCGGTACCTTCCTGTCTTCCGGGGTACAGCATCTCTACCATCCGGCGATAAACACCTTTCGGCTCTCCCCGAAACAACACTTCCCTCACACCCGGGGGACAATACCTCCCTGTTATCGTGGCGAAAATACTTCTCTGCCATGCGGGAGACAGTATTTTCTGTCACCTCACTGTGGCCGAATGAGGCAGCTTTGACCTGCTGGGTTCTACAGAACGCACACTGATAACTAAAATATTTGACTGTGTGCATGGGAGGACTTTTGGAGGACCTGTGGTTCTGTGTGCCTGCTTGTCTAGTCAAGTGTGTCGGCTCAAAACCCGGCCGGTTCCCTGAATGAGGTATGATTTGTAAGGTGTCATAAATTGCTGACAATGGGCTGCACATTGACGGCGTCATACATTCGTAGGCAGCAGGTTTATAAGTTAGCCTTATCAGTTATATCACGCAAACCGTCTGTGGAATAGGCTTCGGCTATACAGTTGCGGGTGAGGTAGGTATCGCGTCGAGCGAGTGCAGGATGTGGCCGCCTGGCAGGCCGCATCCCCCGCCCCACAGCCTCCCCACCGC
Source organism: Lepas anatifera (assembly GCA_034440635.1). NCBI lineage: Eukaryota > Metazoa > Arthropoda > Thecostraca > Lepadidae > Lepas > Lepas anatifera. Next base: position 537,726 of record JAOTON010002020.1, on the reverse strand, counting down.
ACGAGTTATGCCGCGCCCCAGCCACTGTCATGTACCCGTGAACGTAAAGGAGTTTTATTTCGTCATATTTCGCAACGGCGCGCCACATCACGTCTTCATTTCCAGCGGCGGCGCTGGCGACGCGTGCACGTACAAATGACAATGTGGGCCGTATCTCGCGGCTAATGGCAGCCGCCCGGTGACGAAGGGCCGGCCGTGGCGCGCCAATGGCAGCAGATAGGCCGTGCTCGCCTGCACGGCGACATTCACGGTCGGTGCAGGGATACTAATGGGTCACCCAGGCTGGAGGAGCCGGTGCAGGGCCGCTGCACCTGCCGGCACCTGCGACGGCGCCGGCTGCTTACTCCGCCCTGGCCGCCGGCACAGCCGTGGTGTGGGGCTGGTAGTGAAACAAATAACAAGGCAGTGATTGTAGCGCTAATAAACATCAGAAGCTGCAGTGTAGTCGGACTGACAGTTTAATTCGGCGCAGCAGGGCGCTGGGCATTGCGATTATCCCAACAGCTTTGCACGGTCGCAGAGACTGGGGACAACACAGAAGTCATATCGGTAAACTAATCTCAGAACACTGCTTAGGCAGCGTCGTTAACTCTCAGGCCTGGCTAGTGCTGCTATTCTACGTGGACGATGCTGTTGGATGCTGTGATGCTGTTGGAGAAATGGGTCACGAGAAAGGCAGATCGAACTTTTTCCCCCTCGCTGCAACGGAACTAGCGGTATTTAATGGGATTGTGACACAGGTAATAGTAGGTTTGAATTTATATACCTATGTACTTTCATATCGAAAAACCTTCGGGTCGAAATCTTATTTGTCTTTGAACTCCCCAGTTGCAGTAAAATAATGTTTATTTACAGCAGATGCCAATCCCGTCCACGTCCTCGCCATTCCCGAACAGCTGCCAATAGTGGAACGGCCCCAGGGAGGAGGTCCTAGTATCCGCCCGCCTCCACCGCCTGGGGGCCCGGTCGGACATCCACCCTCGGCTTTTCGCAAATGATTGTGAGTAGATTTGAAAGAGGGAGAGAGGCGTCACTTTGCACAATTTAAAATTGTGAATGTGAAAACTTGTGGCTAAAATCATTATTGGCTCAGGTCAGATAAATGAGCTATGACGTAATGTTAAACTCGTGAAAGGAAATTTTGCTCGTCTAAGAGAAGGTCATTCAACTCCTTGAAATGAAAAGGGCGTCTGAAAAAGCTAGATTCGGTTTCTACACGTCATTCAGAACTTCTTCGAAATAAAAATACGCACCCTGAAATCCGATTGAGATCAGGTCAATAACGAGGTTACCAAAGGTCACCACTGTGTCCATACTGTGTCGATACTGTGAGCTCACCACCCGTGCGGCGCGGAGACTGCAGCCACACAACAGACTAACACTGGGATACTGCACCGGCGTGCAGGTAGACTGCGCTGCGTACCGTGAACCTAGCACTGGGGATACTGCACCGGCGTGCCGGTAGACTGCGATGCTTGCCATGAGTCTAACCAGATACCATATCTATTTGAACATGATCCTCATAACGAGGCTCTTCACACGTTCACGTCATATGTTAAAATCGGTTCAAGGAAGGCGGAGAAAGAATGATTGGATTCATACTGGCATGCTCTTCTCCAGAAACACACACCAAAACAGTCGCGATCAAAAATAAAACATTCACAACTCAATCCTCTAAAATAACTAGCAGGGCCAGTTTAAGTTCGGTCTTAAAATTAGGGGTGGATGATTCGTAGCATCCAGCCATGCCCGGAACTACTGGTGTGAGGCCTACCGAAACTGTGTGAGAGGACTGCTTACTGTTCAACGTTGACTTGTACCGCTCACCGTTCAGTGAGGTCTCCAAACCTCTGGCGTTTATCGACCTTATATTCTATGTACTCTCCACCGGATATATCTGCATAGTGAATACTTAAAACTTACAATAAAACAAAAAAATGTGAGCAAATATTAACATTATATACATATTCAAGGCTGCAGTGCATATACTGATTAATCTGAGCCAGTGTTTAGGACTCTTTCCCACCTGGTACACGACAAAGAGCCGTACGACAGTAGAACAACCACAATCATGTTCTTGGCTGAGCCTTTTCTACCCCCACTTTCACCTGCCAAACTAGCAGCGGGCAGCTAGTATGGCCGTTTCGGGGAGTGTCTCTTCCCAGCATAGAGGTGGTGGGCGATCAGCCTCTTCAGATGTCCTGTCGCTCGTAAACTGAGCCAGACGCCCACGCCGATCCCCACAGTCCTCTCTCTCTCTCTCTCTCTCTCTCTCTCTCTCTCTCTACTTCTCAAACCTCAGATTCCCAAATCACAAAGTCAATTAACACCCAAGGACCCCCCCCCGGTTTTGGACAGCAAAACGGCGCGAGCGCCGCCGACTGGATACCTTTCCTCATCATTTTACAACTTCGGAAAATTTTAAGGTTAGGTCATCTCAGGTCAGGTCACCATTACAGGTCAAGTGACCCGACCTCAAAAAAGTTTAAGATAGCATAAGTCGGAGCAGGGAACTTATCCGATAAACCATATCACATAATGGCCCCACCGAGTTCTAAAATATGTTCCGGTATTTTGATACGATGACCTAAGGTCAGGTACGAGGCAACCTCCCATTGAAATACATGGAAAAATGGTTTTACGGAATAACTCAGTAACGGAGGGATAGAGCATTATTTTAGCTGCATTAGACTCGCCTGGGCTTGCGGTTCAATGATATGCATTTATATAATTGACCCGACCGACCAGGTCAGGCAAATCCTGATTGACCTAGCAAGGTCAACATATATCATTCGATTCGGCTCTAAGAGGATTCATAAAGTTCAAGTCGTTTGCCATCCTACTGTCAGATTTAATGGCCAAAAACGAATTACATGTTATCCCTATACGGGCATGTTTGACCCCGTGACCTAAATGTGACCTACAAAAAATGGTTCAAATGTTTCGATGGAAAGTGATGGGCACCCAACGCCGTTTACCGTTTTCGCTACCTACCGTGGTTCTCGAGATCTTAGGGGCGGGTACCCGCCCCCCGTCAATGCGAAGGTGGCTCAGACCCCGTCAATGCGCGTGTTAAGTAACATAATAAACTGATACGTTTCGTACCGCCAAATGTGTGCACCTTGGACGCTTATTGATGACCAGGAGAGCGCAAACGCTTATATAAAGTTGTGTACCTACTAACTTGGAGTGTAGATATTTCAAGTCCTAATATTCACATTGATTGATGCAGCTTGCTGTTGCGTTAGTTATACAATATTGCGTTAAAAACTTTACATGTTGTACCATTTTCAGCAAGCAATTTTTGTCACAAATTATCACTTGGTATAATATACAAGTGAGTGTCTGCTTAACTAATGCATATCGCAGGCGGTATTACATCTGCAGAACATTATTGTAAGTGAATCGCAATCCAAGAGCCAGTAAAACCACAGGATGATTACAGCCGTGATATAGCCCCAGGAGAAGAAACGCCATAAAGCACCAGCACAGACTATCAATGATATAACGACATTAAGCAGTGTTAAATGTCATCTGTGTGGTAGATGTGCCGCAAAATTGTGTTCGGTCTGGGCGGGTGGGGCGGCGGCGTGCTCTGTCACGCGGCTGCACGGGGCCCACTGTCAGATGGCGCTGTCGACGGCCAGCAGGTCCGATGACAACCGCTGACATACGTCCTACCACGTGTTCTCCACCCATGACTGCAGAGCAGAGCATCCGGCGCGGCGTCTGGGAGCTGAGGGATACGGCGCTGCCGTCTGCGGCTGCGTCTGCGAGCTGAGGGATACGGCGCTGCCGTCTGCGGCTGCGTCTGCGAGCTGAGGGATGCGGCTGGCTGTGTCTCGCTAGCTGTTGCTTAGAGCTTTAGGCCGTTTCGAAGCCTGGTCATTTTTGCCAAAACTAGGAAATAGTTTTAAAGGACTGAGATTACTGCTACCGTAGACCATTTAACGGACTAATCACCAAGACAGCATGTTATTCCCTTAGAGGCTCTGCACACAGGCTGCAGCCCAACTACTTCTGGAACCTGTTTGATTGAGACGGGAATCTCCAAGACCAGTGGCAGCGTGCACCCGGAGCTGAGGCTCTATCTCACCCCGTCTGCTGCCTGCGGCGGTGTGTGGATGCCGCGGCAGTGTCATTAGCTGGCCGCAGCACGCGCGTCATCCGCTGTCAGCAGGCATCGCCAGCCCGGACAGGTGTGGCGAGGCCTTAATTATGCCGCGCCGCCAGTGTCACTCAGGCGCCGCGGGTTTCTTGGTGCGCCGCGCCGCTCTCTTGTGGTGCACCGTTTTTGCCGCCGGCTGGCTGGGACTGGAGGACGTCTTTTTAGGCTGACTGGGTTGATTTGGGCTGAGCGGCCGGCTCCGGCAGGGCGGGGTGTCGAGCTGCGGCTTTTTGTAGGTGCTGCCGGCCCAGTGATGGTACTGCACGTGACTCGCCAACGGAGGTTGACCTTTCCACCGATAACTCTGGATGTGGTTCTTCCAGCGGAGGCTGACCTTTCTACCGACAACTCTGCACGTGGTTCTTCCAGCGGAGGCTGACCTTTCCACCGATAACTCTGCACGTGGTTCTTCCAGCGGAGGCTGACCTTTCCACCGATAACTCTGCACGTGGTTCTTCCAGCGGAGGCTGACCTTTCCAGCGATAACTCTGCACGTGGTTCGCCAGCGGAGGCTGACCTTTCCAGCGATAACTCTGCATGCAATTTGGCAACGGAGACTGACCTTCCCACCGATGACACGACACGTGATTTGTCAACCGAGGCTGACCTTTGCAGCAATAACGTTACGTTTCACTCCAAGGAGGCAAACATTTCCTCACAACGAAGACGCTGTGAATCACGTCCAGAGAGCTAGGCATGTCATTTCAGCTAGAAACGGTCAATAATGTGACTGTACAGTGGAGGTTTGCCCTTGCCTTTATCTATGACGCTATTAATACGAGATTCTCCAGCTAAGGTGCTGTCACATGCGTAAGTTTTTCGCTCTTCCAGCCTGTCAGGCTGCTTAGAACTGTGCTGAAATTCTTACCTTCCATATTCCATCCGCTGCATTTCACAGCTGCGTCGTCAGCTTCTTGCACAGTGGTGGATTCCTATTATTTTCCTTTTTTAGCTATGCAAAACCCATGAGTAAACTTCGCGCACTTCAGAGCTGCGGAGGCTGGTTTTCCGGTATTTAAAGCTTCAACAGTTTTACTGGTTCTTATGCTGACCTTGGACCTCTTATTGCTTCCAGTTCGCTTGATTTTTCATGATTCTTCCCAGATCACCTTTTCCATTGATATCTTTTACATGTTTTATAGTACACTTTGGTGTACTGTATTCAGATTATCGAAGCAAGTGGAGTCTGCCTTTGCTTTTTATGTGACGTTGTAGTGGATGGGTTATGGACACCCCCTGCGGTGCTTTTTATACTGTTTTGTTCCTTTGTTCGCTTTCTGTGACCCTAGTTCACTTTGTCACTTCGGTTTAATGCGATGGATTTGTTCATTGATAGTCAAATATCTGTGAGTTTATGAAAATGCTCAGATGTGCAGGACGGGTAGTAAAACCTGTTTTAGTAGATGCTGAAATTGTCCTTCCCCGCCGACGGATGGTGGGTTTCAGTCTTCAGATGCACATGTGTGCTCCCCGTGCCAGGAATATCATCGAGAACTGCTTACAGGCCCAGTGAAGTTTGCACAGATCGAAGATAAATGTTGTGAAATTACCTTTATCGTCATTTGATGATGAATGAAGGGTGCACCAAAGGTCGACTCATCAACCTTTTTAGAGAACTGCTAGCGCTGAGACCTGCCGTGCCGGCCCCTCAGTGCAGTATCGCGTTGCTCGGGGTCTCCGCCCGCTGATACGATATGCAGGCTGGTCCGGTGAGAAATGGGACCGTTCAGGGCGCGACACTGGACCCGGCAGTGATTGTGGCCGCGGGGACACACCTGGTCCCTGAGACTGGATCCGACACAGGACCCGGCAGTGATTGTGGCCGCAGGGACGCACCTGGTCCCTGAGACTGGATCCGACACAGGACCCGGCAGTGATTGTGGCCGCGGGGATGCACCTGGTCCCTGAGACTGGATCCGACACTGGACCCGGCAGTGATTGTGGCCGCGGGGACGCACCTGGTCCCTGAGACTGGATCCGACACAGGACCCGGCACGGATCCTGGCTCTGCCCCCCCCCACTGAACCAGGCACTGACGGGGCAGATCGTCGGGGAATACCGGGGGAAGGGGATTAGCCCCCCTCCCCACCCTCCAACTGTTGACAGTTTTATAAAAACAAAAACACAGCGTTTTTCCCGGGTTTGGCCCTGTTACTTCCCACAACCAGTGGCCTTGTTCCGGAACTGCTGATCTTTACACTAGAGCGGAAATCCAGTCCTGGCCCCAGCCCGGCACTGGGCCAGGCCCTGGTCGCGGCCCCGGCGCCGTGTCGGGCCTCGGATCCAGGAGATGACGACGTGCTGTCCCAGCTGCCGATCACTGTCCAAGCGGGCCTGCACGCCGTCGGGGTCAGTCTGCCACCGCCGACCAGTCGGCACACATCCGTGAACGGAGAAGCTGCAAACTAGCTTATCTCATTAGCGTTATCACCATCTGAAGTTGTCTGTGTTGTTTCCTGACGAGATCAAGATTACAGGAAAAGTATGATCCGAAGATTAGTGGAATCAATTTAAAAAGTTGCTTTACAAGATAATTAATCCACAGAGATCAGGCTATATTGTATGCGCCTGTCTGTTCATCAGCATCACCCAGGAACATATTTTTGGAATAGGATATTTTGTTGATGATTCTGACACCACCAGGCGATTTCCATGCATCGGCGAGTGTTAAGTGAGGAGCGGTGTTCATGGCCGATTTATAAGTGTTGCGCGTCTCGTCGGTAACACAGAGGATCTGTCGCAGCAGCCCGCCTGGCGCAACCGATGAATATTCAAGCGCGTGGCCAGACGCGGCGCTGGCGGGCGGCGAGAGCGGCGCGCCGGAGACGCTGCCGCCGCCCCTCCCACCGCACGCTGCCCCTCTGCCCCTTCAACCCTGCAGCTTCGTGCTGCAAGCACGAAGCAGCGGCACAAGAGGCACCAAGTGAAATCGGCATACACCTATTTTGGTGGCTATCATCGGGAATTCCGGTCAGGCACATTGGTTCTGTCCTCAGTGTTAGCTGCGAGCCGTTGGAAAATGCGCACTGGGTATGCATGGTCTGACTAGGATTAATACTTGAGCATAAGGTAAATTGCAACCAGCAGCTGTAGCTGTTCAGATCTTCACTGGGGAGGATATGAGTGGTAGCCACGACGGAAGCAGTTTTTGGGGCTGCTGAGGTCCGCTGGAGACAGCCCTGAGCAGTAGCCGTATGCAGGGGCAGAGCACTGGCACCCTATATGGCGCACCACCGAGCTCTTACTGTCAACTGGCCGGCAAAAAAACGCTCAGGTCTTAACTCCAGAAGCTCGCTAAATCGCTGCAGCTGTTCCCTTGAGATATCACGCGGTGGTGGTTTCTCAGCGGCCGGACGTTTCTCAAGGCTGTCACGAAAGAAGCTAATCAAATATGTTGGGTTTTGTGTATGCACTGTGAAAAGCCCTGCGAAGCTGAAATATCTTAATTGTATATCTTAAAGGGTATTCTGTAGTACAAATTAGTATTCATGTTTCAGCCACCACAGACATCTAGTTAGAGCAACTTCTTAAAGTGGGCAGCCACAATCTGCTTGTAAATACTCGGTGACATAGGCGTGCGTAATTCGTCATGATTAGATAGGTGTTTCGCGTTAAAATGCTAGGAATTCCCGCCATAGATGGCTAGGAAAGAGTAAAATCCAGTTCCACTAAATATCATTCATAAATCGTTTCAAATTTCCATGGAAACTGAATAATTATGAATGGGTAGGAAAAAGTCGAATCCAGTTTCAAAAAATATCCTTCAAAAATTGAATCAACATCCCATGGAAATTGCATAGGGATGAATGGTGTCGAAGTCCGCTAAATGGCGTCCACCTCGATGACCTCCCGCCAGAATGAATCGTGTGTGACTAAGCGACTGGGCATTAATTGGTATCACGAAGTAAGCTGGTTAATATTCGGAATAGATCTGGTACACGGTGGACACCTATGTATACTGTATGCGTAACGTACTGAGTCGGTCGCGCTGATTTCAAACGGAAGTTAGTTTTCACTTTCAAGGTAAAATTTATTTGATCTTACTTCTGCTAAAAAAAACATTTTTGGCTACCGCTTTAAGATAGACCAAACGCATCCACACCATAGAAAATGGTTGAGTAGTTATCAACTAAGAGTCGCCTGGAAAGCCCAACAGCGACACTTCCAGGTAATCCGAACTTGAGGCGCCAGTTATGCAGGGGTCCTCGACGCCGCCATACGGTTATCCCACTAACCTAGCGTGACTTTGACTGACTTCTGTCCCTCAAAATATAGCCATATGTGGAAGGCTAAAGTGTGCAGTTCCAAAGCGACATGTTGGGTTTGGTTAAGCAGAATGTTTGGCTCGTAAGTGAGTGTAAGATGTGATATGCTTCAAATCAGTGCGGTACGGCTACAGAGGCTGGATTTTACGCGTGCATCAATTTAAAATGATTTTACTGCCGGTTATACTCGTACGTATGCCAGTTCAACCTACCGTACTTTATGAATTATAAACGGTCTTAAGCAGGTATCACTCTTTTCCAAAAATATATCTTCTTTCGCTGTCATTCACACAAACCTGTGTTATGGCGTTGGGGTGGGATGTGACCCTTTGTAGGGTTGTGACCTTGCTGACCGGTTCCATGGAAAGTAGTCTGAAAAAATGAAATTAGCTGTCAATACATGGTGATTGGGATTAACCACACGCTTGTATAGATGCCAGATATGTCACGGCGTACAATGTGTACAAAACTATTGGACTGATATCATCATTTCATTTTTTTATATTGTGACGATCCTGATTACAAATGCAGTCAGCAGAAGCCGGAGCTGCGATCTCACATTTTGACCAATTGCAAATAGATTAGGAATTATCCAAGAGCTGAGGAGCTCAGGAGAGACAATATTATCTTTAGTTTTGGCTTAAAAACTTGACTTGCTTATAGATAGAAAGCCCAAGTTGAGTGCGGAACAAAATATATGTAGCATTTTAAGATATCAAAATCATAGCCCTATAACCAAATGTGAACTTCATTTTGTAATCAGTTTCATCACCTTATTCGGGTGTGTATAATTACGCAGCAGACTCATTCCAAGTCTTCATTTTTTGTTCTTGATAGTATCGGGAGTATGGGTTTTAAATTTATGTCAGTGATAATTACGTTTTAACACAGAAGCGTCTGGTGACCCCGAGACTGTTTTCCGCTCTGCCAATTACAGGGGACGTGTTTCAGGCTCTTTTCCCAAGGTTCTAGCCCCACTATTCAGGGTACGGAAGTACAATCCATGTATAATCCATGTACCTTATGTACTTTATGACAGCTCAGTGCGCTTTCCATTGTACATTCCAGACAGATTTTCCAAAGGCTGACATAACGGGGAGCTGGTGCCCAGTAACAGTGCATTGCTCCAGACTGTGGGAACTGATCCGTCTCAGCCCCGTGTGGTTAGGAGTGGCTTGTGTGTGATTGTTTAAAGCTGTATAATAATCAGTTTAGCTCCTCGCTCCCTCTTAATAGACCAAAAGCTCCCGATAACCATTTGTGAGTAACGGGCTTGCGGCCGCCCGGCAATACGGACTAACATATTTCTCTTTTCCTTATTTGCAAATCATTTTCAGACTCTTTCGCGGTGGGAATTGGAATGTCAGGTTTACAGTTTGCCTTTTTACTCCAAAACATGTATTCAAAGAATATTTTTGCAAACATGTATGCTTCCTGAAGCTGGTGGGTCATCATTTCCCAAGAAATCCCCAAAAATCTCATTATTCTCATTCAATTTATTCTGCCTTGAAACAAATCGTTAAATATCCTGAGAACATGCATTAAGCGACCACAGAAAGTAAATATTTCTGCCAGATACTGTTCTGATAGTGGCTGTCAATATCCGGGCTGGTTGTATGCTCTTCTTTCAGAGACAAGAAGTGTGTGTTGACTATGAACTCTGTTTGTGGCGTTGTGAGTCCGGACAAGTCCGAAAACCCTGATGGCAGAATCGGCGACAGGTTCAGAAGGATCTGCCACCCTCATGTTTTGGACAGTTGTTTTTTGCGTGGCAAACACGCTGTGTTTCTTGTGTGGCACCTTCACGCTCTGCCAGCTGCACTGTTTCGTGATGAATCTTGCTGCAGAACTCATCTAGCCGTTCTTTTTTATGCCCACGGTAACTTCAGAACTGTCCAAAAGATTGAACACACCTTGTATAATCCTGTACTTGAAACAGTACGCTGTTTTAGAGTGACAGCTTGTCAGACAGCAGCTGGACCGTGGGGTGTTTCGCGTGCCGCCCGGGCACGGCCGGTTGGCACATCTGCGCCGCTGCTTCTCCCTCGCACGACTTGCGGTTGCGATTACCGTTTATCGTTCGTGCTACTTCTGAGATAAGACGGCTGCTCTCAGATAGAGAACGCTTCTGAGGGAGACCGCTCCGAAAGCTGCTGCGCCCTGCGAGCTCCTGCGGCGCTGACGAGACACCCGGGCACATCGGCTGGCTGCACGGCTCTGTCAGATTCTGACAGCTATGACGTCAGCACGTATAAAGGCAAGGAGGAGTCGAGAGGCATCTCCGAATGCGTCCTCATGCATGGATGAGGCCAGATTAAGGTAGCAGTCGGAGACGCGATTCGCCGACATTTAATCCTGATTTCATAACTACTTGTCTAAACAACAATGAGCTCACTGTGTAATTTACGTATGCATATTAATTGCCGATAGTTTTAATCTGATTCGTAAATTATAAATCATCAATAAACAATGATCCAAAAACATATGATAAGAAGGAGAAAATGATACATCCAGTATATATGTTATGCAAATTTTTTGTACATATATCAAAAGTGTTAGATAAAGCAATGCTAAGCTCGTAGAACGATTTTAGGGCAACGCGCCGAAACCCTGATCAACACCAGCTGAAATCAAACCTCGTTTAGACATATCTCGAAATGTTTTCCCGGGCAACCAAAAGGCATATTTATACCAGGACTAGCTAAAAAAATCCTGCTGCCCCTTCACAGTAGTATGTCAGTTCGTCAAAGCCCCTTTGCAGCGATGTGTCTACCATGATCTGATGATGTCGCACACTTCTATTGTTGGCTTTGTATTATAAAGATGAATTTGTATGAGGCCCTCTAATGATAATTGTTTGAATTAAACTAGGCATCAACTGTCAGGGTTATACGGCATCGCCGATCCTGATCCTGTTGGGAAGAATTTTTGGGATCAAATATACTTATTCAGGTGATCCGCCGGGACTCGGACCCAGGACCCGTGGCTCAGATGGCATATGCTCTATCACTGAGTCACTCATCCCCCAAGCTGTCTATGTTTTCCTTGGAAGTGGCACGTTAATTCTACAATAGAAGCTGGATGATGCCAAACTCGAACTTCGAATACAAGAGCTCTCTATACAATATGTACCATAAAGAGGATTTGAATCATGAAACCCTTGTTTTCCTAATGGACTGTCCTAATGGGTTGGCTGGGGGTCGCATAGGTCGGTTCCTGGTTCACGATGAGGTATTCTCGGCAAGCTCTAAATCACGGAAAACAGGCGCGCAGAAAAGTGGTGCTCGCTCTATGGCAGATGATTTTGTATGTAACTTTGCATCATATTTACATAACTATTGATTGTGTCGGGTCAGTAAATTGTGAGTATAAAAATGTACAACTATAATGTTGAAGATACAGGTATGCCGTGAGTTTATCGCTTGAATCAATAGCCATACTGGAATTTTATGTTTATCTGTTTGTCATATTTCCTCGTTTGCGAGCACCGTTTAAAATAACGCATAAATACCCGAGAACAGGCCCGTTCCTCTGATTTAGTAAACAGCTCCATTAGTTTCTCACATTCAGTACCACTGTGCCAGGAGTCAACGAATAACTCGGTGAAACAAACTTGGTAAACAGCAGAAGACAGTGCCCGAGTCTCCCCGTATCACCATTTCCTCCGGAATCAGTAGAGACTGGGCTCCCATTGGAGCCCCTCCCTCCACTGAGCTTAGCGCCGAGTGATTCTGGTCAACAAGCGTTTCGGCCCTCTCATTTAAAAATATATATATTATCAGCACGTGTTTTGACTGCACTCACATACGCACACGCCTCACGCACACATACGCAGGCGCGGGCAGACGCCAATCCTGCTGCCCCACTCCGAGCCGACCCTGAACTCCACGTGCGCGCGATTAGGGCGACCTTGAACTCCACGTGCGGCCGATATGGGCGACCAGCCCGGTGACGACACAGCCGATATTGGACCGCGTGACAACCTGAGAAAAAACAGTAATCGGCAGCGAGATGGCGGCACGCGCACTCTCACACACCTGTCAACGCAGCGTGTCTGTCGCTTACTTATACGCGAGACAAGTGTACGGCAGGGCGACGGTCGTGGGCGGTGAGGTGTGAGGTGGTGTCGAACAGGCGTTGTTTTTCGGCTCTGGAGCGGAGTTCGTTACCGGTGTCACCTGCCCTACCGGCCACCCCCGCGCTCAATAATGAGCCGACGGAGACTCACGCACACCTCGACCTGTCAACACCTCCCCCTCCGTCGCCCCCCTGAGTGTGGCTTCTTGGTGACTCCTGAGGCGTATAAGTGATAGAGATGCACTCGGTCGTGGCCCCCTTTTGGCGCGGCAGGTGTTCTACCGTGGAGCTGAGTGCCTCTGAAATGGCGCGGGTCATCTCCTCCCCGTCCGGTACTTCAGGCTTCTTGATCCACATCCCCGGAGAATTGTATCATCAATCAATATATTTTTTTTACAATTTGACATGTATCAGTTGTATCGCGACACAGGCACTCTCATAAGTTTTATAAATTTTGCACCGGTCACCCATAAATATGCGTTTGGTAAGCAAACACGTCTAGCAGACTGATATTTGAAAACATATGTTGTTATAAGAAAGCACTACCTCCAAATGCGTTCAACTGCGAAATGCTATCATAAAATGCATGGATTCTAGGTAACTACACGTCTGTGTTTCAGTTTCAGTGGAGTTTTCTTGATAGTAAGTCCACTATAAGAGAATCATTAATAATTAGGGTGCAAGTTACAACACTTCTTTCAAAATCGAAACTTTTTTCACGTGGGTTTGGACGGTAGACACAAATATAAGGACAATCCTGAAAAAAATCGTCATTTTCTCGAGTTTAAGCAACGGATTTTCACTTTTTAACCTTCCCCCAGTGGGGCGGAAGGGTGCTGACTAGCCCCCTACATATTTTTTGTCGTCGTGGAGAAGCGGCGGTGCCAAGTGACACTGTACTTGGCACAGCTTATCATTAATCAATTTTGCAGCTTCCCCTAAACATTTTAAGTTCGGGTCATCTCAGATCATCTTGGGTAGTTTATTGTAATGTTTTATCCAACAGCACATCACACTGTTTGCGTGGCACCGCGCTCTCCACGTGCAGCAGTCTCAGAGCCATCCGGACCGGACCCTCAGACTAACGTCTGCGGCAATTATTTCTGAAGAACATAAATTGATTTCTGAATTTCTGAATTCATTTACTTCTGAAAAAAACATAAATGCTGCAGACGTGAGTCTGAAGGGCCGGTCCGGATGTTTCTGAGACTACTGCACGTGGAGAGCGCGGTGCCACGCAAACAGTGTGATGTGCTGTTGGATAAAGCATTACAATAAACTAGCAACTTATGTATATAGACGGGTTTCACTTTTTAGCTTGGAAATTGTTCAACACTTAAAGGTCGTATTCCTGCTCTGCCAAAACGCAAACTACGAATCTGTTGCAATATTAAATTATTACAATACAAATAAAGAAACCAGAGTGCACTCCATCACTAAGGCTGAAAAGCAAAGCGACATCGGAACCAATTTTGACAAGCTGGGCTAGTGCTGACACCCCTCCCGCTCTCAAATCTTTTTTTATAATTTTTCAAAGTTGTTTCCAGTACGGATGTCGGAGCCGAAGTCTCACTAAAGTCACCAAGAGACTTGTCACGGAGAACCTAACCCCACTACCCGAACGACCAACGCCCACAATTAAGGGTTGATTTAGAAGCCAAAGTTCAACATCCCACAAAGCACGGGCACGGCCGCCCCGTTCAGGTCACCCTCTCACCAGTCAGTTGCCAGCTGACCTTCGTCGGATAAACTATTGAGCGCCGGAGCGTCTCAGGGGAACCGATCCTAAGCCTGGACATGCACTGTCACTGCATGTTTCTGAGCAGCGATCCGGAGCCCAACGCTCTACCAGCTGAGCTACCCGGGCGGCAATTCGGCCCCTGAGCGGGCTAGCGAAAAAGCGCAAGAATGGTTTGATAGACCATTGATCCGATTAAGAAGCTCTTCCCATAACGTTTTAGCTCAGAGAAATATTGAGATCATTAACCCTTTCGTTCCTGAATTAATTTCTTTTGCTAGGATTTCGAATTCCTTTTACATAAATATTTGTTTGGGTCAGTTATTAACAGTGTCATCCCCTATTTTTACCTCCGACCCCCTTCTCTCCCAAAATTTGAAATTTTGAGGTGGTCGAGATCTCGACCACAAGGAGGATATCCGTCAGTTAGGTTTGTATGCCCACATGCCATTGATTGCATGTGCTGGTCTTCTCTAACGGTACTGAAATAATTCCACAAGCATACAGATAGTCAGCCCATAGTTCATGGGCCGCAAATAAATCGCAGGCATCATAAACTGTGTGGACGTGCTGACGACAGGACTGACCAAGCTTGATTTGCACCTGTCGGCTACTCAATTTAAAACAGGGCAAGACCAGTATGCTTTGGAACGGGCCACATTTCCAACTTTGGATATAAATATCGCACCAACCTCCATCCAGTATGGACTAAACTCACGAAATCGGGATCACAGAGCCATATCTTTATTCCAATGGGTGCAAAAAGCGCACTCTGAATCCCCCCAGGCTTGCTCGTGGCAGGTCTACCTGTACCCTTGCGTGCAGCTGCAAGCTGACCCAGGCAAAAATTCATTGGAAATTACCACCACAAAGATGGGAAACTAAGGCTGGAGATCTTTTCTCGACCCAGGGGGTTCCTGGATGGGTTAACGCTGGAACAATAATACAAACCTATGGGGAAAGGGAAGGGTACAAAACCTATGAGAAACCCGAAATCGAGGAGTAGAGTAGAAAATACGTAATTGGGGTATCCATAATGTATGGTTTTTCAGCCCGAAATCCCAAGCACACATAGAAAGAGTAAGCAGCTTCGCAGACCAAACAGTACCTAACTCATCAGGACTGCTGTAAATGAGGTATGTAGTACCTGCCTGTTGAGGAAGAGGTCTTGAACTCCAACTCCCCCTCACCCTCTAATCTCCACCCATGTCGGAAAACACCACTTGTTTACTCTGACTGAAGCGCGGTAGCTGTTGACATGCTGATCCTGCTGATCTGTGCCTCCATTGTCTCGTAATTTTTAACTGAGTTTGGCCTTTGTAGTTTTTTGGCCTTTGTAGTCCCCTTGGTCCTGTTTTGAGTATCGGTCAACAGAGCCGACCGAACCCTAGCCGAAAGCAGTAGAGCAGATGAGATAATCGATACGTTGTTGTCCTTCCAGCTTACCATTTCCACAGCACAACTGTTTCCAGATTTTGTCAGAGCTGCTGTGAATGAGCCATATTCTGCCTCCTTTATAGTTCCACTGAGGTGAGCTTGTACCCCTTCGGAAAACGGTCCCACCGTATCGTCCCCTTGATGTCGAATCCTCGTATCTTCAGTTCGCACAGCAGATCAAGCAGTGTGAAGCTGCTGTCGAAGGTGAGGTCGTATGGAATTTGTGTCTTCCCTTCCGGCAGCCTGTTGGGCGACATAAGCACTGTGGTAGCATTCTTCCCGAACTCAGTGACGAGATCCACATCAAATATTCCTTTGTGCCCCTGGTAGATATTAAACGCCACAATGTATCCATTGACCTGGTTCAGGCAGAAAACTTCGTATTCGATTTTTACAGGCATGGTGATGTTGTTGGACGAAGTGTTCCAGCAATTTCTCATGGATGTGATCGGCCCGAGGACATAGCTTGGAGTAGCGGTCACTCATGTCCAGCTTTGTGTTGTCCTGGAAGTGCAGGAATTGCATGTACGATTCAAAGCGGTTCTTCCACATCGCAGACTTGGTGATTGCCGGGGGAGAGGACGGCTCTCCTCAGATTTGAGGCCCGGAAGGGACATCTCCCGAGGTTGTGGGCCTCGACCCATATTTTTACATTATTTGCCCTTTGTAAGCGCGGGCTTACGCGAATGTCCCCCGTTTTGGTCTTGGTTTGCAGCCTCTCTAATGCTCTTCGAGACAGCGTTGAGTTTTGAGTTCGCTTCCCATCCCTCCCCCTTTTCCTCGATCATAGCAAAATCGTAGTCTAGTCCACTCGGGACATATCCGTGGCGACGCCCCTGAACCTAGCAGGGAAAGGTGTCGCCACGGTCCAAATTTTATCGCAGATGAGCATGTTGTCCCGTCCTAGGGAGAGGATTGGGGTGGAAAGCGAATTTTCATAAGTGCGCCGATGACGTTTCAGGTGGGCAGAACTTCGACGGAGGAAGAGGCGGATCACCTACCTCCAGTGGCGGTTCCAAAATTTCATTTCTGGAGGGGCTTCGGGTTTTGAACCTCTCCTACCATTGCCTTTTATTGGCCCCCGGCTATGTATTTACCATAGGTACTCTGACATATCGGGAGGTGGTTTAGCCCCCTAGCCCGCCCCCCCTTGTATCCACCACTGCCTGCCCCTTGTGCCCTCCACCCTTCTACGCTTGCCTGTGTCAATATGTTGAAAACCGGGCTGTTTTTGGAATACCTGCTCACATTTGGCTCTATATTTGCCGAATTTTCAAACCAAATTATGACTGACCCTAGTTGACGGATATCCTCCTAGTGGTCGAAATCTCGATCACCAAATTTGTTTCGTTTCTAAGTCACGGTACATTGAAGCCCTAGCAAAACAATGAATACTGTTGTTCTGCCTGACTCTCTGGCTACCACATCAAATAAAAATGAAAAAATAATTATGACCTTTGTCTGATAGCCGGAAAGAAACAAATGTAGTCATTACCCACAAAGCCCGTCGTTAGATATGCCCAGATTTGATATACCTCCCACTCCCCCTGAACATGACAGAACAAAATTTTGCAGCTGTGATGATAGCCAGATCCATCGTTCATCTGACAACGGAGTTTGGAGAACTCTGCTGAGTTTGGAAGTCTGTGGCGAGCGTACCCCTGAAGGCTTTTTGGTGGTCGATATATCGGCCACTAGAAACGAAAGGGTTTAACACCCGCACCGGAGGGAGTCTGGCACTAACGCGCACTGGAGGGGGGCCTGGTAGGCCCCTAAGATCTCGGAAACTAAGGGGCATAGAAAAACTAAATTTGGGAGGTGGGTGGGGGTTATAATGATCTACATCATGACCAATTTTTATTGACCTAGGTCAATATCTTCAAGGTCAAACGAGGTCATAAAGGTCAATATTTGGCCATGCTGGGGACCGACCGGTAAATGCCGTGATTATGCCAGAAAATGGCGGGAATAAGCTAAAGGCGGACCAGGGTCATATAGAGAAGGTCTTAAAGAGTCTTCCTTTCAATTTTTGGGTCAAGGTCATTCAAGGTCATTGACCTGTAAGGTCACAATATAGTATACTACTTATAATGTACACTTTGACTAACACTTATAGCCACTGTTTGGCTCGAAATGAGGGTTGACCTTTGCAACTGACCTTTGACCTTGCCCTTTGACCTTGACCTTGGTATTGGGGTACCTTATCGATGACGTCATAGCATAATGTACGTCAGACCGGGTAACGTCATTTGACCGTAAGCACTGTGGTCAGTGACCTTGAAAGTGCAGATATGACCTTGACCTGTGACCTTTGACCTTGACCTTGACCTTCATGTGAGGTGACCTTGACATATAATCCCGGTTATATGGTGCTATGACTTCACCACTCGGTCTCCAATGCAAACTAACTGGTCCGACCGCGCGATTACGGCGATCTCAAAATGCAGGTCTGACTTTAAAAGCCTATAAGTCAAAAAATTTTCTACCGATTTTCAAAAATTTTCACCAATCGACGCGCTATTAAATTTTATTTAATGTGGCAAAGTATCGTGTTTCGGCTACGAGCGGTTCTCCGGCCACCTCGGAAAAACAGGTGGGGGGGGCCTCCGAGGCCCCCTCCAGTGCGCGTGTTAAAGGGCAAAATAACACAATTTAGAACTCTAGCGTTTGGCTGATTTAAGTTAGAGCCAAAATTTAAAAGTTATTCGATTCCTCCCTTTATGGCGATTCGAATGATGTACTATATGACCGTAATAGATTAAAGTATAAAAATGACATGACCTAGGGACAGGTCAAGGTCATCATCTAACTAAACATAGTCAATATGCATATAATTCGACTCATAATGATAAATCAAATATAGTGGTATCCAAATGAGAGTTATATTACAATTTACTGCGCAGTTATTAACATAAGTCTCAAAACATGCTTAGGTAGACCCAAATGACCTCTCAGCGGTCACAGGTCAAAAATTTCAAAATGAACCTTGCGAGTGGCCTGTGATACTACGATCACGGGAATAAGAAGTCCCTATAAGCTTTATATACAGAAAAAGAAACTTTTTTCGGCAAACTTGCGCTTTCCCCATGCATTTCCAATGGAGAGGTCATGACTCATACCTGACCTTAGGTCATCAATATACAAAATACCAAAATATAGTTTGTAGCCCCCGGTGGGTCAATTCTATGAAAAATGTTTTACATTTATAAATAAACCCTACTCCGAGTTATGAAATTCCAAATATTTTTTTAAGTGAGGTCACTTGACCTAGCCTGGTGACCTGACCCTAGATGACCCGAACTTAATTTTTTTAGGGCAAGTTGCAAAATTGATTAATGATAAGCTGTGCCAAGTAGGGTGTCGCTTGGCGCCGCCGCTTCTCCACGACGACGAAAAATCTGTAGGGGGCTAGTCAGCACCCTACCGCCCCACTGGAGAGAAGGTAAAAAAGTGAAAATACGTTGCTTTAACTCGAGAAAATGACGAATTTTTTTGCAGGATTTTCCTTACATTTGTGTTTGCCGTCCAAAACCACGTGAAAAAGTTTCGATTTCGAGAAAAGTGTTATAACGCGCACCCTATTAACAATACACCCATTTTCCCAAATCGGGTATCGGGGGACATTTCATCTTTACAGGTTTGCATGGACTTGGAAACCATGCATCCCACGACGTCAAAACCAGCAAGGCATGCAGATTTAGGCGCCATCTATAACATATCTGCTGTTGTACCACATTGCAACTATGGGTGGACCGTACGGTAAGGTGAAAGTTTGTCATCAAAAAAGCTTTAGGGGGACATTTTATGTCGTTGAAATTAGGTTATGGTGGACTTAATTTTTTCTGATTGTAAACGTTTCCGGGGACATTTCTACGCTGGAAAAACCTATTTATGGTGGACTCTAATTTTCTTACCAAGTACGTTTCCAGGGACATTTAAACGTTCTTAATATTAAGTTAGGGTGGACTAAGTTAATATTCTAATCATTGCCAGGGTGGCATGAATTTTTACTGTAATCGGATGGTAGGAGCACCACACTGTTATAAAGGCTTACTTACCTGAAGGTAAGGTAGATAAGGACAAATGTGGCTCTTATTAATGATGTGAGCATGTGAACCAAATGCCGCGTTTCATATGACTAGTCATTTTGTACCTGGCAGACATTTATCAAGTAATTTCGAATGCACAAATCACCGATCTCATGGTAAATTTACACGTGTATTGACGGGGAAGGGCAGGTATCCGCCTTTCCTCTGTTTTTTTTTTCGGAGGTATAATAAAACGGCTGTGCGTAGCTCCAGCGTAATTTGTACACCTTCTCGCTGATCATTTTTACAACTTGAACTAGGTGTGCTATGGTACATATAGTGCTGTGGTATAGTAAGGTGCAGTGAGTGCTGGTTCGGGTAGACACGTGCTTTTATTTTTTAACCCTCGCCCCACAGGGGGCCATCGATGTCCCCTAAGGTTTTTTCCGGGATAGCAGGAAAATGACGAAGTGCAGCACCTCGGTCGAGAGCTTTAAATCTCACTCCATCATTTTCCCACAATCCCTGAAAATTTTTACCCCGGGTCACCCAAGGTCAGGTCACTAGGCGAGGTCAACCAAGGTCACCTCACTTCAACTTCTGAGCTCTATAAGAGCTACAGTTCGAACTCGATAGATTTGAAACTTCCTACACTTTGTGACCCCTTCAGGGTCTACAAGATGTATGTCCGGGATTTTTCAATTTTGTGACCTGAGGCCAGGTCACGAGGTGACCTCTCCCATTGAAAAAACGTGGGGAAAAGCTATCTTATGATCTAAAAGTCACAAAAACGATTGAAAATATTCGGATTGCTCAGACAAGCATTCTTGAACACCTTTTCACGGATCCCAGGGGCCATATTTGCCCTTTGACCTCTCTAAGGTCATCCAAGGTCACCAGGGTCAAAAACAGTATTTTGAAAATAACTTTTGACCTAATTAAGCTAGAGCGCTGAATCAAACACAATTGTGTATGTCACATCACTGGCTTTCATTTGCTATACGGCAAGGTCACTTTTTAAGCTTTCGTGACCTTAGGTCATATTAGGTTACGAGGTGACCTCTGGTGGTCAAACCAGTGGCGGGAGGCCATTACGTTTCACATAGCAGAAAAAGTTCGGGCATTTTTCTACCAAATATACTTTAGCAGATATCAATAGCTCTAATGGAGTTAAAGAGTTGTGCTCAGATGTCTTAAGCATTGCATATTTGAGTGAAAATAGCCTAATGTGACCTAACTTGACCTCTGGAGGTCAAACCATTGACCTGAGTGCTTAAAAATGCAAAAAAATGAACTCTAGCTTTCCTTGACACAGAGATTGTTAGGAATGCCGAAGTTAAATTCAAAGTATATCGAAAGCCAACGAACAAGGAATGTTATGTATGTACATTATTACTCAGGTCACAGTGATGGGCCTTCCGTATTTGTACTGATGAATACCTGCAAGAAGAGATAGAATATATCATGACCTCGTTCACGAAACGAAAATATCCAAGAGGGTTTCTGATAAATATGAAGAAGAAAGCTCTAGATATAAGAAAACGATCCGCGAAATCCAACAAAAAGGAACAGATACGATGTGTTACGATACCTTACTCCAAACCAGCTGAAATTATTGCAAACAAACTTGAAGAAACGGGTTGCAAAGAAGCATTTTGTTCCGGTAAAAAACTTAGCAGCATCTTAGCGAAAAAAGAAAGATCCGATGACCCAGAACCAAAAAGTGTAGTGTATCAGTTGCCGTGCAGGTCGTGCACGAAATCGTACATAGGTGAAACAGGAAGGGGTCTAAAAACAAGACTAAAATAACATAGAAGAGACCTTCGAAACAATCCAGAATTCAGTGCATTTGTCCTACATTCCATGAAAACAAATCATCTACCAAACTGGGATAGAGCTAAAATTATAGCAGTTTGTAAAAACAAAGATAATAGGAGAGCTACTGAAGCAGCACATATAGCTAAAAATGATACTTTTAACCTTAGGCCAGGCTTCATGCAATGGGCAAAATCTGCGGCTGTAGGAGTTGGTTAAGCAAAGAGAGAGAAATAATAATAGTTTATATAATAATAACAAAAACAATACTGATGATAAAATAAAAATAGAACATTATTTAGAACAGTGATAAGTCTAGAATGTCTCGAAGCTTCCTTGTATACATTATAGAATAATTCAAGAAGCGTTATTAGAATATCCTCAAAAACGGTGCCTTTATAGTTCTGTCGCACGATAATTTTGCACAAAAATCTAAACGGTGAAACTGCTGCATGTCTTGATGGCGGGTTCCTTATCCCTCCTACCATAGATGGTGAAGAATACATTTTTTTGTCGAAACGCGTTCATCTGCCTGCTGTGTTGGTTTAAGTATTAATAGCTGTCAACCACTGTTATACACTGAAAAAAGTACGCCAGAAATTGGATTTTTTCTACGGTGCCAAAATCCACTCTTCTTTCCGTGAATATGTTACACCCGATATTTTTAGATTGAGAAGCGTAAAATGCCATGAAACAAGAATAATACAACCCCAACCCGTGGGGTGTGAAAATATCAACTACCAAAAAGTACGCCACTTTTAGTATTATTTCTACGGTGCCAAAATCAACTCCTCTTTCCAGCATTATTCTGCAACCCATTTTACACCGGTGTAATGCAAAAATGCATGTGTTTTGAGGGAATATTATTATACCACTAGAGTTAAAAGATTGTCAGCTAAACCGGAAGTGTGTAAACTGGAAGTGAGGGGGTAAAAATAGAGTAAAATGTAAAATTCCTGGCGTAGAAAAATATTTGCAAGGTGCAAAATGAGCCCGCGTTCAATATTACGTTGCTGCGGAGTTAGTTAGTTAGTTAGTTAAGGGCTTTTTATAAGGCGTTCTGTGCAAGGCACCAGAAGAAACACCGATTAAAAAAACGACCCAGTTTATTCTCATGGATCGTTTGAGGTCAGTTAAGTCTGATTAGGCTGATTGATATACACTCTGATAAACATACACAACGCAACGGAGAGTTTAAATCATTTGTGTTCATACCCACTTCTAATAATCTACATAAATACCTCTAATTTGCACTATAATCTGGAACAGTATTTAAATCGACCTTCAATCACTAAAATTATTTAGTTCCTCTTTGCATAAACATCACTAGGTATATGGTTTTGTCTTAGGCTTCTGCTTTTTACACTGCCCAAATTTTCCTCTTTTATATCCGCTTATCACTACATCATTTTCGCTCATCACCGCAAATCACCTCTGAAGCGCTGCACAGCGTTCTTAACACGCGCACTGAAGGGGTCTCGGAGGCCAGCCCCACCTTTTTCCGAGGTGGCCGGAGAACCGTTCATGGCCAAAAACGATAACTTTACCTAGGTAATGGCCTCTGTGACCTGTTACTAAATCTGATTTAAACATAGGTCACCCACCATTGGTTAGCTTATACCCTGAGGAGCACCCAGTGAAAAATCGGAATACGATTCGTTTTTAATTTTATATCTAAAGAGGAGTTCACGAGGTCACGAGGTCAAAACCTGACCTGAAGTCAATTTTTTTTAGTTTTCTTATCTGAAGCCTTGTATCTTCTAACAAGCAATATTCATAGAAATTAATTCAGATTAGCCACTTTTAAGATACAAAATTATTTCTGATTCAATGTTCGTGTTAGCCTTCGAAATTTCATGACCTCTATCTGGTGACATCTTTCACCTTTGGTCCTGAAAATGGGCCCAACTTGTTATTTTGTATGGAGAGACTTGGGTAAAATCTTTGTGGAAATCCGAGAAGTGGGTCATGTTGGACTTTTTCGTGCCTACCTGGACGATTTTTCCTAGAATGACTCATCTATGTCCCGAGAGTGGCTAACAAAAGAATCACTATGGGGGGGGTTGAAACCACTATACTGCTCGGAAACGGATACATTCGATATCTTTGCTGGAATATTATTGGATATGCTTAATTCAAGTGAAAATATAGGTTATCACTAGCTCACCACTGTGGATCCGGGCCTCTTGCAGAAAATCCTTGACGACGTCCTGGATGCCAGACAAAGATATGTATATAAACGATTCATTCAGGCCCATTGAGGCAAATTCAACAGCTCTTTGCTATTTGCTGAACTTAGCTAGAATGATTTAGTCTTCGTTTCTTCTCCACGGCTAGACTAACCTCCACGCGTCAAGATCAACAATTTATGGGATGCAGAACTGCAATGCGGTGAATCAAGCTCAGAACTGAAGCGAAAACAAAATGACAGCATTCCACCCACGTGTCAACTGTAGTAAAAAATACCTTCTTATATCATAGAAACACACTCAAATGAAGATAAGAAGAATTAAAGCATTCATTAAGCGTAGTTAAATAAGCAAATATCTCGTTTTAATCTATTGGCAGAATTGTTTCACCACAGGAGAGTAAGACTATTCTTGAGGCAGTTTGCGAGTTCCATAGAAATACTATACAGAGTACATGTACGGATAAATTTACCCCTTTGCATTTTCAGCACGAATGGAACTGCCCTGTGCTAAAATAGCACAGATATTAAATTACCACACGCTTGTAATTTACACTTTTAATTCTAAAATTTAGCTAGTTGTCAGAATGAATTTACTAAGAATTCTAAACAAATGCTCGAAAATGGGATACGTTTAGGACTAGACAGATTGAAATTCTACGCTCCAGGTGTTTTTTTTTCAGTGTACACTACTCAATCTTACAGTCAGAGTTCGAAAAATCTTCCAACTTGCCAACAATGTTGGTGACACTAGTCGATCACGTCGGTGAATATATATAGGCAAGCTTGTGCACACATCAGCGTCAAAAGTTAACGCTTAGTCTGCCGATATGCTATTTAAGATTCAAAAGGACTCAGTGCTTCTGGAAAATAATTGCCCGTTGGTGCCAAGTCCCAATATTCCTGGTTAAACAAGTTTGGTTTGAAATTCCTATGGTAAGGCTGGAAAAATTCTGCTTGCAGTTCCTACCCAGACTTTTGCGGGTCTTTTGAACTGATTGATATGTTTTTAACTCCTAGGCTGCATAGGTCCCCGTTGTGTGCCGCCCTGATAGGGTACGGGCCCCATCTGAAGTTGTGCGGGTCCCTATATTTTTCATACGCCCAACTACAAGATGGAGAGTGGTGGGAGGTGTGTGAGGGCGATTCACGTTGGAGTGGGGAGCCCCAGGACTGCAAAAGAGCGGCCAATAGTTGGGACGAACCATCATGCAGAATAGGGCGGCCAAAAGTAGACGAGTGCGGTCCATGTTGTAGTGGGGCGTCGATGAGTGCTCACCTCTTCTCCATTATCAGCCGCCCTTTTCCATCCCTAACTCTCCCCACTTCAACGTGAGCGACCCTCACTCACCTCCAGTCGCCCTCGGTTTTGGGGTTGGGTGCCCATATTTCATGTTTGGCCACCATTTTCAGGCCTTGGACACCCCACTGTAATATACACCGCCCTCGTGTACTTTTAGCCGCCCCTTTTTATGATTTTTCGTCCCTTCTCTACCACTGGCCACTCTTTTGCAGCCCTTGGACTCCCCACTTCATGGTGGATGCCGTTACCCACCTCCGGTCGGTCTCTATTTTGTGGTTCGGAGCCTTCTATTTCAAGATTGACCACCCCTTTCAGCCCTTGGGCGGGCTACTGTTGTGTCTCTCCAGTGCATGACTGAGCCCTCCTTCTTCACCCTTCACCGCTATTTGACAGCCCTAGGCCGCCCCAATTCAACATGGACCGCGCTCACCTCTGTCTGTCCTCAACTTCGCAGTTGGGCGCCTGGTTTTGACAATTTTCCGACCCTTTTCAGCCCTAAGGTGCTCCATTGTACAAAAGATCGCACTCATCCACTCCAAGCCGCCCTCTTATGCATTATCTGGCGCACCTTTTCCAGCAGTTGTTGCTCTTTAGAACCATTTGTTACTTTTGAACACCTCTACTTGTTAACCCGCGCCCCACTGGGGGTCCGGCGCCACCTGCGCCCCATCGATCGGGGGCCATCGATGCCAACAATAACTTCGAAAATATGGTGGTTAGCGCAAATCTGCAAAGTGCATTAGAAAGCTCGCGTGAATTCAGTAAGAAATTACTTCACATGTTTAACACGCGCATTGACGGGGGTCTGAGCCACCTTCGGATTGACGAGGGGGCGGGTACCCGCCCCCCGAAGATCTCGAGAACCACGGTAGGTAGAAAAAAACGGTAAAAGGCGTTGGGTAGCCCATCCGCTTCTCCATCGAAAATATTGGAACCATTTTTTTGTCAGGTCAAATTTAAGGTCACCAGAGGTCAAAAACATGCCGTCACATGCCGTCATAGGGATAACATGTAAATTAAGTTTTTCGGCCATTACATCTGAACAAGTAAAGATAGAGCAAAACGACTTGAACTATATGAATCCTCGCAGCAAGCCAAATCGAATGATATATGATTTGACCTTGTTAGGTCAAATCAAAGATTTGACCTGACCTGAGGTCAGGTCAGGGTCAAATTATATAAAATGCATATCATTAGAACCGCAAAGCCAATGCAAGTCTAATGAAGCTAAAATAAACGCTCTATCACCATCTGTTACTGAGTTATTCAGTAAAAACCATATTTCCCATGTATTACCAGTGGAGAGGTAATGATTCGTCCCTGACCTAAGGTCATCGATATCAAAATTACCGGAACATATTTTAGAGAATTCGGTGAGCCCATTATGTGATATGAGTTTCAATTAGATAAGTTCACCCTGCTCCGACTTATGCTATCTTAAACTTTTTTTGAGGTCGGGTCACTTGACCTGTACTGGTGACCTGACCTGAGATGACCTATCCTTAAAAATTTCACAGAAGCTGCAAAAATGATGAGGGAAAAGATATACCAAGTACGGTGGCGTTGCGCGCCGCCGTTTTTCTGCTGTCTCCGAAAAACCCGAGGGGGAAGGGGGCGGGTACCCGCCCCCGTCAATGCGCGTGTTAACCCGCGCCCCACCGGGGGTCCGGCGCCACCTTCGCCCCACCGGGGGGCCATCGATGGCCCCCCTCCTAACTCCGAAAATATGGGCGTTAGCGCAAATCTGCAAAGTGCAATAGAAAGCTCGCGTGAATTCAGTTAGAAATTACTTCGCATGTTTTAGTGCTCAGGTCAATGGTTTGACCTCCAGGGGTCAAATTATGTCAAGATCGGCTATTTTCACTCAAATATGCAATGATTAAGCAAACTGGGCATAACTCTTATGTCATTAGAGCTATTGAGGCCTGGTAAAGTACATTTGATAGCAAATTGCCAGTACTTTTTCCGCTATGTGGAACGTAAAGACCTTCCGCTAGTGGTTTGACCGCCAGAGGTCACCTCGTGACCTAATATGACCTGAGGTCACGAAAGGTCAAAAAGTGACCTTGCCGTATATCAAATGAAAGCCAGTGACAAGACAAACACGATGGTGTTTGTTTCACCACTCTAGCTCAATTAGGTCAAAAGTTATTGTCAAAATACTGTTTTTGACCTCTGGTGACCTTGGATGACCTTGGAAAAGTCAAAGGGCAAATATGACCCCTGGGATCCGTCAAAGGGTGTCCAAAAACGTTGTTCTGAGCAGTCTGAGTATTTGCAATCATTTTTGTGGCTTTTATATCATGAAATAGCTTTTCCCCATGCTTTTCCAATGGGAGAGGTCGCCTCGTGACCTGACCTCAGGGCACGAAATCGAAAAATCCCGGATATACACCTTGTAGACCCTGGAGCGGTCATGAAGTGTAGGAAGTTTCAAATCGATCGACTTTGAAATGTAGCTCTTACAGAGCTCTAAAGTTGAAGTGAGGTGACCTTGGTTGACCTCGTCTGGTGACCTGACCTTGGGTGACCCGGGGTAAAAAATTTCAGGGATGATGGGAAAATGATGCAGTGAGAGGTAGAGCCCTCAACCGCGGTGCTGCGCCTCGTCGTTTTTCTGCTATCCCGGAAAAACCTTAGGGGGGCCATCGATGGCCCCCCGGTGGGGCGAGGGTTAAGCGCTGAGGTCAATGGTTTGACCTCCAGAGGTCAAGTTAGGTCACAATAGGCTATTTTCACTCAAATATGCAATGCTTTAGAAAACTGGGCGTAACTCTTATGCCATTAGAGCTATTGAGATTTGGTTAACTACATTGGATAGCAAAATGCCAGACCTTTTCCCGCTTTCCGGAAGGTAATGACCTCCCGTCAGTGGTTTGACCTCCAGAGGTCACCGCGTGACCTCATATGACCCTAGGTCACTTAAAGTCAGAAAGTGACCTTGCTGTATATGAAATGGATGCTAAGGATGAGACATACACGATGGTGTGCTCTAGTTTAATCAGGTCAAAAGTTATTGCTAAAATACTGTTTTTGACCCTGGTTGACCTTGGATAACCTCAGAGAGATCAAAGGGCAAATATGACCCCCGGGATCCGTGAAAGGGTGTCCAAGCTTTTCTGAGCAAGCCAAGCATTTGCAATCGCTTTTGTAGCTTTTAGATCATAAGACAGCTTTTTCCCATGTTTTTTCAATGGGAGAAGTCACCTCGTGACCTGATCTCAGGTCACGAAATCGAAAAATCCCAGATATACACCTTGTAGACCCTGGCGTGGCCATGAAGTGTAGGAAGTTTCAAATCGATCGACTGAGAAACGTAGCTCCTGGTGACCTGACCGTGGGTGACCCGGGGTAAAAAAATATCAGGGATGGTGGGAAAATGATAGGGTAAGAGATTGAGACCTCAACCACGGTCCTGCGTCTCGTCGTTTTCCTGCTATCCTGAAAAAACCTTAGGGGGCATCGATGGCCCCGGTGGGGCGAGGGTTAATACAAATTTTTTCAAGTCGTTTCAAGTTCGGTTCTTGGAGCCGGAATCTCCCTTAAATCATCAATGGACTTGTCACGGAGACCTCGACCCCAACATCATAACGAGCAACTCCCACAATGAATGATTAATTTAGAAGCCAAATTTTGACGTTCCCCAAAGCACAGGGACAGCTGCCCTGCTAAGGTCATCTTATCACCAGATAGCTGCCAGCCGACCTGCGTCGGGTAAACATAGAGCGCCGGAGCGTCTGAGGGAAACCGATCCAAACCTGCACATTTACTGTCTCTGCACGTTCCTGAGCAGTGGGGTGGAGCACAACACTCTACCAACTGAGCTATCGGTGTGGCACTTCGACGTGAACCGTCCTCATCCCCCTCCGGTCGCCCTCTGGTTTGTGGTTGGCGCCATTATTTCATAATCAATCGATCATTTTCAGCCCTCGAGCGGCCCACCACAAAATGCATCCTTCTCATCCTCTCTGGACGGTCCTTCATGATTGCCCGCCCCTTTTCCACCATTGTCAGGGGATGCGTGGCTCGGTGGATAGCGTACTTGTACTGTGAGCCATGGATCCTGGGTTCAAGTCCCGGTGGGACCTCTGGATAAGTTTTTATAGTCCCCCAAATGGCTCGCAACAGGATAAGAGTTGGTGACGCGTATATCGGTATATCCCTGGTGGTTTTGCATCGTTAAAACCGAACACTTGTTATAATTCCACCATTTTCTGCTCTTTAAGGCATTCACCTCCGGATGTCCTCTACTTTGTGGTTGGGTGCCCCTATTTCACCCCTTTAGCCTTAGATCGCTCCACTGCAACATAGACCGCCCTCAGCGTTCAGTGGTAAAAGTTCCTCGAATTCATTTAGTGTATGCCTTGTATATCGATCGGTGTTATATTTTGCCCAGATCTTCAGATATCTCTCAGGATCTCCCATGCCACACCCATGCCCGCCACATATATGGTTGTGTGCCCGCCCAATATGTGGCTTTGGTATCTATTGGAACGACAACATGCTACGATGCAGTATAGCGAGCTGGTAATATCACGTTTCCTATGGAGCAGAGTTTGAGCTCGATTACAAATATCCCTTATTTTTTAAGAAATATTCCGAATCTATTGATAGCTCTGTATGATGTATTAAGCCTTGCATCATTTACTAGTCTTGCAGATGTTTTTTCGCTTTGCAACTAAAGAAATGTTGGGACCAGAATAAAATTGAAAATTCCTACGTTATCTGTGAGACAAATATTGAAAGCTCGGCAGGAAATTTCCCAACATGATTTTGCTTGCGTCCCCTACAAATGGATCATAAAGTCCAACAAATTCTCCCTCACATATAATATTGTGGATGTATCACTATTCAATCGGCGCAGATCGGCCGAATTGGGGAGAGAAAGTGGTCCTGAAAATAACCAGTGGCCGTCCTTGCGCGAGTTCAATTGCCAAAAGTAGTCCATAAAAGGACGCCCTGTATCATTGGGATTTGTTTTAACAGAAACAACATCAGAAACTCCGCCCTTCCCTGGCTTTTTTGTCAGCGCTGTTTGAAATGACATCGGCAACAGAAAAATTAGTGTCACAAAAGCACCCTTTATAAAACTCCAAGGGCCACCCCTCAGCTGGTCAACTGGCCGCTCCCCGAGTCTTTGCTCCCCCCCCCATAGGCGGATCCACAGGGGTAAAGGGGGAGGTGCTCCTCCCGATCAAGCCTTGGCACGCCTTAAAATAGTCACGGCGCTCCTTTGAAGGATCGATAGCGCCCCTGAAATGTCGTTTTCCACCACCCCCCCAGGATGCTAAAATCGGCGCCCTGGGGTAGAATTTTGCGGACACCTGATAGAGTTTGCCGGTCAAAAATGGCACCCCATAGGACGGATCCTTGGTCCTCCACAGCAATGTGCCACCCCCCTCCCCCCGATCGGTGACCCTAGATCCGCCTATGCCCCTAGCAAAATCCTGGATCCGCCCCTGCTTCAGATGCCATACAACGACTGAAACAACATTTTCCCACATTCAAGAATGCTGCGCTCGTGCGGCGCGCGCGCGCACCGTCAGCTGATTTTTCGATTGCATCGCCACGTGGTGGCACCGATCGGTACTAAATTCCGTCAAAAAATTTTTGATGGAAATTCCGGCTGTTTCGGGGGACGTATTTTGATGTCCACCCTAACGCCATCTCTTGGTATATGAATAAGCATCCCCAGAAACGTGGATAGCTGCCTTTTGTTTAGGTGGACAAGAAATGTCCACCTAATCCCCGGTGTCCACCAATGTCCAAAAAGTTTCCTGAAATGTCCACCCAAACCCGAATTTGGAAACCATTTCTTTAACATCCCTACTGTAGAGGGGTCCTCCACAAACGCGCACTGGAGGGGTCTGGTAGGCCCCCTGAGATCTAAAAAATTAATCTGCGTAGAAAAACACCGATTGAGGGATAGGTGGGGGCTTTAGTGATCTACACCCTAGCCAATTTTCATTGACCTAGGTCAAAACTTTCAAGTTCAGGAGCAATCAGTCATTGCCCCCGCTACTTTTCAGCCCTTCACGTGTTTATCAAAGCCGTCAGATTGCCTCCGCGCCAGCCCACGGGACCAAAAAAGATAGGTACGCCATCAGCCCAGTTGTACCCTCAACCTGACTATACCATCTACATTTTCCGATTGAGAACCAAGTGTCCCTGACCGCACCCTTTGCAGTCAGGGACACATGTGCGTGCTGTCGATCGAAAGGGATTATTGGATCACATGCAGGACGTTTTCGAACGTCGATTAAAGTTTCTTTGTCAAGCGAAATCATTCAGATGCTTTTTCGTATGATTTTCCAACAGCATGCTTCAGCAAAAAGTAGTTAGTAGTTAATCTGGATACCATTCGCTCCCGTTATACGGGGAAATCAGAGTGATCAGATTCAGATTCAGATTCAGATTCAGATATATTCAAAGAAGGTCCACTCAGGAGGGCTTTTCACTTGTCCACGTCGACATGATAAAACAATAAAAGATGACGTAAAAGACATAAAATCAACACTTATGCACTCGCACATCACGCAGCACCAAAACACACATCACATCAGCCCAACCATGCCGGAGATTTTATAAAATTCCTAAGACTGGTCTTAAAATGCGGATCACCCGGCTGAAGCCCACTCTGGTTTAGTGCTGCCACCCCACGATAGGACAGACGCCGGCGGCCTAGCTAGTGACTTGCATGGTAAGCTCTTTGCTTATTTTTCTCTAATTTCTTTAGTCACATGATAGGAATGAAAATATCCATGCAACGTCTCTCGATGGCAGCTTTTGTAATTTGAATTAAAGTAGATACGCGCATTAGACCTGTATTGTCTCTGTGCCTGAATTGAATGGATCACATGAGCTCAGTAATTATTAATTCGATGTGTGGAACTTGGAGCTGGTGAAACGGATGCTTTCATGCCATATACAAGGTACAAATAATAACATTTGGCCCTGTGGTGTTCAATCTGTGGCGTTCAACTCTTACAAGAAGGATTGTAAAATGTTTGCAAAATGTCAGTAGCATATATTCATCACTGCACCGGTTCTGCTCCAGACTGTTGTTCCGAATTCTGTAGCGGCCGGCTGGTTGTTCCAAGAAAGAGCTGTCTGTTTGTACGTTGACGACGAAATTCGCGGTCGCCTCTGTCTGTAGCTATAATTTACAATCATGTCCGGTGCGAGCCGGTTGGTGGGGTCCACTGAGCACTAGTGCCGGCATGCCGACCTTTCCCGACTGTGAACCCTCCTGCAGCGTTAGTATTCGCGCTTGGGGAAATCCACGGTCACGTCAACAGAATCTGAATTTTTGTTCCAGTTATCTCATAAACCAAAATATCTAAGGATCGGTGGAGTAATGCAGATTATATAAATTCAAATTGCTACCAGAAAATGCGAAAAACTGAGCGCTTTAAGCACATTCAGAATCATTCCTTAGGCGTCCATTATCACCGAACACAGACGTTGTCGGGATGTAATTGCAGAAAAGAAGCATCCAAAGCTGAAACTTGCTAAAAAGACATTTTGAGAAAAATAAAAACCGATGAGTTATATAAAATAGGTCAAATGTGAAATTAACTTTAAACGTCAGCGTCTCGTATTAATGCATGACTAAGAGAGAGAATGTGTGGGTGATTCTTGGGGCGTGTTCCAGCGCCTCCTCTAACTTCCTCCAACCTCCTCCCAGAAGAGTAGAATACCCTGATATACCCTGATCTAGTTTTCTATTGGATGGTAGAGTTTAGTAGAGGCTTCTACCTCTTCTGGATCAATTTGAAGGAAGTTAGAGGAGGCGCTGGAACAAACCCTTGATGTGCAAGTATTTTAACTTCTTGTAACGATTGCCAGGGCTTATCTCATTCTCAATTATTTACTGCCTCTGTCTATAGGTGCTCATTGTATGGAACATTAGACATTGCTGTCATCTTGTGTAAGTCTTAGTAAACGCAGCGTATGTAAAAGTTACCCTATAGTGCTTAAACAGTGATACTCCCAGCCTCCTTACTAACCCGTTCCAAGCCGTAAAAGGCAGAGACGACTTGTATCCTGCTAACCTCAAGGCTCAAAGCCCAGTGACAAGCTGGAATGGAAGAAGGCCTAACCGTACCAAACGACCGACATATATCTTCTAAGACACTTGATTCACTACGTTTGCCAATGATCTCATGCTTGTGGTAAGTTCGCTGACATGTGTCTGAAATATCAGGCCCACTAAGTAATGCTGTTTATGGAACTTAGTCCATTCTGCAACGATATAACTGCGCGACTTTTATTTACAGATTATACACTGGAGGCTACCGTGGTGCCTGTTGTCCCATTCGAGGAATCCTTATCCGACTTCAGAGTGTGATCTACTGTATTTATTTGCTTCTTTGCGACACACCAAACAGGCCAGCTCAATTACGGGGTAATTACCGTTTACAGGTTATTTACCGTTTAAGGAAACTTTTCTGGGGGTTCCATCGCTCCAATTTGGACATCGAAACGGACAGCGCCCGGTGGGGACCTAGCCCGGCTGCGCCCGTTGGGGACCTAGCCCTCGTCCCTTGCAGTCCCTCTGGGAACCCTCTGGTGTCAACCACTAGGCTATCCTGGCCAGGGAAGGATCCAGGGGGGACAACCCGGGCATGGACCCTCCGAAGCGAAACAGATGGGGCCAAATCCTGTCCCCCTCAGCAAACTTTCATCCTGAAGAGTAAAAAGAAAGACTGAAAGTTTCTTCCGCCTTGCGAGTGATCGTTTGGGATGTTAATGTAAAAACAAATACACTTCACTAGTTGAATTCCACCTTCACTACTCTACGGTATTTCTTCTTTTAGAGTCCGAGGATCCAGGCACTGGCTCCCTCCCCCCACCTCCCCCACGAAACCAGACTGGATTTGCCCCTGATCCCAGCCTCAGATAGATCAATGAATGATGTGAAGCGGGGCTCCAACTATTCTTGACTTGGCTCCGAGGACATTTTGAGAGCGTGGGTGTATCAAGCGACCTCGCTGTAAGTCTAACTGACCGCTCAGCATCTTTATTGGTTATCTGGGCTTCATGGCGCACCAGCATGCCAAGGCTGCATAGCCTACAGCCACTCGGCATCGATCCGCTTTTACATTCAAGGCTCGAGTGGGTTGCCATCTAGTTGCAGCTATCACGCCCTCACAGAAACAATAAAACGAACCAATATCGGCCTGGTATGCATACAGTTGATGCATTCGATTGAACCATTCTTGTTCAGGGTGGACTGTGCGCGAGCTACTTTAACACGCGCATTGACGAGGGGGGTACCCGCCCCTCGGGTTTTTCGGAGACAGCAGAAAAACGGCGACGCGTAGCGCCGCCGTACTTGGTATACCTTTTTCCTCATCATTTTTACAACTTCTGTAAAAATTTTAAAGGTTAGGTCATCTCAGGTCAGGTCACCAGTACAGGTCAAGTGACCCGACCTCAAAAAAGTTTAAGATAGCATAAGTCGGAGCAGGGTGAACTTATCCGATTGAAACTCACATCACATAATGGCCCGACCGAGTTCTCTAAAATATGTTCCGGTATTTTTGATATCGATGACCTAAGGTCAGGTACGAGGCATGACCTCTCCATTGGAAATACATGGGAAAAATAGTTTTTACGAGATAACTCAGTAACGGATGGTGATAGAGCATTTATTTTAGCTGCATTAGACTCGCCTGGGCTTTGCGGTTCTAATGATATGCATTTTATATAATTTGACCGTGACCTGACCTCAGGTCAGGTCAAATCCTTGATTTGACCTAGCAAGGTCAAATTATATATCATTCGATTCGGCTTGCTAAGAGGATTCATATAGTTCAAGTCGTTTTGCTCTATCTTTACTTGTTCAGATGTCATGGCCGAAAAACTGAATTTACATGTTATCCCTATGACGGGCATGTTTTGACCTCTCGTGACCTTAAATGTGACCTGACAAAAAATGGTTCAAATGTTTTCGATGGAGAAGTGGATGGGCAGCCCAACGCCGTTTACTGTTTTTCGCTACCTACCGTGGTTCTCGAGATCTTAGGGGGCGGGTACCCGCCCCCGTCAATGCGAAGGTGGCTCAGACCCCCGTCAATGCGCGTGTTAAATTTCAAGCAATATTCCTGGGCAGAAATGTGGCGGAAAATTACACAGAACTGACTTCATCTTTGTATCAGGTATGTCGCTTACTTCTATGTGTGTTTTCGATTTCACGTGTGCACTCGAAGTGGCTTACGAGGAAAGTATTCGGAAGACATAATGCGGGACAAATTACGCTATTTTATGGTGGTGATAGAACTATTAAACGCGCTTCTATCACCCTAGCTATTAGATATATGGTCCGTTTCACATAAAATATGCAGCGTCCCGTTTGCTAGCTGCAGTTGCTTACTGTATACAAGTGACTGCTGAGGAAGTGTTTTGTTTCTTTCGTTTCTTTTTATTATTCTTACAATTACCACACAACTACAGCTCACTTCATCGACACGCGTATGAACTCGTATGACAGTGGCATGAAATTATCAATCAAATACTTACATGGTTCTCAGGGCATTCGTGGCTCAGTGGCTCAGAGGTAGAGCACCTGTCGTCTGGGCGAAAGGTCCTGGGTTCAAGGCTCGTCAGGTTTTCTAAATAAGTAAAACCTGATAAACCCTCCCAACTGGGTGGGGTTGGTGTCGCTGTATAACTTTGGCAATCGGCGTGTCGTTAAACCACAACAATGATGATGATCAAATCAGGCTACATTTTTAAGTCTTAGTGTGATGAAACAGTGCTGAAGAAAGTCAAGCCATATGCCTTTCAACATAGTTTTTGACCGTCATTCCGTAGTCGGATGGTCTAGTCGCTATGGAGTCCAAATTCGGACGCCATTGACTGGCGTGGACTCAATCCCAGCGGCGAGAAACTGCCTTCAGTGTACCATCTGGCCTCCTGGAGGGGTTACTTAAACACTCTCGTGAATGCTCCCAACAATCAGGGAAATGATGCCTGTTGCGGAGACTGCATGTGGAACTGAGAACAAGTTAAATAGGGTTGGCCCCAACGCGATTTTGCCGCTGAGAGAAATCAGAAATCGCGCGCACATGGAGTTTAAGGTCGGCTTTGAGTGGGGCAGCAGGATTGGCGTCTACCCACGCCTGCGTATGTGTGCGTGACGTGTGAATTTAATAACATGTTGACTTCTTAAGTTGGTGAAAATGGTTTGGCACGCTGCTCTAGGTTATATCGAGCTGTAAGAATGTATGCAAGAGGATGTAAATATGTATTAAATACCATTGCAATCGTAAGTGGTTTTGATATTATTTATACTTAGCATGTATACATGGCCAACCAGGTCACACACAAGCTTGTTTTACTTCGACATTATTGAAATCATTGAAAATGCGCACAGCTACGACCCACGATTAATGTAATGTGCCCAGAGATAAAGCATGAGTTCTTGAGGCATTAAACCCGACGTCAAGTCGCAATGGTTTCTCTGAACATAGGTCCGCCAAAATATCTCCCAACGCAGATTTGGCAGCGCCGTGTGATCCCGGCTGCCAGTGGGTCGTCACACGCTGAGAATGCTAGTTACTGATATTGTTATAGATAGATAAATTATGAGCAGGGAAATCGCCTCTGAACCCGGCTCCACTGGGAGGGCCTGGTGAAACCCGCAGAGAGTGCGGCGGCTGAGACGTGTGAAACACCGCCCAGTTAACGGCGCAGTGCTGCACAGTGGCCTGCCCGGCCGTAAATGGATCGGCTCCTGTTGAAACGTTCATGGTACTCTGCGGTCGGCCCAACGAGGCTGGTCTAAAACCCTCCGATTGGTTATTACCGCACCAAACTGACACTCCAGGCTGCACCCTAATGGTTCCGGGAACTCTGATCTACCGATTGGGAGCCGCGAGATGCAAAAGGCCAGCGTTTCCTAAGAGTCCAAAATGAGAGGGATCGTCTTCGCAGTTTTGTGAATATGTATGAAATTGGTATAGTTTCTGTATATGTCTGATCATGTCAAATCGATATTAACGCTACACTTTTCGAGAACATATTAAGGAGTTGCAAAAGTGGAGCAGACGCTTAGGAAGGTTACAAGCTTTTTCAGTGCTGTTATCAAAAAATGACTTGTATTGTAATGTTTTCTTTCAATTTATGCAATTCGTAACTGCAGCATTTGGAGGTTCACAGTATTCTGTCCGCCAAACTATGCATTCAATCGTTAAACTGCTAGGCTCTAGTAACATTCCACCGCTAAATGTGACAATACACAACATATAACACATTTACCTTTGGTCATATGCGTGTAATATTCAGCTCCAATACACATCATCCACCGGACCCTCTTGGACCGGAGTTTAAGAACCGGAGTTTGCCTGGATTTGTCCGACTCCGGGGCCCCACTGAGGAGCAGTGTGGTTTTCTGCCCTCCGTCCCAGTTCGCTGGTGGGTGAAGCCGTTCCAGGTCTCTAAGACATGATATTTAAAAATTGTGAAATCGATCCATCTCGTGCCGCAATAAACCGACCACAGTGTCCCAGCTCGTGCCACAATAAACCAATGCCAGTGTCCCAGCTCGCACCACAATAAACCAATGCCAGTGTCCCAGCTCGTACCACAATAAACCAATGCCAGTGTCCCAGCTCGCACCACAATAAACCAATGCCAGTGTCCCAGCTCGTGCCGCAATAAACCGACCACAGTGTCCCAGCTCGTACCACAATAAACCAATGCCAGTGTCCCAGCTCGCACCACAATAAACCAATGCCAGTGTCCCAGCTCGTGCCGCAATAAACCGACGCCAGTGTCCCAGCTCGTACCACAATAAACCAATGCCAGTGTCCCAGCTCGCACCACAATAAACCAATGCCAGTGTCCCAGCTCGTGCCGCAATAAACCGACGACAGTGTCCCAGCTCGCACCACAATAAACCAACGCCAGTGTCCCAGCTCGCACCACAATAAACCAATGCCAGTGTCCCAGCTCGCACCACAATAAACCAATGCCAGTGTCCCAGCTCGCACCACAATAAACCAATGCCAGTGTCCCAGCTCGTGCCGCAATAAACCGACCACAGTGTCCCAGCTCGCACCACAATAAACCAATGTCAGTGTCCCAGCTCGCACCACAATAAACCAATGCCAGTGTCCCAGCTCGTGCCGCAATAAACCAATGCCAGTGTCCCAGCTCGTGCCACAATAAACCAATGCCAGTGTCCCAGCTCGCACCACAATAAACCAATGCCAGTGTCCCAGCTCGCACCACAATAAACCAATGCCAGTGTCCCAGCTCGTGCCGCAATAAACCAATGCCAGTGTCCCAGCTCGCACCACAATAAACCAATGCCAGTGTCCCAGCTCGTGCCGCAATAAACCAATGCCAGTGTCCCAGCTCGCACCACAATAAACCAATGCCAGTGTCCCAGCTCGCACCACAATAAACCAACGCCAGTGTCCCAGCTCGTGCCGCAATAAACCAACGCCAGTGTCCCAGCTCGCACCACAATAAACCAATGCCAGTGTCCCAGCTCGCACCACAATAAACCAATGCCAGTGTCCCAGCTCGTGCCGCAATAAACCAATGCCAGTGTCCCAGCTCGCACCACAATAAACCAATGCCAGTGTCCCAGCTCGCACCACAATAAACCAACGCCAGTGTCCCAGCTCGCACCACAATAAACCAATGCCAGTGTCCCAGCTCGTGCCGCAATAAACCGACCACAGTGTCCCAGCTCGCACCACAATAAACCAACGCCAGTGTCCCAGCTCGCACCACAATAAACCAATGCCAGTGTCCCAGCTCGTGCCGCAATAAACCGACCACAGTGTCCCAGCTCGTACCACAATAAACCAATGCCAGTGTCCCAGCTCGCACCACAATAAACCAATGCCAGTGTCCCAGCTCGTACCACAATAAACCAATGCCAGTGTCCCAGCTCGTGCCGCAATAAACCGACCACAGTGTCCCAGCTCGCACCACAATAAACCAATGCCAGTGTCCCAGCTCGTGCCACAATAAACCAATGCCAGTGTCCCAGCTCGCACCACAATAAACCAATGCCAGTGTCCCAGCTCGCACCACAATAAACCAATGCCAGTGTCCCAGCTCGTGCCGCAATAAACCGACCACAGTGTCCCAGCTCGCACCACAATAAACCAATGCCAGTGTCCCAGCTCGCACCACAATAAACCAATGCCAGTGTCCCAGCTCGTGCCGCAATAAACCAACGCCAGTGTCCCAGCTCGTGCCACAATAAACCAATGTCAGTGTCCCAGCTCGCACCACAATAAACCAATGCCAGTGTCCCAGCTCGCACCACAATAAACCAATGCCAGTGTCCCAGCTCGTGCCGCAATAAACCAATGCCAGTGTCCCAGCTCGCACCACAATAAACCAATGCCAGTGTCCCAGCTCGTGCCGCAATAAACCAATGCCAGTGTCCCAGCTCGTACCACAATAAACCAATGCCAGTGTCCCAGCTCGCACCACAATAAACCAATGCCAGTGTCCCAGCTCGTGCCGCAATAAACCAATGCCAGTGTCCCAGCTCGCACCACAATAAACCAATGCCAGTGTCCCAGCTCGCACCACAATAAACCAATGCCAGTGTCCCAGCTCGCACCACAATAAACCAATGCCAGTGTCCCAGCTCGTGCCGCAATAAACCAATGCCAGTGTCCCAGCTCGCACCACAATAAACCAATGCCAGTGTCCCAGCTCGCACCACAATAAACCAATGCCAGTGTCCCAGCTCGTGCCGCAATAAACCAATGCCAGTGTCCCAGCTCGCACCACAATAAACCAATGCCAGTGTCCCAGCTCGCACCACAATAAACCAATGCCAGTGTCCCAGCTCGCACCACAATAAACCAATGCCAGTGTCCCAGCTCGCACCACAATAAACCAATGCCAGTGTCCCAGCTCGCACCACAATAAACCAATGCCAGTGTCCCAGCTCGTGCCGCAATAAACCAATGCCAGTGTCCCAGCTCGCACCACAATAAACCAATGCCAGTGTCCCAGCTCGCACCACAATAAACCAATGCCAGTGTCCCAGCTCGTGCCGCAATAAACCGACCACAGTGTCCCAGCTCGCACCACAATAAACCAACGCCAGTGTCCCAGCTCGTGCCACAATAAACCAATGCCAGTGTCCCAGCTCGCACCACAATAAACCAATGTCAGTGTCCCAGCTCGTACCACAATAAACCAATGCCAGTGTCCCAGCTCGCACCACAATAAACCAATGCCAGTGTCCCAGCTCGTGCCGCAATAAACCGACGCCAGTGTCCCAGCTCGCACCACAATAAACCGACGCCAGTGTCCCAGCTCGCACCACAATAAACCAATGCCAGTGTCCCAGCTCGTGCACCACAATAAACCAATGCCAGTGTCCCAGCTCGCACCACAATAAACCAATGCCAGTGTCCCAGCTCGTACCACAATAAACCAATGCCAGTGTCCCAGCTCGCACCACAATAAACCAATGCCAGTGTCCCAGCTCGTGCCACAATAAACCAATGTCAGTGTCCCAGCTCGCACCACAATAAACCAATGCCAGTGTCCCAGCTCGCGCCACAATAAACCAATGCCAGTGTCCCAGCTCGTGCCGCAATAAACCAACGCCAGTGTCCCAGCTCGCACCACAATAAACCAATGCCAGTGTCCCAGCTCGCACCACAATAAACCAATGCCAGTGTCCCAGCTCGCACCACAATAAACCAATGCCAGTGTCCCAGCTCGCGCCGCAATAAACCAATGCCAGTGTCCCAGCTCGCACCACAATAAACCAATGCCAGTGTCCCAGCTCGTGCCGCAATAAACCAACCACGGTGTCCCAGCTCGTGCCACAATAAACCAATGTCAGTGTCCCAGCTCGCGCCACAATAAACCAATCACAGTGTCCCAGCTCGCACCACAATAAACCAATGCCAGTGTCCCAGCTCGTGCCGCAATAAACCGACCACAGTGTCCCAGCTCGTGCTGCAGTAAGCCAGTGTCCAGCTCGTGCTGCAGTAAGCCAGAGGCGGTGTCCCAGCCCGCCAGCACTGACGGCTAAACTTCGTGGGAGCGGCCGCACGTGCCGCCGCCTTCCCCCGTCCGCCGGCGGAAGAGAGTCGGTGCCCGGCCGACGCAGGACCCTGCCGCGCCAGTGGACTTTGTTATTACTGGGGAATGGACCCATCTGGCCGCCACGATGTGTGTTGGTTTTACACCGTAGCCTTAAGTGGAAGGTCTGGTCAGTTTTGATTGGGGGACTATATCTGTTGTGTTAACACGCAGACGCGGCAGTCCAGCTTTTAGAAAATTGTTTTGATGAAAATGATGATTTATTTGAACATGAACCTGATATTTACGATTCCTCGGTCGTGACTGAGTTCTGGGGTGATTACTGGAGGGAAGCTGATACTTGCTTCATAGTTTTTAATGCTGCCCTGTCAGGCCGGAGTTGCCTGCGGCAGTGTGTCGGTGACCCGGTGACCCTGACCGGTCCGAGGTCGCCGATGTCGACGTCGGCGGCGGGCGGCGCCTGTGCGGCCGCAGGTGCTGTACTGGCGCCGGCCGGGGAGGGGCAGCCGGCTCCTCTCCGGCCGCAGGCGCCGTGTCACCGGCCCTCTCTGCCGCCGTCTGTCGCCTCTCTGCACACTCAGAACTGGTTCCCGGCGCACCGTACCCACCGCTCGGCTGGGCGGCTGCACTTTCTTCTGCAGTGTCACCCCGGTCACCAGTGTCGTCCCGCCGCCGGCCAGCCCGTCACCGGAGGATCACCGCCGACCCGCACCGCACCAGCTACCGTCCGCTGCGGTTTGTGACTGAGAAACACGGCTAACCACCTGTTGTAAACACGGACTACGGAACTGTGCACATAACCAGGGGGGATGCGCTGGACGATGAACTAGCGACAGAGCAAGAAGCGTGTCTCCTGGCCGACGGCTGAAGAAGCGGCGACTGGTAGATGTGGAGGACGAGACAGCGTCACTGACGTGACGTGACGTGACGCGACGGGCGGCAGCCGTTGGTGCCGAGCCGTTTTTGGGTGGTGTTTTACCGTGAGGGAGATGCGGCCGGCCGTGTGATGTGGCTGGACAGCGGCAGACTGGGCCGCTAATGCAGCCGGGCCGATACCCATCTCCGCCGAGTGGAGCGGACGCCCCGACCGGCCCGACGATCCACGCCGCGATATAGACATCTGCGGCGCGACTCGGTTTCCGGCGCGCCGCCGCCGCACTTTGGCGCCGGTTTTGTGCCGCACTGACTAGTTTGTGGTCGGGAACGGATTGAGCGGTGACTGAGAGAAGTCGGGAGCCCGGAGCCTTCTGGTGGCGACAATCGCACAGCAGCCTGTGGAGGCTCGGCGCTGGCTGTTGGGAGGAGTGTCCGAGAAGGTAACGTCTGGGTAAGTACCGATCCACAGGGAATGCTGGTCCTGATAGCAGTGTTGATGTTCGTATTTTAATACAGCACAAATACTTTCAGTTTTGAGATAAATAGTGTTTATGTTCGTATTTTAATACAACACAAACACTTAGAGTGTTGAGAAGTGAGGATAGATGCACAATATCACCGTGGTATGTTCGGGAAAACCAGGTAGGTCCGTGTCGTCAGAGTTAAAAATAGAAACAGATCTTGGACACCACTGGAGAATGGTGGCCATGGTATGAACAGCTTGAACTGACCCTGATCGTAGGTGGTTAGCCTACGGGAAGTTATCTGATCGGTATAAAACTTAAGCTGAATACAAAATGTGTTTGCCTTTTTGCTATTTGTGGGTTTAATGGAGTGCAAATTGTTTTTTTTCATTTATTACGCCATGATGATGACATGCACTGAACCTGTGACTTTTCAGTCAGCACTTACTATCAACTTTTGGAATTAACATATAAGCTGACGCTGATCACACGGACATATCGGCATGTAGCGGTGATCGCAAAAAGAACGAGGCAAAATACTATTTTTTGAGATCTTACCAGTTGATGACGACATGACATGATCGTCGGTTGTCCTTTTTTATGCGTGCTTAACCTGCCATACCAATACGTAATTTATCAGTCGACTTTTGTTCATTGCAAGCAAAAACACGCCTAAGACAAACAGAACATGGAGAAACACAGGTAATCGAGGCGATAGGCAACTGCGATAAGCCGCAAATGGGCCGGGGCGGCGACGGGAGAGGTGCAGAGACTGGCCAATCGGCTACCGGGGTAGGTGACACATTTGCAGTGTTCAAGGTGCTTGTTTGTGACAAAATAGAGATTCTGGCTGAATGATCTAAACTCAAACTGCGTTTTTTTCGAAATACAGAATGAAGCGTCTAACTAGTATTTCAATTTAGCAACTCCTTTCTTAAAGTGCACAGCGTACCATTAGTGATTTGATATTTGTACCATGTTCAGTTTCTACTAAAGTGATAGACCCCCCTGCAGAAAACCTGCATACCGCTGTCACAGTTGCCAAATTTTAACATACGACCCAATGGTGGGGATTGACAGTAGTTTTCAGAAAGTATCCGGGTAAAAACCTGAAATGTGACAGGCTAATTTCTCACACAAAAAAGATTGTAAGCATATGTAAGGCATCACCTGTAATACAAGTTATTCATTAAATAGTTTTCTGCCTCATCATCCATAATTTAGCCAGGAAAATCAAATTTACAGTCTTAGTATCTTCAATTTACCGGTCATTTTTTCCGTGAATTAAGTATCTGGTACGCCCAAATTGCGACTATAAATACAAAAATA
Organism: Lepas anatifera; assembly: GCA_034440635.1. NCBI lineage: Eukaryota > Metazoa > Arthropoda > Thecostraca > Lepadidae > Lepas > Lepas anatifera. The sequence goes on along the minus strand of JAOTON010002020.1, from coordinate 493,994 downwards.
GCTTGGTAGCAAACCTACGCAAACTGCGCAACAGCGACAAAATAGTGCGTGGGAGTTGGGTCTTGTGTAGATACTTTGAGAGTATGTCAACCCCCATCTGCACCACATCCAAGGGCCCAAGCACTTCTAGGCGTGTAGACGTTACCTACTCAGTACACCACACATGCACATTCACATACCCAGACCATCATTCACCACATTTCCACTTCACTCCATTCGTGTCAGCGCGCTACCCGGTTTGTGGCTTCTGGGAACGCTGGGTGCATATAGTGCCCATTGCAGGCCCTAGAGAGCCCCCAGGAGGCTCGGGGCCGACATTACACCCAAAATGCACACCACCACCACCTTTTAAATCTTGTGTCGCGATTCTGGCCCAAAAATCGGTGTGCCTTTGGCTAGCAAGAACCCCGCCCACACCCGTTTAGACCAGGGTTCCATCAACCCTCTAAAAATCGCTGAGTGCCTTTAAAAGCTCAATAGAGATTCCTCTGACGATGACTAAAAAAATGTAGATACGATAACGTAGAGCCTGCGTACCTAAGGTCTATGAAGCGTAAGCAACACACAGGAACCTGAACTGCATAGAGCTAGAGCAGGATTTTTACTATGCTGGGTCTCCCTTTGGTGTGGGAATTTCAATACATCTATACCTATTGGGCCCATAGACATAATATTACGGTTATGCACGGTCGTTACCTCGGAATTTTTACCGGAAGGAGGATGGACCCCAAACAACCGGAAAACCGGACCCCAGACAGGTGATAATCGGGAAGGGGAGGCGATATTTTTAAGCATTTAGGCTATCTCTCAAAACGCTACCTAAGATGCAATTTATCAACACATTTACTTAAGTCGAAATCCATGCAGGTAATGGGGAGAAGATGAAAACAAACCTGGGTCTAGTCCCCAAATTTGTGTCAGAGCGTCTCTTTCTGATTCAAGAGTTAGGGGAGTGACCCCCATCCCCCCGTTTTCGATGCCCATGCGTCTATGGTCCAACAAATTGTTGAAATTGTTATTCCTTTGTTGATATGTGCAATAACAGGTTAGTGGGGGAAATTGTGATCAGAGTTTCCAATAGTAGCTACGCTTCCATTAATAGGTCCGTTCCCAATAATATATATTTATATCGTCCTGACAGCCTAATAAGTTCCCAATATTGGCAAATGACCCATAATTGAAAACAGTCCTCTCAAAAATGAAAACACCTTCCAAAATGGTAACATATGTGTTAGTACTTCCATGCTGCATTGGTATGGTGCTTGAACGATATCTGTAGCAAAAAGCAAGAGACAGGTAAAGGACATTCAACATACTGGAAGTAGCATACAAGCATACAATTCAAATTTCCAGCTCCGTGTGACAGAGGAGGCATAGGTACTTCACATGACGTTTGTGACAGCCGGCCTACTTTCTGCACCTCTGGGTGGCGGGCGGCCGTTAAGAAGAGCACCTGCTGTATCTATTACACTGGACCACCTCCATCGATTTGATGCCGGATCCGATCTCACAGTCGGAGGAGGGTCTGCACCGTCTGTCCCCTGCTCTTGTCCCGAGCGGCGCCCACCTCCTCGCCGCTCAGCGCCGAGGCGGAGAACGCTAGCCACGCTCTGAAAAACAAACGGCAACTGTGATACATCAGCATCTGCGAATCAGCTACCTCTAGTGCGCGTATGTGCCGGAGGAATATATAAGAGGTTTTACTGTTTTTCAAATGTTCCGGCCTGGTGCCCATCCTGGTGCAATCGGGCCAACATAGTCTCAGGAATGCTCGAGCAAGGTGGGAGTACGTCCCGGAGCAGCCACGCCACTTTAAAAACATGGCAGCCTCAATAAATTAACTATTGGACTTACAGAGCTGGCTGAGGTGACAACGGATCTGGAGGTAAATTAAGGCGCTGAGTGCTGATTTGTTGGTGACCCAATGGCTACTCGACCTGAATGGGGTCCTCACTCTCTGACTCAACGGGGTTAATATGCCGAATAAGGGTACCATGCAGGAGCAGGCGGAAATTAGTCCCGATACGCTGGTTATACAAAAGAGAAGGGCTATTGCCCAGAAATATTTGCTTCAAATTCGGTGTGGTGGTGCATAAATTTTGGGATTTGCGAGTGTTACGTGGTTGTGCCTGGAATTTCGTGTTTTCCAAGGATATATTGTTCATTGTTTTGTATATATATATATATATATATATATATATATATATATATATATGTATATATATTTTGATGTGCCTTGTGTATCACCATACACTTATAACGCCGTACAATATTAAAAAAAACAGTTGGGAGTGATGTGTTTCATACATCTTAGCTAATCCTTGTAAATATATAAATAAATATAAAAATCCTGCATACCAATTAATGGGCAATGAAATTGAGCAAAAGTTCCGGTGCAGCATGGATCTGGTAATATATATAAAGCTGCAACTATGGCTTATTTGTAAACGCTTAATGCATCATCCACCATCGCCTCACATTCTGTGGTCCCCGCAAAGTCCTGTCACAGAGCCTGTTGGTCCTGGAAAAAATATTGCCGGGACCAGCATAGGTCCTTGCGTTGGCAATCGGGCCAAACCAAATTACTGCTGCTTATATCCTGGAAGTTTATTTGTGCAAGCACTGTCTGTGTAGTAGAAGGGTATGTAAGTGAGGGTACAAAAGTGTGTATGTACTGTTATTGTCTGTGTTTCAGGAGTGTTTTATTGGTGTCAAAGTGTGTTACCATTAACAGTGTATGTATTCTGTCACTGTCTATCAAAAGTATGTTCGTATTAACAGTATATCTGTCCTACCCTTGTATGCTTGTCAGGAGTGTCTGAGTATCTGTATAAATAGTGCATGTATGCTGCTGTTGTCTGTGTATCATGAGTGCATGCATGTCATAAGTCTGCGCATGCAGTGTATGTGTACAACCGTTGTCTGTGTATCAGGAGTGTATGTGTGTCACGAGTGTGTGCATGCAGTGAATGTGTGCAACCGTTGTCTGTGTATCGGGAGTGTATGTGTGTCACGAGTGTGTGCATGCAGTGAATGTGTGCAACCATTGTCTGTGTATCAGGAGTGTATGTGTGTCACGAGTGTGTGCATGCAGTGTATGCGTGCAACCATTGTCTGTGTATCAGGAGTGTATGTGTGTCACGAGTGTGTGCATACAGTGTATGCGTGCAACCATTGTCTGTGTATCAGGAGTGTATGTGTGTCACGAGTGTGTGCATACAGTGTATGTGTGGAACCGTTGTCTGTGTATCAGGAATGTCTATGTGTCAAAAGTGAATGTGTGTGTAAACACAATATATGTGTCCTACCAATAGTAACGCCAGATAAACAGACAATGGTAGCTTACCGCCGTTTATTTATCAGGAGCGCTTATGTTAGAAGTGTTTATGTGCTTGTGTATGTACAAGCAGTGTCTGTATACCACCATTTACGATTCATCTGAAGTCGCTTTGTGGGAACAGTGTGTGTGAGCAGGGAGCATCTGTGTGTACAATGCCCGTGTATCAACAATGTCTGGGTGCGAACAATGTCTATGGGCCGGGGGGTATCTGTGTACGAACGATGTCCGTGTGCCAGAAATGTATGTGTCAAACGGTGTTTTTGAGCCAGGAGAGTCGACATTAAAAGTGTGTCTGTGTGCGAACAATGTCCTTGAGTCGAAATTGTATTTATATTAGCAGAGTGTGTGTGTGTGTGCTGTGTCTGTGTACCACCAGTTTATCAGGAATGTCTGTGTACATACAAGCAGCGCCTGTGTGCCCGGAATTTATGCGCACAGACAGTATGCATAACTGTTACAAAGCAAGCGCGTTCTAAAATCCTGCATGCACAGATGGATCTTCACGAGGGGCAACTTCTTAACAAGAGCTGTACTTTAAAGGCTTCTTCAATGAACTATTGTTAAGTTCTCTATCGTTGCTAGATGCAGGATGATAGATTTCTCCGTGTTCGCGAACATGCTGTGCCTTTGGAGCAAGAAGGGCTTAGCTGAATGATTTAATATATCGGTACATGAAAGTCTCTCGAAATCAACTGCAAGCCCATTCGTGTACTCTGGAAAAAGTTTTACGACCCAGCAGCTTACTGAATACCATATCGTCCAATGGCCACACTATATTCAAGAGGCAGCAGCGCCGACGGCGGGAGCCGAGTGTGCATTGAGCTGTGCGGCTGCTACAACAGGCAGCGGCGCGGAATCGAGAGGCGTCACAGTCCCAGTCGCAGCCGCTCAATAGCCCAGCCAGAGCTGTGCCCCCACACAATGCCTGATCGTCGCATGCGCTGGCGACGGCGTCGGCTCCGACGCTGCCGCCCCGGCTCCCATATCGCCGCTCCTATCATTTGGTAACAGTCGGTGGAGTGGGCCGGTGAAGAGGGCCCGAGGGGCTCTCCGGCCGTCGAGGACCATCTGCACCCACTTCGCGGCCGTATCAATGGACTCTCGAAGAGCGCGCCAGCGACTCGGCAGGGCTGGGGGTGAGGGGTGGGTTTCGCTGTCGGCCGCAGCACAGGTGGTGCGGCGCTGACAAGTGCTGACGAGGGCGCTGCCGAGTCGAAGTCGACGGCTGAACGGGAGCAGACGCTGCCCTGGTGGGCGATCGGGACCGGTTGTTGAACTGAGATATTTGCCCCGCGACACGTGTTACGGCACATTAACCCTCGCCCCACCGGGGCCATCGATGGTCCCCTAAGGTTTTTCCGGGATAGCAGAAAAACGACGAGGCGCAGCACCGCGGTTGAGGGCTCTACCTGTCCCTGCATTATTTTCCCATCATCCCTGAAATTTTTTATCCCGGGTCACCCAAGGTCAGGTCACCAGACGAGGTCAACCAAGGTCACCTCACTTCAACTTTAGAGCTCTGTAAGAGCTACATTTCAAAGTCGATCGATTTGAAACTTCCTACACTTCATGACCCCTCCAGGGTCTACAAGGTGTATATCCGGCATTTTTCGATTTCGTGCCCTGAGGCCAGGTCACGAGGCGACCTCTCCCATTGGAAAAGCATGGGGAAAAGCTGTTTCATGATATAAAAGCCACAAAAATGATTGTAAATACTCAGACTGCTCAGAACAGCGTTTTTGGACACCCTATCACGGATCCCATGGGTCATATTTGCTCTTTGACTTTTCCAAGGTCATCCAAGGTCACCAGAGGTCAAAAACAGTATTTTGACAATAACTTTTGACCTAATTGAGCTAGAGCGGTGAAACAAACACCATCGTGTTTGTCTGGTCACTGGCTTTTATTTAATATACGGCAAGGTTATGTTCTGACCTTCCGTGACCTCAGGTCATATTAGGTCATGAGGTGACCTCTGGAGGTCAAACCACTGGCGGGAGGTCTTTACGTTCCACATAGCGGAAAAAGTACTGGCAATTTTCTATCAAATGTACTTTACCAGGCCTCAATAGCTCTAATGACATAAGAGTTATGCCCAGTTTGCTTAATCATTGCATATTTGAGTGAAAATAGCCGATCTTGACCTAATTTGACCTCTGGAGGTCAAACCATTGACCTGAGCACTAAAACATGTGGAGTAATTTCTTACTGAATTCACGCGAGCTTTCTTTTGCACTTTGCAGATTTGCGCTAACGCCCATATTTTCGGAGTTAGAGGGGGGCATCGATGGCCCCCGGTGGGGCGAAGGTGGCGCCGGACCCCCGGTGGGGCGCGGGTTAACACTAGCTGGCTCTGTGACTCACCTTCCACGTCGCAGATGTTTTTGTTTTCGTTACATGAAGTATTGAGTAGTCTTATTGATTGCTCTATTCCAGTGTGCTTCATTATCAGGTTCGGCAATCTGTCATTCAAACACTATTACAAAACCGTTTAAGCGTCGCGCGAGCTACCACAGCCGCCCGGAGTTGGTTTGCGGTTCGCCGGCGCCTGTGGTCACACGTACTCGACCTCTACTGTCGACGTTTCTGAAGGAGCCCACAACGGATCCACTGATCATGCTCTGAGGTTCTAACAGAGAGTCAAACAGTTCAAACGGCTCATGCCTGGGGGTTGACACTAGTGCAATGTTACACAATTATCCCAGGTGCATACATTAACATTTTTAGTACGCTCTGCTGCCCCACCCATCGCGGAAACGGACTTACAACTCATGTAACCTCGATGTCGTCTGATTGACAATCAAATTGCATATATAAAACAGACTTTAAGTATCCTGGAGGTCCGAAAAGGGGGAAACTTGGAGTATCGTTGGAGAAAGGGTACGTGTTACAATGTTTCTTCATATCATCTGAATCTTATTTGTAACTTGTCATCACTATTATTGTTTTGGGTAAGACCATGGGTCCTATTTGACCACTTCATTCGGTTAATTTTGCTGGTTTAAGGCCAAAATCGACCCAGACATTATGAGGCTGGAGCTGTGAGGCAGCAGTCATCCCTCACTGCCATGAGAGCGCAGACTGGTTTTCCCTGTTTTGACTGAATGCTCACATGGATGGTGCTGGACACTTTCGGAGTCGTGGGTGCAAGTGGGGCTGTAATAATTGTATTTGTTTGATGGTGAGTGAACGCCCCTGATATTCTGAAATGAATACCTCAAAATTGATGCGTCGAGGAGAACATGAGCCCAGACTGTTGGCACATTGTTGCAGTCCACACTGTCTGATTAGGGCAGTTACCGATTCCTTCCTAACTTGAATGAAATAAAAAAATTGTTATCCAAACTGGGGCTTAGGCCGGCCAAGCCACCCTGTTCTGTCCCGTATGCAGTACAGTTTTTATCATTATCATTTGTGGGGTTTAAGACTTGTACGGTCACATGGCCCACATGACAGTTTTAATCCGCTCTTATTCATGAGAAAAATATAAAAAGGTATATAATTTACCCTATAAAAGACAAGCAGCTCCAAAAAAGTCAATGCTAAGTCACCAGTAGCAAAACCATTTCAGAGTTTAAAATAGTGACAGCACCTCAACCAACAACCTCCACGGCGCAGTGAACCGAAAATGTTTCCCACGCGCCGATGAAACAGTTGTTGCGCCTAAATAATTACTGAAATAAAACAAGGGAACCGGCATTGAATCAAACTTGTTTAATAGTTTGATTCGCACACGCTAGTCCCTGATAAAATTGAGCCCTTTTGTGGCGTAAATTACCAGTAAGATTGCCAATTTGAAAAATAAACAAGCTAGAATTTATAAAATCCTTGGCGGAGACAAACAAAAACAGAAAGTTTGCAGGAAGTTTGAAATTATAATTACTGATACATTAAACATGCACATACATTTGTGAATTCTTGTAATCCGAAATTCCACACAAATAAAACATGGAGCTTGGTTTGTGGCAGATTGCCGACATAATGCAAGCCAGCATCTCTGTATAATTTCAGGGCATTACATAAGCCTTATTCTTGTAAGGATGACATCATGCTCGCTCATTTGATTGACTGCTCGTATCCGGCGCGTTGTCAGCCCTGACTCTGCAGATCACTACTGTTCCGTGCGTGCGCCCCTCTATACCGTCTGCTGTGGGAGCTTCATGGCCGCCCCTCAGCCACAGTCAGCAGGCTGGTGGGGCTCTTGTCAGCAGGCAGCAGGCGAGGCTTTGTAAGAATGCTGTTAATATTTCCACTAATGGTGACTCACCAATGAGCAACTTGAGTAAAAACAGTACTGGGAAATGATTCCGGCTCGTAATCCCCTTGCCCCGATATTCAGTGGATGTATGTTTCACAGCCGGGTGGTTTGCGCATTGCAGGCACGCCGGCGCGCGGTCTCTTCTTATTTTTCTCAGCCGCAACGAATGTTTGGCCTGGCCATGTTCTATACGCAATCTATTTCCGCCATCGTCGAAAAAATTCCCCCAGCTGTTGGGCCCATAGCAGGGGCGTGGCTTAGTGTTCGAGCACTTCCAGTAGGACGCTCATGAGTACGGTGCCGCTGCTCCGTAAAAGAGTGAGCTTTGAAAGTTACTGCACATGAAACCAATATTATTTTTGGTTTGTTATACGCCACTTATAGCTGAGTTCAAACCCCATGAAGGTGTCGGGTTCCTTTTAATGGGGAACTTCGTAATGGGATTTAACTATAAGATAGCCATGTGATAGAGCATGTCGGAAACCACCTGTTGAATATTTCATTTTTCCCAGAACCTACCGTTTTCGGATAAAACAATGCCAAAATCACCCGCTGTCGACCCCATTCTTCCCGGGTGGTCACGTGGGATGATGTGGCCATTGGTAGCCATGACAAGGTGGCGCAATGCTCACGCTCCGCGAAGCAGAAAATTTTATCTTGCCTTGAAGTTCTCAAAACCCATGTGCAAGGCCTTACCCTGGTACTGGCGCCTGTATATGTGAAAGATGAAGTGTTTGATGGATCAATAAAAATAGCAAAAGTGTAGCCTATTTTAACTACAAACCTTTCATTTATATTCCTATCAATTTGTGGCGTCAAGAAGCAGAGGTTATTGTAGTATGGAGCGTCACTAGATCGTGATGTGACGCCGATTTTGAAATTTTTGGTACTTCTCCAGTATGAAATTACACTGCCCCAGCCCGGAATTACGCCAATATACCACGTTCTTCTTAAAGTCGAATTATGGAAACAGAAGAATGTACTTAGAAAAAAATGTATGATTATTTCGGTGATATATTTTCTGTTGTATGCTCATTTTAAGCACCACTTAGCTAGACACTGAATGTATTGTTTGCTACTGTATAAGTCCGTCCAGTTCTCGGTGAAAGCTGTCCATTCCCGGATTGGGATCGTGGTCCCTTTGACCTCTGCTTACAAAGCTTATGTGCAAGATTGGATGAACTTTCATGTCAAGAGCGCGCACCCGAATACACCTACTTCAGCAATATCGTCGTGACTTGTATGCCTAGAATGGCTTAGCAAGCGATGTAAAAACAAACCTCGCTTTGCTTATGTTCACTGAATTGCGCATTTAACTTTCAGTTTGTTTATGAAGGTATTAGCCTTGAACATATGCAAACAAAGGACTACGAATGAAAATCAGATGTCTATCATCGAAAACGCATTACGCCAGGAATCTTGGTCGGTGAAGCGCGCCGGCAGCAACCGCCTAAACAAACGCATTGGCGTGCGGGAGATATGAGAGGTATGACGGGGTGAACAGTCACTCTCTTCGTAACGCATTTTGCATCAGCCTCTTGTTAAATAATTAACCAAAGCTGACCGCCACAGAGTTTCCGATTTTTTCTTCCGTTTCAAGCCGTCGGAGTAATTACAGCACGCCTGTCTGCTGCGGACAGCACCTGGTGAACATTTCACCTCTGAACTACGCATCGCGGATGCGGGTGGAAGCCGCGCGCCAAGGCGAACGGCTTGCCTGCCGGGGAGGCGCTGCGGCGGCGCGGACGTCGGGCTGTGACGGCCGCGGAGGCTGCCGATGCACCCGCCGACGTGCCAGCCGGTGACGACCCGCCACCACTGGCTGCCCGGTAATCGATGTGTCCCCACCGCCCGGTCCTGCCCTGCCGCCGGCCGAAATCAATGGGTGATGGTCGCGCTGATACCACTGTTTTGACGGAGCATGATTAATTAGAGGCTTATAGCAGTGGGTATGGAAACCACGTGCTGCCAGACGTAACAGTGGGTATCCTTGAAATTCAGCTAGTGGTGTATGCTTTTGTTCTAGGACTGGTATTGTGCCCCCAAAAGGAAATGCATGGTTATGCGTATAATGCGATTAAATGACCTGATATGTGATATGGGGATTGCTGTCAGTCGTATGTGGAATTGGCTGATTGTGAGCGAGTTTCCAAATAGGGAAATAAAGACACAAACAGAAAAGTATCCGACAAGCAGCTCAAAATCAATTTGCGAGAGAAAATGACAAAATATACACTCATACAAACTCTTTTTCACATGAAGGGCGGAACCGGTATGGACACAGTGAATGCAAATATGGTCCTATTTCATCAAGATTTTTCCCGGGTAACGAACACGCTATTTGCACTCTTCTTTGAATACTAAACATCATCTGTTATGAGTCCAGGGCTAAGCATGATCTTTTAAAAGGAAACAAATCAAACCAGTGCTTCTGAATTGTTTTCTCTTCCCCACAGCCCCAACTAATGCTCTTTCCTATTCTTCAGTTGTTTTCCTGGGACTTAACGGTAGCATACCTAACCTACATTGGAGCAGTGAATTGGTGAGGTGAATGCATTGGTTACTTTAGCTGCCGGCTGTTGAGCACCGTTGGTGGCTGGGAATATAATTATACAAGCATGATATTAACCCTCGCCCCACCGGGGGCCATCGATGGCCCCCCTAAGGTTTTTCCGGGATAGCAGAAAAACGACGAGGCGCAGCACCGCGGTTGAGGGCTCTACCTCTCTACATCATTTTCCCATCATCCCTGAAATTTTTTACCCGGGTCACTCAAGGTCAGGTCACCAGACGAGGTCAACAAAGGTCACCTCACTTCACCTTTAGAGCTCTGTAAGAGCTACATTTCAAAGTCAATCAATTTGAAACTTCCTACACTTCATGACCCCTCCAGGGTCTACAAGGTGTATATCAGGGATTTTTCGATTTCGTGCCCTGAGGTCAGGTCACGAGGCGACCTCTCCCATTGGAAAAGCATGGGGAAAAGCTGTTTCATGATATAAAAGCCACAAAAATGATTGCAAATACTCAGACTGCTCAGAACAACGTTTTTGGGCACCCTTTCATGGATCCCAGGGGTCATATTTGCCCTCTGACTTTTTCAAGGTCATCCAAGGTCACCAGAGGTCAAAACAGTATTTTGACAATAACTTTTGACATAATTGAGCTAGAGCGATGAAACAAACACCATTGTGTTTGTCTTGTCACTGGCTTTCATTTGATATACGGCAAGGTCACTTTTTGACCTTTCGTGACCTCAGGTCATATTAGGTCACGAGGTGACCTCTGGCGGTCAAACCACTGGCGGGAGGTCTTTACGTTCCACATAGCGGAAAAGTTCTGGCAATTTGCTATCAAATGTACTTTACCAGGCCTCAATAGCTCTAATGACATAAGAGTTATGCCCAGTTTGCTTAATCATTGCATATTTGAGTGAAAATAGCCGATCTTGACCTAATTTGACCTCTGGAGGTCAAACCATTGACCTGAGCACTAAAACATGCGAAGTAATTTCTTACTGAATTCACGCGAGCTTTCTATTGCACTTTGCAGATTTGCGCTAACGCCCATATTTTCGGAGTTAGAGGGGGGCCATCGATGGCCCCCTCCAGTGGGGCGAAGGTGGCGCCGGACCCCCGGTGGGGCGCGGGTTAACTGCCTTATGCATTAAGTAATACTGGTAACATGCAGGTAATCGTGTAGTCTTACACTACTCCAGATCATTTCATCAGATCTCATCTTAGATAGATAGCTAAATAGATTCAGGAATTATGTTTCAAGTTGTTGTTTTATAATTGATGGGAAATGACTCGGCAATGCAATAAAAACGGACTATTTTTGACAGTTGTGTATATTTAATAACGTTAAGCTTTGCTTTAGGTGTCAAATTTCATTTGTTCCATGGCTTTGCTTCCCGTTGGGTAGGGTCAATTCATTTCTCAAATTTGTCTACGTTGTGAACTTGTTTGCTTTGTTAAATTTTATGCTCAAAGCTTTTCACTCATCTACCGAATTAAAAAAAATCAGTGGCGGCATTAAGTCTCCATTCTTTGATGAATTATCCGCCCTGATGATGTCGGAAACGTCACATGTCTTAATATAACACCAACTCTCCAGTAACTTACAAAAATACTTGACGTGCGTTAATGCTGTAAAGTTGTTATCATCAATGGAAAATGTGTATGCGTCCTCCAGTTAATGCAGTTGAATTGTCCTGGGCATGCTGGAGAAAACAGTAACTTTCTGCATTATCTTGTTGCAGTGTGTGCCGAATCCTGCCCACCTTGCATTAGCTTATCATTAGTGAGCGTGCAGCCGTCTGCCACAATCCGCCACAGTCGGCCACAATCCGCCACAGTCGGCCGCAATCCGCCACAGTCGGTAACAGTTTGCCACAGCTGGCCACAGTTCGTTTAAGTCCACCACAGTCCTCCACAACCCATTTAAGTCCGCCACAGTCGGCCACAGTCCACTACAGTCCGTTTTAGTCCGCCACAGTCGGTCACAGTCTGCTACAGTCCGTTTAAGTCCGAAACAGTCCACCACAGCCCGTTTAAGTCCGCCACAGTTCGCCACAGCCCGTTAAAGTCCGCCAGATTCCGCCACTGTCCGATTAAGTCCGCCACAGTCCGCCACTGTCCGATTAAGACCGTCACAGTCCGCTACAGTCCGCCCGCCCGGGGGCGGGATTGTGCCTGCCCGGGGGCCATAATTATCGCGCCCAAGATCTAGGTGTTTTACAAGAACCTAATGCGCGCTGAAACCAGAATCCACACGCAGTGACATCTGCCGTCCGACAGTCTCCTCAGGAGCTTTGGGCTAAATCCTAGGCATCTAGATTTTAAATCCATATCGAGTTTCATCAGAGTTCGTCCCGTCTCCTCCATGGTGGCTGGACGGTGTCAGTTTACGCTGGACCATATCGGACCATGGCGACTATCCTGGACCATGTCGGACCAAATCGGACCATATTAACCATACTGAACGTATCGTATCGGGTCATGTCGGAGCCTGCCAACTAACCTGGACTATGTCGGACCAAATCGGACCATATTAACCATACTGAACGTGTCGGGTCACACCGGATCCTGCCAACTAACCTGGACCATGTCGGGTCACACCGGACCATTCCGACTACCCTTTGGCCAGTTCGGGCCACATTGAATCATTTGAAGCCATTACAGACCATGGCAGGCCTCACCAGACAAATTTAGAGCCATAATGGACCATGTCAGACCTCCCCAGACTATTTGGAGCCACAAGGGACCATGTCAGACCTCCCCAGACTATTTGGAGCCACAAGGGACCATGTCAGACCTCACCAGACTATTTGGAGCCACAAGGGACCATGTCAGGCCCCATCAGACCGTTTGGTGCCGCACCAGAGCTGAGCTGCCAGGCGTCGCCAGGCTGCGTGGGGCAAACTGCTGTTTGTATATGTCTGTAGTATGTCTGATGCCATATTGTATATATATATGACAAATGACAAATGCCAAACACGCTGTCATCTTTAATCAAGAATGTGTGAACCAAAACCTGCTCCCATACTATACTAATATATATATATATATATATATATATATATATATATATATATATATATATATATATATATATATATAACCACTATAGTGGTTATATAAGGCCAGTCCATTTCAATATTAGGTATATATTATGTATCATATTATATATTATATTATATATTAGTATACGTATAATATTGCTCGGGCCGTGTCAGAATGAGCTACTCGGTGTTATGTTTAGGGAGGCATATAAGTGTGGAGACTTATCGAGACTGCCAAAATAATATGGCGTCACAACCCGACGATGGTGATGCCACTGTGATTCGGACGCTGTACATAATCTCCCGCCAGCTGTCCAGGGCTGTACAGTCTGTCCCACAACTACCGCTCCTTTCCTCGGGTACTGTGTCGGCCAGCTGAGGGGGTTCGAAGAGCACCATTCCTGACTATTCTTATAATGATCATCACGAGGGTGCAGTTAATCGCCAGTGATGGTGATTACAAATGGGGCCTCTAAGCGTCGCCTATCCGGGACAGTTTAGCACCAAGGCTAGGAGCCTATTTAAGGACGATTCTCCATGCTGGAGGTCTACTGGATCTGTTATGAAACTGACAAGTGGCCTCTGTGTACCCTGAGTCCAAGCTATGTACCCTGGTATGTACTTTGTAGCGATCAGAATGAATTTGTGATCAATCTGAAAGATAGCTCACGTTGAGTTCCAAGAATACATATGCACTCTGTATAGCTCAGAACGAATTTGTGATCGATCCCAACGATAGCTTATGTTTTGTTCCAGGAATAAATATGTGCAACGTCACGAGATATGACTGAATTCGTCAGAAGGAATCCGTTGATAGAACTATGAGATGTTTCGTAAATGTGCCTTGATTCGCATTTGTGGGCTACAAAAATGTGGAGTATGCTCAGAACGCCCCTGGAGTCGGTCGCTTTGGCTCTGTGCAGATGTCTGAGATGCTGATGATGTTTGGGTTTTAGGGCACGTCAGCAGCTTTGGCTATATGTGCCCGATATTTGAGACGCGTCAGACCGACAGCCGACTGCTCTCGGTCGGTTGCCTCACTGGTCGGTCCCCTGACTGGCCTCCAACTCCACCCACAGAAACCGGGGGGATGGGAGTACCAACTGCCACAACAGCCTGCAGCAGCCTCCCTGAGACACGGGATCACTACTGACTCTCATTGGGAGAAGTATCCCTGAGTCCCCTGAAATCCCCCTTGAGTACAATCCCTGGCTTATGTTGCACAGCCGCGGGAACTAAAAGGCAAACAGTGAATCTGCCATATGTACTACATCTTTGAATTATTCCCATGTATTTCACTTCTCTCCATTATGTTGTGTTTCTAGAATGTTTGCTTTTATGGGGCTTGTGATAACCAAGAGTGACGAATTGTCTTTGATGTTGCCACAACTACAAACATAGCACCAACGCCTTATGTAGCATAGCACTACTTGCAAAACAGGATATAAGCACTCAACACTTTTTATACAATTTCTTGTATCCCGTATCTTTATTCTATCAGCGACAGCGCATACGAAAGTCAGTTAAAGGTGAAGTGAACGGCGCGAGTGATAACTCTCAACGCAACTAACTGATCAGTTTCAATACAAGTATTCTTGTATCCGATTTGTGTTAACTCTAACTCTTCACAGTGCACCTTCCAAAAAAGCTCCTTTCTTGTTGCTGTTTGGTTTTATCTCGGAAAATTTCCCAAAGTTTTGGCAATAAATTAATGTATATTTTTAAATATCGTCAGGAATCCCGCCGCAGTGACAAAGCTATGCATACCGGAAAATATATCCAAGGCAAACCGGAAAATACACCCTAGGCTGACTATACCTGTGACGTTACCAACACGTTACTGCGCAATGCAATGGCGAAGTCAAGATCATTCGATAAATAGGAGCTTTATTTTTTAAAGAATGTTAAGCTTTTTATCAGGGACGCATCAGGAAATGTGAATCCTTTTGGCTTAATCAGCACATATATTATCGGTGAAACCTTGAATTTTGACAAAAAACACCATGTAATGTTTCGAAACCCAAACTAGATGCGGAGCAATGAACGTCATTTCAATGGGTCAGCATTGGAATGATGAGAGAACTGTTGCAGGTTTTTTAGCAGGACACATGTGGGTCCTCTTACTTCTCTAGCAGCATGTGCTGGAAGTGATTTATGTACCTTAACTAAAGATGTTCCATAAATTGTAGAGAGTTCAAGCGAAAAGGGGGTTCCACTGAATATAAGATGATTATTTATCGCCCTCGCTTTCCCGTATTCTGTTCAACATTCTCATGTGCCCATATCCCATGGCGCTGCAAATAAAAATTTTGTCTAGGACAGAGGCACTTGCAAAGCGATTTCAGTCTGAACCCGACTTGGGTAGCTATTGCTCCGACCCCGACTCAGGCAGCTGCTCCTCAGACCCCGACTCAGGTAGCTATTGCTCCGACCCCGACTCAGGAAGCTGTTCCTCAGACCCCGACTCAGGTAGCTATTGCTCTGACCCCTACTCAGGTAGCTATTGCTCAGACCCCAACTCAGGTAGATGCTCCTCAGACCCCGACTCAGGTAGCTATTGCTCAGACCCCAACTCAGGTAGATGCTCCTCAGACCCCGACTCAGGTAGCTGTTGCTCCGACCCCGACTCAGGTAGCTGTTCCATGGTCTAGAAAGCAGAACGCTCGAGGCAATGGGACATTTGGAAATTAGACAAAACTTGTCTTCGCTCCCAGATTCGCCCCCGTTACCCAATAACTGTTCTTTCAAGTTTCGTTTGTTTGTTTTTCTTCCAAGTTTTGTTTGTTCTTTCAAGTGCTAGATAGATATCGTGTGGAGTCTCATGTTTTTAGCCATATAAGAGCAGGTTTCGTGAGCCAGTGCTTCTCCGTGTGGTCCCAGCGGCATACTTGGTTCGACTGATTCGCGAAGCCAATTACGAAATATCACTCAGCGGAGTGCCACTGTCATATTTGTGGCATCACCGCAGACCCAGTCCGAGTGCCGGAAAGGCCCGGAATGCAATGCAAATGCAGGGGCGCTGCACGGGGCCGCCGCTCCGACAATGCGGCATGCGGGGTGTGCACTGGCGGTGGCTTCAAAGGCGGCGGGTCTCCAGGTCGATCTGCGACGGCGCCGTCCCCCGTGATGTCACCCCGCCGCTCTGCAGGACAGCCTCACTGACTGCACCTCCTCAGCAGTGGCGTCACACACGCTGGTCGCTGGCACGCCGGCGCTTGTTTACATCTAGCTTTGGCCTGTGTCGCTATGGGTTCGTGTTTAGAGCGATTGGTGTGGCCAGGCTGATTGAAAGAATTAAGCTAGCCGAAAGATCGGTCCAGATACACTGTGTTGGACGGTGGCTGGTATCTGTTCATCGGACGCTGTGCCGTAAACAGGCCAGTGAACATGGTCCACTCCCGACCCGTCCGAGGGGGCCACTGTCGACAGACGAGCCCTTCCCCGGACCGCGGGCCCACTGTCGACAGACGAGCCCTTCCCCGGACCGCGGGCCCACTGTCGACAGACGAGCCCTTCCCCGCACCGCGGACGCTTCCGACCGGGTCGCCGCCGCCTCAAAACAAGCGGACGACAAATCTGCCCCGTGTCGCCTGAGCAGCATCAAAGCGAGCGCGCCGGCTAACGCTGGTCCCTCTGCCGGTCCCGGGAACTGTCCCGCCGGTACCAGCGACAAATGGCCAACTAATTACCTGTCCAGCTGTGCGTCAGCGGCGGGGGCGGGGGCGGGGGCGGTCAATCAGCACCGCCACAATCGCAGCGGCCGATCGCGGGCGGACAGCGGCCGGATGCGTCCAGTTACTTCTGCTCAGGTGAACACCGATGGACGCTGATGTGTGTAATGTCGGCGGGCGGCGCTGGGTCGGGCGCGCCTCGCCCGTGGAGAGGCAGGTAGAGGGGCACACGCGGCGACGCAGCATCGCTGATTGCTTTTGTTAGATAGGGTGGCGGTCATAATGGGCAGGCCTGACACTTCTGCGAGACTCGGCGGCGTCTACCGTTCAGTGGCAGTCCGCCATCCTCTCGCCTGACTGGATGTTTTGTCAAAGAGCTCTCAAGTATTTAGTCGTGTGATGCCCCAGTCGCCGGGAGATTGGAAACATGTCCAGGAATGGGGCGCCGTGCCTGGCGAGTTTCGACTGATTGGCTCTAAGGTCCATTTCTGCACGACTCCGGGCATATCGAGGGTTGCTCAGTGATGCTTAAAGAGTCGTTACTCAGTATGCGTTCCCACAGGGTTAGGTCTGAGAAGACCCGTCAGCCGTGCGCTCACGAGCTAGAGATAACGGTTGTAGGTAGAAGGTATGCAGTGGGAAAACGGCAGAAGAATGTTCGCAGCAGCAGTATGGAACGAGAAGGGACTGGCCAGATGGAGGGGCATCTGTTTTTATGTATGATGCGGGATGTTGTCCCAATCGGGAACGTCGGAGGGAAACATCCGTGATGAAGTGCAGTGCACTGTAAATATGTATGGTATACACATCTTCAAAAGTAGGTGGTACTTTAGATAAACGAATACAGGAAAAAAAACAGTTCTAGTTTCCTAGTCAAGCGAAAATTTCCGGTGCAGTTCGGCAGAAAAAGTTTCTGCCCTTGCGAAAGTGTGAATTATTTCCCACTTTTTGACTCCGGGCCTTTTTTGATACCACGATGACGCTGCAGAGAAGGTTGGGTATCCGCTGTAATTTCTTGGGAACTGACACTTGAATAATTCGGCAGCCAATAAGGTGGCATTTCTGGAACATCTTCATTTGCGTATTTAGTTTACAAGGAAATCAGGAAATAAATGCATGTTAAAGATTCGAAACTTGAGGTATTTAGAATAGTATTGATTTTATTTTTGCATCGATAAATAAATCAATAACTACATTTTAAAACTCGCCCCACCGGGGCCATCGATAGCCCCCTAAGGTTTTTCCAAGATAGCAGAAAAACGACGAGACGCAGCACCGCGGTTGATTGCTCTACCTCTCACCCCATCATTTTTTCACCATCCCTGAAATTTTCTACCCCGGGTCACCAGGTCAGGTCACCAGGCGAGGTCAACCAAGGTCACCTCACTTCACCTTTTGAATTCTATACGAGCTACAATTCTAAGTCGATCGATTCGAAACTTCCTACACTTTATGACCCCTCCAGGATCTACAAGGTGTATATCCGGAATTTTTTATTTCGTGACCTGAGGTCAGGTCACGAGGTGACCTCTCCCGTTGAAAAAACATGAGAAAAAGCTGTCTTATGATGTAAAAGTCACAAAAACGATTGCAAATGCTCGGCTTGCTCAGAAAAGTTGTCTTTGACACCCGTTCACGGATCCCAGGGGCCAAATTTTCCCTTTGACCTCTCCGAGGTCATACAAGGTCACCAGGGATCAAAAACTGTATTTTGGCAATCACTTTTGACCTAATTTAACTAGAGGGCTCAATCAAACACTATCGTATATGTCTCGTCACTGGCTTTCATTTAATATACGGCAAGGTTACTTTCGGACCTTTTGTGACCTCAGGTCATATTAGGTCACTAGGTAGCCTGTAGAGGTCAAACCACTGGCGGGATGGCATTACGTTCCACATAGCGGAAAAATGTCTGCTCTTTTTATATCAAATGTACTTTGCCAGATCTCAATAGCTCTAATGGCATAAGAGTTTGTCCAGTTTGTTTAAGCATTGCATATTTGAGTGAAATAGCCGATCTTGACCTAACTTGACTTCTGGAGGTCAAACCATTGATATGAGCGCTTAAACATTCAAGTTATTTCGTGCTGAATTTACGCAAACTTTCTAATGCACTTTGCAGATTTGTGCTAACCCCAATATTTTCGGAGTTAGAGGAGGGCATCGATGGCCCCCCAGTGGGGCGAAGGTGGCGCTGGACACCCGTTGGGGTGCGGGTTAAATATGCCAAAAAATCAACAGTAGAATCCATATTAAAATCCTTGAGTTAACCCGCGCCCCACCGGGAGTCTGGCGCCACCTTCGCCCCACCGGGGCCATCGATGACCCCCTCTAACTCCGAAACTATGGGGGTTAGCGTAAATCTGCAAAGTGCATTAGAAAGCTCGTAAGAATTTAGTAAAAAATTATTTCTATGTTTAAGCGCTCAGTTCAATGGTTTGACCTCCAGAGGTCAAGTTAGGTCACGATAGGCTATTTTCACTCATATATGCAATGCTTAAGAAAACTGGGCATAACTCTTATGCCATTAGAGCTATTGAGATTTGGTAAACTACATTGGATAGGAAAATGCCATACCTTTTTCCATTATGTGAAACTTAATGACCTCCCGCCAGTGGTTTGACCTCCAAAGGTCATATCATGACCTCATATGACCTGAGGTCATCAAAGATCAGAAAGTGACTTTGCCGTATATCAAATGAAAGCTAGGGATGAGACATACACGTTGGTGTTTGAATCAACGCTCTAGCTTAATTAGGTCAAAAGTTATTGCCAAAATACTGTTTTTGACCCCTGATGACCTTGGATGACCTTGGAGAGGTCAAAGGATAAATATGACCCCTGGGATCCGTGAAAGGGTGTCCAAGAACGTTTTTCTGAGCAAGATGAGCATTTGCAATAGTTTTGTGGCTTTTAGATCATAAGACAACTTTTTCCCATGCTTTTTCAATGGGAGAGGTCACCTCGTGACCTGAACTTAGGTCACGAAATCGAAAAATCCCGGATATACACCTTGTGGACCCTGGCAGGGCCATGAACTGTAGGAAGTTTCAAATCGATCGACTGAAAAACTTAGTTCTTATAGAGCTCAAAAGTTGAAGTGAGGTGATCTTGGTTCACCTTGCCTGGTGACCTGACCTTGGGTGACCCGGGGTAAAAATTTCAGAGATGATGTGAAAATAATTGGGTGAGAGATAGAGCTGTCAACCGTGGTCCTGCATTTCGTCATTTTTCTGCTATCCCGAAAAACCTTAGGGGGGCATCGATGGCCCCGGTGGGGCGAGGGTTAAAGGGCACTCACCAGCACTAACACGATGAAACTGGAATGGTCCTGCCCTCATGTTTGGGTGCAAGTAGCCGTCTTGGCCCTACAATAGTACGCTGCAGCGCTTCTTCAGCTCTTTGACCACCATTAAAGTGTTACTGCCAAGTCGAGGCCTGGTCCGGCCAGCTGTACTACCGTAGAAACCGCCTGGTGACACATGTAAAGTGTTGCAGGTCTAATACTGTTGTGTAAGTCGCACTGGGCGATTACATACACTTACAGTGCACTTAGATAGCTATATGGGCTTAACAACGTGAGGTAAGTGTCAAGTATTGTGGCTGTGCCAACTGGGTCCCAGGTCTGTTGGCTAATAGCGGGCGCAGCTCGGGGTATTTCCGATCACTGACCGACTGAGGTATTCCGATCACTAACAGAAGGCTGACATCTTGTCGAAAACGCTTCCACATGAATATCATTTATATATATATATATATATATATATATAAAAAAAAAAAATATATATATTGCAGATTGTCTGTCGGTGTCCAATCATTTGCAGCCACGTGCAACCAAACTTGAGCCACGGACCATGTACACCCATAACTTTTTGATTCAGTAAAAAGCTGGTAGTGTGACTGTTTCTTTTCCATATCGAAGCTAATGTAGGCCAGATTCTAAGACTGATTATTCACATGACGTGTCCGCTCCTGAATTAGTGTGAGGTGCATCCTGTGACGTCCCAACAACGCCGCCTGGTGATGGAGCTGTATCTGAGGCTGGGATCGGACGGCAGAAGACACGGCAGCAGTCCAGATCGCGTCCGCGCCGCCGCGCTGTCTCCCCGCCCCTATCCCTGCCATTCTCCGGCAAATGGCTTTTACAGAACGGCGCAGCGCACCATTATACGGCTAACGTGCGGGACCACCCGTAGAAGGGCGCGCCGCATTCAGCCATTTGGACACGATTGAGCCGCAGGACAAATGAGTGGGTCCGATTCTCAGGAGCGATCCGGGAGTGATCGGCCTCAGGCTGTAGGCCCTGCCGTCGGAGGGCGGGCCACCCAGTCGGGTGCGCCGGCCGGCCGCCCCGCCGCCGAGCCAGCGCGTGACCGGTGAATGGAGGGACAGCGGCGTGGCCACTGACGAGGTGTTTGTCACCAGGGGGCGGCCATCATCACCTCGGTCGGTCGTCACGGCAAAACACCGACTGCCCCGGCAGCGTGTGCGGCCCCGCCGGCCTCCATTCAGTCGGGCACAGCTCTCCACCATTACCAGACTGGCTGATAATGCGTGTGCCGCTGGGAAAGGCTGAAATAGGCGTCCAGTCAGTGCCCTTTCAGCACTGGTGCGCGGGGCGAAACAGTGGACTTCCGTAGCGAATATCTGGCTACACTGCGGCTTTGTGACCGACTGCGTGTCCAGAATGGCGGGTCCACAGGTGATCGGAATGCTCCGGCGTCGTGGGACCGACCGTTTCCACCTTACGGCTGGTGTTGTTGCCGGGTTTGCCGGAGTGTTTGTCCAGAGCCACAGATAACCGCGGAATTGCTGGAATAACTGGCGCTTTTCTCACATGCGCGTATCATAGCTAAACACAAGGTGGAGCACGGAAATATATATAGTGCCGGCTTTTCTCAAGGCTTCCGACAACCGGCGCCTTTGCCGGGTGCTCGTTTGCCTGCCAGTACCTCCATCTGTCTACCGTTGAACACTTTAACTCACCCTGTTTCGTATGAATGTGTTCTATAGATACAAAACAGTTCCTCTTTAAAACCATCCATAAAGTTCGGAAGACTAATACTACGCGTGCACAGTCAGCATCGCCGTTTGGAAGGATTACACTTTGTATAGGTATAACTGTTTCTTAATGGCTAGATCATAGATTGTGGGTAAGGGCCCTCATGGGTAAGCAGTGAAGAGTCTAAGACTTCTCTAAGGACGGGGAAAACCTCATGATTGTGGCAATATACCATTAGGGAGTGAGACGACTGAGTGACGAATGAGTGATTTTTTAACGTTACGAGAAGCACCCCAGATGGAAGTTTTGGGGTGTTTCAGGGGGTGAATGTTTGAAAAATCGTATTAGTAAGTGACATATCTAGTTTTGCTGGAGAGGTGCCACTCTCTGGATAAGGATGACAAAATAGTCGCCCGGTGGCTTGTAGCTGACGTGGAGAGGTCAACAATGCAAGACGCAGAAAAAACATAATTCTAGTGCCTGGACCACCTAAAGTCAATTTTAAGCATCTAAGCCGTGCAATGTTAAAATTTTACGGGCATTCGACTGTCCACGTTAACCGGGGGCAGCCCCACCGGGGGCCAAGCCTCTATCGAAAAAGGGCGTTAGCCAAATCGCAAGTGCAATAAAGCCGCGTGAATTGAAGAAATACTGCATGTTTAGTGCCAGGTCAATGGTTACCTAGAGGTCAAATAGGTCAAGATGGCTATTTCACCAAAATCAATGATTAACAAACTGGGCAAACCTAGTATTAGAGCTATAGGCGAAAGTAAATTGATAGCAAATTGCCAGTACTCTATGGGAACGAAAGACCTCGCCAGTGTTACCAGATACGACCAATAACTGAGGACAAGGTCAAAATACCTCCGTATATCAAATGAAAGCCAGTGATACGACAAACACGATGGTGTTTGTTTCATTCTTAGCTCAATTAGGTCAAAGGTATTGTCAAAATACTTTTGACCTCGTACGATGACCTTAAGCAAAGCAAATATGACCCCGGGATCTAAAGGGTGTCCAAAAACGTTGTTCTGACAGTCTGAGTATTTGCAATCATTTTGTGGCTTTTATATCAGAAAAGGTTTCCCATGCTTTAATGGGAGGGTGCCCGTGACCGACCTAGGCACAAAATCAAAATCCGAAACACCTAACCCTGGAGAGGTCAGAAGTGTAGGAAGTTCAAATCGATCGACTTAAATGTAGCTCTACAGAGCTCTAAAGGAGTGAGGTGGCCTGGTGACCTCGTCTGGTGACCGACCGGGACCCGGGTAAAAATTTTAGGATATGGAAAATGATGCAGGAGGAAGCCCTCAACCGCGGTGCTGCGCCTCGTCGTTTTCTCTATCCCGGAAAAACCTTAGGGGCCATCGATTGCCCCGTGGGGCAGGGTTAAGGTTTTCGACCATGGACCGGGGTCGCCTCCACTGTCGTAGTATGGGGAGGTTCACCGCCCTCTTTGACCGTTCGGATCCGTCCCTGTGCGTGACCAAAACAAAACCAGTTGTCATCGTGTAGATTAATGAATCACAGCCGTACATGCAGGGTAACTTCTCTTTCGACAAATGAGTATCGAATGACACTTGAATACAACTACCGGCTCATAGAAAAAAATAGTGATAATTGTCTGGCAATGTGCTGGCTTCAAACCTCTTAAACCATTGAAAGCATATTAATGGATCACCATTCGTAACCACTTTAGCAGAGTGGGGAGGATCTGTGGCTTCCAGCGCCGCCAGGAGAGAAGGTTAGAAGCAGCTTCTATCTGGTCCGCTATTTCGCAGTTGAATTAACTGTAGCTGGCCCGGAACGGTGGCGCGTGGGCTGGATGCTTACCATTCTTAGCACCATTCTAGTGATGCTTACCATTCTTAACAGCAGGCTCAATTTACCAGATCTAACTCATGGTGTTGGATTTCAAAGTTCATATGAATAAGTTATTGTGTGTGGAACAGCGTAGCTATACTTTTTAATGAGTGCGATTCCTGGTTTGAACTTTTGAGGATACAAATTTATTCCACTAAACATATCCAGCTTTGTTCAGGTCTTAGGTAAATGACATAAAGGAATGCATACATGTTTCTGTCTGCTTTGAAGCTGAAATTATATATTGCATATTCTAGCTTTTTATGCGTTTTTGTAGAAACCCATACCCAATGGGTCCCATTCAAACCCACGGATTAGAGATAGTCATTATCGGGTGCCTCTAAAGTTCAGTCTGACAGATATCACCCCCGAGATCCCTGCAAGTTCTCATTAGAAGCTTACCCAAAACATACCTCTCCACTCAACGGCAGACTGCGAGTTTGACCAGCGTGATACCAACCCGCACATCGCGAGATCGCATCCTCTCCCCACCCAGCGTCGGCAGCAGCGTACCAGTGACATCTGTCGCCGCGGCCTGAAACCAGCCAAGGTGGCACTGTCGGCGGTCGGCCGCCGGGTCCTGTAGCTGGGCCGGCCCGCCCCCCGTCGCCACTCATCACCCCCCGTGACACCTTACTGCCTGGGTGCGGCTGAGTTGTTACCTGATGACGTCACTGGAGCTCTATGGGTAGAACGGCCGCAAGGTGTGGTGACGACGGCGTGAAATTCCGGTACTATTTCCCACCCGGCGGACGTTTAAATGAGCGGCAATGCGCCAGTGAGATTTGATATGGTCGTTGTGATTGGAATTAGGAGGCGATGAGCGGGATTAGCGGTTGATGATGGGGCATTAGCATGCACCGGAGCGGTTGCAAGGACGCGGCGCTCTGCCGTCAGGAATGCGCCGACTGGCCTGCTGGGTCAGGTTGGTGCCGATGTTCCATCTATCACGGGGAACTGGAATGTTGAAGCGACTCCACCTGTGAGCCAATGGTGTTGTAGACATTTAGGACGCATTGAACACTCAGCAGAAATATGTGGTGTATTCAGGCTCGCTTTCGCTTATGAATATGTGATTGGCGATTGGTTTGTTTGCAACATTGGTAGGTGAGAACACTTTCTCCCATTGGTCTTGGACGTTAACCGATGAATTCAATCTGAAACTGTCTCCAGCCGATCAGTTGGCGACCCAAGCAAACCTGCATGCTCCACCCAAAGCATTTGCAGAAAGTGGGGTGGATTAAAGCATAGAGCTTAACTGGTGCCTGCCTGCTCAGATACGCGTAAATAAGAATGAAACGCCAACATCAGAGCCCTGCTCTGAGATGTCAGTGCATAGCTTAAACATTGCGTTCTGTGTTTCGTTTTCATGACTTTCATCCGCCCATCAGTCGTACCTCTCAGCTAACTAAGTCAATGAAAATGGAGAATGCGGTCAATGCCAGTGAAAAACTGGTATGTGGATGTCAGAGCATTAGCTGCCTTTCAATCCTTTTTCCATGCCATACCGTGCCGTTGGCCTGCAGTTTTTTGTTAAAGCGTTGGCTCCGGCTCTCAGGTCTTATTCCGCAACAAATTCCGCCGTCTTTGAAATCAGCGGCTGTCCACAAGTAGTTATTAGCAGGAAAGTATAAATAATATACAAAGACTATTCATGTACGCAAGATGTATTTTTCCAACATGCTTATAAAAACACAAAGCACTTTAACTGCGGTTCATATTTTTATATAAATTTACAAATGTTATTTTTAGCACAACGGTGTAAATTACTTGTTCAAGCTATCAAAGTGCATTCGTGAAGTCGGGCTACGAATGCTCTAAATCGGATTTGTTTTTAATCCGGCGTTAAGTGAAAAAAATGCTGGACGAATCTGCGGCGATATTCATATTCAAATTATAGTTTTGTCAAAATACAAAACTTAAGCCAGAAGCATTGTTCATCTAGAAAGAGGACATCTTCTATGATCCACTGTTTTCTACAAAGTGTGGCAACAATAATCTCTGTCTGCACAATTCTTGCCTTATTTGAAGCGTTGTGTTTTCTCAGATCTCACTTTTTATTTCCAAACTACTCAATCTCATCGGCTGCACTACCCTCTCCCCTCAGAGCGGGGCAGGGGGTCGGCGTTTGTTTAGGCCCGTGCGACGCGCCGCTTCGCTGCTCTGTGGTGTCCTGTGTCGTCGCATTGTGTCGGCGCTGATGATTGGCCGGTGTGAGACTCGGTCCTATTGGCCGTCTCAGCTGTCGACGCCGACGCGCACGTGCCCGCCGCCGGGTGTCAGGCGGCGCCGGCGCTCTATCTCGGACGGCGGCTGCCCGCCATACATGTCTGAAGAGGGAACTCTCCTTACATAGTCATTGGTAATCTTACTAAATGCTGTTATTGAAAATCTACATACATGATTGAGTCACCAACTTGAATAGGTAGGTTTCTACCCAAAATATTTGAGCACTTTGTAACTGCTGTGAGCCCTCTGAAAAACACACATTCTTCAGAGACTGCTTTACTGACTGGTGGCGGCGGCAGAATTGGCGTTGCTGACTGGACCTGCCGCCGGCCGCCGGAACGCCTCCCCTGCGCCGGGACTGTCGCAGCCGCCTGTGATTGACACTGACGCGCCTCTAAAGTGGCGCAGCGGCACAGCTGGCGGCGGCAGCTGCGTGTCTTCTGGCGCAGCGGCGGCAGCCTTGGCGCGTCTGCGGTGTCTCTGCCGCTGACGGCTTCACAATGGCGCGCGGCGAGTGAGGACGGTGACGGGGACCGGTCGGCACCAACTCGGCAGCCGCTCTCACTGGAGCCGTACCGGCCCCGGCTATCCGGGATACATGAGCTGCCTGGGTACCAAGGCCCTCAGTACGCACTGTTACGTCGTACTCGGCCAGACATAATATGACGCGATCAAAACGAAATGTCGCAACCAGGAACGGACCATTGTATGGAGCAAGTGAATAATGAGCTTTATTAAACCAGAACTGTGTAGGCCCAGGGTAGTTGAAGAGCGGGTATCCAAGTTCCGTAGTCAATGTTCGTAGTCGCACCCAGTGTCCACCGCTGCCCGTACAGTCCGATCATTGTAGTTCTGCGGCGTCTCTGTGCGATTGCTCACGTCGACCGTCGCTGCTGTCGAGAGGGAGGAGGGGTCTGAACATTTCTGACGATTGCTGGCAAAGGGGAGGAGGTCAGACATTGTGTTTCTGTCAAATGGGGAAGGGGGTCCGAGCACACTCAAATTTGACAGAGGCCATATGTGAACAATCCCTTATTGTAAGCCAGAGATAAATAGATACGCTGAAGCCAATGTATGGCATGGGGTAATACAGTCCACGTGTGGGCAGGACCCAGTGGTAAACCATAGCTACTCACAGGACGTGGTCGGCGGTGCAGTGTAGATGCAGGCGGGGCCCTGCGGTACAGCATAATTACAGGACGTGATCAGCGACATAGTATAGATGCAGGCGGCGCCCTGCGGTACAGCATAATTACAGGACGTGATCAACAATATCAGGTAAAATAAGATACACAAGTAGCGGCGGCGCCCGCGGTACAGCATAATACAGGACGTGATCGGCGGCACACAACATCAGAGTCCTGCGGTACAGCATAATTACAGGACGTGATCGGCGGCACAGCATACATGCGAACGGAGGTCCTGCGGTACAGCATAATTACAGGACGTCATCGGCGGCACAGCATAGATGCAGGCAGGGGCCCAGCGGTACAGCATAACCAATCACAGGAGGTGATTTGCGGTACAGTACAACTAGATGAAAGCTGGAGTCGGTACGGGGTTCAGTTTAGATAAAGGTGGGATCCTGGATCGCAGCATAGCTATACACTGGATATAAAGGCGTGATCTTACAGCAAATCACTGAAACGGCTGGAATAAGCAATTACTTAGAAAAGTAAGGTATAGAATGATATGATTGGAAATAATTGTTTATGCTTGTTCTCAGGCTTTTCCAGTTGTATGTAACGTTCCGACCTCACAGTGCACCAAATGTGGATTTGCCTTTGGCGTTTTTAACTCTGCGGTAATATTTCCCGCGATTTACTTAGATTCTGTGTATTGAAGTGAGTTTTTTAGTTAGAATAAATTATTCAATGTAACGTTCAGACTGCAGAAATTTTAGCGGAATACCTTTGGAGACTTAGCTCTCACTGTGTCCAGGACGATGACTAGTACTGTCTAACTCTCCTCAAGCATGTCATAAAACTAGCCTTGGATGAAATTCTATCTGCACTTCTCTGGCACAAGTGGAGGAAGTTGCCGCCCCTCCCCCTACAACATCAAAATCAATCAAACATCAATTATCCGTGCCCGAAAATCAAACATCGATGCTTCCAGACCTAGACCTTACACTCTCCTGAAACAACCCGTGCACCACTGAACCATAGCTTCCCTCCCATTACCCCACGACACGCCCCCTCCCCTGTGATAGGTTTAACCGGCAAAATCGGCGGCCGACTGGTTCAAAAGTGATATTTTTCCCCAGTCACCCGAATCCAAAACCCTGGACTAGATAATATTTTGATATGCGAGAGGCATATTACAAACCCCAGCACGCCCCTCTCATGCCATTCACTGTTCTGTACTTGTGTCCATGTTACCTACGGGCAACATGATAGCCTTGAAAGACGTTGTTCCCCAGTTTTGAGAACATGATGGAGTTGGGGCGTGGTGTGCGTTGTCGGGGCGGCGCGTCTGACGCGGCGGTGACACAGGAGCGGGTGTCACCTGTGTCCCGCCGGTTCCGCAGGATAGTCTGCAGTCGGCAGCACCCGCCGCTCACTCCCTGCAGGGGGCGGCACCGACACTCTATCGGCGACGACGCGCTACAATGCGCCCGGCCGCGTCGTTTGTGCCTACCCGTCGACGTAAGCTGGCGCGAAATTGGCGCGCACTGAGCCGCGTCGCGTTCGCCGCCGCTGCATTGTGGCGTCCATTGTACCATGCGCTGCTATTGTCGCCTCTGCGCCAGTGTCGGGGCACGGGACGGCAGCGGCTGTACGGTACGGCTGCAGGCAGAGGCCGGTCCGACCCGCCTCCAGCCCAGCGGAGAGGTGGGAGTCCGCCGGACCGGCGATATTCGATCTGTTTCAGCGCATTCAGCACCGCGGCTTAGGCACAGTGAGAAAAACAGCGACATGAAAACAAGGTCACTCCTCCGCCGCCCGGCTGTCGGCATTTCTGTCTAGGCGGTGAAAAAGTTCTGATGATGACCTTATCCGAATTCTGGTCCCTTTTGTGGTCGTGATTAATGAACTTTAGGTGTTCCGTGCAGCATTAGCGTGAGAGGGATACAGTTTTTCGGGTGTGTAGCGGCAGTGTTTGGCTGGTGCTGACCCGGTGAGAGGCGGCCCCGTTTGTCACCTCTGGTGCGTTTGTGTCGGCCAGACCGGGACGGGAGGTGGGGATTAGCCGGCTGGCTGTTTGTTGGCAGGTAACATGGGCGCGCGGCGGTGACAGACAGCCGCGCTGGCCCGGCCCGTTCCCGTGTCTGCTCCCCCGCCTGCTGTCACCGGTCTGCGCCTTTCCATTTCCAGTCCCAGCCCCGCTGATTCTCGCTGCTTTTGTGCTGAGCGCCGGTGTCTGCAGGCTGCTATTTGTAGATCATACAGCTATCTACCTAGGTCTACCTGCCTGGTGACCCGTTCTTATCTGTATGGTGCTCTGTCTATCAGCAGTTCAGCCACAGGGTTAACTGAACACTTGAATCACTGAACAGCAGAAGTAACTCACTGGCATGTTTTAAACATCATTTTTATCATCTATCGGATTCATTTGTATATCACCATTCATTAATTGTATTTGTCCT
The DNA here is from genome assembly GCA_034440635.1 of Lepas anatifera. Taxonomy (NCBI): domain Eukaryota; kingdom Metazoa; phylum Arthropoda; class Thecostraca; family Lepadidae; genus Lepas; species Lepas anatifera. The sequence continues at coordinate 464,479 of JAOTON010002020.1, read as the reverse complement.
GAACAAAGTGGCTTAGACCCGAAATGTCACTGTCGATGATGGTTATTTTGTGGGGAAAATATTACCGAAAGCCATTACCCTGGTGCCAAACACGCCGTCTCCATCTCACGGAGATTACCCTGCCCTCGGCGGCGCCGCGTGAAAGACAGTGCCGGCTTTGCGCGAAACTACATCGTGGTCGGTACCTTTGATAAACGCGGTCCATACCAGGGCTACTGTTTATAACATCCCTGGAATCAATCACTATATATTCCTACTGCACAGTTCCAGTCCGATGTTTTGGTGTTTTGTGTACTCGCTTTAGTTAGTTTCTGCCTACCAGTCTCGATGCAATCTATTCATGTTTTACCCTGCATTATCATCGATTGAGGTATGTAGATTGCAGTTGCAGTCTACTTGGAAATACCTACACGTTCCAGCCATTGGCCCATCGCCAGGTCACTGTCTATCATCCTGGGTACATTGTCCCTAGAGCAGTGACGGATCTAAAATATCGGTAAGGGGGATAAAACACAAAGGGGACGTATTTACCAACGGGGGTGTTTTTGGGCGTTCGGAGGGGGCTATCCCGGCACTATTTCTTTCGTTTTGTTAGGGACGTCTTCCAAAATTTTCTGGGATTTAGAGGAGCAAATTTGGCCAAGAGGGCACCGCTGCCTGGTGAAAACTGGCCAAGTAGTCGAGCGGAGGTTTGCGGTTGGTAGTGGAAGGCCGGTTATCAGTGGTAGACGCCCGAAAATCACGGCACCTCTGCTAAAGTCCCCCACAGTCAATCTTAAAACGCCTGTACCACGCAGGTCTCGAATCTTAAGACGGGAGAGGGCTCCTTAGGCAGCCGACATTGGCACCCGGTGTCTACAGGGGGTGGTTCCATGAATCTAAGGGAAGAAACCGCCCTTCGCCCGCTCCCTCCCCCGCCCCTTGGATCTGCCCCTGCCCTGGACCACTCCCCGATTTGACACAGTCTAGGTAACGGCTCGACAAGAAAGCACACACGGTGGCTTAAAATCTACGCAACTATCTTGAATGAAATCAGCAGTGATACATCTAAGGCCATTGTCCAAGCCCATGGCGTATATTTTGTACATGGGTGGTTTCAACATTTATCTCGCATGACCTAAATTCATCTGCACGTTAAAGGTCGTAGTCAGCCGGCGTGAAATGCCTCACCGTGTTTGAAAAGCACTCCTTCCAGCAGCGGTACGCCTTTTCAGGGAATCCGGCTCAGTCGACCCCGATGGGATACAGGGTTCTCGGGGCGATGCGCCTGTCCTGTGAGGCGTTGCGATGACGCCACCCACCGGACAGGTTTGGTAAACAGCGCGGGAGTCAGGACAACGTTGGCGCTTACTTTCATCTCCACAAGTAGAAAAGCAGACATGACAGCGGCGGTACCATTCAGGGGACTGGGACTGTGCACACATCCAGGCGCTGGGACCGTTGTACATACATGTGTACACTCACGGACCCGCATGCGCTGACACGCAAATGCCCACTTAGGATCCACAATATGGCACACTACTTTACTGAGAGCCATGTGACAACAGGCCCAAAGACAGCTACATTTGCAATGCTGGAGCCTTGTTAAATGTTGCGCGCGTATAGACGTTGCAGCATGGTTAACACGGCGCTTGGACATTGCGTTTTGTCTCGGTGGTGTGGTGTTGGAAGGTGGTCCGCCATGCTGCCGCTAGTCCGGCTATGGACAGTGGTCCGGCTGTGGACGGTGGTCCCGCTGTGGACAGTGGTCCCGCTGTGGACGGTGGTCCCGCTGTGGACAGTGGTCCCGCTGTGGACAGTGGTCCGCTGTGGACAGTGGTCCCGCTGTGGACGTGGTCCCGCTGTGGACGGTAGTCCGGCTGTGGTCGGTGGTCCCGCTGTGGACGGTGGTCCCGCTGTGGACGGGGGTCCCGCTGGGACAGTGGTCTGGCTGTGTACAGTGGTCTGGCTGTGTACAGTGGTCCCGCTGTGGTCGGTGGTCCCGCTGTGGACGGGGGTCCCGCTGTGGACGGTGGTCCCACTGTGGATGGTGGTCCTGTACAGTAGTCCTGCCGCCGTCCCGGTAGTCCGCCTCACGGGAGCGGCTGACGGGAGCCGGGAGTGTGCAGTCGTCCCCGCGCGGCGCTGCCGCCGGCCTTCGGCCTGTGAGAGACAGACGCACTGCTGCAGCCCGCTCCACCAGCTGTTTCCGCACGAGCTGCAGCCACTGCACATCCCCGCTCCGTCCTGCTGCCCCCCCGCCCCGCCCCCAGTGGGCCGGTGCCGGTACCGCAGTGGTACCATTACCGTCTAATTGAAGTAAGCGCGGCGATACCCGCCAAACAGGTTCCTGTGAGCAGTCGGTGGAAGAGCATTCAAATCGGGTCTCCAGTGAAATTGCAGGTAGTGAGCGACCAGGTTTGCCTCCGTTGACCGGAAAGCAGGTGGTCCTGTTCTTTATGGTTGGAAAACAATTATCTGACTGGTTTTCAAGAACTGGTTCTCTAATTCTTTCAGCAGATGTATATTCTAACCAGTAGTGGAGTACACGAATGCACTCCTTTTACTTCTTCTGTTGTGCACCACTTTAGGGAAGTCCATCACGCATAATTTCTGTTTAGATTCTGTCGCCCATTCTTCCTCATAGGTATACAATTATGGTTTCAAATTGTCACCAGAACTGTGAATGACAATATTATAGTCCATAGCTGATTGCAGCTGTGAATGCAAACTAGGTGCCATTTTCATTTGCATCGATACTCCGCTGACCATGCCATTCATAACTATCCTGATGCAATGCTCCCATGGAATTTTCCTATGTGCCACCGCACACTTCCACTGTTCTGTGATTCGTCTGAATAACAATATGTGCTCCACTTGTGTGCATGTTATCATATAAAGTGCGACATAGATCTCGCCCAAGCGACCCTGAGCCGTGTTTATGAGACAGGTGCTGTCTCAGATTGTTGTGCTGGGCTGGACTCCCAGGAAGCTGTAGTCAGGCGGCGGTCTACAGGCCCAATAACACCACGTGCTATGGTTGGATGGAATACACGCGCCCTGGGGAAGGAGAGGGGATGCAACCGCTCAGACGGTGTTGTGTGCCACTGCAAAAGTAACGTGGCTGCACTGTAGGGAGTGTTGATCCTCGAATAGAATGGACACGTTTTTCTCTCTTTTGGATGCACTACTTTTGAGAAGTGCATACTTTACGTAAGGGCATACTTTACGTAAGGCGCGCCCTTACTTTACGTAAGGGCACGCCTTTCCTTATTTTTGATGCACTGTTATTGATACATATACTTTTTCCCAGGGTCCAGATTATCCGTGGCCGCAAGCGACTAAGCTCTAATGAGTGGGGTAACAGATGATCAGCTCCAGTCTTACAACGATCAGCACGGGCTGTTAAGAGGATTCCACGTCACATTACTTAAGGAATCACACCAACAGACCACTATTTTACGATAGCGAAACCAGTTACTACCGTGTTTGACATAAATCTGCGCTTACTCACATTCATTCCAAATAAACGTCGGCCCTGATCGGATTTCGGTTGACGTCTGTATATATGACATACCTGACAGGCTCACTGTCGCGCCAAATCTGTCGGAAGAGCCGCGAGACCGCCGCTGACGCCGCCACGGTATCAGCACCGGGTGAGACGTGATCGATCCCGCCCGGGGACCGCCGCACTGAGACTCAGCTCAGCGCGACGCCAGTGCCGCCTGGTGGCGGCGTCTGAAATCAGCAAATAAACCACATCATGCCGTCTCAACACTCCAGCATGTGATTAAGAGTTATGGTCTTGTTTATTGTTATGGTATGCGTTTCTATCTGCTGTTTTAAACGGTGCGTTGTTTTGTTAACTGACACATTGTCTAGTCTACTCTTCTGTATGTGAATAGTCTTGCCTGAATTGTTGCGGTTGTTTATTAAATATGTATAGACAATTTTGACTTGAAAGGAGAAATGCTCGGACATCGCATCAAAACTTTGTCAATAGGAAACAAAGCCGTCCGTTTGACGTGTGCTCGCCCGCTGCGTGTGCCAGTGGCTGATTTACTGCAGCCCGGTGCCCGGTTCAGGCCCGGTGTCGTCACTGTCGTTAGTCAGGGGCGGAGCCGAGTCTCCCCTGCCGCGCAGCCGCTGCTGATGGTGACCGGAGAGTCACGGACGTCCCGGGCCAGCTAACTGATCCACCCAAAAACCACCACCGCCCACCGAAAAAAAACACCGCAGACCCACCGGGTGCCAGAACATTTGTCATCTCAGATCAGGAGAAGGGGTGGAGATGAGGCAGGGAAAGGGGAGGGCGCCGGGAAAGAAAGAGAGAGAGAGGGAGAGAGGGAGAGAGAGGAGGTGTCTGAGGAACCTTATGATGGGGAAAAAGGATTTTCTCTTTGTTGAATGAATGTCTGGATCTTCGAGGATATGGCACATAGACTGGTGTGGTATATAACATATTTTAATCGGTCGTCCGGTTATGACCAGCTCTCTGACTGATGAGACGTGCCTGCGGCGTGGACAAAGGCTGGTGTCAGCTGTTTGGCTGGCGCTGCATACTGCAGCAGCAGCGGCAGCCTGGCTATTGTGCGGCGAGCCGGAGTCAGACGGCCCACCATTGTCCCAACAATGTGCGCGTGCATACTAACGGCGGCCAAATTAGCTGCGCCGCCCAGTGGGCACCGGGCGCCGCCGACAAATCGAAGGGGAGGGCGGCCCCGATGGGCCCGCTATGAACTGGGCACTCGTGGACCAGTGAATGGGTGTGCTGAATAGAGCTGTGGACTGGCACCAGGCCTGGCCCCGCGTCGGCTGATCGGAGCACCCAGATAGCGTCGCACCCGCCGGCAAACACGGCCGTCCGTGGTGGCATTATGGTGGCCAGCGGGGCGGCGGCGGGTAACCGGCGATGACACGGTGTTCCGCAGACTCCGTGTTTACCCTCAATCTGTCTTTGTGCAGATTGTCAATGGCACAGTGACGCGGGGGCTGGAGACGCCATCTGCGAAATGGACGCGCTGCTCCTTTCGAAGTGGTCGATTCATTGGGGCATCAAACATTGAACCATCACCCGCCTTCTCTTCATCACTATTGTAGGCATATGAGCAGAGCGCCGTGGAAATGAACTGGGGTTTCGTGCATAGATCGAGTCACTCGAGTATGTACAATAACATTCCCCATTAATGTTCCTTTCACAACGTTCAGCGGCATCCAAGAAAGAAACCTATAACTTTCACTACTAGTCTGCGCGTGTGTACTTGTCTTCTTCCACCAGCTGTTGGTGTGTGAGCCTCTCCACAGTAGTGATTCGCAGACGGAGGTAGTCCGGCGGCGGGGGAGGGGCATCGATTTTGGAAGCGGTACATGTGGTACAGGCCGCGGCTGGACACTTGTCCTCTGAACTGCCGGATTACAGGGGCCCGCCGGCTGCGTGTGCTAGTTTCCCAGGACAATTTCTAAGAGTTTGGAACAGTGTGGATGGTGTTTCAAATCAGCTATCGTAACGGAATATTCGGAGCAATATTTCGGTGTACTGCTGGGGGTTTCTGTGCACTTCCTTGCATTCCTCAGGCAAACCCTGCTCGATACTGTAGATGTTGATTAAAACCATCGCTGGCTAGCTTTGTTGCGCAGATGCATGATTTGGTAAATAGTACACACTGCAATAATTGTATGCTGTAATAAGAGTGTTGCAGTACTGTTACTATTAGTGAAGGGGTGGTGCGATGGTGGAGCGACTGGCAGGCACACTTCTCGCCTAGGTGACCCGGCCGACTTTCTGATCGTCTCATTGCAGTCGATAGGAAAATAGAAATAGTTTTCTTTTCAGAGAGTATGGACTAGATTAACTAAAAAGTCTTCGTAAGCATTTTTTACACGTCCCTGACCACCAACTCCAGTGTCCAAGTATCTGAGCTCCCAGAAGTCCTAGGAAATCACCTGAGCAGGCTGTGATTCTTTTGAAAATAACTTCGCACTGAATTGAGATGAAGCTTCCATTAGGTATTATTTTGCTTGTTTTGTCACCGGGGGCAATTGATACGTTAGATGATTACAAGATACAATGCAAACATGTAGCCTTGGTTTGGCTTGAAGTTGCACCTCTTCAGAATTTTTATTAGAATGACTATATGACACATTATTCGATTGGCCGCTATGCAAGGGCTCCAACTACGGATGAAAAAGACATTAAGCGCCGGTCAGTAAAAATATATACAGACAACTCTGAAGTTTGCTTGCGCAATACTAGCAAAACTTCAACTTCTGGTGCCCTTATTGTTGACCCGACCTAAAAATAGTATGGATGATTTCCCCTCGTCTTGTCAAGATACTGTGTCCGGGGGAAAGAGACCAGGGATCTGGGAGGTGGCTGTGTCCGGGGGAAAGAGACCAGGGATCTGGGAGGTGGCTGTGTCCGGGGAGAGAGACCAGGGAGTAGGGAGGTGGCTGTGTCCGGGGAAAGAGACCAGGGAGCTGGGAGGTGGCTGTGTCCGGGGAAAGAATGAGGAGCAGGGAGGTGGGTGCGTCCGGGTACGGAGAGCTGGGGAGGGGAGGGGCTTTGTCCGGGAGCAGGCGGCTGATGTGGCTGTGTCCGGGGACGGACAGCTGGGGGAGGGGAGGGCTTTGTCCGGGAGCAGGCGGCTGATGTGGCTGTGTCCGGGGACGGACAGCTGGGGGAGGGGCTGTGTCCGGGGACGGACAGCTGGGGAGGGGTAGGGCTGGGTCCGGGAGCAGGCGGCCTGATGTGGCTGTGTCCGGGGACGGACAGCTGGGGGAGGGGAGGGGCTTGGTCCGGGAGCAGGCGGCTGATGTGGTTGTGTCCGGGGACGGACAGCTGGGGAGGGGCTGTGTCCGGGGACGGACAGCTGAGGAGGGAGGGGCTGGGTCCGGGAGCAGGCGGCTGATGTGGCTGTGTCCGGGGACGGACAGCTGGGGAGGGGCTGTGTCCGGGGACGGACAGCTGGGGAGGGGCTGGGTCCGGGGGCAGGCGGCTGATGTGGCTGTGTCCGGGGACGGACAGCTGGAGGAGGGGCTGTGTCCGGGGACGGACAGCTGGGGAGGGGCTGGGTCCGGGGGCAGGCGGCTGATGTGGCTGTGTCCGGGGACGGACAGCTGGGGGAGGGGAGGGGCTTTGTCCGGGAGCAGGCGGCTGATGTGGCTGTGTCCGGGGACGGACAGCTGTGGGAGGGGAGGGGCTGGGTCCGGGGGCAGGCGGCCGGCAACACTGAGAACGGCTACCAAACAGGACGTCGCCGCCCAGCGGGCCGGCGTAAGCGGCTTACCGTCGGCGGCGGCGGCGCGTCCAAATGAATTAGCAGGGCAGCCGGGCGGCATCGACCCGGCAGCGCGGCTGAGCGGCTGCGCTGACCGGCGCACCGGGTCACGGCCCGGCGCTCTGCCGCACGCACCCAGCACACGCCGCCTCTCTGCTTACACTCTGGCAGCTGGAATAGCGTCAGGTTACTCATACTGACCCATGCGGCTGCTTATTCGGTTGCTGTTATTTAGCCTCAGAAAGTGATTTAGTAGAAGAAAGAACTGAGTATCGTTTCACGTAATTCATGACTAAAGCTCCCGCCCAATAAATGCTCTGGATGAAAACAAAAGGTTAGCAACAAAAGTCATCCAGCAAAGGAACTGATCAAGCTGTTTGCTGTTGTGGATTTTAAAACATCACGATGCGATTAAAGAGAAACGTACAAACAGGTATGGCCTGCCATTTACTTTTATATTCCAACTAATTACGATATTTGTGCTTTGTGGAAACCAGAGCGTGCTCGTTGTTTAGCGGGGTCGCGGGGAGTTTTCTGGCTGGGACCTGGGCGGCTGCGGCAGTGATCGGGCTAATGCACCGACGACCCGGCGCCAGCGGCCCGAGACCGCCGCCGCGGATTACACACGCCCCGGCTAATTAAAACCATAATTGGAGCGGCAAGAAGTGTTTTCAAACATGTCAAATTAGCGGAGCTCAGAGAGGGCCATGTTGACGGGATTTGTTGGAAAATGTGGTGGGTCGTTCGGGCCGTGTGAATGACGAAATGAATGATGAGATGGGTAAATCAATTAGTTAGACTCTATTTGACTGAGACAGGCATCGTGCAAAAATTATTATAGAGACTATTTTGCTGAAAAAGAGCATCCGTGGCACTACGTTGGCACAATCTGAGTGCTGTCGTGAAGTCACTTGTTATGCCAAGTGTGCATTAGCTGTTTAGTGTATAATGATGTTATAAATACAATTTGGAATACATGGACTATAAGCTTTGTATCTTTCTGGTACACACTGTGCCGCCCATTATTTTACTTATGACGGAGCCGGAGGGCCAGTTAGACGGCCAGTTGACGGATAGTTGACGGATCTGGTGAGAGACACAATTCCCGGGACTGACACAGCCGTGCCCTTGCTGACACCTAAGGGGTGATGAACTGCAGACCAGAGCACGCTCCTGGCGGCCCCTCGCCTTCCGACCCGTTACCGTTACGGCAGCAGGCCTTCCGGCGGCAGCAGCGGGCCGTGTTTGCTGGACAAGCAGAGCGGCGCGTGCCGGCGGGTTCGGGTTACCTCCCGACTCGGCGGGGTGCCCGCTGCCGCCGCCGACGCCGCGGGACGTCCGATCGCGTCGCACCGTCACCGTCCGTTATTGACGACCGCACCGCGCAAAAAGGCGTGTCGTCCGCCCGCTAACCGCTGTCGAGTGACTAATTACCGGCCTGGTGAGGGATGATAGCCGTGACTGGGCCAGCCTACAGCAGGTGCTACAGCTGGGTTCTTGTGGCCGCGGCCGACCAGCCGCTCCCACACACTCTCACTGTGCTATACTAAGACGTACTGCAAAGGACAACAGATAAAACTTTTTGGAGAAAGGTAGCTTTTTTAGCTAGGTAATGGGTAGTGTTTTCGGTAACCTGCCAGTCCCTTGCATCCTCTTCAAGTGATTTACGTTGATATCACATAAAGCAGTCAACATACCAAACATATCCGTCCGGACCGGACTTTGTTCCAGCCTCCGTCGCCACATTTCTGGTGTCTGTTCACGCACGAGATGCTCCTCTCGCCGAGGCGGCCCGCTCCGCCCCACGTCCCGCTACTGTGAGAAGAGCGTCCACAGAGCAGCGAGAATGAGACGCTCGACTGGCGCAGGAAGCGCGCGGCGTAACAGCCAGAGGACGCCACTCACTGAGAGATGCGAGATGCCCATCCTCTGCCTGTCAGTCGGCAGGGAAAGCGCCACACACAGGGTGACGATCTGGGCCGGCCCCAATCATTAGTGCCAGTGGCTTTATCCTCAGCTCTTATCAGGCGGCACACTCGCCAGCTGCAGCCCCCTCCCCCAGACTGAAGGGGGTCATGATTGGGTCTTCAGGGCCCAGAACGGTGGGGAGGGGTGGCGCAGCCTGGCGCGCACGTGCCGGGACTGAAACGTCTGCACCTGGTGACGACCAGATATATACGCCTGGAGAGAGAGAGAGAGAGAGAGAGAGAGAGAGAGAGAGAGAGAGAGAGAGAGAGATGATTAGTGGAAGCATCTATGAACCATTGGAAATACACATTCATAGTGGAAGTTAAGTGTCATTGAGTAAGTGAGCGGGTGAGTGATTTGAGCTTGAAGGCGCCTTAATCTTGAGGTCACATGGCGTTTATTCAATAGCCCAATCAATCTCACATGAATGGAGGTCTGCTGTACTCACCAGCCCCAACAAATGTAAATAAAGAACGGAAGTTTTGACGAAATGTACCGGTGAAATGGAGGTGATTTGAACGAACCCGTCAAAAGTTTAGGGTGACGAGGCATATTCGCATTATATTACCAACAGGCGCGGACGCAGACCAGAGTTTTTTGGGGGGGGCAAACCCATGTTTGCCTCTCCTCCTGGGGGGAGGGAGCGAATATTTTTTTGCTCTACAGTACAGACCTAGTATAAACACCTTTTTTCAAAAAATTATCCGGCGTTTGAGGGGCCAAAAGATAGTTTGGCCCCCCTCCAGCGCTTTGGGGGGACCATGGCCGGAATGCCCCCCCCCCCCCTGCGTCCGCCAATGATTACCAACAATAAAAGTGACGGAAAATGTTCGGCTTACCAGATTTCACTTTCAGTTCAGTGATATTCACTTTCTGGTGGGACTGTAGTTAGACTGATGATGTTCCTTTGAGTGGAACTACAGTTAAACTGACAAGGTTCCTTCGAGTGAGACTTCAGTGGAGCTGACAGTGGTCGTTTACGTGGGACTACAGTGGAGCTGACAGTGGTCGTTTGCGTGGGACTACAGTGAAGCTGACAGTGGTCGTTGCGTGGGACTAGAGTGAGCTGACAGTGGTCGTTTGCGTGAGACTACAGTGAAGCTGACAGTGGTCGTTTGCGTGGGACTACAGTGCAGCTGACAGCTGGGAAGACCGGCGGTTTCGTCGCTGTGACGCGGTGCAGTTCAGGCATGCCCTGCTGAAAAACGGTCATTCACGGATGCTGACCACCCCTGCCTTCACTGCGTGTCAAACATCAGGGCTGTTGCAGCAACCGGGCCAAAAATACGGCGCTGCTGCCCGGAATGACACGAAAAATCCCACTGAAGGTCAGGACGGGTTGTTGTTTTTAGCCTGTAGCGTGGCATGAGAATGGTTACCTCACGAGTGCGAGTTAATTTGCAGAAGATTCGCCACTGTGCACACGTTGTCGCTATGCACATTCCTCACCAGCAGTCGATGGAGAGACAAGCATTCTGCAGACGACAGGGGAAAATTCCAGTGCACGTGTCCAAACAATGGAACCTCCATGGGACAAGGGACGGCCCGATGTGTGGGTCGGGACCTTGGCTGACCCAGCCGGCGTGACGGCAGTGACGCTGCTCGTGACGCGAGCCGACGTGGCGTCATCGTCGCGGCGGCGCGCGTGGCCCGCAGATTTGCACCACAATCGAGCGACGCGCGGCCGCTGCGCGCGCCGTCGCGTCGCGTTAGCGCGCGGCCCGGCGGCGCCGCCACCGCTGTCGGTGCTGGGCGGCGGGCGGCTTTGATGCGAGGCGCGCGCTGACCGGAACGGAGGCCTGACGCAGCACTGGGGCCGCTCCCATCTCAGGCCGACAGACAGCCCACCTCCGGGGAGGGAGAGAGAGGGGGCTGCCTCTGCTGCAGACGCTGCGTTCAAACTAACGCTAACGGCACGCCAACAGCTATCTGGAAGCTCTGGCATGTGTGCAGCATTTGAGAAGCTGCGGGTAGCCTGGCCTTTGCAGCGCATCAAATGATGGGGTTCTTTGGCTTCTTCCATTTTGGTCCAGGTTGAGGATTTCTTAGGCGCCTGATCCCCAGACACTTCCAACAGGGTGAAAGTTGGCGATGTGGCATAACTTTGGCAGATGGTGCGTCGTTAAATCCAAACAGTCATATTTCTTAGGTGACTAGGGTTATTGATATGATGGATGCTGCGATGTTATCTAATCACACTCAGCCATGAAATCGAAGTTGTGTTGTAATCATATTACATTTGCACTACCATTAACCAGTAAAACGGAACGGTAGGCACGCAAAAAATACCGGTACCCAGGTAGGGACGGAAAGGCCATCACAGAGCAAGCACATTCAAAGGATGATGACACAACCAGGGTAGAGGATGGGATGATTTGCAGGAGGACAGGCAACCCCATGGAAAACAGGGAAAACATATATAAAAACCACAAAACAAAACACCAGACAGCTACACACGGACCCAGGGGCATATTCCAACCAAGGCATCAAACGAGCAAAAACAGTATTTGACAATAACTTTGACCTAATTAGTTAGAGCAGAAACAAACACCATCGTGTTTGTTTGTCACTGGCTTTCATTTGATATACGGCAGTCACTTTTGACCTTTCGTGACCTCAGGTCATATTAGGTCACGAGGTGACCTCTGGCAGTCAAACCACTGGCGGGAGATCTTACGTTCCACATAGCGGAAAAACTGCAATTTTCTATCAAATGTACTTTACCAGGCCTCAATACTCTAATACATAAGAGTTATGCCCAGTTTGCTTAATCATTCATATTGAGTGAAAATAGCCGATCTGACCTAATTACCTCTGGAGGTCAAACCATTGACCTGACACTAAAACATGCGAAGTAATTTCTACTAATTCACGCGAGCTTCATTGCACTTTCAGATTTGCGCTAACGCCCATATTTTCGGAGTTAGACGGGGGCCATCGATGGCCCCCCGGTGGGGCGAAGGTGGCGCCGGACCCCGGTGGGGCGCGGGTTAATGTAATTAGGTGCTACGCACGGAACAGAAACCTTTGGGAATAGTGGTCCTCTTCTACTGAGGTTATGCAGTGATGCCAATTCTTACCCTTTTGGAAATACATATTTGGGATGAGAAGTCCTTATTCACTATCCCGCCCGGGAATTGAACCCGGGCTAGTAACGTGAAACCCCATCGCATTATTACTGCGCCACCACAGCTTCTGCAGGTTGAACATCTCCCGAAGAAGTGCACCAGGGATGCAGGACAACAAGCTTCTGTGTGTTCGTGACTTGGTTGTGAATCCACAGTATAAGTGAGAAGAATGCGACGGTGGCTGGTGGCAGGGAACTGTAGGAGTCTATGTGTGTATGTACTTATATTGGATCATTCCCCATCAGGTCTCTTTTCAAATATGTTTGTAATCTAATCTGCATTATATTTTACATTTGGCCATCTGTGCCAGTATGAACAATCGGACATACAATTTTCTACTACTTATTGACTCAAACTTATTTTGATTATCTCCTTGAGCTGTTGGACCCAGCCACGCCCTGTTTTTGGAACGTTTAGAAAGCGTCTGGAAAATCAAACCCAGAAAGCTGCTAGAATTTCTTCATAGCCATAAAGCCTGTAGAGACACAGGGTTCAGTGGCCACAGTGTATTGTGCTTGCGGCCATCTACGGTGATTTTCATTACTTTTAAGGATGCCAATCGTCTTAAAATTGTATTTCAAAATTTAGCACTTGGTTGGATTTTCTTGGAAAACTTAGAATGGTCAAGTCATCCGCTTCCGTGTGATATCTTTTCTTCATGCGCAGACCTATGCTTGGTAGAAATCTTAGGCCAATAAGATATTCTAGAAATGTATTCAAATGGCTGGAATGATATGTTTGTCAGCATTTGATGCAACCATATTTAAAGACAAGCAATACATTTCGGGGCAGAGCAGACAGTGATGTGGCCAACGTGCTAGGATTCAGGCAGTGATGTGGATGATGTGGTGGCCGTGCCGGAGACCAGGTATATGATATGATGGCCGCGGGACCAGGTAGATGTGGATGATGTGGTGCCGTGCCGGAGACCAGGCCGTGATGTCGTGGCCGTGCTAGAGACCAGGTAGTGATGTGGATGATGTGATGGCCGTGCTGGGGACCAGGTAGTGATGTGGGTGATGTGGTGACCGTGCCAGAGACCAGGTAATGATATGATGTGTGTGGGAATCTGGTCCTGCCGAGGCGGTGTTGCTGGGCGACCCGGCGTCTCCGTTCCCGTCGGCTGCACGGCGCCGGCCCCGGCCCCGGCGGCAGGATGTACGCCCGGTGACGCTGACGAGACACGACGCGGGGTGCCACCGGGCCAGTGGCACGCAACCACGTGCCACCGGGCCAGCAGCGGCAGCCGCCGGATCAGATGAGGTGCCGTCAAGCGCTGCCGCACCTGCGGTAGCCGTCACGGCCGAGCTGGGCAGCTGCTCGCCCGAGACTCTGGCCTGAGTGAGCCCACCTGAGGTCGTAGCCGCTCAATTGACCCCACCTGGGGCCATAGCCGCTCAACTGACCCCACCTGGGGCCATAGCCGCTCAGTTGACCCCACCTGGGGCCATAGCCGCTCAGTTGACCAGACTGAGGTCATAGCCCAACAATACGATGCCTTCTGCAGCTGCAGGTCAATTTGCCGGTGAAAAATAAAGGCGTGGCTTCGATCTCCGTCACATTCTCATTTCTTGCGGACAGGTAGTGATGTTCCCCCGGAGCCAAACACGTCAACAGCTTCAGGGTGCCCTCCGTTCAGTGACACTGTTTTCACAACAGCGGCAGTCCCCACACGCCTCCACACGCCATTCACCGTCGGCAGGCATCCCAGCCGGCCGACAATACCCACGCAGCACCCACAAACGCCCGGCGCACCACAATGGCGGCAGTCCGGCTGAGAGGAGAGGGAGAGCCCCCCCCCCGGGCAGAACAATCTCGGCCCGCTGAGGACTCCGGATACAATCACTGGCGGGGTGCCGCTGCCGAGCTAGCCACATAACTCTGCAATGTCTCTGGTCATTCACCCTTAATTCTCTCCTCAACTGCACTCTTGACCACGTTTCAGGTAACTTCCCTTCAATGCCTCAAAGTTCTGAGGAGCTTCGCTGGGCTTCGCATGATTATAACTTTAGAGCTAAAGATGTATATAAGCAAACTGCAGTTACAAAAATATTGAAAAGTATTAACTTTTCTGCATATATATATATATATATATATATATATAAAAAAAATAATAAAAAAAAAAAAAATAAGAACCTCTCGGGAAAAACGAACGCGGCCTTTGAGGTAGGTGGTCAGCCCGTGAATCTTACCTCCAGCGAGGCAGGTGGTCAGTCCGCGAGGACGGAGTGAGATGGTCAGTCTGTGAGCACGGGTGCCATGTACCTTTGCCTTTGCCCCGTAGTGAAGTCAGTCTGTTAGCACAATTCCTGTCCTTCTCTCCAACCCTTGAGTACGGATCCTGTCCTTTCCTCCAGTGACGTGGTCAGCCCGTGAGCACGGGCTCTGTCCTTACGGACCCTGTCCTTTCCTCCAGTGACGCGGTCTGCCCGTGGACACGGGTCCCGTCCATTTCGACCGGGCCATGATTCCCTCCTCCACACAACGGAGATGGCCACTCGTGTCTCGGACGGCGGAGATGGCCACTGTCCGACGGCGGAGATAGCCACTCGTGCCCCGGACGGCGGAGATGGCCACTCGTGTCTCCGAGGCGGGGATGGCCACTCGTGTCTCGGACGGCGGAGATAGCCACTCGTGTCTCGGACGGCGGAGATGGCAACGGCGTCTGACAGTGTTGCCAGTGGTGCGTCCAGGTCCGGTACGCAGTGGTGCAGCGGGGTCGGGAGGCTGATAACTCCGGGTTTCACTCAGCTTTCTGTCAGAAACACAGATCAACACTTCGATCGGGGACAAGATCGCTGAGCTGGCGTGGAGTTTCGGAAAGGGGTGTCTGGTAGTGTTTCGCGCCCCCGGAGTGAGTGAGTGTGTGTGTATGTGTACCGATGAGCCGATACCGGGCCGCCGGTGGACGCTGGTGGACGCCGGTGGACACTGGCTCATCAGCGGGCCGCAGATAACGTCACGCCGTGTTGTGACTCGGTGACGGAGGCAGCGCCCTCACAATGGCGGCGGCGGCCGCCGCAGCGGGTGGCGGGCCGATCTGGGCCACCGGCGACTCCGTTGTGACGTCTGTCGCAGCGGTGACGGCACCAGACGTCGGGCGGGTGACGTGCCGCCATGTTGTTTGTGCGTGTCGTGACGCCATGTTGTGTATGTGCGTGTAACTCACCAGGGGGTGAAGGGATAGGACAGAGTCGCTGCTGAGTCGTGCGTGTTGTAAGATGATGAAACCACTGTTGGAATTATTTCTGGTTGGACGAATTTCAACACACGTCCACCCCGCAGAGAAACTAGCTGGAGTGGAAGATCGATGTTTGATGTGGATATATGATTATCTGGATAAGAAACGAGAGTAGCATGCTCCAGGAGCGAGCTGTTTTATTAGACCAAATGAGGGACAACCTCCGGTTTTAGTCCCATAGAAAACTGCTAGAACTAGCTCCTTCTCCCCTGCTGCCCTCACCAGTTTCGGACGGTTTATGCTGATCTGATTATCCAGTAATGCATGAATGTGGCCTAAGTGTGCGCCCACCGCCTCACACCTCCCGGCCGCAGCTGGTGACACAGCCTCGGGTCATGTCTCGTCATGAGGCACCATCGATGCGTCAAGAGACACCATCGATAGGTCATGAGGTGGCCTCGATAGGTCACGAGGCACCGTCGAAGGTCATGAAGCGCCACAACATTATTTCAAGCCATAGTTATTAATGTCTCAATCTCGCTGCTACAGCTTTCCGATCTCCTAGAAACAAGGCAAGGGACACTGAACGTTTTGCTGGAGCATGCTTGTTGAAAAAGGTGTTGATCAGCATTTTATGAATGTCTGAATAGGCGATATATCATGCTTGCCTAAATAGGCAGCAATATTAATAAAAGTTATAACCAGCGAACGCAAAGGTATCCAGTGAACTAAAAAACAGCTTTCCAGTTTTAGCTCAGTACCGCGAATGTTGTTTTCCCTCGGTTCATTAGAGCTCCGTCAGTGCTATAAAGACAGCATGATTGTGGCGCGGGCGGAAAGGCCGCAGGGCATGCAGAATGCCGTGTAATCTGGCGACGGGGCGGCGCCGACCCGCCCAATCAGACCCGGCGGCTAATCCACCGCCTCGCCGCCGCCTGTGATGTCAACAGAGCCGGACTGTGCCGGGAAAACCGGACCATCTCCGGACCACGCGAGGCAGACCGGACCACACCAGACTACACCGGACCACGCGAGGAAAAATGGACCATCCCGCACCATCTCGGACCACAAGAGGAAAACCAGACCATCCCGAACCACGCAAGGAAAACCGAATCATCCGGACCACGCGAGAAAAACTGGACCACCCGGACCACGAGAGGAAAACTGGACCACCCGACCAGAGAGAAAACGACCACACACGAAAAACCAAAAAAACAAAAAAAAAAAACAACCCCGGACCACGAGAGAAAACCGGACCATCCCTGACCATGCGCGTCAGACTGGACCGCTAGACTGCCCCGAACCATGAGCAGGAGACCGCGCCAACAGACGACCCCGAAACACCAGCAGCGGGAGACCAGACCACCAGACAACCCGTGACCCTCTGTGGCAGAGACCAGCCCACTAGACAATCTGGGACAGCACGCTGAAGCCCTCTCTAATAGCCTCTGCTGCCGCTGTCTATCAGTGACGACTCAAACACATCCGGAACCTCGCCGCCAGAGAACGACGTGTATACCTGTGTCGTGAGTGCAGGGTTTCGGAAGGCTGCTTCTGTCGGCTGTGCTAGCTCGAGAGCCCTGTTACGCCGACTCGTTGCTTGGTCACGCGCCACAACGGAAAAGAGCGTGTCCTCGCGCAAATCGACCCAGCATTGGCAGGCTCGTTATATCCAGAACACACGTGCGTGACAGTTAAGCTGATGGGCTCCGACTCTGCTAATGGAGCTAGCAATTCGGGACGATTTGCTAGGATGCGACTGGGCCTTATTGCGCAAAACATATCCACGCGACCATTCGCTCGATGGTGGAGTGCGCCTGATAGGGTCACATGCTTGTTGAAATGTTTCACCCTGGGGTTTTCCAGACATCCCATAAATAAAAGGGTACCATCTTTCACAATTCGATCTAGAAATACTTGTCGCCATCCAAGCAGGTCCGGATCAGTTTGAGTTGAAGGTCAGTGTCATGCGCCAGCCTCAGAGTTGGCAGTGTTCGTCTCGGCTCCGGCCAGGTCCGCGCTGGCCATTCAGAGCGACACGCAGCACGAATTAGGCGCCAGATAATGGCGCGGCCGTAGCCTGCGGCGCCCCGAGCCGGCCGAACTTTACAGCCGCGCCGGACGGAGCGCCGCGTCTCCGGAGAATGGCGACGGTGCGGGGCGTGAGGCGTGCTGCGCCGCCGCAATGGCCGCTCCAGGTGAGGCATTCCACGGCGGATCACGGCGCCAGATACGCCGCCGGACGCGTCACCTGTCGGAAACCGGAGCCCACAGCACAAAAACGCCTGCTCGCCGGCGCCGGCCGCGCCGTCGTCTGTCGCACTGGCCATGGGACGCGGCCCAAGGAGACGACGGTCCGGACTCTCTCTCTCTCTCTCATCTCTCCCCCATTCTCTCTTCCCGCTTCCAGAGGAGATAGTCTTCGGTATGTTGAGATCCCCTATTGCCCAGTTTCCAGCCTCACCTCGAAGTTGTCCAGCTACGACTACGATGGGCAATCTCTGTGACGCTGCTCTGATGCTGATAGGTTATGGCCCAGTTTTTTTTAGCTGCGCCCTTCCTAGCCTTTGAATTCCGTCCGCTGTTCTCAACGTTTCGAAATATCTATCCCGTTTTGTGTGTACTCGAATCTACTAGCCCGTTGAAGGGCCGGTTCAGTCCGATGTGCTCGACAAACACCACAGGTGTGAGAGCGGATTCAAAGTCGAACCTGTGAGCGGTGTTTGAATGGACGGAGGGTTGTCTCTCGTGTGGTTAGGATATGGCTTAGCAGTGACCCGCTACTCACAGTTCTGACCATGGACCGTCGCACATCGGTGCAAAATAGTGAAGCCATTCATCCTTTACCTTATCCTTCACTTCTAACCTTTTTTATACCATACTGCCGCTACATAAATGTACAACGTTATTGAGTTGTACGCTGTACTTCCTCTACATAAGTGTGCAACGTTATTGTGTTGTACGAAGTGCTGTCGGTGCTTAAGTTTACTTTAGCTAAGGTTTTTGTTTAAACCCGAGCAAGGCCGTTGCATGCTCCATGCATTCTTCAGACGACTGCGTGGGACAGTCGCGAGTACGTACAATCCAAAGGATCCAGCCCGACCTCTCTGTGTGTTGATGTTTAGGGGTGAGCCCCCTTGATACGAGGCTGGTATCCGGATTAAAATTGGTGAAGTGCAGTAACACCTTTTGAGCGCCCTTGTTTCCTGTCCCTCGGGCTTTGCGCTCTGCCGTGGGCCATGACCTAAAAATCTGCAGCAACTATATCTGTGAACAAATATCTGTCAGACAATCAATCGAAGCGCTTATGGACTTAATCAGATGCATACCGGCTATGAGCTTGATTAACCATGGAATCTCCCACCGTTAGCGACACTATGTGGTTATTCCTTCAAACAGTGGCGTTGAGTAGCCGTTGCCGTACTACGTGGTGGTTACTCGTCGGTCCAGCGGCCACATTGCCATCAGGCCCACCATCTGTGTCTACCCTCGCCGCCGCGCCCCCCCCACACCCCCCGGCCTGCATTTCCATCATAAAAGTGGTGCACATTATCATCCCAATGCACGGTGTTTACTCGGCGCTGCTGCCGCTGCCGCCCAACAGCTGACTAATCAAACAGCGACGATCGCGGCGCACCGCTCAATAGGGCGCGCCGCGCGGCGGCGCAATCGCGGCGCGGCCGCTGCAAAGAACTGCTAATGCGGCGCTGAGCCACGCCGCCGCCGACTTGTTAGCGGCAGTGGCAACAGCACCAGACCAGGCTCTCCACTTCAGCCCATGAATCATTAGGTCCTTCTTGCGGCCGTCGCACAGTGGGTACGTAATCGCCTTAGCTGAGGATCATCTGAAATAAATGGTTTTAGTTGGCGATCTTTTTGTGCGGTGGCTGCTGCGGCTGCGGTGGAGGCGGATTGATTGGGAATCACGGTGTGGAAGTATGCTGACTGGTGGTGGCCGATACGGCGCGTCCGGGCACGAGCCGAGCTGCAGATTAACGGTGCGCCAGATTCGCGGCGGCGGCCAGCTGTAAGTCGTGCAGTAACCAGAAGGAGCCGCTGGGATTAGGCCAGATAATCGCCCACCAAATGGATGAATGGACAACTGGCTTAAATCGTGTATCTTATTGATAGCTCGTATGGAGATATGGATTATTCAACGACCTGAACAGTTTTGTTGGGAGTAAATTGGACGACGCTAATTGGTAGTGTGTTTTCATAGTTTCAATGGCCGGAAACCTGATGTTCTGTGTACTAGTTGTTCAGTTGGGGCGATCCGCGCTTAAAATATTTGTAAATACTTTTCACATTATGTTTTCTGTGGCCGCGCTACTTCACAGATCCCATAATCTAAACTTTGCACGTGCGTAAGTTCCCGTATATCAAGTCTGGCGCACGACATGGCCACTTATTGCGTATTTTTCCGCCACGAAATTATCTAACCAACGGCATGGTCCTATTCGTCATCCTTGAGATGTATTTAATCCAGTGCAGCAGCCTCCCGTGCCTATCGGGTTATGTACAATTAGGGCCAGAGCCACCTGGAACCTGTGTGTAACAGGCCCTCCGCGACACTCCGACATGACTTCACTGGTGGGCCAACTATGCCATCTGCGCTAAAATTTGGCCATACAGATATGATTGACGCCATGTAAATCATCCATGTAAACACTTTTTCATATCACGAACCGTCATACTTGTTTACTAATCCCTAAAACGTTCCTGTTGATAACCATTTTTTCTTGATGCTTTCTTTCTGGGTAAGATTATGATTTCAAAGGTCCCTATCAGCAAGAAGAGGCTACGATATTACAGTTGGGCCGTTCTGGAGGTAGTTTTCAGCGGCATTGTGGACTCCTGATGAGACCATTTCTGCCTCTGACATTTTCATCCAAATGGCCGTCCCGACATCTCATTTCAATCCTATTCGGAAACAGGAGAATGCCATCGCGCCGGCGGAGTCGGCATCAGCAGACCAGGCCGCCGCGTCGGCTGGCCCTCTCAGCCAGGGTTGGCGCTCCGGCTGCGGTGGCCGGGCCGGCTCCGCCTGTTGATTGGCTGATCCAGCCATCGAGCAGCCAATGAGCACGTGCAGTGACGGCGCACGGGCGGAGCGCCGACGCACCGGCCCCAAGTCCCGCCTCCCTCCACAGACTCTGTATTGAGTAGTTCGGAGCAGTACAGTGTTAATACGGTCTTAGACGGTTTTAGGAGGTTTTATCAGTGCTCTAACAGGCTTAGCGGTTCCTCATCCGTCGGCGTTCATTCAGCGTAGCTTAGGTGAGTAAATATCTTCTTTATGTGCTCGAACCTAAAACAAAATCAGAGGTGCGACGATGATGGCCGTGAATAGCATTGTCGTTAGTGATCCCTGTGGAGTATGGAGGTGGCGGCACGCGTGCCGCCGGCCCCGTGAGGATTCACCGCTGGGTGGCCCGCTCACAATTACAACTAATCCCCAGGGCTCGAGAGAGATTGAGCGTCGAGTGTTTACCTTCAACGGGGCAGAGACTCCCAAATCGGCGTCGACGTCGTCAGTTAGTCACCTGCTGGGGCAACGGCCGGATTTTGGAGGCTTGGAATGTGCTGTGTATACAAGCAGCGTTGGTTTGGGAGTTTCTGTGTTATGGTTCACGGAGACGTGTTCTCTGTTTGTCGATGAAAGCTATTGCAAAGGAAGTACTTTTGGATTTTTGCTTCATTTATAGCCGGTTTTAGTCAGCTCTGAAAATGCACGTGTCACCATCTAGTTAGATATTTCTCTGAAAATGTACACGGAATTTTCCATGAAAAAGCTGAGAATCAATATTCTTTCATTTCTGAGCATTTAAAACAGGCCTAGCTGAATTACTTCATGTTGCGTATTTGCATGGCATTTATGAACAAATTCTGTCACATACAGGATAGCTTTCCCAGAATACTTTTTCAATGGCTACGAGAAATGTTGCGTAAGTCCCTGTTTGAAAGCTGATACGGCTGGGTGGCTTTCTGCGAGTTGAGAGGACACGTCTGTGAGACCTCTGTTTGGCACTGGGCTGCCGCCCACCTCTGAACCCTGCTCTGAACCTTGCTCTGGCTCCTGCTGAGCGCCTGGCCACGTAGCTCCTGCTGTATCTCCTGCTGCGGGCCGTGCTGCAGGCCCCGCTCAGGGTCCTGCTGCAGGCCCTGCTGTTGTGGGCACTGAACAGGCTCCTGCTGCGGGCCCTGCTGTGAACCCCGGTCAAGGTCCTGGTCCGGGCCCTGTTGTGAGCCCTCGTTAAGCTCATGTTGCGGGCCCTGGTCAGGGTTCTGCTGCGAGCCCTAGTCAGGCTCTTGCCGCGGGCCCTTCTGTTGTGAGCCCGGCTCAGGCTCCTGCTACGGTCCCTGCTGTTGTGCGCCCTGATCAGGTCCCTACTGCGGGCCTTGCTGTTATGAGCCCTGGTCAGGCTCTTGTTGCAGTCCCTGATGTTGTGAGCCCTGGTCAGGCTCCTGCTGTGAGCCCTAGTCAGGCTCTTGCTGCGGGCCCTTCTGTTGTGAGCCTTGGTCAGGCTCCCGCTGTGAGCCCTAGCTTGCTGGGGCCCGCTGTTGTGAGCCCTGGTCAGGCTCCTGCTAGGTCCCTCTGTTGTGCGCCCTGGTCAGGCTCCTCCTGCAGCTCTTGCTCTGGGCCCTGCTGTAGGTCTTGCTGCAGAATTTGCTGGAAATTCCTGCCAGGAGCATCGCGGCGTCGTTTTTTGTTGTCTGCGGGCAGACCCAGACTCCTGATCTGGCGTTGAGGAGGGAGAGATGGGGCTGGAGAAAGCGAGACATGGTGCGGTAGCTGTCTTGAAAAGCACTATCAAGGCTTTCAACAAAACCTTAAGTGAAAACATTTACATTTGTCCACACTGACAAGAGAAATAAAGGGTAAAACACCTACGCTGAGTCCTATGATCTGTGCAAGGACGCCCCCTCTTTTGCGAGGAAAAGAAGACGTGTGCCGTCCCCCTTCCACCGGCCATCAACTTTTTAGTTTTCCATGCGTCAATTTTGACACGAGACATTTAGTTGGGCACCATAAATCACTAGCACACAATGAAATTACCCTGCACTGCAGCTTTCGACCTGGGCCGCCTCAAGGTTCCTGTCAAATTTCCCACTTCATTTGTCAATAATGAGAGCTTGTTCCGAAACTAAAAACTGAAATCGTGCGCTATCGGGCCGCATTTGCTGCCTTCAGTCCCGTCCAGCTCCACCCCACGGATAGACAGTGTGACACACAATGGGAACGCAGATGTGATTCCCCGCTCGGAGAAGAGTAGAACGCAAAGTCTGCAGACTTCTAGGTCTGCTGTAGGTCTGCTCTACCCGTGCCGCTCCGCGGTCATCTCGCAAATCTGGACTTGTTAGCCAACTTTGCATGATAACGGCGCGGTCCATCACTCAGCCAGATACTGTGACCGGAGTGAATAAGTCTATCATCATGGTTGCCTGCTACTTGTCCCGTCCCATAGCATAACGTAGGGCTTCAGGTGCTTCTTCCACACCGCCACATACTCCCGAGCTATCGGTTACGCTTTGGCTGTGTCGCCAAGGCTGGTTCTTGAGAGCGCTAGTACAGTATTGGCTGCAGAGGGGATGATTCTTCACTATTGGCTCTTACCTGTCTGATATCGTTGCAAGATTAGAGGCGGTTCAGAATGGAATTCCAAACAGTGATCTGCCATCATAACTGAAAGTTCCCGTGTGAGGGAACACCAGGTTTGGCTTTTTCTTGTCAAATATAAAATAACCGGTGGCATGGCTGGTGAAGTTCCCTCGGCGTTCTCAAACTGGTATGACATTCAGCAATATCAAAACCGAGGGTTTGACAGCCGTTTAGATCCGACAGAGGCTTTTTGTAAGCTTTCGTTATTAGTGCACATTGTAAAAACGCAACCATATCATCCTGTCCTGAACTTCTCCGTTTTCTAAATCAGGAAAACCCAGACAGCACTCAGTATGAGCCCACTATGTTATACTAAGCCGGAGCCGGCCTGGTTTTTTTTTTGGTTCAGTGCTTAGGTGTTGAAATTGCAATTGCATATTTGATAATATTGTTTGATAAACGAAAATATAATTGTCTTTCCTTATGCAACAGAATGGGCTCCATTGGAACAAAATAGTTTTTGGGTCATGAGACCCACTGGGCGTTGGTATGAAACAATCAAGGAGTGGAATGGACTTCAAACTAAATGACTGTAGGAAAAAGACAATTGGTAAGGGCAGATCTGTAGCGAAATCTTTCATTTCAAATAAAAAGCATATAATCTAGCTCTCAATGAATCAGAATAGGTATTTTTCTGCGAGGAATCTTGAAAGGTCTAACTCAGCCTAACTCAATTGATTCGGCGACCTCCTAAGCTCTCACAGTCTCTCAAAACGTCTCGGACAGCGTGAATGGTGTTTGGCTTCTTATCATGAGTTGTTAAGATGTTCCCTGGCCTCTCCCCTCGAATCCGGAAATGTAAAAAACACTGAAGATTATATATTCGGGCACAGCCCTTCATCAGAATCTTGGAGTAAATATCAATAATTCTCAGTCCTAGTATAGGCAGACCTCGAATTGAGCTTCACACAAAAATGCCTTTTAGAATGAATCGTTAAAAATAAGATTGGATGTCGTGACAACAACCATATTGGTACCTCTAACCTAAAAGTAATGCCGACAATACGACAAACCTAGAGCAGTATTTGTGACAGTCTTTTCTATTATTTCAGCCAAATACTAGCTTTTGATTAACAGTGAAAAACTCGCTGAAGTACCTTAATCGGTTATTTGAATATTTCTGTTATTCTTATTTACTATTTTTCCGTCGACTGCAGCTAAAATGCCAACCAAAAACTACCTATTAAGCACTAGCAGACGTGATACTAATTCGGTGTAAGGACTGCATACTTTCCCCTTTAAGATGATGCTATATTTTTACAATAAAAGCCTCCCTCGAATTATTTAGTTAAGATTGTACCTAGTGGTCAAGGTCAACTTTTTTGTAATTGATAAACCCATTTTCCACAGCCTGCTCCTCTGGCCCAACGTTAAGCGTCGAAAGAGTATACGTGTGGCTGTAAAAAAACAACATTATAAATTTTCCATTATACTTATTCAACAACCCTTGCCCTTAGTATGTGCCTCTTAAACAAATGCAACTTTTATAGCTGGTTAATGTGAACAATCATTGGTAAATACTTTTCCTCAGCCTGTACCTCTAGCCCAACGTTAAGTGTTGAATGGTTATACGTCTAGCTGCAGAAAAGTATTATCAATAATTAGTTGCATATTTTGAGCTAGTTAATGCTCAAAGAGATGTTTTGATTTTAGGGGTACTTACTGGGGTTGGGGTTTGAAATATGCAACTAATTATTGATAATACTTTTCTGCAGCTAGACGTATAACCATTCAACACTTAACATTGGGCTAGAGGTACAGGCTGAGGAAAAGTATTTACCAATGATTGTTCACATTAACCAGCTATAAAAGTTGCATTTGTTTAAGAGGCACATACTAAGGCAAGGGTTGTTGAATAAGTATAATGGAAAATTTATAATGTTGTTTTTACAGCCACACGTATACTCTTTCGACGCTTAACGTTGGGCCAGAGGAGCAGGCTGGGAAAATGGGTTTATCAATTACAAAAAAGTTGACCTTGACCACTAGGTACAATCTTAACTAAATAATTCGAGGGAGGCTTTATTGTAAAAATATAGCATCATCTTAAAGGAAAGTATGCAGTCTTTACACCGAATTAGTATCACGTCTACTAGTGCTTAATAGGTAGTTTTGGTTAGCATTTTAGCTGCAGTCGACGGAAAAATAGTAAATAAGAATAACAGAAATATTCAAATAACCGATTAAGGTACTTCAGCGAGTTTTTCACTGTTAATCAAAAGCTAGTATTTGGCTGAAATAATAGAAAAGACTGTCACAAATACTGCTCTAGGTTTGTCGTATTGTCGGCATTACTTTTAGGTTAGAGGTACCAATATGGTTGTTGTCACGACATCCAATCTTATTTTTAACGATTCATTCTAAAAGACATTTTTGTGTGAAGCTCAATTCGAGGTCTGGCTATACTAGGACTGAGAATTATTGATATTTACTCCAAGATTCTGATGAAGGGCTGTGCCCGAATATATAATCTTCAGTGTTTTTTACATTTCCGGATTCGAGGGGAGAGGCCAGGGAACATCTTAACAACTCATCATCATGCTCCTCGCCGCAACACTTCAAAACTTATCAAGGCTTCTTATCATCTTTCATTTGAGCTTCTGATGAAAACCAGAGCTTGCCCCAGTCTAACTGAAATCAAACATATTTGGTATGTAAAGTGAGTAGCAATCTCTCCCCCCTGGTGACAACCCAGCCATTGTCTGCTAAACCGCAAATAGTCAATAGGTTGTACTTGCAGACTCGCCATAGGCAGAATGTGCCCGTTCAACACTCAAAAACAGGACCTTATCAGCTGGCAGGAAGCGTGGTTGATTTTCTTCTATTCTGTGTTTCGTGTGTCCACCAGCTGGATCACTCTCGGCCCAGAGGCTTCTTTTGAGTCCAAAGTGCACGCTGCGAAGTGCCCCTTCCAGCCAGCGGAACTTTTTTAGCGGAGGGATTCTTTGTTGATCAGGCATGTGCAGCCTCTGGAAACGGCTCCACAGTCTAATTGCGTTTTTCCTCTTCTTTGTTCGTGCAAATTTTGGTCTCGCCTTGCTGTCGGCCCGATTTTACTCCTTTCTAGATGTATCATTCGTAAGAAATGTGCTTCTCTATCAGTTTTTGGCATGTTCATTGTTTAGAATCACTGTATACAGGGAAGGTTATGAATGTCAGTGATATATCTAAAGCTAGTCCAAATTATTGACCCTTCCTCCATTTTGACGAATTATCAACATCGTGAAGGCTTCTGCAAGGTATTTATCGTTTGGCTTTTGCCGATCATACAATTGCATCTCCGAATAAGCGACTTTAACATTTGCACTCGACACTTTTCATTTTTAGCACATTTTCCATTTGTTGCCCCTATTTAGTAGTGTGATAGCTAATAGAAGGCGCCTTCAGCCAATGCATTGTTTATTGTTTATTGTTTATTGAGCATAATCAGCAACAGGTATGCACTCAATTATAGCTGAAGTCGAATTCAACATCGGATGAATGACAGTTAACATGAGACACGTTGAGATAATAAGACTGTAAAATTGTACCGGTTAAACAATAAAAATGAATAGGAAAAACACCGCGCTTCAGCTTACGGAAACAAATAAATCTACCGCTCTTAAACATTTAAGGTGGATGGCTTCGTATATGTTTCTTGACACTGGATTTAAAAGCTGCTAATGTTGAATTGGAAGGGTCGGCTTCCGGATGTCGCGTAACATGACTGTTAAAACACAGTACCGCCCGAGATTGATTATATTACATTACATTACGTTGATTACATTACAAGTAACAACAGTCGCCATCCAAGCTTCAGGGATACGGACAAAGTCGCTGCCCGGGCCCAGTTGGTCTCCGGCAAGCAGCGTCACGAACCCGAAACATTTCCGCACCGTTCCATTAGAAGCCGGTCTGGGCGCGGGTTGGTGGGTCGGCCGCTGTGGGTGTAGGCAGTGCCGCAGGACTTGGGAGACGTCAACGCGCCGCAGCAGGGGAACCGGCCAGCTGTGGGACGGAGGAAACGGTCCCGAGCCGTGCCCCCGAGGTCGTCAGTGAGGTTGTCAGTCAATGGGACCTACGTCTGTTTCAAGTATACGGAACTCACAGACTAGGGAAGCCCTTCCGATGATATTTTGAATTTCTTCCGGTCAGGTATTGACTATGGCTGTGGGAATTGACTATATATATATATAAAAAAAAAAAAATAATATATATTTGATAACGTAGGTATGCTCAACATCTCCCTTTTAGTAGCCATGATCCAATAGATGTCAATACCATACTGATGATCGTCAATGCCTCGCCTACAAGGCTGAAAAAGTATCAATAAAGGATATTATATTCGACATGTTTTTGGTAGCCATTAAGACTGCTACCACATATTTTTACTGGGGCGGAGAGGGGGGAGCGAACCACCTCCGCACAGTGGGAGAATCCTGACGATGACCGAGATGGGGGAGGGTTGGGAGATGAAACTCTAAATTGTTTGCTGCTGCCCTTATGGACGCTCTGGAAGCAGTCGACCAACACTGAAATCGGGGATATCCACTAAAGTGGTAACCATGGTAACCAACTTGAGTCTGTGCTGGTAACAAGGTGAAAATAAGCAACCTAGGTGGTGCCCCCAGTTTGGAGTGAGATCTTCCCTGATTCACCTGCTGGGGAGACGCATCTCCTTTTCCGCCCCGCTTTCGACAGGCATGGTAGCCTTCACTATAAATGTAAAGCTCAGCGACCAGACAAAGCAGTGAAATAGTAGGTGTGTGCCTACAAACCAGCAAAATGTTTTGATTTCACTCAGCGAGCGCATATTCAATAATAGAAAATAAAGCAAAATTTGTGAATATATATTTTGAAGGGCCCAGACTCACTCTAACCATTCGAACTGCCTGTTTTGAATGCTATTTTTCTGTACCACTTCGCTTTTCCATTCGGAAATTTTGCTTTTAAAATCTCAAAACATGTCAACTGACTAGACACTATCATTTGGTCTGAGAATAGCACTGTTTGCGTAAGATTATCACTGAGAAAGGAAAAAAACTGTTTGCTGGGTGAAGTAAATGACGCTAGTTCTGCAAGAAAGAGATGATTTCTTGGACCATGACATCAGAGAAATTGCGGAAAAATTGCACTCGTATGAGAGTCAGGGCTCCCCAGCCACGCGGCCGACCTGAGCATCACACTGGATTCGACATCACATTAGATTCGCACCCATCCCAGCAGGAAAAAGAGTGTTGAAAATGAACACGTGCGGAAATAAAATTTTTATACGCAAGAATCTGTTGAAGTTTCAGTTTATTTTAAGTTTTCTTAAGGAAATAAATTGGTACTTCCTCTGAACTTAATGCTAGCGCGAAGTTTCGTTTAGTTGCCTCAGTCCATTCAATACCGTTTTGTACCGGCTGGAGACTGCAGTGTCTCGCGGGGACCCACACCCCTGTCGAACGGCACGATGACTTTGTTTCATAATTTATTAATTTCAAAGCCTGCTCTCATTGGCATGTGCCCCATTTTTCTATCAATGTCACGTGCAATGACAAATGTACGCTTCTGACCTGCTAGATGACCTTCGGACACCGGGCTAGGCTGGGTCAAAATTAAGTCTCCTTTATATCAGGCGAGAACTGTCGCAGACAAAGACAGACTGGGTGGTCGAGGGTGGATTTGTTACTCTTTAAAATATTTTGAAGCTGCTCAGAAAGTCTACCTGTTTACCTGCTCAAACTATTCATGCAGCACGAAAGCGGGAACGTTTGGGTCACACGCCTCCCATTATACATTCAATCACCCAGCTTTGGCGCGGATCCTGCCGCTAGATCGGACGAACTCAACGGTGTTCCAGCCGTGATAAAACCGCTCCCAACAGTTTGTACTGGGCGGTGATCTGGCCCTCAACTGATCCAGTCCTTGGCAGGAGTTCACATTTAACCTCTCCTCCGACGCTTCCATGCGCTGGTTCGCTGCTCAAGCCAAAGTTCTATGCCTGGTCTCTGCGTAGGATGAGGCCACTCGCCGACCAAATAGACGCTAACAAGTAGGGGCTTTATGGCCTCTAACGCCCAATAAGCCCTGCAAATCCGCTGCCAACTTTGCTCAGCCTCCTCAAGTGCTCAAGTTGGCCGCCGAGCGGCGAATAATGTAGCCGCTGACGGCCTGGCGAAATGAGGGGCCTCAGCCACCGGTCGCCACCCTGTCAGCCGGTCTGAATCCTGTTCACCGGCCATTCGCGAGCACCCGTGCCAGAAGTTATAGAGCAGATTTGGAGCGGCACCGTTAAATACGCATCACCTGTCCGAACATGGTGGATGACTGACGGAGGATAACCGACAGACATGCAACGTTTGAGGCCGACGTGGTGAATCTCTGAGCTGCATCCGACCGCTGCAACAACTGGGATTTGATCGCAGTCTGCCGACGTGTGGTGCAGCTGGCA
Source organism: Lepas anatifera (assembly GCA_034440635.1). Classification (NCBI taxonomy): domain Eukaryota; kingdom Metazoa; phylum Arthropoda; class Thecostraca; family Lepadidae; genus Lepas; species Lepas anatifera. The sequence goes on along the minus strand of JAOTON010002020.1, from coordinate 434,871 downwards.
CACAGATGCTCTGCACCCTTACAGAGGCCTCTGACCGCTGAGCTGGCAAGTGCGACTTCGGAATTGAACAAAGCCGGTCATGTTAGTCGGTGGGTGCCTCAGACAGTAAACACAGCAGTGGGCGTGATCTCAACAGCGGGCGCAGTGTGACGCTGTGAATGAAACGGTGGTGCTGCTTAACCCAGGTAAAGCAAATCTTGCACAACAGCGAATTAAATGAGAGTCACAATTAATACAAGTATTGTCTTCGAATGATTTCGGTAGAAGGCCACTTTCTGTGCGATTTCTGCAGTTGATTTTAAATGGAGGAGGTGCGCTGTTGGCTGGTGCAGTGACCTTGCCTTTCGACCGTTCATATGCCCCCTTGAGTCCATTATATTACCCTCTCCCCGTTTGTGTCGCCAGTAAAGCTTGGGGGAAAATACGCCACATGCCAGGACGTCAAAGAGATTGGTCGTCGTATTTAGGCTCCATTCGCCGTGTCGTTGTTAGGTGCCGAAAGGGCTCTACGTGGACCACCAAATGCCACTTAAATTCAGAAACGTAAGCAAATGACCATTCAAATAGACTTTCCGAGGTGACCCAGACACATGGCCCCCTTTTTCCTGTCTCCTGGTGTTTCCCGCCCGTTCAGTGAAGCTCGTAAGCCCCCATTCATTTATATGACCGCCCCTCTCCAGACAGGGGCTCCCTCCATCAAATTAAGATCCGTTACTGCCCGGTAAGGTTTTTACAGCTATTATCCCGCAAGAACATAAAAAACTGGCATTTGGTTGGCTCCCCTCATTATGCCTAGATGATGCCTTCATGCGGTGTATTTCCGCCCCGTTAAGCATTGCCCCTGCCCTCTCACGAAACTCCTAGACCTCCACTGCAGCGATGAAGGAAATATGCCTAATTTGGGGCTCTTTGGATGACATATCCGAGCTTTTAGCTATATTAACCCATGAATTGTACACCGCCCTTTGCAAACAAGCTAATATCTGGAATGAACGTTAAGTCGCTCGTTGCTACCCTGTCCGGGCCTGTGGCAATGTTAATATTTCTTCTGGGAACAGAAACATAGCCGTGGTTCCTTAAACGGGGCCTGTTTCATAGAGTTATTGGGGGCTTCGTGCATGATGGCGTACTACAAATAAGCAGATTTTCCGAAAGCTTCGTAGCCTGAAGCTTAAGCACATTTGTGGAAAGCCAGCTTGTTTCTGGATAAATTAACATCGATCCCGTTCCGGGAAATCCGTGCTTGGCTGATACTTTCGGAAAAGTCCTCCCAAAAGTAACGCCACACTGAAATTGAGATCCTGCTTACTGAAGTGCACCGTTAACTGGGGCCAGTTATACAGTTCTTTCGATAACAAGGTGGCTGTCTTTGGACACAGAATCCACTGATGGAGAGCACGTATACCCATGATGCCTCCCAGGCATTGCCGGATGCCCTACATTCGGATACTGAGCTGTAGCGGGCGGGCGTGAGGACCTCCCGGTCCGCTTCTAACAAAAGTCAAGTGGCCACTAAAAAACGAGCATCCTTTCCTGAGAATCTTTTTGGATTATATATATTCCTTTCCTCCTCCCCCTCCTCCTCCTCCTCCTCCTCTTCATCTTCTTCCTCCTCCTCCTCCTCCTTCTCCTCCTCCTCCTCCCCCCCCCCCTCCCCCCCTCCTCCCCTCCTCCTCCTCCTCCTCCTCCTCCTCCTCCTCCTCCTCCTTTTTATTCTTCTTTTTGTTTCTGTTTCTGTGTTGCTCTCACTCTCTGCCTTCCCCCTCTCTCTCTCTCTCTCTCTCTCTCTCTCTCTCTCTCTTTATCTCTATCTCTCTTCCTTTTTACTTGCCTGTCTTGTCATGGCCAACATCTCAAAAGCTATCATCATGATGATGGGTTTTCCTCGTCTTGATAATGCAGGGAATATATCACCTAACTTATTGCATCATCAATTAATATCGTATGTTCTCATAAAGCTCATTTATATCATGTAATCATATATTATCGCATTATCTTATTCACATCATAAGATGCGTTGGGTCGTCGAATGAAGCAATTACCACGGGGCGAAAGTACAATTGCACGATCGCCTATTTGCATAGCTAAGTTAACCCGCGCCACCGGGGTCCGGCCCACCTTCGCCACCGGGGGCATCGATGGCCCCCTCTAACTCCGAAAATATGGGCGTTAGCGCAAATCTGCAAAGTGCAATAGAAAGCTCGCGTAAATTCAGTAAGAAATTACTTCGCATGTTTTAGTGCTCAGGTCAATGGTTTGACCTCCAGAGGTCAAATTAGGTCAAGATCGGCTATTTTCACTCAAATATGCAATGATTAAGCCAACTGGGCATAACTCTTATGTCATTAGAGCTATTGAGGCCTGGTAAAGTACATTTGATAGCAAATTGCCAGTACTTTTCCGCTGATGTGGAACGTAAAGACCTCCGCCAGTGGTTTGACCGCCAGAGGTCACCTCGTGACCTAATATGACCTGAGGTCATGAAAGGTCAAAAAGTAACCTTGCCGTATATCAAATGAAAGCCAGTGACAAGACAAACACGATGGTGTTTGTTTAACCGCTCTAGCTCAATTAGGTCAAAAGTTATTGTAAAAATACTGTTTTTGACCTCTGGTGACTTGCATGACCTTGGAATAGTCAAAGGGCAAATATGACCTCTGGGATCCGTGAAAGGGTGTCCAGAAACGTTGTTCTGAGCAGTCTGAGTATTTGCAATCATTTTTGTGGCTTTTATATCATGAAATAGCTTTTCCCCATGCTTTTCCAATGGGAGAGGTCGCCTCGTGACCTGACCTCAGGGCACGAAATCGAAAAATCCCGGATATACACCTTGTAGACCCTGGAGGGGTCATGAAGTGTAGGAAGTTTCAAATTGATCGACTTTTAATGTAGCTCTTACAGAGCTCTAAAGGTGAAGTGAGGTGACCTTGGTTGACCTCGTCTGGTGACCTGACCTTGGGTGACCCGGGATAAAAAATTTCAGGGATGATGGGAAAATGATGCAGTGAGAGGTAGAGCCCTCAACCGCGGTGCTGCGCCTCGTCGTTTTTCTGCTATCCCGGAAAAACCTTACGGGGGCCATCGATGGCCCCCCGGTGGGGCGAGGGTTAACACATTATTGATAAAAATTGTCATTTGGACCATATTCCGAAACACTATCCTCTGTCCCGTGGATGTGCGGGGTACAGACATGTGTCATCTGTACCCTGGATGTGTGGGATAAAGTCAGGTGTACTCTGTTCCCTGGATGTATTGGATATAGTCATGTGTCCTCTGTCTCCCGAATGTATGAGGTACAGTCATGTGCCCTCTGTCCCCCGAATGTATGGGGTACGATCATATGTCCCCTGCACCCTGGATGTATTGGATATAGTCATGTGTCCTCTGTCCCCCGAATGTATGGGGTACTGTTAGGTGTCCTCTGTCCCCTGTATGTGTGGGGTAGTCAGGTGTCCTCTGTCCCCTGGATATGTGGGATAAAGTCATGTGTCCTCTGTTCCTTGGATGGGTGGGGTACAGTCAGGTGTCCTCTGTCCCCTGGATGTGTGGGGTAGTCAGGTGTCCTCTGTCCCCTGGATATGTGGGATAAATTCATGTGTCCTCTGTTCCTTGGATGGGTGGGGTACAGTCATGTGTCCTCTGTCCTCTGGATGCGTGGGGTAAAGTCAGGTGTCCTCTGTCCCCTGGATGTATTGGATATAGTCATGTGTCCTCTGTCCCCTGTATGTATAGGGTACAGTCATGTGTCCTGTCCCCTGTATGTATGGGATACAGTCATGTGTCATCTGTCCCCTGGATGTGTGGGGTACAGTCATGTGTCCTCTGTCCTCTGGATGCGTGGGGTACAGTCATGTGTCCTCTCTCCCGAATGTATGGGGTACAGTCATGTGCCCTCTGTCCCCAAATGTATGGGGTACAGTCATATGTCCTCTGTACCCTGGATGTATTGGATATAGTCATGTGTCCTCTGTCCCCTGTACGTATAGGGTACAGTCATGTGTCCTGTCCCCTGTATGTGTGGGGTACAGTCATGTGTCCTCTGTCCTCTGGATGCGTAGGGTACAGTCATGTGTTCTCTGTCCCCTGGATGCGTGGGGTACAGTTACAAGTCCTCTGTCCCCTGGGTGTGATGCTGCAGGGTTCATTAGTTGACTCTGTCCCCTGGGTGCGGAGGTTTGGTGCAGTCCGGCGTACCCTATGGCCGTTAGTGCCGTGTCTGTCGCCGTGACGTGCAACAGCGCAGATTCAATCGCGGCGCGGCGGCGGCCATCAAAGCGCGGCGCCGCCACGTGTCCGGCGCGGTCTCAGGGCCGCGCAGCCGCCGCAGATGAGCGCCCCCGACTCCGGCACGCGAGCCTTCCCTCTATCTGATTATCACGTTGTAATCGCAGACAGAGCTGCCATTTGAGGCCGCAGGAACCAGGATGCTGCTATCATCGCTTTACCCGCATGGCTGCCCGTTGCCTTCTGTGTGCTTTTTTACGGAGTTTGGTATGATCTAGCTGGATTGTCGGGGGCTTTGTTGCGTGTCTCGTGTTGCTGAATCGGCCCGAGTTCTGGGCACACGGCGTAACTTGTTTCCAGCTTGTCATCTTCAGCGTAGTCGATGGTATCACTGACATTTGCAAACGTACGGTGTCTAGAAACGCTAAAGCCCCGCACAGTTTTTGGTTGTTGTTATCTGAACCGAGATACGATACGATACGATACGATAATTTATTCATATACAATGGTTTTCAAAAGGTTACATCGAGATCGGCGCAAAAGTCCAGCGGACTTAACTCAGGGCGCCTTTCTCAAAATTATCTATAAACATGTAGGTTCGTAAGCACAACAGGTAGACACATACACACGAAACATAGACGAACCAACGTGACACTTGACATTTAAACATTTAAACAGTTCCCAACCGGCAAATTTCGCTCGCGGTCTCCGTAGGTGACAGCTCTGCGAGCGGGAGCCCACCGGACGTGCCCACCGCCCGGCCGGCGCCCACTATGCCGGGACAGCCGGCGCCACGTGACCACCCGAGTCTTAAGTGAATCTTCTTGATTTTATCAGAAAATTTTGGAAAGCTTTGGCTACCTCCGTCCACTGTCCTCGTCCAGTCCAATACCAGATATGAGAAAGTCAAGTTGCGATTGAAGAGGAAGTACTCGGAGATTGTGGCCTAAAAGTGTAATAGTGTGAAATAGTTCGGCACGTACATTATTATAAAGAGGACACTCTAGAACAAAATGTTTAATAGTCTCGGTCGAAAACCACAGGAACACTGTGGCGAAGGTTTTGTATGGTTTGGAAGAGGCGATAATTAAGTGCGGAAGCTCCAACACGGAGTTGTGTGGAGTTTGTTACCAATTTTGGAGCCGAGTGCGAGAGATGCAACGGATGGTGACGTGAACTGACTCTAATATACTGATAAAAAATGAATGCTGGGCGAAACATGCCATGGGAGGTACAAAGATTTCCAATGGGAGTGGGGCACTTGGCCGGGAGGGGGCGCCATGCGGACCAGATGGCACCACGATGGGGGCGCCAAATAGTATGGCGGGGGCGCTGATACTTGCACTCTGTGGGAGGGGAGTAGGAAGTAATATTTCAGGGGGTGCTATCGAACTTTTAGGGGGCACAGTGACCATTTTAGGGGGCGTCGAGGGTCGATCGGGGGAGGAAAAGTGCCCCATTGCCCCGTGGCTCTGCCTTTGGGGGAAGCGCTGCGTTCATCAGGTCCTAACCTAGACGCCATAGTGCCTTGCAGTGGTGTTCTGTTCTTAGTCTATTACAACTTACTTCAAGGCTTTGCTACTTTGCATTTTATGTTGCTCGATGATCTACTGCAGCAGTGGCGTAAGATATGCTCCAGGACTTCAAGACGATTCAGAGGCACTCATATTTTGAGTTGTTTGTGAATAACAGTCTCATCCAATGACACGACTTGTGAAGCAGCGTTGTTGGCATTCCGCTGATTCGGAGTTACCTCCTACAGGATTAAAATCTTTGGGTTTCGACTCTTTGCTATCATTTTAATACGCCCATTGCAATTGTTTTTCATAATATGGCTTGCGTTATGACATTTTTGTTCATGAAACGGCGGTCAGGTTCCGTCCCACGCATTTCCCCATTCCAGTGACCGTTGTTGTTTCAGTTTGCAATCTGATTAAACGAATGTACAAATAATTATACAAACATAATTTAAACTAGTATTTTTAACGTTCCTAAAGGTATGAGTGCATCTTATTTGACACGCCAACCCGTCGGCTGAGGTCGGATAGAGCCCGTAAACTCGGAATATCCATCAAACTGATGCTGCTGAGGAATGACATGACCACTTCAGAGTATTCCCAGGAATGAGACAGGGACACGCTTCAGGGTATTCCCAGGAATAAGACAGGGACACGCTTCAGAGTGTTCCCAGGAATAAGACAGGGACAGGGTTCCTCCGGTCCAACGCGGAACTTCTATTACAGATTAAAACACATTCCAGTGAGGCGCTGTCCGAAGCGGCTAGTGGTGGCGTTATCTTTGTTCGAAACACGTGATGGTGTACGTCAGTTTCATAGAAGTTCGACACACAACTTTGCCTCCGAGAACGTTTCAGTGAAAGTGTGTGACGGACATCACATCCGTTTACTCCCTTGACCGGCGGTGAGCTTGTGCCCGAAGAAGGGTCACTAATCCAAGGCCTCCTTTAAGAGTCGGTATGTTATACTTCGCGCCGCCTTGGTGTGACAAGTGTGGTTAGTCACGGCTTGCGGTGTGGTGTACCCACAATGACAATTGACAGCGGCACTGAACACCGATCTGCACAGCGATATGTAACCACAAATCGCAATCATGGCGTGCAGAATCAGCAGCTCCGTAATCTCTGACGCCACGTGGCTCCGCCTATGCGGCCTTTGAGTGGCAGCAGGCTTCTGCGACGTTTCATGTTTCAAGTCAAGTCGCATAGTGTTCACGCGTGTAAGAAGTCGCCCTAATCCTGAATCACATGCGATTCTTGTTGGATTGCGTCGTTATCCCTTGAAAAGGAACAACCCGCAGTCGCCACCGCCGGCGTTGGCCAATTTGTGCCATTACCGCCGACTGGGCACGTGCAGGCTGCACGCTCGGGCTCTGTCAGCTGTCAGCCGTCAGCCGTCAGCCGTCAGCTGTCAGTAGAGCTGCTCTCTCTGAAGCCACATACGTGTTTCATCACAACTGGCCGCTCAGGGGCGTACTCAGCCTCTGTTGCGCCCCAACCCGTTTCCTGGTGTTGTTGCGTAGCCTGCTAAAGTGTTGTAAACGAATCGGGCACCGAGTCTTGCCTCCTTTCCGGTTGGGGTGGGTTTTCATTGCTAACAATGTCTGTTCCTGACAGGGGTGTACTTAGCCTATACGTTCGTGCCTATATCAACCTAAATCGTGCTGTGTTTTAGATACAATTTTTAATTCATATATCTCATCACGCTGTTTTAGGATTTGTTCATGAGCTTTAAACATCTCATCATGCTCACATTCTTGTCTTCTAAGCATCATAAATGTTATATGAAGGTTCATGTCTCACGATATGTATTGTTGTCCAGAATTTGATGTACTAACATATGTTCATCGCAATCTGCGCTTCAGACTTTGTGAAAGCATGCATTAAAATGAAATTAGGTTTTTCCAGAATTTTTAATGTATTCTAGATTAACCACCACCCTGTTGAAGCCTTTTCCGTTTAATGACGTTTACTGTGTAATTTAATGGGTTTTGGTAAAATAGCCCAAAGAAAATATAGCGCCAAATATATCCAAGAACAATGAAGAGAGTTCTAGGTCACGGGGTGCTAGCCTGAGGCACACTTTACTATGTTCTCCCTGCGAAGCAAACACACATTGGTTTTCGAACCATGAAAACGCATTGTTTGTAAGTAGAATATGAATAGAGATGACTGTATTTTATGGTTTTTGAAGTATGTAAGATGGAAGTGGGCCCGTCCTCAACTCAAACAGACCACTCTTCTGCACTTAGATATTTGTTTCTAGTTAGCAGCCTCTATTTTACCGCAGTTTTACACCACTCTCTATGGAAGAGACCAGCAGTGAGCAATTTCACAGCGCCTGTGTTCCGTTTCCGCCCTGTCAGCCGGTGCGGCGGTGCGTCCGACTTTGCAAACAGGTTCCCGGACTGCCTCGGGCGAGGTCCGTCCGTCCCGGGCTAGTCACACGTGCGAGCGGGCCGTCCGAGCCCAGCCTCACCGGTGCAATATTGCACACTCAGCGGAACAAGGAGGGTCAGAGGGCTGGTACACTGGCCTCTGAGTCACTTACCGTGGGTATGCATGAGCGACCTCAGAGGGCACTATTGCTGTACGGACCGAGGGAACGTACCCATCGACTCATCCATCCTGTTGTTTTTTTCATATCGACTTATACATCCTGTAAGTTTTTGACACTCAGTCTTAATCCTATAGCAAATTACTTTGGGGTTAGTCCTTACCTGTAGCAAGGATCGACTAAGGAATTGTACAAAAGCATCGCTGATAAAGTTTTGATATAAAATGCAATATTTCCATTGGAGAATTTGTATGACTATACAAAATGGGAGGCAGAATAGTGGTCTATAAGCTTGCGTAAAGTTTTCATTTAAACACAATGAATGCTCATTCATTTGCTTTTACAATGGTCCACTCTGCGTCGCGATATTTCATCTGGCTCGTGAACGAAGTAATAGTGCGTACCGAGGGCCTTGGTACCGAGGATGCTCATGTATCCCGGGTAACTGGTACCGAGGGTAGCGGTTGAAGCCGCCCCGAGTGAGGGTTCTTGGATTGATGTTGTCCTGGTGGGACCGGATTGGACCGGACCGGCGACTCCGCTGGTGCTCTCCTGAGGTTAGGATTTGGTGAGATCGACCACGGACGTCACTGAGAGGATACTGACCGTGCTTGAGTCAACCACAGACTGTTGCGGTGAACAGAGCTAGTTGCCGAGAGAAATGGCTCTACTGGTGTAACCAGTTTCACCCTGGCAGTCCCCGTTGTTGCCAGCATGGGTGAGTTAGCCGTGCCACTGCGAGACTTTTGTAAACGAGGTGGAAACATATATCTGGGCCGTGAGTGCTATGTAAGGTCCTGATAGCTTTTTTCGCTGATGAGGGTAGGTTGTCGGGATAATTTTATTCGGCCCGAGGAACCAAAGTGAGCAGACGAGGGCCAGGACCAGGTTGTATCGATCGAGCCAACAATGTCTCCAGATCGATTCGTCATCGTGCTTAACATACAGAAATGAATGACACTTCTGTCTGTCGTGCGTCTTCTGCATGGGCTAACGTTTTGTAAGCCCCAATTTTCACCAGCCCATCCTCCCGAGACGGCCATTTCTAACCGCAGCAATATTACTAAGTCAATCAGCAGTTCCGCTGGTAATGCTCCATATGATACTGTCCTCAAGGTACTGGTCAATGACACACCCGTTGTTGGATGAAACAGACTGAACAGTGCTCCACATTTTTGTCAGTGTTTGGTGACGAGGGTTTGTGTTACGATTAAGTACCCAGATTAACTGAAAACTGGTAGGAATGCATATACCAATATCGACGCTGACGTACGCAGGAGATATCTCAATCGTACCGGCTGAAGAACATAAAAAGGTCCTAAACTTGAACCCAAAGGAGATATTTAAATTGGACGGAGCAGAGAGACGTTACCATCCCCCATCCCCACCCAAAAAGTACCGCTGGCAGCACTTACTGCTCCGATAACGTGGGCAACTGCTTTTGTAGTATCAGTGATGTGCGAGCGGTCTGTAGCCGCATCAGTGGCCGGAGAGCGGTCTGGGATGGTATCAGTGTTCGGAGAGAGGTCTCTCATGGTGGTATCGGTGCCTGGAGAGCGGCGTGGGGTGTTGTCTAGTCTGGGGTTGTATCGGCAGCCTGGGGACGCTGTTCTGCGGCTGGTGCGGGCCGCGGTGCCACCAGGTACAGGGTCGGGACTGTTAGCCAGAATCTGCGGCTGTTGCCGTCACGCAGCATCTCCGCGGGATCCGCATTCCCTCACGGCACCAGCGACCCTCGCTCACGGAATCCGCGTCCGGTGACGGCGGCGCCGGCCCTCCCGCAACCCCCCACTCTCCCTTCCCTGAATCTTGGGGCGCGGGACCGGCTCTCCCGCAACCCCCCACCCCCACTCTCTCCTCCCTGAATCTTGGGGCGCGGCGCCGGCCCTCCCGCAATCCCCACCCCCACTCTCCCTCCCTGAATCTTGGGGCGCGGGACCGGCTCTCCCGCAACCCCACCCCCACTCTCTCCTCCCTGAATCTTGGGGCGCGGCGCCGGCCCTCCCGCAATCCCCACCCCCACTCTCCCCTCCCTGAACCTTGGGGCGCGGCGCCGGTTCTCCCCAACCCCACCCCCCACTCTCCCCTCTCTGAACCCCCCGAGGCGCGTAGTCAGCGGCGCCCTTTACGCTTGGTGTTGTTTTGAGAGCAGTTAAGTGCATCTCCGGATATTCCATGTACGACTGATGATGAGCCAACAAGTCAGATTTCTTACATGCAGTATTTGGCACTTCTCCATTTCTTTTGGGAAATATACAAGATAAACAATGATCTGATGCTCCGATGTTGAACAAGTAAAATACAAGTTGAAGATATGTTTATTGGTCCGCCCCCTCGACTTCTGGATGCAAAATGGGGCTAATACACCCAGCTCCAGCTAATATATTAGCTCCGTTTTGCATCCAGGATTCGTGGAGTCAGGCCATTAAACATCGTGTCAACTTAAAATAATGTTCTGCTTATCGCCGCGAAATGTATCAAGTAAAAAAACTGAATAAAGAAACTGATAAATGTGAATAAGTGAATAAGAATGTGAATAAGTGAAACTGATGCGGCTTAAGGCAGCTAGAGATCACTAAGAAATTTATAGGCTTCGCAAGCCCTGAACGTGGTCTCCGATAACTTTGGGGGTATGGGATACGTTTATAAACAGGAGGACTAACATAAATCGCATGATAACAATGAGGGAACGCCATCAAAAGAAGACCCAGTTAGGGATTCATTATGCACGGTTTCAAGCAAGACTGGAACAATGAATTACTCTGCTCTTCCTTCTTAAAAATGAAACCCACTCATGCATTTTCAAATGGGCGTGATATCGATGTAAGTACTTGCTGTTACCTTGTGACAGTGTATTTATCTCCAATACCCATTCACCGAAGAAATCGTAACTGAACGTGCAAAAATGAAAACGTTTGCAATGTTTGCCTTGAATGATATACACGATGCTGCGCACCTGACTATGGTGATCCAAGCAATGGAGAGGAGTTGAGCCCGCAATATTATTTTGTTTTCAAAATCCAGCTTCAAGGCGGTGGCGTTAAGATAATGCGGCGCCTTCAAATCTAGGACTAGAGTGGTTTGGATATACTGCTATTGAAAACATTAATGTTGCCACTCTGCTGCTAAAAACCAACAGCTAATAAGGTCAATATTTCTATTCATTTAAACTTTTTCAGGTATAAAAAATCATACAGACCAGGCGCCATATCTTGGCAGTACTTTTGTTGTCATATCAGATTTGTTTACGGCCGAAGCAAGAGCCAGCATTTATACGTCACGTTGTCATGAACACCAACACTCACGTGACCACTTGGGCAGAGTCTTGAGAGTCGAGCTGAGGCCCACCATGAGTTTTGTTGTGCACTGCACATCTGAATGCACCGCGATATCCGGTTCCGGCACGTTGCGACATTCACCACAAATCCTCAACGAAAACTGGTCGCTAAGTGTTAGGGGACACTGGGTTAGGAGGCACACCGGGAATGCTTAGCGTCCCGTATCGTCAGCAGCTCAGCTTAGTACAGGTCTCTCCCGATCAGGGAGGTTCCGGGAAACATTCTGGAACACATGGAGTGGAGCACAGGTAAAGCTGATGGTGATGCGACTGACCTGGTCCATCAGCTGTGGACGTCACAAACTGGTTGTGACATGCATCTGTCCTGAGCTGCGTCAGCGTCTGCTAGCCTTGAAACTGGCTTGCGAGGATCGACTATTTCTTTAGGCTGTCCATCAGTTGCTTTAGAACGTGGCTGCCCTCTTGTGTTCAGTGAAACCTAACGTGTGCACTGTGCAGTCGCATTATCTCCCACAAGCGTGGCGGTACATTTTTCAACTACTCAAGGAATCCGATTATAAAACCACTGGCATTTGATGTGCGATTAAATGGGACACGATCATGCGATATTTCATCGTGCTTTGAACGGCCTTGCACTAATAGCAGTCATACTGTGGCGGGGCGCAAGCCGCGTGGATATGCCGGATGCTCGGAGGCCGCTCCCTGGTACTCCCAGTTAAGTCCAAACATGGAGCGGCCCAGCGCCCAGAGCAGCGGCTAGTTCTCCCCCGCGCCAACCACCTCGTCTCACAGCCGAGTCAGGCCGCAGGATGCTTTTGTTCCAGCTAGAAGGGGAGCACTGCAAGCACCTGTAAGCCTTTTTCAGCGCGACGACCTTATAACTAGTCGTTGAACGTTAATTGACTAAGTCACTAACGGCCTGTTTGACATGTCGCTGTTGAGAATGATGTCTGTTTCCCATGAGGGGCGCCCACGGTGGTATGTCTCCCGCGGTCGTGGCGGCCGTCCCGCGGAGAGGGCGTGTCCAATCGATCACCTCCCTGACAGCGGTCACGCCCTCTGATGGGGTGGTGGCGGCGGTGACGGACAGGTGACCGGTCCCGGGCCGCCTCCCCTTCCCGACCATCATCGTCACCACGCCGGGAGCCTGCCCAGGCCTGTAATAAGTCGGCCCACCTGCAGCGGACCCCTCATAGTCAGCACGTGTGCGACATTTCCGGCACTGGCACCTGACGGATCACCGCCGGAACACCGTGTGAAAGTACCGCGCCCGCTCTCACAAGACCTAGCGCTAACGGCGCAGGTCAAACCTGGTCAACAGGCCTTGATTGGAGGCGGATTTTTATCGGCATGCGGCTTTTCTTTGTCGGCACCTTGTCTTTACCATAATTACCTTGGATACATAGGCAGGTTTGGTATGTCCTATTTACGTACCGAGCGCGGGAACAGACTTATCGCCTCATGTAACCGGGAGCCTCCATTCAGGATTATCAGTCACTTAAGTCGATAAGTTCGTTCCCGCGGCTGGTACGTAAATAGAGTGTTCTGAAGCTGATCATGTGACCGGGGTAATTATGTATGCAAGTTATTTGTAAATATCCCATGGAAAGATCAGATGGAAGGTACTTAGAGGACAGCTTGAGACTAATAAAATCTTTCCCATGCTGCCTCTCTCTCGTGGCCAAACGAGTGAAACAGAGCGGAAACACAAGGCATTGGTGCCTCCCTTAACACCAAGCTAGATATCTTAGGTACATATATGCAGTTCATAGATTCCCATTAATCGTCTCCGGACATCGATACCGCCCTCTCCTGCTGGCGGACTGATAGCTCTTCTCACGTTGTTACCCTTCTCGCACTTTTCATTTATTCTTATACCACTTGCCCGTATTGCAGCGATGGTACCTGAATTAAGATAACGAGAAAGAGAGGAACCCTTAACTGCAGACACTTTGCTCATTTTAAATTCCCACACAATAATAAAAGTTCTTACAAATAGATGAAGGTGATTTATTTTTTAACCAACCACTACATCAATCCAATTCATAACATGGCTAGACAAGACGGTTGGTCGAAACCATTTCAAAAAGGGGAATTGTCGAAAAATGGCAAGGCAAAACATCCGTATTTTTTCCGAAGGAATCTGTTGGAGTCTGAATACTCGCATTGCAATGAACAGTGTTGTCCTTTTCCTAGAGCTATATTATTGTTTGCCATCCTTTTCAGATAAAACCGAATGCAGTGGGGAAAGTCCGTGCAAGAGCATGTGCTCAACTTTCAAAGGTTTAAATTTTGTTTCATTTCATTTAAAGGCTCTTTTCCTGTATATTCTACAACTAATATTGATATATGGACATTTATCCTAGACAACTGTCTCTGTATGGTCCTTGCTTCATCTCGCTGTCTCAAAGGGAACTCTCCACAAGCCCAAAATAGATAAAAAGTCACGCATGTACTCTTACCGAAGTAGGTTGGTGAGAGTACGCAAAAGTGCAGACTTGAGTGTGCAGTGATGTTCGGCAGTGCCTTTAGGTTCATAGGTTATGTCGCAAAAATGTGTTTTTATTTCAAACTAGCTGATTTTATGATTTTGTATTGCCCTAGATGTACAGGAAAAATGTTCTCCAAAATACAAATGTAACCGTGCGGCCCAAACGGAAATAATTTCCCTAATATCTTAAGCATTGGTACACTTGCACGATGCTGTACTGCGGACTTTGACCGGGCATGCTCCCTTTGGAGGAAAGTTCTCATTAAATGGTTTGCTGGCATTCAATGCGGACCCAGTTTTGGCACACAGTCCTAGTTGAGCGGTTTTACAGTTGCAACACTGTAAGCAAAAAGTCTTGATAATAGGAGCAAGATCTACAAGTTCTCCTGGTTACTGAATATTACATCAAGGGAAAAATTTGTTTACTGTACCCACTCCCACGGAAAGAATAGAAGTACGTTGAATTGTTTTGGCAACCAAGCTACTGGTCCAAATTTTATATACCAAAGCTCCCATCAGCCCAGTGACTGCTAAGTTACCAAAAACAGTTTCTTTGTACTCTATCTCCCGCGTAGGCTTCTATCCATCCTCACTATAAGCGAAAACAGCTATAAGGCCCGTCTGGTCCACATTTTCCCACTCTTGTATGGGTTTAACGTAGCACATAATGTCCAGATATTTGTGTAAAACCAATGCATAGACCAACTCTGCCCGTCATCGGTTACAGCTACAACACTGCCCAAGATCAATTGCGCTTACAGTTACAACACTGCCCATCCTCAGTTGAACGCTAGCATACAACCTCCAAGCATTTTCTCAAATGTATAACAAGGGGATAAGCCAGAGCATTAAGCTCTATACTTTCTTGGAAAATAAGACATCTGTGATGGGATAAAGAAAGGTTATGGTTGGTTTCGCGTCCTCTCTCAGCGTAATAAGCAGAATCTTTCACGTATGATGTATCATTAGCCAGATGGGGTCCGTGACTCTCGTCTATGACGTTTACGAGTGCTAAATATGTGGCTGATTGATCACATTTCCCGGCCGCGGGCGGTCGCCCCAGGCACCTCTGCCGCGTCGAGGCGCGTCGGAGCCGACGACTGCTCTGGTTGTCGGCGCCGCCCCCCCTGAGCGCGCGCGCGGCCGTCCATTTGCGGCGCGTCGCGCCGACAGCGGCGCCACGGCCTCCGCGGCAACCGTGTTTGCTTTCCAAACGCTCTCTGTTTATTGTTGTTGGCATTAGCGGCCGGTAAGCGGCGACACAGCCGGACGCGCCGCGTCTGCCGCCGGCGCGCCATAATCTTGATTAGATTGCAGAGCTGCCAGATTAGCGGAAAACTTTACCGCGCGGGTTCCAGCCGTGATTTGCATTCGGGAAAAGTGGTTTGGTAGGTGATTCGTTATCAGATGATTGGGAGTGGGAGTCAGAGATTGACAGGTGACTGGGTTTGCGGGTAGATGGTTTTTGACTGTTCGCCCTCTCAGTAGCTGGGCGGCGGGGTGTGAGTGTAACTGACAGGCTGAGAGATACGCACTGATAGCTTTTATCTTACTTACGAAACATAAAGTACAGGTACCCTTACTGAATGAGTGTTGAGTGAGATATGATTGATGTTTGCGAAGGCAGTGGCTGTCAACCGGGGGAAAATAAACCAATTTTGAGTCATGGAGCAGTTCTGTGAGCTCGCGAAACTATGCGTACACGGTACATTTAACTGTGATGCAGCCGTTTTTGCCCGACTGCTTCATGGCACAGTACTTTCAACAAACTTATCTGAGGCCTGAGTGCATTTCGGATGACGATATTTCTGCGATTGTCTAATTCCTTATATTGATGGAATATGCCACTCAATATAGATTTTTAACAGAAACATATCGGATGTTTGGCAATATTTCGAAGAATTTCCTATTCCGTTTAATCTCCCTAAGGTAGGGTTATGGAATCCTCGACAACGTATCTGCGTAAACCTTGTTTTATTACGCTGGCAGTTTTTAAAAGCAAGACTGACGAGCAATGGGAATCTAGTGGAGAATGTGTTCAGTGCGCCTTGCTGGAAACCAAGGTCAAGATGGGAACTTGAAGAACATTGAACAAATACATTTGCGCCATCCAACTCCCTCTTCGTTGCGGACATCAATATTCCTGTGAACGTGTGGAAATATGTGCGATCAAAACATTGGTAAGCCATGGGCACTATTTCTTTATACATGTGTTCTAATGTTAAGGGTGAGAACATGTAGTCCACTCATTATTGAAAAGGGGGCATCATGCTTTGAGGACTAGAAACCACTCTTTGCCTCACTAAAGACCCGCTAACCCCCCAGAGAGCAGGAGCCACAATTGTTTTAGCAAACCCTAAGAAGGCCTGGTTTCGGTCATGCCCCCAGTGTCCGGGTCAGGTACCCTCTCTCCGGAGCCCGGGCGGGTCCCTTCTCTCCAGTGTCCTGCCGGGTCCCCTCTCTCTTGGAGTCCGGGACAGGTCCCCACTCCTCTCTCTCTCTCTCTCCGGAGTCTGGGATCAGTAGAGCGGTGCTGCTCTGGCTCGTTGGAGAGGAGAGCTATCGATCTCGGCGCGGTCGCGCTCTCTGAGCGCTACAGCTCAGGCCGGCTGGGCTCGTGCTGATCTAGCGTGCGACCCCGCCCACGCTGCACTGCACTCTTCTGCAACGATGGACAACTTTGCACGATACACTGCCACTATCGCGCATACATCATTGTTGGCGCTTGCATCTCTCCTTTGGTACCTATGGGTTGAAATGCACAGCAGACGACAAGTTTGTAGAACATTTACGTTGGTTGTCCGTAGATTCACCAGGTCGTCCCCTGTCCATGTTGCAATCTATTCAGGGATACAAATTCATTCTTCATGGTAGATGCAACGCTCTAAAATACCAAAGCTGCACTGCACAGGCATTTGAAATATTACTTAAGAAGGCATCTTCAGTGGACTGTATTCCCGCATTGCCGCGGTCGGTCGTCCTTCCTCTGTTCACCGCAGGTCTCCCTTTCACTACTTGGCCGCTCTCCACAACTCCGATGGCAACTCTCTGGTGAAATCTGGCTCGATGATTTTCAATACGTTTTTTGTACAAGCTGTCACTTAAGAAGCATTTAGCAATTGATGTTGGAACCGTTGACTCCAGGCAGTATTTTCCCCGCCGAGGCATTTTTCTCTATTTGCTGAAAAATCTCAGGTAGGCCTCTGGGAGCGAGAGACTCTGAACGGCTTCAGTGGTGCGAGTCTTTAGGGTAATGTGAAGCCTTCATGGAATTTAATCTGAGATCAAAACCTCTTATGGCATACAAAAAAACCGTAAATGATATTTTGTTCATTCGAAAGTTGGGGGAAGAGGAAGATAGATCCATCGGGGGAGAAGAGGCATTTACAAAGCTTAGTATGGAACCTCAGAGCCTTTTCAACCACGTGCCGCGTGCAGCACGGGCGCATGCAATCGTTGAGACGCTGTCGGAGGGAATGGGGAGGGGAATCCTGGGGGTGACCGGGAGATACTTATCTCTCCGCGAACAGTGAGCGTTGCGACAGATTCATTCTTCTATTTTAACACACGTAACTGATCAGTACATTAGCTATCACATATCCCTAGTCGAATCAGACGGCCGGTCGAAATTAACCTTTTGATGCGCGCATTTTTGCCTCAAAATATGACAGATGACATGCAGCAGCCTCAAAGCAATACAGTCGTGGACTGTTTCTTCGATAGTGCAAAGCACCATCGGTAGTTAGGGCCGTTGGTCTATCTCCTCTCCCCCCTCTCTCTCTCTATCTCTCTCTCCCTCCCTCTCTCTCTCTCTCGCGCTCTCTCGCTCTCTCCCAGTCGACCATTGTTCGGCTTCGCCTCCCTTTGTCGGTCAGCAGACTGGCGCGGCTCGCCCCGCCCCGACGCGCCCGTGCGCTGCGCCGCCGCTCGTCACGCCTGGTCATGCGGCCTTTATGGCGCAATTGGCCGCGGCCGCGCCACAATGGGCACTGGTCGCGCCGCGGGGCCGCCATCTTGTCGGGCTGTGTTCCTCTGTTGTCGCCATGTTTACGCACCGGTCGCAGCTGCGTCGCCGTCGCCGTCGACGGATTACAAACTTCACGCTAGACTGGCGTTCGATCCCCGCCGCTGCCTGCGGTGGCGCCGGTGGAGACTGGACCGAACCGTGCTCCGCCCGGCTGGCCCGACTCCCCCGCGCCTGTCGACTCCGCGAAGACGCCCCCTCCCCGGGGCGGCCGGTGCCTGAGGGCGCGGCCCGGCGGGGCGCCGGTGACAATGGCTGTCCTGAGAACGCCATCCATCATCGGTGTGGGTAATTTGTGGACGCAACTGGTGGGTAATTGTGGCTGCGGCGGTGACAGGGGGCGGGGCGGCGCCACTGGACTCCTGCTGGGACACCGCCGCTGTCCAGGTCCAGGTAGCCGCGGAATCTGGTCGGCCCATTCACCTCCACCTGCCTGGAAGTAATGGTGCAATTATCGCGCGGGACAGCCCAGCTGACTGCCTCCAAACCTGCTCCTATCCGCAACACGGCCCCTCTGCGTGCCTTCAACCTCTATTGTACACTGGATTTCTTATTTTACCACTCTGTAATTAGGGAATTTCCAATGGGATGGTACCTGCCGTAAAATCAGTCAGCAATGCAAGTGATTTGGTATTTGCCTTCTTTGGGAGGCTGTTTTGGATTGGTGGCTTTGGGCTCCATAAGTAAGAAATCGGAAATCGTTGATATGCAGTTTGGCAATGTTTTATACTGAGCGAGAAAAAAAAACAAAGAGAGAAATAATGTGAACGAAAGAGAGGATCCGTATTCCCGCGGCAACATTTGAACAAGTTACGTGCCTCGTCGTTCCTGATGTGTTCCATTAACTTTTAAGGCTGGATCTTGTAAGCGTACAGTTCCACTGGCTGGTCGTGCAGGCAGCTAGATGGCTCACAAAAGCCTGGTATTTCCATAACCAAAACTATCGACATAACTCCACTGTTGCTTTGATTCATAATATTAATTCCGCTACAGCATTTTGAAAAAATGACATACACCTATTGGCAAATGTAGACAAGGTTGTTTTGCGGTTAACAAGTAAAACTAATGATACAATAATAATACATTTTCTAATAAGAATCGGCCAATTTGACAGGCCATGAGCCCTGTCGATTCCTGAATTCGAGACCCATTTTGAAACTTTCCAAAGGAAGATCTCGAATGCACTATTGCTGCAATGATTATGAAAACAGTCATTCACACAATCTTAGCAGCCTGACAAGCCGGACTTCATGGTGGCTGTGATTTTATGTCAGTTAGTCGGCGACTAGTATTTGTGCGGTCATTTTAGGAAAATGTGTTCTTATTTACACTTATAAGTCACAATGTCTGTGGGATTGAAATCATTGTTGCGGAACATGGGTTGGGTGTGGCCGGATAACCTCAAGCGCTTCCAAAGTTGATGTCATATTATTGATTTGGTTCAACCGACTGGTTTTCGTGATAAGGAATCGATGCTTTTTACTCTTACTTAAGTTAGTTTTCGCAATGATACATTTGACACCAACCAAACGGAAGTATAAAATAGTGGAGAATAATAACCCTGATACAGATAAATATTGGGTTAGTTCTTTAACCAGAGATGGACATTTTTCGCATTTTTCCGATACAGGCCTTCTACCATTGCTCGAAATCTGAAAACACAACAGTGAAACTAATTCTGTTCAGACCTGGATTCAGAATTGACAGCACTTGGGACCTTTAGTCTGTTTACAATCACCAGGACACCATGACCATCCGGTCGAAATCTCGTGACGTAGGCAGTGTGCACAAATCGTCATGACGAAATATTTGAAGCAAATTTGTCCTTCTTTCTTAGCTGTGTAACCTTATTTTTGGAGACAGCGATATATGCTGTTCATTTGCTGTGTTCGATTGATGGACTTAAATATACGTGATTCATCTCTGGACGCAGCATCTGGCTTAAGCTGAACTCATTGCGTCGCTGGACACAGCTGTTGTCGTTAGCTGAATGTATTGCGTCGCTGGACATAGCCGTTGATGTTGGCCGAACGTAATGCGTTGCCGGACATAGCCGTTGTTGATAACTGAACTTAATGCACTGCTAGACATAGCCGTTGTTGATAACTGAACCTAATGTGTCGCTGGGCATAGCCGATGTTGATAACTGAACCAAATGCGTCGCTGGGCATAGCCGTTGTTGATAACTGAACCTAATGCGTCGCTGGGCATAGCCTTTGTTGATAACTGAACCTAATGCGTCGCTGGGCATAGCCGATGTTGATAACTGAACCTAATGCGTCGCTGGGCATAGCCGTTGTTGATAACTGAATTTAATGCACTGCTGGGCATAGCCGTTGTTGATAACTGAATTTAATGCACTGCTGGGCATAGCCGTTGTTGATAACTGAATTTAATGCACTGCTGGGCATAGCCGTTGTTGATAACTGAATTTAATGCACTGCTGGGCATAGCCGTTGTTGTTAGCTGAACGTAATGCGTCGGTGGACAGTTGCTGGCGTTTGCCGAAGATGTTATGTGGTTGTACACAGCCACTGGTGCTGTGTTGGCCCTGTTTGGAGGGGATTGCAGAACCGCATCCCACCCAGGCTGAACTGCTGACAGAGCCACCGGCTCGGGAGGTCAATCACCACTTAGAACATGTGCAGACGCAGAACTTGGAGTCTGATTGGAATGCTTGAAATTGAGATTTTTAGTGCGCCGAACATTTCCAAGTATTCCTGGGGCACCACCAAATTACAAATAACAGACTGAAGTATGTTTCTAAAAAGTGACAAAACGGCACTCTTGTAAAATTAATTTTAATTCAGAAGCTACCATTTTCAATTCCAGAGCATGACTGTATGCGAGGCACGGTGACTTCAACTTCCAATGGAATCCTTATAGGCTTCAGATGAAACGGCGTTGAAACTAGCGCACAGTCCGTCCTGTACCTTCCTTTTGACCTATTTTATAGAAGTCGTGATAGCATGTCCTGGATGGGAATATTTATCGATATCCAGAAAGGTACTCGATTTGAGTTTTGTGCGGTTCAGTTATCCGAAACCTGACGGGATGAGCCAGTGGGCCAGAATTACCGGGCAGTCTCCGGGAAAGTGGGCAATAACTGGCCATAGCTGGTTAGCTGGCAGTGCCCGCTGAGGCAGCGCCGCCGTCCAACCCGCAGCAGAGGAGCGGCCGGCTCCCGGTGGCGATACTGTACCGGCGGGCGGCCGCCAGGGGGCCGGGGCGGCCGCTGCCAGCCGCCGCCGCCGGACGCCATTCAGACACTGTGACTTGGTGACGGCGGACGCGGCCAACAGAGGTCTCAGCGGAGTGCGGCGGCGCCTGAGTGAAACGCTGGAGAGCATGAGTCCTAACCGACTGGGAACTAGTGGTGACCTGGCCTGCGCTGATAGTTTGACGTACGCGGATGTCAAGAAGGAGCCGGGCTACAGAGCTGTCACCAGGTGAGGTCGGAGGTTCTCGACTGTCCCGACGCCGCTGTGGTACGGAGGCGCTGACGCGAGGAAGCCTTAGTTTGACAAAGTCGACGCGCCACTACGGCTCAAAATGTTTCAATTATTGTACGGTTTGGATTGACAGGGAGAAGCTCAGGGAGATATTGAGCTGGAACTCCCACAATAATCGTTATTTCGCGTCAGAGGTGTGCTGCAGCGTGAGCTATGTGAATCATATTTAGTCTGTAGATAGCATCGACCGCGCCAAATTCCTTTCACGTGCATCAGTCACAAATCTGTCTAGCAGCTGGCACTAATACTGGTAATCACCTGCGTAATATCGAGCGGAAGGCCCTCCGCTCCCCACCGCAAAGACATATCAATCAATATGTACAGCCACATTGGGCCTGTAGTTGCCTGTATGATTTACAATTGAACCCTCGCTGCTCGCCTGCCTTCGTTAGTAGTAATCAGTCTGTTAATTGAGCGAAACTGCAAGGTAATTATTTGGCAAGTGCGGTACACCTGTCTTATGCTGAATTAATTACGGCTGATATTCCCGATATAGCCGACCGTGCACGCGCGCCTCTGTCCGGCCGGGCCAGCCGCCCCCGGTGTTGGCGACATTGTCAATAACGCCGCCCAGGACAGCATCGCGCCGTCCCCATTTTATTTTAGAACTTGATTTATCGTTCGCTCACTCTCATGCGTGGGCAGCGTTCGTACAACTTCCCACACGGGTGTATCTATGATGCGTCTGTTAAATGTTGTGGTCACCTTAAAAAGTACAGTAATAATTTTATAACCTTAATATGCATCTTTCGATGGTGTGGTATACCTGAATAAGGTGATCAGTTGATAAGTGATGTCAAAACGGCTTTGGGTTTATATAAATTGAAATGATTATAAACCATAGATCTATACATTGCAACCAGAGGTCATGATCACAACTCCTGTATGAAATATATAGACTCATGATTTACAATCATTTCGTACGATCTGAGTCAATGCTGGTTTCATTTTCATATTTATCATCAAACAATGCTCAACCGAACTCTCCAAAAAAATAAGTTAAAGCTGTGCATCTTCTAGGCATCTTAGTGCATCTTAGACCTCTGGAACCCACTGGGATAGATGTACTAGGTAGATGTACCGTGGTTCGGTCGCGCTGTACCGCTGGGGCTGTGGTTCAGCCGCTGTAACGCTGTCCTCTGTACCTCTGCCCGGAGGTCATGACTTTCTTTCAAGACCAGAGGTCTTCTTCTTTCTTTCAAGGGTAGACGTCGCGGTGGTTCAGATGCCGTACCGGTACCGCGGTAGTCCGGTTGCCGTACCGGTACCGTGGTAGTCCGATCGCTGTACCACTGTGGCGGTAGTTCGGCCGCTGTACCTCTGTCCCGGCTGCCCCGGCTGGTTCGGGCCGTCAAACCCGGCGGCGGCGACGACGCGAGAAGCGGCCGCGAGCGGCAGCACCGGCCGGGCCGCCTCCGCCTCCGCCGCCGCCTCCGCTGCACACAGTCTGGTCATTCTAACCACGCAGCTGCAGAGCAGGCCGAGAGTCCGCTGTAGGCACTGGATGTCATGAAGAGTGAAACGGGTGACTGGAAATTATATTAATGTTCTGCTTCAACTGGAGGGACATGGTGATCAGTGTTCGACACTTATTTTGCTGCACGTTTCGTTTATCTTCTTGTATATGACTGTCTATTGGGTGCATTTTTAGATGCATAGTATATTCGACAATAACTAGTTTTTATCATACCGATGCATACTCTTGCTAAATCTTCGCATTATGAAGATTAATGTCACTACTCACTGCAATTTTTTGTTTTACTTTACGTTTTGCCTTTTTCCTTAGGATGTGACCGCAAGTGCATTGTTGGATGGTTCGGGCATTTCAGCTTAGCTTAATGTTTGTTTATAATGTTATGAATAAATTGTTTGATTGCTTGAAATGAGCAGCTTATGAAAATGTTTCTTTGCAAACACAGATTGCTTACAATCGTCAGTCATTGTGACATATCGGTACTTTCAACGTTATTATCCATGCTTAAGGGCCGTAGATCGGCACCGATAATTTCTGAGAGGCTTTACATGAATTCCAGTGGTTTTGTCGCCCTAAGCTGAAGAATCGTGGGTTGTTGTAGAATTCAGCTCCAGATTGTGTTTAAATCAAGCGAAGCTACCGTGAGAAGTGTGTCCATGAGCACATTCGTTAATACCTTTAAATCATACCCAGGCCTGAGTGTCGAATTAGTATGAGCTATTAAATTTTCCTGAAAGTAGAATTGGGGCCAGGCCATTGAATATGTATATATATATATATATATATATATATATATATATATATATATATATATACTCTCTGTACTATGTTTTACGGTATTGTGCTGTAATTATGTATACTGTGATATAATTGAAAACGTCTTCAATCAGGGGCGTTGATTTTCTTAATTGATTTGGGAGCCTGAATTAAAAAAAAACAATAACTAGAATATTAAGAGGGATAGCATAATAAAAATTGTGTTTAGCTTTCCCGTAGGGCTGTGCATAGAATTGCATGACACCGGTTGAAAGACATTAAAATTAAGACACCAATATTCTTAAGCATGTTCTAACAACTCCGACGTTTCTTTCGGGTTGCTCGGGCCCCCCGTAGGTATATAAATCCCTGCTCCAGTTTGCGCTGTATGTC
This sequence comes from Lepas anatifera, assembly GCA_034440635.1. Classification (NCBI taxonomy): domain Eukaryota; kingdom Metazoa; phylum Arthropoda; class Thecostraca; family Lepadidae; genus Lepas; species Lepas anatifera. The sequence goes on along the minus strand of JAOTON010002020.1, from coordinate 410,626 downwards.
CTTCTAAATGCAGGATTTTGCGGATTTTTGTTTTATTTTAATTGTTATTTTAAATGTTTTGAACTGTATTAGCTTAGCTCGCTGTAAGCTAGACAGAACAGTACCACGCCCAAGGGGTGAATATGTAGATGAAACCCTATTTACGCTACACTTTATGAATTAGAATTAGAAACTCGGCAGTTGAGCGTTTGGACTCTGTGATCTGTCTTAGGTGTTAGGAGGTCTCTGCCAAGTACATGGGACCAAATCTGAATCTGCATCAGCGATCGAAAGCCAATGATTGGCATTGCATTGTGACGCAGTTTACTTTTGATTTGGTTAGAGACTGCACGTCAATTTGTTTCAACAGTTCTTTAGACTCTGGAATCAATATATAGTGGAGAAAACGAAAACAGGCCAGAAACATAATAATGTAGTCGGTTAGAAGGTTTGATGCCTACACATCAATTATACATATTTTTTACAATGTATTAAAACGGATAAGTGTGACCGCAATCTCTGTTGAAAATCGTTGCTTGCCGATAATGAGCCACAGGCACCCACCGTCGTCGAACACATTCTTTTCTGAGGATGCGAAAGAGGGCTCGGGGTGAACGTTTTGGAAACTTGATATTATTTATGTGTCCTGTTGTGAGACATTTTGAGCAATTTATCTTTGTTGTTTTATCAATACATTTGTCTAGAGTGCAATAAAATACAAAAAATATAAATATTTCGTTAATAAGCTCCACGTAGAGCCAAGCACACATCACGCAGCTCCCAAAACATAGAATCTGACAAAACCCCAGCCAACTTTCACCACAGCTTCCAAAACAAATTGAGGTCACAGTATCTCGATAGCTATGGTTTTTACTGTTCTCAGTATCTTGCGAAAGAGGTGAAGAACAAGAAATGAAGCAAATTTTTTATGAGCATTGCATCTATCCGGTGCTTTTACAGCTTGTCGTTTAAATGGCAGCGTGCAGTGTGCATTCGCGTGTCTTGCCTCATACGGGATTTTGAGCAAGAGGCATTAACATCTGCAAACGCTGTCATGTCGTGATGTCAGTATATGAGTGCCACTTTGTCCATGAAGCAAAATGACCAAAGTATTTCAGCTGGTGCCAAACGCAGCAGCCAAACTGGTGTGTTTATGGCTGTGTACCAGCTTTAGGAGAGTAACGAGTTATGGCGTGTCCTTCTCCCCACTGTGGTTGAGGTTTATCACGCTCTCTTTCATGCCTGTTTTTCGTCTTTCTATATCTTTCCCAAGATAGAATTAAACAATAAAGTCAACAATTTTGAAGACTACGAGGTTTATCTGACCTCTTCATAGCTGAGGCTATAAATTTTATGCAGTTTTTCTCAAGTGATTAATGTAAGGCAAGCGCCTGACACATTTTCGTTTATGGCAGCCATATTGCTGAGGCCTTCGGATGAGAACTAGTAATGATCTATGATTTTTTTCTTTCTATGAAGTATTCACTGATAAATGGGCCCACTTCTTCAGTGGATATGTTGTGTTATAGGCAGTGATGAAAAAACGTCCTCTCTCATGTAGATCCAGTAACGTCATCACTATCCCTGCAGTCTATTCTGTTCGAGCTATCTACCTACAATTTTCCAGTACCATCAGAAACTGTCACTACGGCTTCTTTTATTGGAGCTCTCTGTCACCTCCTGCAGCTGTCAATGTCTGTGTTGTCCCCGGAACCATCTGTGTCTTAGGAAGCTTTGGTCAGACACCTCGTGTGCACGCGTATTGCATTCTGACGTCACGCAAATGCGTGTCGCCTATGCGGCTTGTATCTGATGTGCTCTTGTTCTTTGTTCAACTATGTGTGACGTGTTCTCCCGCTGGCTGTGTCTGACGTGTTGTCTCCGCAGATGTGTCTGACCTGTTCTCCCACCGTCTGTAACTGACGTATGCTCTCTGCTACTGTGTCTGACGTGTCCTCTCTGTGGCTGTATCTGACGTGTCCTCCCTACTACTATGTCTGACGTGTCCTATCTGCAGATGTGTCTGACATGTCCTCTCTGCAGCTGTATATGATGTGTCCTATCTTCTACTGTGTCTGACGTGTCCTCTCTGCAGCTGTGTCTGACGTGTCCTCTCTCCTCGGCAGTGCGATGGCGTTCCCGCCGTTCGGCCCGTCAGCCCACGGCCAGTCGGCAGCCGCCGCCGGCATGCTGCCCGGCTACGCCGTCTCTCGGCCCTCCTACCCGGTCATGATGTCGGAGGCGTTCCCCCCGGGCGTTCCGTATGGCGCCGGTGAGTGGAGCGCGCTGGCCGGTAAGCGCGCGCAGCCGCAGCACATGGTTGCCTCCCTCTTCTCCTTTCGTATTTCACCTTCCTGTCTGTACCGACCCACTCGACCTATCTTTTGTACTCTCTAACTGATTCCTTCCTATTGAAAGACACTCACTGACCATTTTATTTTTATTTTTCTGATTAGTCGGGCTTTTTATTCGTTATATTCTGTCAGCTATTGATTTGGCCATTCTAGCATAAGAAAATGAAATGGTAGAGCTAATCAATATTTCAAATTTCCATGGTGTATCTTGCATTAAACATTTGTCAAAAAGAATGGCAAATGCATTTGTTTCCATTTCACCCTCTAACTCGCTATCGTATCCCCTTTCTCTCTCTCCCTTCCTCCTTTCTCCCTCCCCCTCTCTCTCTCGTCATGTGTGTTATTTTTAATGTACATTGTAAGAATTTTCCACTCAATGCATGTTTATTTCACGCCTCGAGTCATGTAATACAGTAGCAAAAAGGTGTACAACACATTTACAATCATACTACCATCTATGTACCAGGCAACCAGGCAGAAAATATAACGTAGCGGCATAGAATAATGTGTGATAAAAAATAACTGACTGCAGACTTTCTAGCCAAAGCAGCCTTGTATAGTTAACGGGTAAGCCTTATGCTTTTATTACCAGACTGCAACTGCGGTAATCTACCCCACTCACCATGACTTGAGGTTCCCTTTAGATGATGCTATTTCCTGCAAGTTTTAATGTTGTTATTCATCCACACAATTCTCCTAACGATAAGAATTCTTATTTCCACTTTTCATGACAAATATCTTTAATTTCGTTTTCTAGGACACATATAATATATATGAAAGTATCAGATCGGAATATACACACAAACTTTTATCCGAGAAGATGGCTGTTCTTGGAGGTACCTTTGTTAATGTTTAAGAGCTGTACGAAATTTAACAGGTATGCGGGCCATGAAATTTTTAAGGTGACACTGATATATTTGAAAAAAAACCTATCTATTGTGGTCCGAGTCACCGGCTTTGCCGTGCACCGTCTGATTTCATACTTTGTGTATGCTCTCTTTATGTACCATTATGGTCTTCTGTCTGGTTTCTTTGTACGTGCTGCTTCCAAAGAATGCCTGGTGCTTGTGTTCAACACAACACCGTTACCTTATCACGCCCATGCACCCTCAATACACGAGCCTATAGGACAGCGGAGAGTCTTCCCATGGTTTCCTGGAGTTGTTATTGGTAATTTCTGGGGCGTTTGCAACATTTTTTGTATAGTCTAAGAAGCAATGTCTTACCTTTCTTTGTGCCATATAAAGTATACAGGTTTGATATAACATTGACCGTCGATACGTCCTTCACCGCGAAATATCATGGCATGCAATATGATACCACTTTTAAAGCTTAACCCTTGCCCCGGTGGCGGGTATGAGCCACCTTCGCCCTGGTGGGGGGCTAAAAAAGACCCCCACGATCTAAAAAACTAAGAGAGCTAGAAAAAAGCGCAAAACGGCAATCGAAAGCTCTTCAAAAATGATATCGAAAATACGTCAGTCATTGTTCTCGTCAGGTCAATATCAAGGTCACCAGAGGTCAAAATATGTCAAAATCGCTAATATGAGGTATACTAAGAAAACCTCATATATCTCAGAAAATATGATAGCTAAAATCATTTTTTTAACACCATTCGATAGCTCTTGAGTTGCTCTTTCATTGCAGTGTCACTCATTTTCGTGTCAGGTCAAAGCCTAGGGAGCTACAGGTCACTGAATATTGGAAATGTTCTTGGGAATGCCCATAGCCACCATGCATAAAGGCGTTTACTTTTTCGCTAATAACTTTCGAACCAAGCAAGATACAGCCATAGTTGATGCACCATTGCAATCCTCTCGTCAATATGAATCGAATGATATATAATTTTGCTACGCCAGGTCAAATTTAAAAAAATTTGACCTGACCCAGGTCATTGGTCTGACCCAACTTGACCTGGTACAGTCATGATGTATACCATTTGACTTGCAGTGACTATACAAACACTTTGGTGACAAAACAAAAGTTTTATCTTTGTTTATTCAAAATTTATTGAGTAAAACACCAAAAAATGTGTATTTGACCTGTGACCTTTCAAAGGTCCCAGGTCAAAATTTTTGGCATGAACATCAGAAATGGGCTAAGAGCAAGTTGTAACCAATGTTTCAAGTCGATTCCATCTATGCCTACTGAGAAAAGCTCATTTCGTGATTTTCCCCATGTATTTACAATGGGGAGGTCATGCTCTGCACATGACCTTAGGTCACCAATATCAAAAATCCTGGAAAATATGTTGTAGCTCCTGGTGGGTGCAATATGTGGTATGAGTTTCAAATTGATCGATTAACCCCTCTTTTAGTTATGCAGTCCTAAACATTTTTGAGGTGAGGTCACTTCACCTAGCCTGGTGACCTGACCTGATATGACCTTGAGCTAAAATTTTCAGAAAAGATGAAAAAATGATAAAGGAACAGCTAGACCATGTTTAGCGGCGCTGTGCGCCGCCGTTTTTTGGTCGCTTTGGAAAAACCCGAGGGGGGGTCTAAAAAGACCCCCCACCCGGGCGAAGGTTAAAAAGGCACCCGAACACCCTCAGAAAACTATATCGAAACATCTGAATTAACGCTAATTAGAATGTTCAATGTCGTAGCATCCACTTTGTACAGCATGACATCAGATGGACATGTAACTTAATCTTACAGGTCCACGCCGTAATTGTGACCTGATTTCGTAATATTTCTGGGGACGATGGGCAAGGTGGGCTGGCCACGTTATATTTATATAGCGAAGGGCTTTTTTTAGAGTAGTGGTGAGATACAAACCAGACAAAGAGGAGAGTGTTGCATGGGGCCGGCTCCACGCTGACCAACAGGAGGCGCACCAAGAGTACAGAGCCGTGAAGAGTTCCATGGAAGAGCCAGCACAGTGCAAGATAGCACGCCGTTGCAGCAACACTGTCAAGGTCAAACAAGACCATTGTGTACTCCCAAGGTCAATTACGGTGGTGCTGTTGTGCCAGTTTGCCATCAAAGATCTTTCTTTCTTTTCCCAAAGGGCTTATTCGCCTATCTGATTATGACCTTACTGCTCCTCGAAAGCAAACCATAATGATACAGTGCAGCAGCTTTTGATGCTAGTATTTTTGACAGCTCACTTATAGACGAAGTGCTCGAATTCTCAGCAATACCGCGAAGCCTGTATCTAACTGCTTTCCAGATTTGGATGGTCCGCTGATAAGTCCGCAACTCCGCTACTTGTGTACTCCCCGAGTGATAGCGGAGGAGCGGAGGAGCGGACGGATGAAGAGTACCGGTACCCACATTCTGTTAACTGGCCGGCGACCCAAAACGTTGGGAGAGGATGATTAAGAAAACACATTTATCCATAAGAAAAACAAAAGTAGATTAAATGCCTGTTTTTGTTTGAGTTATTTTACATATCTTGAAATAAACTAATAGGTAATTGGTTTGTGCTATACAGATAAGCAAAAATTTTCCTTGAAATTTATTTGAAAAGAACAGTGGAAATCATTTTTCTGGGTAGCACTTTCGTAACGATTTATAATAAAAAGCGATACGAGAAAATCAGAGTAACGTTTAGAAGTTTCACGATTTTGGAAAAGTAGCGTTAGGTACGGCAGTGGTTTTTTCAATGTAGCGGAAGTAGTGGTAGTGGATTCAAAATTTGGTTGTGGCCCCTACCTCTGGTTTTTCCCTCCTCTATTAGCGCTGATTTTTGTTCCTATCAATTTAACACTCCGGCAGCGTGCCAATTTTGTTTTAGGCGCTGATGAGCATGGAGAAATGTTCCAAAATAGCTAGCGATGTGTTTTGATTGCCTATAAGACTTTTTTTCCGTCTTAAAACTTGTCCAGTGTTTTGACAGCACTCATATAAAACATCGACATTACAACACGTATCAGCTGTGCTGTTTTAAGCGCAGTATGCTTTATTGCCCTTGCTTGGGCCTGTACTGCACCGCGTTGTTTTCCATGCAAATATTGTTTTAACACCGGAGCAGCAAGAAAGAAGCTAAATTGGTTTATTTGTGTTTTTTAAGCTTTGTCTGTGCTCGCTAGTGTCAAAACTGTCCATAACATTATCATGTTGCAATGTAAGCTTTGTTGATTGTTTTCGGCCTATAGATCAGGCGAAACGTAAAAAAACGCCAATGATATCTGGGTAATGTCAGTGTCAGACTTCTAGGTGCCTGCAATCTACTTAAAAGCTCTAAAACCCAACGCGTTTTTGTTCCTAGAGTTTTTTAAGTAGATTGCAGGCACCTAGAAGTCTGACACTGACATTACCCAGATATCATTGGCGTCTTTCACGTTTCGCCTGATCTATAGGCCGAAAACAACCAACAAAGCTTACATTGTAACATGATAATGTTACGGAGAGTTTTGACATTGGCGAGCACAGACAAAGCTTAAAAAACACGAATAAACCAATTTAGCTTCTTTCTAGCTGCCCTGGTGTTAAAACAATATTTGCATGGAAAACAACGCGGTGCAGTACAAGCCCAACCACAACAAGAGTGCCAGGGATATTTTTGACAGCCTTGGTCAAGAACGATTTTAATTCCTATTCACTGAAAATCTGCGAACGCAAGAAGCTATCGGCTTCGGTGTACCATAAAGAATAACTTCTAAGGACAAGTAAAACCCAACGCGTTTTTGTTCCTATTTGTTCTTAGAAGTTATTCTTTATGGTACGCCGAAGCCGATAGCTTCTTGCGTTCGCAGATTTTCTGTGAATAGGCATTAAAATCGTTCTTGACCAAGGCTGTCAAAAATATCCCTGGCACTCTTGTTGTGATTGACTTTCTTCAGTTCGTATATATTTTGCATATTTTCAGACCAAAGCTCACTCCGCTCATCTTTCTCTGTATGTAGCTGCCGGCTTCAGTTTTAAGCGAGGAGGCAGTTCGATAAGTAACGCTGAAGGTATGGCCACTCGTCTGGCCCGCTAAACTGGCTGTGACGTCATCATGGCGCCGAAGTGCGACCTCCTCCGCTGCGTAGACGATCGCAGGACTGTCTGCAGCGTACTTCCCGCTGGTACGACCGTCGCCGGAATGGGTAACTTCCAGAGGTAAAAGCCTGACCCAGCCGACAGCGCAGCTGCTGATTTAGCTAAATATATCCCGATGAAACGGACCGACGCATTCAATTAGCCGTAGCGCAGCGCCGCTGGCTGGGTGAGCCCAGGCCCATTATCACAGATTCCAGCGGCGCCGGCAACGGCGATGGCAGTGTTGTCATCTATGAAATTAATTTCTGATCAGATTATCAGAGGGCGGTGCGCGTCCCGGGGAGCCGTCTGGGAGCAGGGCCGGCAGTGGACCGCCGGGCGACAGTGGAGCCCAGTACAGAGCCGCTCAGTCCCCGCCGCGCCCCGGGATTACAGCCGAGCGCCGGCGGATTCGACAGTCTGGTACCCGGCGACCTCATTTGCAATCTGAGGCGTCCTATACAGCATTGTCGCCGTGGATGGTAATTTGATTAGAGGCGATCGTGTGTCGCCGCCGTCTGAATCGGAGCACGCGCCTCGCACGCGCCCGGAGCCGCCGGTAGCTCGCCACCGCCCATCGCCAACACCCAATTAGGCGCTCAAAAGTGCGCAAGTAATTGGCCTGGTGTGTGTGGTGTGCGCACGTGCGTTGTCTGTCGCTCTCCACTTCAGCGCCGATTGAGTACCACTCAGCGCCCCGGCCACCTACACCACTGCGGCGGCAGCGGTGCCGGCCCGCTCACGTGCATGCAAGAATGAACATATCAGCGAGTGAGCCAGGTCTATGCACGGCAGAATGCAGGGAAAAATTCAAATGGAGCTGTACGAATTAGTCGTCCAAAGAGCGGCCGCCGGCGGGGCCCGTGAGCCGGCCACCCTGGTTTTCCTCCCCTCCGTGTAGCGTGGCCCGGGCCTTTTGTGCGCCGTCGTAAGTGCCGCAGCCGGGCTATATTTGTCGGGCGGTGTGTCATAGCTGCGACATATGCAGTGTGGATATGGCACCGTAGAAGGCAAGTGCGGCCGTTTTCCGGTTAGTGTCCGAGACGCCTCGCTGTGAAGCTCTGCCAACGCTGCGAATCCAGCGCTTAGTCGCATGTGGTCGCGCGCGATTTTCGTCATGTCTGTACAGAGGGAGAATCGTTTTACATACTGGAAATGATGCTCTAGTACTTTTCACTGCATAATTTCGTGCGTATTTCACGTTTTCATAAGAAAGCGTAGAATTGGCTAGGCAACCTGCAAAACACCAGCGATGATCATTTGCTGCTGTTTAATTAAGCCCCAACCAACGGACCAAGGTCGTGAAGATGCAGTCTTACTTGTGCACTCTCTTCTCCGCTTTAATTTGTATCTTTATCTTTTGCGAAATAGCAAATATATACAAATGAAATGAGGAAAACGAGGACTACTACCCCTGTTAACATGCAACATTCTCAGGCCTATGCAGTCCTTCTCTGCTGCCAAATGTTTCAAACACGCCTCTGCAGAATTTATCCCCCTTAATGGAAACATGTCCTCGTGTTTACCACATGCTTATCCCATCACACCTTTATAGATAGACACAGTGAGAAAAGTCCTCAATGTTTCCATCTCGCAGCACCGAACTTGTCCAAGGATGGCTCACAATCACTGTCAGCTACTAGCCGACGGTTCCGGGCTTCACGTGGGATTATGTGACGTCACAGGCTACGAGATGATGGAGGTGTTTACAACTAAAGTGCCGCCTCCAGCCGGTGGCTGCACAGATGATTACAAAGCTATTTCGCAAAGAGTGCAGTTGCTCTTGAGGAGAATGCAGCGATTTCCACTGAAACTTTTAGTCCCCGTGCATCCCCGTGCACGACGAAGCAGATTACTTCAGCTATCTATTCTATCATCATTTTTAGCGTTATGCTCAAAATATCAATTCGCCCGTGCTAAACGCCTGTTCAAAACTACTGCATTGCACCAAGGCTGGCGCCGCGCGGGCTGGCGACGCGTACGTGAGCTTGTGTCGTTTGTCCCTGTATGCCAGCTGCGTGACGGCGTACCCCTCCAGCTTGTGACGGTGTCCCCGCGTTGTGCATTTGAAACTGTACGCGTTTATTTGAGCAGGGACCAACCCAGGCTACATATGAGCAAACTAACATACAGACACGCACACACGATATATATCTACATATTTTTTTTTTTTTATATTATTATATATATATATTTTTTTTTATTATTATATTAATTATAATATAGAATGTGGAATACAGTCTCCACAGTTCTACAGCACCATGGAATACAGTTTTTCATACACACATCCCCATGAGTACAACATTAGACGCTGGCCGCCAATGCCGCTAGTCCGGGATATTGTTATGGTGCGCCCCGTTACACATTGTGACGATGTGCCCCCGTTACACATTGTGACGATGTGCCCCCGTTACACATCGTGACGATGTGCCCCCGTTACAAATCGTGACGATGTGCCCCCGTTACAAATTGTGACGATGTGCCCGCGTTACACATTATGACGATGTGCCCGCGTTACACATTATGACGATGCTTTCCCTTCTGCAGCTGGAGCTGGTAACGCCCGGAAACAGCGCCGGGAGCGCACCACCTTCACACGACAACAGCTGGACATTCTAGAGGCCCTCTTCCAGAAGACCCGCTACCCGGACATATTCATGAGGGAAGAGGTCGCCATCAAGATCAACCTTCCAGAGTCGAGGGTTCAGGTGGGTTTGGTGACCTGTCTGTATGGATTGTCCCGATGGCTTGGTTAGCTGAGTGGTCAGCTGTGATGTGCTCGGACCCCGCGCGCTGGTAGTGTTTGGGATTGGTCTCTAGAGAAGTTCGGGCGTTTACTGTTCACTTCAGGTGGACCGGCCAGCAGCTGTGTCTGAAGGGGTGACGCGAGAGGGCCGGCCGGTCTTGTGCTTTGTCCAGACATTCAGATTTGTCGGTATCAGAGTATGCCGTTCGGACAATATATCAGGCTTTTTATGAGTTTTTTTGTAAACGTGTAGATGTTTGAATCTAATAAGCAGATCCTGCAGCATTATCACCGTGGACAACATCTGTAGACTTTGGGCGTGGGGGCTGCGCAGTTATTTGCTGTCGTCTTATTTACTTAATGGGGAATGCGATCTGAGGGATTTTTTTTAACTTTCATGTATCAATGCATCATTGAAGACGGCAGCACAGTTAAACAGATTCATAAAATACATAACATATAACAAATACAGGGTTGTTTTTGTATTATTATAAAAGAACAATCGGGAGAAGAACCAATCGAGTAGTATAGTACGACTGCGGGAAGTGATGGCGTGACGTGTTTATCAGCCAACACGGAATAGCTGCCAACGTATGACCACCAGTGAATATCATCCTTATCGGTCAAATATTTTACGTGGAAAGTGCTACAATGTCTACGTCGTTATTATTTAGTAGCACTGGGGGCTTACGAACAGTACGCTACATTTGAATCCCGACGGGCTACACCCGCAGTTTTAAGTTCGGTGCTGCATTGAACCGTTGCTCCTCTGGTCGTGTTTGATGGCTTTTACGGTCAGTCGGCTTGAAGTATTCGGGCCTCAAGCCCTTCACCTGTCATTCGAAGATCCTCTCAGACAAATATGAGCCGCTTAAGTGATCAAGTAATAAATGCATGGGAAGCACCTTGATCGCCGTAAATACCTATTGGTTCATATCAAATCCACCTTTGTCTCAGATTCCACCATGACAACTGCTCTCGTTTTCTCCTCGCTCTATTTTGAATGGTTGCAATGTAGGTTACTATAGCAAAAAATAAAATAATGAAATATGTGAAATTCATCGTAGTCTGATATATTTGAAACATGCTTGTCATGGTATAAGAGTTGCGGCCTAAGTTAGCATAGGCACTTCGCGCTACGCTACTGTCACCGGATATTTCACCACTGAGTAAAATTCCGTTGATCCTCTTCGGGCCATATGCCTGTCGCATTTATTTGATCGTAAGATTCTGGCCCACGGCTTGTTTACCACAGTCAGCTGGCTGATCCGGGAGAAAATGGATCCATGGCCCTCAAACTGGTAAAAGTGGTCACGTGCTCCCCCGGGCTAGGCGGACTGGTTAAAATAAAAATCGATATAAGTTAAGTGTTAAAAATATATAAAAAGAACGTCAGCTGCGGCCAGCAGCGGCAGTAGTGTCCGTCTGCGCCGCTGCTCGTTTCCCAGCCGCCTCCTCCCCGCCCCGCCGTGGCGGCGCGTGCAGCGGCATACCCGCCGTCCCCATTTGGCGGTCGCCGGTCCCGTCGCCAGCGACGAGTGATGGCCGCCAGCCCGCCGAGCCCTGCCAAACTTACCGCCGCTCTGCCGCGGCTGACCGCTCCAAACGTGGAGCGCAAGCGGTGTCTTTATCTGCACTTGTGCTGGCTATCTCAGCCGGTCCAAGTGAGCTATTAGTATACAGTATCCGATGATTTTTTGTTCTCGCACTGTGATTATTAGATTTAATGTTCGCCACGAAACAGATCAGCATTTTGCATTGATTTTCAGTGGACTGATTGGTAACAAGTATTTGCTAAATTCCCATCCTTTGTACCTAAGTTGTGCTGTTTAACTGTCGCTATTTTACCGCCAATACACAGGCTGCGTTTGCTCGTGAAAGCGTGAGCTCTGAAGGATGGGACCATACCGAAAACTTCAGTTTTTTCCAACATTTTCTGACAAAGTTAAGACACCAGTTTTCCATTCTAGTGACACAATGGTAGTTTTCGCGCCGTTGGTTCCGGGTATGCCTGTCTGAGAGGGTAGGGACCATTCCGGCGAGTGGGCAGTCCATCATTTGCTAGTCCTAGCTGCTGTGTCTTACCCTGGGACCGCTACTGTGGGATGTGTGCCTCAGTGGTGCTGTCTCTCTCCTGAGCCGCTGGTGCCTGGGCTCAGGTCCAGCCAGTTACCTGAGTATGTGTGGTCTCGTCTCTGACATATATTCTAATGGTGTGAGAGGTGGCGACGCCAGATGACGGACCAGTTTATGGGCCGTTAATCCGCAGAAGTTGGTGCTATTGAGATATATCAGCAAACAATACGGCGACAAAATCATAAACTTAAGCAAAAATATTCAACTAACATGGAAAATCGATGTAGAACATGAAGAATCTGGTATGTCACTACAAACAAGTTCATTGGTAATAGTTTATATTCATTATTTGAAGTAATGATAAGTCAGGAGGAAGTTCCATGTATATAACTGTTATTCTGGACGAGACCCATCCAGTTGTGCAACATTTAATTTCTGGACTGTAAAGGGTAGCCCCCTGCCACCGTCAGGAGATCAGAGATGCAGTCGAATGGCTGAGCAGAAAATCAAGCTTGTATTTTTCCATTGATGTCATTGCCACCGCTATGATATAACCGTGCCACTTACTCGCTTTTGTCACATCCCATTTATCTTACTAGCTCATCCAATTAATGTATATCCTACTATGTGAAATCGTATCGAATTTGGACATGTGCGGAGTGGCGGAAATTGTGTGCTGTTAATGGCGATTGAATATCCTGAATGTTTTCCACAATAAAAGGCCTTCACAGAATTCTCCGGATTTAATTGTCAAGTATTCGCAAAACATATAACACAATGTTTTGATTGCCTGTTGGGCAGCTGCTCAGAGTTGCAAGTTGTACGGTCTGCAGAGATGCCGGTCCTGAATGCTGCTCCTTTCACCAGGTCTGGTTCAAGAACCGCCGCGCCAAGATTCGCCAGCAGGCCAAGCAGACCACCAGTAACAGCACTGCGCCGGAGGTGAAGCCCAAGCCCAAGCCGCGCACACGCACACCGCCGACCACCAGCGCCCAGACGGCAGCGGTGGTGGCACCGGCTCCCACAACGGCAGTGGCAACACCATCACCACCGTCAGCCGGCCAGAGAGACTCACCCTACTCACCGCCCGTCTCCTGCTCCGTGGCGACGGCCATCAGCTCACCCTCCTCCACCACGCACCAGGTCAGTAATCGTCATCAGGTCAGGTGTCAGCGTTCCCTGCTCCTCCTCGCGCCAGTTCGGTTACCAGTGCCCCTTCTTCACCGAACAATTCATAATAATATTTTTACGGCTTTCTCGGCGTCGCAATTCATATGCAGGTTTATCAGGCGCATCACAATCTTCTTGTCAGAAAATGAAATATTCCCTCCTAAAATTATTCATTCTGGTGACGTCTACGTTCCCCACTATTGCACAATGACTTATGCATTGCTTATACACGGACAGGGTAGAACAGTGGCGCAACAGGCTTTAATTTCGGGGGTTGGGCTTAACCCTGTCTCACCTTTGCCCCGAATAACCCCTGACTATGCGATTCCTATGGACACTCAGCATTTAATGAGAAAAGGGGTTTGAGTCCTTAACCCCCTTGAACCTGCCACTGGGGTACACTGTTGTTGAGAAGGCGTTCCCGCAGCCCTCAGCAGTTACGTCTGACCTGACGTACCGCCGGCAGAGTTACGGCGGCGTCTACAACAGCATATGGAACCCGGCCGCCTCGCTGGCGCCCATGGGCGAGCTGGTACCCAGTCAGGCGGTGATGGACCGCTCCGGCTACCAATCCAACCAGGCCAACGCCTACGCCTCCGCCGGAGGCTACGGCACCTACTACGGCAACATGGAGTACCACCTCAACCCGCACGGCCAGATCAACACGCAGGTCAGCTGAGGCGGCTGCTGTGGTCTCCGAGTGGAGTCAGTGGGGGCCCGGTGACTATCTAAGGTCTAGTCATAGTGTTTTGTTCGTAAATAGTTCGGGAGATCATTGCGAATTGTAACTTGCAGAGTTGGTAATCCTGCCAATTTGCACAAAATACCAATGGTAGATCACATATTTTCTTAATACAAGAGATGATCTGACGGGGAAATGTAATTATCCGACACCAATAAAACTAGCGCAAGATCTCTGATGGCAACGAGTAGGCATGAATTAGTCTGATGGGTGACCTAAAGCTGGTTGTAAATATGGTCGATGCTGGTCGTGAGTGTGGTCGGGGCTGGTCGTGTCTGTGGTCGGGGCTGGTAGTGTCTGTGGTCGGGGCTGGTCGTGAGTGTGGTCGCGGCTGGTAGTGAGTGTGGTCGGGGCTGGTAGTGTCTGTGGTGTGGTCGGGGCTGGTAGTGTCTGTGGTCGGGGGGTGGCAGTGTCTGTGGTCGGGGCTGGTAATGTCTGTGGTCGGGGCTGGCAGTGTCTGTGGGTCGTGAGTGTGGTCGCGGCTGGTAGTGAGTGTGGTCGCGGCTGGTAGTGAGTGTGGTCGGGGCTGGTAGTGTCTGTGTTCGGGGCTGGTAGTGTCTGTGGTCGGGGCTGGTAGTGTCTGTGGTCGGGGCTGGCAGTGTTAATGTCTGGGCTCGGTTGTGTCTGTGTTCGGGACTGGCAGTATTCATGCTCGGGTTCGATAGTGACTGTGGCTAGGATGGGTGATGACGCCGCTCCTCTCCCTCCTGCAGGTGAGCAGCCACATCAACAGCATGAGTCAGTCGCAGCAGGCCGCGGCGGCGCCGGCGCGTCACGGCATCGGCTCCGACTTCGACTACCGCTACCAGAACTTCCAGGTGTTGTAGACGCCGCCGGGCCGGCTGCCTGAGTAGGAGGGGCAGCGTCAGTGTTCCGGACGCGCTGCCCGGAGACAGGCCAGTGGCCGGCGGCGCTGCTGCCGCGCGCACCGGGCAAACGATCTCCGGCAATCGACGTTGTGTTTTAATGTACGAACTAGTTGCACGCGCGCACGCCAAAGCACGCCAGCTGCCGACACACGTGCGTGCGATCCGCCGGCGCGCGGTTTTTGCGCGCGTTTTCTGTGATAGAGCCGAGCCAGCGTAGGTAGCCAGAGCTGTTTTAACGGCGGGTAGAGCGGTGAGCCGGCTGCGTAGGTGGGTAGAAGTCCATCACCAAAGACCTGCGAGCACATAATGGGAGGATGGTTTGAGAGAGACAGGGGACAGGGAGAGCACATGGGTGGGCGGTGAGAGTGCAAGTGACTGGAGGCGAGGTCAGAGGGTCAGCGGGCGTGGGTCGATTGGGTGTTATTGACTGTTGGTAGAAGATTGTGAGCCACTGCTGGTATAGGGTGTTTTAGCGTGCGTTTTGGGGCTGGGCTATCCGAGGCGTTGGGTTTGGCCACTGCATTGTTCGACGCCAGCCCGAAATGATAAGTTTTGACATTTTCTGTGACCGGATATATGACTTCTCTTAGAGGTGATGCGTGTTGCAGGCGTTGTAAATCATCGGGCTTGTGTTCAATACCAGGGGAGGGCGCTGCTTTTCGCTTGCTTTCACGTGTTGACCTCTGTGTGGTGCCATGTTGGGTGTGTGCGACCCCCCAGCCCGTGTAAATAGGGTGCTGTGCGGCGCTGCTGTGGGCGGGAGTGCGCTGATCTGTGACGGCTGCGCTGTGCGCGCGGCTGGGGCGAGAGATGAACTGTTGAATAAGTACAATTTGACTGGTGTATTGACGGCACCTCCTGTGTGAAACACGAATCAAAACAAGCCGAGTCTTTGGTGCTGGAAACAGGGAGGAGTGCAGCGAGACTGATAACTGCCCACAAGAGAGGACAGATTACAGGGACATGGAGTCTCGCTGGGGCTCCAGAGAGACTCATTGAAATCGTGTCGTTAATTGGCCATTGTAATTATTAATTTAAATATAATGAATCTCCCCTTAAGGCCTAAGCAAATATATCATTATAACAACAAACAAAACAACAAAACAACAAACCACATGATTGCATATTTCAGCACTACATACATAACGCCCACATAGCCTCTTGCAGACTTATAAGAAAACATACCTTAGTCATTATTATCACGCTTTCTCTTAATCTCGCACGTCAGTGTTGGCACGCCGGTGTCCCTGTTAGTTGGGTGTCGTTTCCAGCCTATTGCTCGTAACCTATGAAGTGGCAGAATATCACAAAGGTCTGGACTCCGGTCTCTTGGTACGCTCTGGCCGTCAAAAGTATTGCTCATGTTTTTTGAGCAAGAGAAGTTTCACTTCTTTTTGAAAACAGTTTTGCATACAACTCTAGACACTGTATACTTCCGGAACGAATGCTAGTTTCTACATATAAATATTATTTATGTGTGCCCGCGATCTCTTTATGAGAACCCAGAGAAAAAAGGAGAGCGTAAAACACAAATATGTAACGCTACCCTGTATGCATTCCGCTATGTCGTCCTAAAATAGTCCCGCCTGACTTAGTCGCTGTCGTTTTTGGTGACGTGTGCAAACACGTGTCTGTGATCGTCATCTTCTCTCCCTTCATCCTCAAAGCAGGATCGCTGCGAACCACATTCCTCTCAGATTGGTCCTTCCGCTTTCCCAGACCAGGATAATTCAGACGGGCCCGCCAGCCTTTGAGCCAGCTGTCAACACTCGGGAGCCACCTTGGAATCGTAGGCTTTGGCTTCTTGTGACGTCCATCGTCCCAGTGTGCGTCGCCGTGTATGGCGCATTGTGATGCTATTCGTTCCAGTGTGCGCAGGTCTGACAGCAACGGATGTGCAGATTGATGACGTCACTGAACACCCCACGGCTCTTCTGACAGCTCACTAAACGCAGCCCGACAGCACCTTACATACCGAGCGTCGGTATTTTAACTGGTTCTAGTGGATGCCCGGGAACGGAGTCCCACGCCTGAGGGTGTCTGCAAATATTTAACATTTCACCGCCTGCAGGGTCCGATCAGACCGCCTAAAAATATTCGCTAATCATTCTGAGCCGATTTAAATTATACGCACATCTCTATGCATGTCTATAGAGTAAACAATTAGATGAGTAAACAACTTATGATACAAAATCGAGACCAGATCAGTTTGGGTCAGCGAGTTATGCCGTCATTGACAAACCCATGCAAGGCAATGTTGTTCTTCTAAAATGAAGCTGACAAGACTAGGGTGTAACTCGGCTTCTAGAGGAGCTAGATCAAGTTTCTAAACATAATTTAACTTTGGGTGGGGGTCTTTAGACCCCCTCGGGTTTTCGAAGTGACCAAAACGGCGGCGCGGAGCGCGCAAACTGGTCTAGCTGTTCCTTCATCATTTTTACATCTTTCCTGAAAATTTTGGCTCAAGGTCATATCAGGTCAGGTCACCAGGTCAGGTGAGTGACCTCACCTAAAAAATACTAGGACGGCATAACTAAAAGAAGGGTTAATCGATCAAGTTGAAACTCATACCACATCTTGGGCCACCAGGAGCTACAACATTTGTTCTGGGATTTTGATATTGGTGATCTAAGGTCATGTGCAGACATGACCTCCCCATTGACAATGCATGGGAAAATCATGAAATGAGCTTTCTCAGTAAGTATGGATGGAATCAACTTCAAACATCGGTTGCGACTTGCTCTTTGCCCATTTCTGAAGTTGATACAAAATTTTTGACTTGTGACCTTTAAAAGGTCACTTTAGGTCAAATAAGCATTTTTTGGTGTTTTTCTCTATAAATTTTGAATAAACTAAGATAGAGCTTTTATTTTGTCACCAAAGTGTTTGTATAGTCACTGGAAGTCAAATGATATACATCATAACTATACCAGGTCAAGTTGGGTCAGACCGTTGACCTGGGTCAGGTCAAATTCTTAAATTTGACCTGGAATAGTAATATCATATATCATTCGATTCGTATTGACGAGAGGATTGCAATGGTGCATAAACTATGGCTGTATCTTGTTTGGTTTGGAGGCTATTAGCGAAAAAGTAAACGCCTTTATGCATGGGTGGCTATGGACATTCCCAAGAATATGCCCAATATTTAGTGACCTGTAGCTCCCTAGGCTTTGACCGACACGAAAATGAATGTCACTGTAATGAAAGCGCATCTCAAGAGCTTTGAATGGTGTTAGAAAAATGTTTCTAGCTATCATAGTTTCTGAGATATAGGAGGTTTTCTTAGTAGACCTCATATTAGCGATTTGACCTATTTTGACCTCTGGTGACCTGATATTGACCTGACAAAAAAATACCAAAGTATTTTCGATATCATTTCGAAGAGCTTGATTGCCGTTTTGCGCTTTTTTCTAGCTCTCTTAGTTTTTGAGATCGTGGGGGTCTTTTAGCCCCCCCACAGGGCGAAGGTGGCTCGTACCCGCCACCGGGGCAAGGGTTAATAGCTCTGGAGACGACATATTTCAAACCTTCATCCATTTTGAGTTGAGGTCAATACCAAGGTCACTAGAGGTCACCAAATTTCACGGTCTTTGTAGTTGCTTGTGTCTATAACTTTTGAGCAAAATAAGATATGGATAAAATCTTAAATATGGTATCATAGTGATGGACATAGCCCAATGATTTAAATTATACGCATCATGACTTTTAAATTTCATTACTTGATCTTTAACTATGGTCAAGTTCATGTGACTTTACGTTTACATTATAAGGTCATTTAGCATATCATTTTAATTATCGAGTCACGACAGACACATAAGCCCCTTTTGTTTTGTTCTAGGTCTAATGTTTCAGAGTTATTAGGGATTTCCGAAATGTGTCTAAATTTGACCATTTTGGCCCACTGTGACGTCACAAGTCGACAGATATGGTTCAAACTGGGCTCCAAAGTAGAAGAGGGTGAGACACTTTCAGAATGGTTCAATTTATTACGTATCATTTTCAGCTCCCGAGACCGTAGGAGGTCCGATTGGACTTCCAGACGGTGAGGTGTATTACGAAAAGAGCCCAGGCGGTGCCAGGTTAAATGGATTACGGCACATTTACGGGACTTGAATTTCTCTATTGTACACGTAGAGAAATCCGAAAAAAACATGACTGGATATATATATATATATATATATATATATATATATAGTTTCGCTCAAAACTTACAGTTTGAGAAAAACTGTATTTCATAAGCGTACTTCTTTTAAGGCGCACGGATATCTACAACTACCTAAGGGCTGGCAGCGGAAGCGTAGGCTTCGGGGAGGGGGACTTATAGACAGGTAGTCTTTGTGCCCCCTAGGCAACTCACTCTCGATGTTATCATTGACAGAAAATACAACGATTGTGAACATTTTCATTAACGTCTCAGCTGAGCAAAATGGTCTCAGGGTCTGTGAGTGAATTATTATGGCCCGATGAGTTTCAAACTTGGATTAAACAGTTGTTTAAAGCAATAGCTTTTTTGTTTTAACTTGGATTAAACAGTTGATTAAAGCAACAGCTTTTTTACATCAGAGTGAAAACATATATCACTCATTGCATTGCATTATCCCACGTGATCCGAGTTCTGATGATTGCTCCATGTTTTTTATGAAAGGTTCCCTATTTATTGAGAACATTATACCTACTTGCTATGCAGTTATTGGCTCGGACAGAACTGCAAAAAGACATTTTAGCCTGGGGGTCTTTTATCCCGCTCTATCCTACATCTATGAGGCAGCCTTCTCATCGTTTCAAAATTATTGTCTGTCAGCACCTCTATACATAATAACCATTCACGTTTACTATTTCTTTCCCATCTATTGTTTTATGCTGCCCGATGGCCAAAGTCCAGTAGCCAGGCATGCCCTCAGCAGAAAACGTTGTCCCAGAGCGGCCACGGCTCCGTTGACAGGTGGGACAGGAAATTTTCCGGTGGTTGCCGGTGCGGATTTCTGTTCAGTGAGGCAGACAGTTGTCGGGAGTTGGAGGCGGCCGGGGAGCGACAGTCTCGTCCCCACCGTGCAGGATTAGAAGCCCCGCTGATAACCTCTCGTCATCACCGAGAAAAGGCCGGCGATGGCTGTGTGATTAGAGCGTCGGCCCCCGGGGACCGGCGAGAGGGGACAATGTCAGTGTTGTCGCAGCGACCGAGATAACTAGAACCGCCGTCTGCGATACCCGCAGGGTAGGTGGAGTCCGCCGAACAATATCACCATAGAAACGGTCAAGCGAACTACGCGCCACAAATAGCTATCATGTCGCTATGCGCCACCGCCATGCCCAGGGGTCGAAATGAGGGAAAACATTATGTTTGGCTATGTTTGGCATTTAGTTGAGTATGGTGTTATGGTTTTATCAGAAAAAGCAGCAAATTTACGATCGAGGGCACATTGAGCATGCATCAGTAAATAAGGCAGGTATGTATGTATATTTGGCTGGAAGTCATATAAATGAAATTCATATTGAGGAAGTGGAGGCCAGACCACTTGACTGGGATATATGCAATTTATATAGCCATCCCATTTCTGTTTTTGTCGTATTATCTGCATGAAATATGGAGAAATACTGAATATAATGCACACCTTCAGAATCTAAGACGCAATCATAAAATATAATTAACTGACGCAAGCTATCGTCACTTCGATACAAATATGAAATCGATAATCAGCATGTAACGCTTGCGTCTGAAGTTTGTCATCTGTATTTTCTTCTCTTATATTCCTTTATTCTCATTTGCATCCTACAAAGTAATAGCAAACGAAGCTGAGGGTGATTAAACAGGTTGCTGTAAATAATTCTGAAGATTACGTTATAAATCGTTGGCACCTGAAAGGAATCATGTCGCCAAGTAGACGTCACGCAGTGGTATGGCAGGGATATGACTGCAATAGCAAAGGCATAGCCTCAGGGGGATTGCAGTGCAAACCTTAGACGCACATATTTGTAATTAATCATCATAAGATATTCTTTGAAAGAGCTAGGTAATAAAAAACAAAATGAATGTGAAAATATTATTGCAGAAAATTGAACCCCTTTCAAACATAGCGAACATGTTAAAGATGTTTCGATTTGATCAATTTCAAATAAAGACCTTATGGGTAAAGGAATAGTTGTCGCTAGTGTGACGTCACAGTGACGGCGGCTCCGGATTGGTGAATTGAGGCTGAAGTAATCTTGCCCACACATTAATCAGTCTTAACCTAATTTTAATGGATTTCATTCCAATAAGGTTTTTTGCGTGTGTATCAGTCGCCGGAAATTACCTTCACATGGCTTCCAACAGAGCCAGCCGCTGGTTGAAAATCAAGAAATGCATGTTCCGTAGAAACGTAAAATCGAGAATATCATATCAATAGGCAACCAAAAAATGAACCAAAGATGTGTTGGATTTTTTCATCGTTCAATTGTCGCGTTTAGACATATACTACAACAAAGAAAGGTACAGGCAAGCGAAAAATCCACTTGTGAAATACAACTATACAAATTATAGAAGACAAAATAGCTTCGATGATCTGAAACGGAGGAGTAGCAGCGCGACAGTTGGTGTTTCTTTCTTCAGTTTGTGGTATCAGTAATTGTGTAATAATATGTAAGCTCTGAGCTGTGTTTCATTGCTAGAAATGAATTGAACCTCGAAAAGATTTACAAATCATTAAACCCACGAGAGTCTAAATGGATCCTAAAGAGCTCGGCCAAATTCCGACCAAGTACTTACCTATGGTAGCAGTGCTACTAGTGTGTACGCTTCAGTGATGGCATGGCTCCAGGTGCTGACATTTACACGGTTACCACTGGAGCATGTTGTGCAACAGTCATTGTTTCGGGAGTTGCCACATACCGACACACTGCAGACTCAAAAAATAGCTGCGGTCGGGGCTCGTCATGGTCGTGCCTCTAAAAATGTGGCACGGCCCTGTTAGGTCTATTTTTCCACGAAACTTTTTCGGTGAATAATGTTACTTTGTTGGGTTACTGGTCAAGGTGAAGGCTGTATGAATTGGCACATTGTCAAACCTACATATTATTTTCAAGGTAAAAACCGGTACAAATCTTTGAAACTATCATTGGGTGCTTAAAAGTTCTCCACGTTATGTTTGCTTCATTTCAAGCCACACCTATTGACACAGATATGCAACAACAATATAACACTTGAGTATGCGTGCTTTCGAAACCAAACAGCAACCATTTTAATGGGGAATAATCCCTGAAAACACGAAACACAATAAAGGATAACAAAGGCAGAAGCGAGATAACCAATTTGTATTTCTTGTTACTGTGAATAAGAGCCTTGTTTAAAAGTAAAAATGTCTACTTTATATATATATGCCTATAACTCAGCTCATATATTGTGACTGGCAATCGGTGGCAAAGGTATACTGCCTGATGTTTGAGATTGAGGTACAAAGTCGACGAAGAGAGTATTCGCCAACTTTGAGGAGCTCCTGTAAGCATGAAACATTAGATATCCCTCCACCGCCGGAAGGTCCCTCTGTATTTGCAAATGATTCTGAGCCAATTCAAATGTCATTTATAAACCCATGTAAGCAATTATGCTCCTCTAAAATGCAACTGACAAAACCAGGGTGTAAATCGGCTCCTAGTAGAGCTAGATCAAGTTTCTAAACATGATTAGAAAGTTCTTGAAACGATAAATCTGCACGCTGTTTTCATTGTGAGGTCAGAGTAAGACCGAGGTGACCAGAGGTCACCATAAACAACAGTTTTTGTGTGATAAGGCGGCTTAGATGGATAGCACCCTCGTCTTCTAAGCCACTGGTCCCGGGTTCAAGTCCCGTCGGAGCCTCTGAATAAGTTGATCTGATCCCCAAAATCAAAATCCCTTCCAACAGGGTGAAGGTCCTATAGAGCCAGGACGGGCCGTGATTATCACCTGTAGATGTTTGTGTGTGCAGTTAGGTGCGCGTCCAGGCGTCACCGGTGTTGATGGCTCGAGTTTGGGACGGCACTCTGGCGCGGACCGGCTTCCTGTAGCGTTACCGTAGAAGCTGATGTTGATTATGATGCTTACACTTTTCGGGTGAACAGAATACATGAACCACAGGGAATTTTTTACTTTGGATTTTTAGTTTAATTAGGTCAAGCGGGTGCAAGAATGGTCATACATTTGCTATTATTGTAATAAGCATGACCCAAGGATTCGAATGATATGTACCATAACCTTGAAAGGTCATCATTTTACCTTAACCTAAGATATATGTAATTTTTTTTTTTTTATTCTTCTTCTCACTAAAATGTTACCTTACAAGGCCATGCTACATATCCTTTTAATCCTTGAGCCACGAAGAAAACCTATGTTTTGTTGTGTTTTATATCTTATGGTTTCCCAATTTTAAACTAGCTTCTAAATGGGTTAAATTTCACCCATTTTGACCGACAGAGACGTCACGGGTCAACGGATATGGTTCAAACTCGACTTCTGAGTAGAAGACGGTAAGGCACTTCCAACGCCGTTTCAATTTGTTTCCGTATCAATTCCGATTCCTGAGATCGTACGGGGCTCGGATCAGAACCCTAAGGCGTTGGTACGTACAAAAAGAGCCCAAACGGTGCCGGGATATACCTTATAGTCTGACCACCGCTGCTGTTGCTCTGGATTCTGCGTCGCATGGCTTCGATGCTATGCAAGTGTCTGTGACCGGTGGCTTCTGCGCTACGGCAGCGTCTGTGATCGGTGAGAGATGTGCTGTTTCAGTGACTTCTGTGCTCTGCATTTCTGTGCTCGGAGCCGTGGCTTGCGCCGCGCCGTGGTTTCTGTGCTGTGCGAGGTGGCTTCCGTGCTGTGCGTGATGACGTCTGTTCCATGCGCGATGACTTCTGTGCAGCTCGCCGCTGCCGTGTTAGACGGCCACTGCCCCGGCGACGTACCGACCTGTGTTTTTGCAGCAGCTGGAGTCCGCTTCGCTCCCAGCCTGTCACGTCCGTATTTGCCTCTGTCCGTACGGACCTGGCCCTGGTCCTGACGGTGCTGCAGGCAGTGGACGACCGTGTGCTTTTTAGACCATGGCTGAGAAGCATGCTGCTGTCACGCCGCGAGTGAGCATGCTTAATGTGTGTTTTTATAGTGATAATTTTATCGTGGTTCTTGATGGTCACCTGTCTTTTTTATTTTCAGCGCTACGATTTTATGTTTTTTATGCTCTGTGTGTATTTTAGCCAATATCCCGAGTGTTTACTTTTATAGAAATGCCGTGTCAAGTGAAAAACCACATACAGTAGATCCTAGACAAAATATACGAACGAACGAACAGTTCAGACAACATCTTTGGAACTGCTCGCTTCTAAACAGCACAGATGATACAGAGCAAGGGTGTGAATAACAAAACACTCGACGGGATATGCCTTTATGATTTGAATGGATGTCTTCTCTCTTCCCTCTGTATAATCCAGTTTGCAGACTAGGTGTTTCGGAAGAATCGACTTAATCATTGACCTGAGCGCTTAAACATGCGAAACAAAATCATTCCAAATTCGCACGAGCTTTCCAACGCACTTTGCAGATTTGCGCTAACCCGCGCTATTTTCGTAGTAAGAGTGGGGTCATCGATGGTCCCCAGTTGGGGCGAAGGTGGCGCTGGACCCTCAGTGGGGCGCGGGTTAATACATGCTGCCCGATCTGAAGACGGGCAATGAAGCCACTGGGCTACCCGGCCCCTTAATAGACATTTAGATCTGTCAAGCAGTTAACAGCCTGTTAACAGGCAGTTAGTTTTTTCAGTGTCGTTTTTCAAGAGCAGCATCCTTTAAATTCTGCAATAAGAGATATATAATTCAGTTCCACGCTGTCCGGTCCATGAATACCCCATAAAATATGTTACAGATTGTAACTGCAAAATGCAAAAATAACCGCAGAATTTTGAACCAACATAGTATTTTTTGGAGGGTAAAGGGAAAAAGAGAGGTTCCAAAGTCTGGTAGTTCTTTGTTCTTTGCTTGATCAAGAATAAGGGTGATTTGTTCCTTTTATCATATCCTGAAGCTTTATACACTTATATTCCGGAAAAAAGTTTCTTATGTAAGAATGCATTCTTGCTGTTATTTATATAGCACGTGTTTGCAATATGAACGGTTTTGTCTAGCTTATCAATATGATTATTGCTCCAGTCAGCAGTTAATCTAGGTGAGGGATATTAACACGCGCATTGACGGGGTCTGAGCCACCTTCGGATTGACGAGGGGGCGGGTACCCGCCCCCCTAAGATCTCAAGAACCGCGGTAGGTAGCAAAAAATGGTAAACGGCGTTGGGTAGCCCATCCGCTTCTCCATCGAGAATATTTGAACCATTTTTTTGTCAGGTCACATTTAAGGTCACCAGAGGTCAAAAACATGCCGTCACATGCCGTCATAGGGATAACATGTAAATTAAGTTTTTCGGCCATTACATCTGAACAAGTAAAGATAGAGCAAAACGACTTAAACTCTATGAATCCTCGCAGCAAGCCGAATCGAATGATATATGATTTGACCTCGCTAGGTTAAATCAAAGATTTGACCTGACCTGAGGTCAGGTCAGGGTCAAATTATATAAAATGCATATCATTAGAACTGCAAAGCCAAGGCAATTCTAATGAAGCTAAAATAAACGCTTTATCACCATCTGTTACTGAGTTATTCAGTAAAAACCATATTTCCCATGTATTACTAATGGAGAGGTCATGCTTCGTACCTGACCTTAGGTCATCGATATCAAAAATATCGGAACATATTTTAGAGAACTCGGTGAGCCCATTATGTGATATGAGTTTCAATTGGATAAGTTCACCCTGCTCTGACTTATGCTATCTTAAACTTTTTTGAGGTCGGTCACTTGATCTGTACTGGTGACCTGACCTGAGATGACCTATCCTTAAAATTTTCACAGAAGTTGCAAAAATGATGAGGGAAAAAGTATACCAAGTACGGCGGCGCTGCGCGCCGCTGTTTTTCTGCTGTCTCCGAAAAACCCGAGGGGGGCGGGTACCCGTCCCCCCGTCAATGCGCGTGTTAACCCGCGCCCCACCGGGGGTCCGGCGCCACCTTCGCCCCACCGGGGGCCATCGATGGCCCCCCTCTAACTCCGAAAATATGGGCGTTAGCGCAAATCTGCAAAGTGCAATAGAAAGCTCGCGTGAATTCAGTAAGAAATTACTTCGCATGTTTTAGTGCTCAGGTCAATGGTTTGACCTCCAGAGGTCAAATTAGGTCAAGATCGGCTATTTTCACTCAAATATGCAATGATTAAGCAAACTGGGCATAACTCTTATGCCATTAGAGCTATGGAGGCCTGGTAAAGTAAATTTGATAGCAAATTGCCAGTACTTTATCCGCTATGTGGAACGTAAAGACCTCCCGCCAGTGGTTTGACCGCAAGAGGTCACCTCGTGACCTAATATGACCTGAGGTCACGAAAGGTCAAAAAGTGACCTTGCCGTATATCAAATGAAAGCCAGTGACAAGACAAACACGATGGTGCTTGTTTCACCGCTCTAGCTCAATTAGGTCAAAAGTTATTGTCAAAATACTGTTTTTGACCTCCGGTGACATTGGATGACCTTGGAAAAGTCAAAGGGCAAATATGACCCCTGGGATCCGTAAAAGGGTGTCCAAAAATGTTGTTCTGAGCAGTCTGAGTATTTGCAATCATTTTTGTGGCTTTTATATCATGAAATATCTTTTCCCCATGCTTTTCCAATGGGAGAGGTCGCCTCGTGACCTGACCTCAGGGCACGAAATCGAAAAATCCCAGATATACACCTTGTAGACCTTGCAGGGGTCATGAAGTGTAGGAAGTCTCAAATCGATCGACTTTGAAATGTAGCTCTTACAGAGCTCTAAAGGTGAAGTGAGGTGACCTTGTTTGACCTCGTCTGGTGACCTGACCTTGGGTGATCCGGGGTAAAAAATTTCAGGGATGATGGGAAAATGATGCAGTAAGAGGTAGAGCCCTCAGCCGCGGTGCTGCGCCTCGTCGTTTTTCTGCTATCCCGGAAAAACCTTAGGGGGCCATCGATGGCCCCCGGTGGGGCGAGGGTTAAGTGAATTTTACAGACAAAAAAGTTCATATGAGAATAGAATCCATTTGGCTCGACTCATTACACCAACACTTTGACCAATATTTGAAGATAGCTAACCTAAATGGGTATCCCAGCATAGACTTTCCTCAATCCATAAGCATATATACGATGATTCTTATTTTCTATTAATATTTTTACTATTTGCACCGCTTCTTATAGTAAAACACCTGAAGTCCCCAGTAAAAGGTTGCACCGGCTCGCTGCTGGGTAGGCGCGTGGGAGGTGTCCCCGCTCCTGGCGGGTCCCGACTGGACAGACTGTGACGGCTGGCACCGGAAGTCACCCATGGAGCCCAAAGGACCGGCCGTCAGCGCCGCAGCCGCGCTTTCAGCCGCGGCGTGATTTAAAGGGCTGGGACGCGATATAAATAATTGTGTCGCTGGTCTGGGCCGTCCGTCTGGCTTCTTTGTGGCGGTTCCGATTCCCACGCTGTTGCTGCCCCGAATCCGACTCCTCAGTTCCAGTCGCTGAGAACAGCCGCCCCCACCCTGTCACCGGCGGCTGACGGCTGTCACACGAGCGTGGGCACTGTCAGCTGTAACTCTGCACGAGGACTGTCAGCTGCAACTCCGGTATGGACACTGTCAGCTTTAACTGCGGCACGGGCACTGTCAGCTGTAACTCCGCACGGCGACTGTCAGCTGTAACTCTGGCACGGGCACTCTCACGGGCAATCTCAGCTGTGACTCTGGCACGCGCACTGGCAGCGGAGTAATGGTTTTCTGCCGTGGACACTCAAGTGATGACCTAACTTTCGTCGACTATCGTCTCTACTAAAATACTTCCGCTTCTAAACACCAAAACTGCAGGAAAATAGGAGAATGGTGAAGATAGCGGGTAAGAAGAAAACATATTTCACAGAATCATATGTCGCACAGAATCAGGCTGTCAGCATCGTCTGAACCAGATGACGCTGTAAGGGTGGCAAAATGAGTGGAAAATGAAGACCCAGTGTGGTAGTTAGTTGGACCCAGGTCTACCGGGACGTCGCAAATAAAATCGTAGCAATTCTAGGAAGGTCCATGAACCACTCAGTCACATCCCCTTTGTTTTTGCCGCTGACAGTAGTTCTCTGCGTACCCACTGGCTGGGGCTTCTTTCAAACAATCGTCGAAGCCTTGCATCATAAGGTGGGCCTAAATATATACGTCAATCAAAATTTTTTAGGCTTCAGGGCAGCAGGTCTGGTACGAGGGCAGGCATTAAACGTCATCTTGAGCTCACCTGAATTCGAATAACGGTTATCATTCAGCACCCAAGCAGCAGTTGGCATCGTAGCGCGTTAACCCCTGCTGAAACTCCGATGGGCTTTCCCAAGGCAAAGCAGCCTTTATCTATCCAACGAAAGCTTTCTAAATATATTCCCGTTTTTTTGTGTCGCCCGCGCCATCCTTTTCTCCCTGGAGCGCGACCAATGGCAGCGCTGCCGCCCGCGGGCCGCCTTTGACAACACATTGGTACGGCCCGGTATCGCACGGCACCAACCGGCGGCAATCCTGTTGCTTATGACGGTATATCATGGCAAAGCGAGCCGTCGTGCGTCGCAAATTGTCGACGGCGGTGGTGGCGCGTCATTTGTCAGTATTTGCGGCGGCGCGGCTGGCGCTGCTGCGGCACATCTCGACCCCCCTCCTCCCCCCCGGTAAGCCGATTACAGTCCGCGTGCTCCTCGCCGGCGTGGAATTGGGCGAGAGGCGAGTTTTGTCTGCCCCGCTGATAACGTTGCAGTTGGCCGGAGCTGAACGCTCTGTGATTGTGCCCGTCGCTGTTGCCAGTCCAAACACGAGAGCGCGCGCTAAAATGCGACTGAAAATTCTGATTTCTTATCATCCTTCCCCAGTGAGTTCTGGCATGATTCGAGGCAAACGAAGGTTGATATGTTGGTCACTTGGCCTTCCATGCGAGGTAGGACTGTCAATTTTTACTCAAGTGCCATCCTTTTGGACCGGATTGCATAACTGGTTGTTGTCTCGTTTTTTTGCGATAGGAGGCATTCAACCCGTGATTTAGCCTGTCCAGGCCTTCATGAATTATAGACAATCATGCAGATGCGGAGATACAAAAATAGGGGTGAGAGAGGGGGAGAGACAGATGCAGGCCTACATCCATTCAAGCTGCCCTTTGGTCGCTATGTTTTTTTCGAATCATGCTTCTGAATTGTCTGTACACCAATGGATCTCACCCAAAGGAAGTCGAGAAAGTAACACCACCTACATATGTACCTACATATGTTCAATGAAGAATGCAAATGTCCAAATTGTACTGTTTGTTAAAACCCTTACACCCCTATCCCACAGACTCGCCCTAAAGGGTACATTTGGCCTGGTTTATTATTTGAATCCCCTAAATCGTCGCTTATTTACCTATTTGTTCCTCTCGGATATATTCCACACTGGAGCTTTAAGATTTGGCCACCAGATGCGTAGTCATACAGTTCAGCGTCCCGGAATACTAAAGGGGATCTATACCCTGTTGCGATTTCTATTTTATAGCAGCGTTACGACTGGCTGGCCACGGTGAGATGAGATGCGGTCGGGGAGGCCTGGCAGGCGTCGACGGCCGGCGAATGTCGCGTCGGCTCGGCATCGATCGCACTACTGCCTCCGAGACAGCCGGCAGCTAATCCTCACGCCGCAAATGGACATGTCTTGTCGCTCCCCGTGGCGCAGTCACAGCTGCGGGCGGGAGAGACTACAAATGTTGATGCTGCCAACAGGTGGGTATTACTGCATTAGCGCTGTCCCGTTACAGCAGCATGGCCAATACACTTAGGTAGGTCAGTAAACAATGAACGTGCTGAGGTCATTCAGACTACACTACACTTTTTAGCGGCCATCGCTCGCAAACGGCAGGGTCACAATATAACATGACAGTGAAATGGGGTTTCGAGCCTTTTGGTGAAGGTTTGTCTTGCTTCAACCGTGTCATGTCCTAGCAAAGCACTGGTTTACGATGTTTCCATTCCAACACCCTTAACCTTGGGTACAACTGGACCTCGAAATGTAGTAATAGGTACTAATAACCTCTATCGGTGTTTTGCGAGTGATTAAGCTTACAATGAGTCTACAATGTTTGGATGAGAAATGCGTCGCTTTTAATGCCTTTTGGGTGATCAATTTGATAACGTTTTGCAGAAAATAAACAGCAGGACAAGTCAGGTCAGTGAACGCTATTTTCGAATATATGTAAGACAATTTTCTATTCTAAAATGTGGTGGGCCAAACCAGGGTGTGCTTCGGCTCCCATGCAGCATTCGAATTACACCCATATATAGCTACATTTAGCATAGTTTCTATAGAAAGTTTCAACCGGTTCTGGGTCGACTCTCCGGCTCAGTCGGATTAGTTGATCAGGCCTTAGAGGCCTTTACTAAGCAAAACGTCAGATCATCGGTGGATCCAGGACTTCATTTCGGGGGGGGCTAGGGGGCTCGAGCCTCCTCCGTCATTGCCGCGGATCAGCCTCCGCCCATGCATTAACCCTCGCCCCACCGGGGCCATCGATGCCCCCCTAAGTTTTTTTCGGGATAACAGAAAAAACGACGAGCTCGGGGATTCCACCTGCAAAACAGGTGGGGGCCCTCAGAGGCCCCTCCAGTGCGCGTGTTAAACGTTGATTCGGCTCACCTCTTATTTAAGTGAAGCCAGCGTTGACTCTCAGTTTCAATAAGGATTGAGTCAGAAACAAGATGAGGAGTTAAGCCGTGAGTTAGAATTCAGTCGACTAAAATTTTTACATACGAGATCAACAATCTTCTTTGCCATGTTGTTAAAAACCGCCCGGGTTGAACAGAAACGGCGCGACGCCGCCGACGACCTCCCCATCATTTACAACCGGAAAATTTAAGTAGGTCACCAGGTCAGGCACGTCAGGTCAAGACCGACCAAAAAAGTTTAAGCACATAAGTCGGAGCAGGGACTACCGATGAAACCACATCACAAATGGCCCCACCAGTTCTCTAAAATATTTCCGGTATTTTATATCGAACCAAGGTCGGCAAGGACCTCCCATGAAATACATGGAAAAATGTTTTACGAATAACCAGTAACGGAGGGATAGAGCATTTATTTAGCGCATAACTCGCCGGGCTCGGTCTAATGAATGCATTTTATATAATTAACCCGACCGACCCAGGTCAGGTCAAATCCTGATTGACCCAGCAAGGTCAAATAAATCATTCGATTCGGCTCTAAGAGGATTCATAGGTTCAAGTCGTTTGCCATCTTACTTGTTCAGATTCATGGCCGAAAAACGAATTACATGTTATCCCTATGACGGGCATGTTTGACCTCCGGACCTAAATGTGACCTACAAAAAATTTCAAATGTTTCGATGGAGAAGTGGATGGGCAGCCCAACGCCGTTACCGTTTTTGCTACCTACCGTGGTTCCGAGATCTGGGGGCGGTCCGCCCCCCGTCAACGAAGTGGCCAGACCCCGTCAATGCGCGTGTTAAGCATTTCCTTTGAATTGAGTGGCACAAGCATATATTTTACATTGTTGGTGCACCCTGGAACCTCAAATATGATGATGGATATAGGTATTGTGTCCTTACCAAAGTCTAATCATGTATTCCCAATTTAACATCATTTATTATCAATATAATCGTGAAAATACTTGTAAAACTATGACAAAATATTGATTTCTTATTAAGACATATTCATCTGCTGCAAAATCACCCAAAAACACCCACTTCTTCTGTAAAGGCTGTTACGGTGCGTTCTGGATCGTCAGAATAGAATAGCTGCGCCGAATGCGTCAGCTATAGCTTGCTAACAGAGACATCTAGGTGTTCAATATAGGGCCGATCCCAATACCGAAGCCGGTCCGGCTCGTCTATTCTGCAGAACACAGTCCCTCTGTTTAACTTGGCTGGGCCAGGACAGCTTCATATTGATACCGCTCTGCTTTTGGTCACCATATTTGCTTTCCCTTTTCACCATGCTGAGCCTTTGTTCCACGTTTAACCCCTCTCATTGACTTGTTTAGCTTCTTTTTACGAAGTAGGGGTGATATTTTCCTTGTAATAGGTTTCCTTCTCATGTTAAGCTTCTCCTCTTCAAAAAGTACGGGTTTCGTATCTGTAGGAAGGCGAAATGAAATGGTCCTGATGTTTTCAGAATGTGGGTTGCAAGCATTGTTAAGAAACCCCGGTTACGAACAGGTATAGACAGGCATGTCCTTCGGTCTCAGGTCTGCCCATCTGGCACTACTACGGAGCCCTAGTTAAAAGAGTCAATATTTTCCACTTCAGACCTTGTGATAGCATATTTGAGCAGCCAGCTTTTGGGACGCCCAACAAATGTAGCAACCCGATTGGGTTTTGGAACCCGTTGGTAATTGTGTTGTTAAAGCCTGGTATTATATTGGGCATTTTATTTTCACGCTGCTTTTTTAGGATCACTCAATGTCCACAAGATGGTAAGTGTGGTTTACATTGGGAAGCCTTTAGTAATGGCTTCACTGTTCTCCTCAAATAGTTATTCAAAACAAAAGTTTTAAGCATTTGTGCAGTTTATTGATTAACACCACAAAAACTAAGAATTTCTCCAGTGTGGCTACTTTACTATGATGGACCTTGCCCTCGCCAAGATATCAGAGGTGAGTGTACCTGACGCTATCAGACCAAATAAGAGCAGCACCATGTCTAGCATCTCAAATTACGGATGCACTAAAATATAAATCACAAGACTAAAGGCTGGAGAAAGATCAGATAAAGCCTCGATTTTGGAGAATTTCTGGATTTTTGAATAGAAAATGTCTTCCCCACCCCTCTTCATAGAACCTGCCAATGATAATCGGAGACATCTTGAATCACACACGTCGATGCTTATCGTGCGATGTTGCGTAATCTAGAATGGGCCCAGTGCAGTACAAAAGTACATCTGCTCACCCCAGCGACAGTCACAGTGGGTGATTCTATCGCGAAATGTGTCGGGGCTCGTTCTGCCAGGGAGAAGAAAACTGAGGCAGCGCCAAACGTCATGGCTCTTTCGTGGTCAATTTCTTATTACCTGCTCACAGGTAAGTCTGTGTTGATCGAGGTGATGTGTTGATCATTATGTATTATGTATTATGTATCTGCACACACTCCACACAGTTGGTGGCTTTTCAAGTGCCGTCGCAATGATCGAGAAGGTGATCGAGGTATTTTAGAACGCACACGAAACAGTGCCAATTATCTTTGTCGAAACAACTATACTCCGTTAATAATACACGGTGTTAAGAAGCCCCAGGTTTAAGAAAAAACAGCCAACACCGCGGTAGGGCCCCCCACTGCACATTTCCCATCATCCCGAAATTTTACCCCGGGCACCCAAGGTCAGGCACCACGAGGCAACCAAGGCACCCACTCACCTTAGAGCCGAAGAGCACATTTCAAAGCGATCGATGAAACCCACACTTCAGACCCTCCAGGCCACGGGATATCCGGGATTTCGATTTCGGCCCGAGGTCAGGTCACGAGGCGACCCCCGGACAAAGCTGGAAAAGCTATTCAGATATAAACCACAAAAAGATGCAAAACCAGACTGCCAGAACAACGTTTTGCACACCCTTCACGGATCCCAGGGGTCATATTTGCCCTTGACTTTCCAAGGTCATCCAAGGTCACCAGAGGTCAAAAACAGTATTTTGACAATAACTTTGACCTAATTGAGCTAGAGCAGAAACAAACACCATCGTGTTTGTCTTGTCACTGGCTTTCATTTGATATACGGCAAGGTCACTTTTGACCTTTCGTGACCTCAGGTCATATTAGGTCACGAGGTGACCTCCGGCGGTCAAACCACTGGCGGGAGGTCTTTACGTTCCACATAGCGGAAAAAGTACTGGCAATTGCTATCAAATGTACTTTACCAGGCCTCAATAGCTCCAATGATATAAGAGTTATGCCCAGTTTGCTTAATCATTGCATATTTGAGTGAAAATAGCCGATCTTGACCTAATTGACCTCTGAGGTCAAACCATTGACCTGAGCACTAAAACATGCGAAGTAATTTCTACTGAATTCACGCGAGCTTTCTATTGCATTTTGCAGATTTGCGCTAACGCCCATATTTTCGGAGTTAGAGGGGGCCATCGATGGCCCCCCCGGTGGGGCGAAGGTGGCGCCGACCCCGGTGGGGCGCGGGTTAAACCAACTAGATAAAAAAGGAAGAAACTGGCATCTTACCTGCGGCTCATGTAAATATCCTTCCAGCGCGATCTCGGTAAAGGTCCTTGTTGACGTTCCCGTCTAGATAACTGGAACTTGCCTTCACGGTTGATATGGCAGACCAAACCAGGCTATGACATGCCAGCGGATACCCCATTCATGTATTGTACAATGTAGAGACATCGAGCACTTACTGGTCTGAGCTGTGACTGACGTATACAAAAAACGATTCGGCAATCCGTGAGGCAGCCTTCACTTTTTGGTTTCATTTAGGTTGTCGTCCCAACTCTACACTTCTAGTTTTGAGATACTGGATGTGGCATTACATTCAGCGTCTAGCCCTGTGCAATAGTTCACGAACACTGGGCTTCTGATGACCAGTCTTCTGAGTGGATGGACTGGCAAAACGTGTTGGTACCAGGTAACTAATCACTGATTGGCGTTGCTCTCTCGGTGTGGGTTCTGGGATAGTTGTTTTTGTCAAATATTGAAGACGTGGTAAAGTACATGTCGCTACAGTTCTGTTCAAGAGGTTTAGTTTTGTTTTCTTTGATCAATTAAAATATATCGTTGCAATAATTAGCTATAATAGTTTGCCTACATTACCAAAAAATCATCGACATTTCTCACAAGTAGACATACAAATAAGAAACTTCGAAATCCAAGGTGCGATGAAAATTAAGATATGATAATTTATCGGGTTGAAAAGAATGCAAACTGACGCCACAGTGCGCACAGGTTTACAATAGCTTGTATCTTATGACCCTGGGGCGGGGGATGGCGGGTCGGAGGGCAAACACGCGATAGTTTCACCGCTCTCAAGTGCCGACATTGTGACCGGGAGGTTATGGTGAAGTGGTGCATCCGATAACACTGACGATGTACTGGGCAAACGACGACCTTGCTGTGTGCACGTGCCTGGTGACCCCACCGGGGCATGGGGTACGGCCAGTTGATGGTTTTATTTCCAGTTTCTGGTCGTCTTACATCAGGTTATGAATATTGGCAGACATTTCACTTTGCAGTTCAAGTCACCTTAACGAAAAAAAGGTATTTTTCCCACCAGTGACGGCGGAACGTCCGAATTTAAGGGGAGGGGTGCACCATGAGATTTTCAGCCCATTTTTTTCCAGTCAACGCCAAAAGGTTAGTGATAAAATTTCTGATTTAAGGGGGGCACAGCGCCTCGATACACCCCCCCAGTTCTGCCGCCAGTGATTCCCACAAAATATCAAACATCAGCTTATACAGTTATGCGATCCAGCCAGGCTGAAGCCTGCCGACTTATAAAGGTGCCTATTCATACTTCTCAAACATACTATCATATTTAATTTTACAGCTATGATTGAAGGGCTTAATTTTCATTCCTAGCTCAGAGCTCCTCCCTTGTTGCAGGAAAACCCGGACAAAAAAATCAAAATCAGAATGAAAATTAAAAAATCAGAATGAAACAGGGGTTTGGATTTATATTGATACAGGTTTGCCTGGGCAACTCTAATGAAATTTCAAAGTAGTATTAACATATCCCTTAAAGGTAATGTTTTTCATTTCAGGGATGTTTGATTGACTTTTTGCTCTTCATCAGGCAAGTTAGAAGGCTTAACACTCTTTATACCTTTAGTGTTTTATTTTGCCTTTTACCTTGTATTAGGCTGGTCATTGACATTGTCTCAAATTTGGATACCCCCGATCGTTTTCCAAAATTCATGCCACTGTAAAAAAACTATCTCGAACAAGTTGACCATCGGAGAAGTGGCTTAGCGTGACGTCCCAAGAAAGTTTCGAAACATGTCTTCCAATACTTTTCTTATATACGCTCTTCTACAAATACGTTGTCACTGACACCCAAAATACATCTTGTAAATTTCCACACTGAAATTAAGTTATCGCAAGAACATTATTGTGAATTAAATGCATGACAGGCACTGAAAGCATTGTTTGCCGAAGTTAAATGCTGATGTGGGATGTAGCATAGCAGCCATTCAGACGTTCCCACCGGTGAGGTTTGGTCCGCAGGGCTGAGCGGGGCGCTGCTGGTACTAGCGGTGGACTTCCTGCGGAGACCGCGCAGTCGTTTCATCAGCTGGGGACACGCCCTGGTGCTGTACCTGGTGAAGCTGGCGGCACTGCTGATCGGTGTCCTCAAGTGGCGGCAGTACGTCAGCGACTCCAAACGGCTGGAGAAGGTAGGGCAGTAGTCAGTCCCTGCGCTGTAACACGGGTGGCCATTCAAATACCGACTGTCTGTAACCCGACTCTGATAAGGAAACTCTCCCAAAACTACCTGTAGGTACAAGGTTTAAACAAATGTAACTATTTTTTAAATGCGAATAGAGCCTGTATGAGTGCTGGCGAAGCTTATTCAATTTATTGACCCCAAGTTGATAATTGATTATGTATACGTCCCATTGGTGCAAGAACGCAAAGAAACGTGGACTAGTGTTAGAGTGTGTTTTGTTTCATATCAATGGTTGAAAGCCCGCCTTTCAGGTTGCAAATCAATCAGGCTTTTTTGTGTCTGACAGCTACCTGGAAAATAAACGAGAGGCACCAACGTTCTTAAGCGTTAACCGTTTTAATTGATGACATCTGAATGATTCAAGTTCTTACCGCCAATAACTCCGGTATATCCTCAAACCTGGAACAATAGTAGAAAAATGCAGATATTACGATCAGATATTCTGATGCGCAAATCAGTAACATTAAGTATTCAACCTTTACATCGTGTCAACGCATTTGAACATATCCCATTCGTGGACAAAAAAACTGCAAACCAGACTGGATTTACCACAGTTGATCCAGACTGGATCTGGAACTTCAGACCTGGGATATTTGGACCCATTTAGCTTGGATGTTATTCCTCACTTCGAAATGGGCAGTTAGCCCACACCGTGCCTCAAGGCATATACCTAAGCTGTTTTTGGAAGGCGCAATCTTTGCAACCAGTGAATGTTTATTTCCTATCCTAACAAAAAGCTATGACACCATGTTGTTATTTCCGTCAAAATTTTACTGTTTCGCCCAATAGGTACTATTTGCCTTTCGCCTTTTTTCAGGACCGGATATGATCATTAATAGAAAGGGTGGTTACAGCTCCTAAATTCAGAACACTAATCTTAGATTCGCATCACTTAACGTGAATGCACTCCTCACACGATTGGTGCAGGGGACGCCAAGTTAAGCAGGGTTGTTACATGGCTGAAAAAAACTTAGATACGACGTCCACTTTTACAGGAATTCCACAGTACAGAGGCCAACGAAATATGCCGTCCTTCTTAGAATCGATGAAATTGTCTGCTACACTGGCACAGCAAGCTCATTGCATTGATTGCATTGATATGACCGAGGCAGTGGCTCAGTGGTAACGAGTAGAGCTTCCATGCCACTGTCCTAACCTTAAAACCCGAGCGGGAGTACTGAATGAGGACTTTCTGATCCCCAACATACTTTTTCAATAGGGTGAAACTTGACGACGCCAAATAATCTCAACATTTGGTGCGTCCTAAAGCCTCAGGTTTTTCTGCATTTATATGGTTTTAGGAATGAAATTAGGTTATGCTTTTACCCAGTCAGGGAGAGTTTATTTTCATCAGCACAAGTAACAAGTATGCTGCAGCAGATATTTTATTTCATCCCTGGTGAAGCCTTAGCAGCAAGAGCTTTTGTTAGCGGGACGCAGAAAACATTGATTGAGTCCAATGCTACAAAATTCGGGTGTATAGATTCTGCTTAAAAATGCGATGTGTTACGACCAGCCAATGATTGAATCAACAACAAACCCTGTAAATTCATCCGTATGAACTTTCACAGAAAAAAACTGCATTATATTAGCCCATGTCTTCTCACTCTACGCGTCATACATGCAAGTCAAGTACAACGTCGACCCTGAGAAGACACGTGACTTATCTGCAGGTTCAGGAGCAGTTTGTGCTGGAGCAGATCAGAGCCCACGCCGACACCGCCTACGGCCGGGACCACAACTTCTCCAGCATCGGCTCCCTGGAGGAGTTCCGGCGCTCCCAGCCCCTAACTACCTACACCGACTACGAACCCTACATCCAACGCACGGAAAAGGGAGACTACGCCGCCATGTTTGGCGACGGAAAACCTCCGCAAATGTTCGGCTGCTCATCTGGCACCACGGGGAAGAGTAAGAAGATCCCGGTCTCGTCTCAGGCCCTGGCCGCGTTCGGTCCGATCCGGCTGGGCGTGCTGTACGGTAGTCACGCCGACCTGCTGGCCGTCGACCCGCTGCTGATGCTGACCACCTTCTGCGCGCCCCGCTGGAGACACACGGAGGCGGGCGTCAGGATCGGCTCCGTCATGGCCTCCGTCATCGACATGAAGCTACTGCGGATGTCGCTGACGTTGCCGGAGGCCGCCCTGGATGTTGGCACCGAGGACGCGGCGCTGTACATCGGCCTGCTGTTTGGCCTGAGAGGACGCCGACGTGTCTGTCATGCAGGGATCGTTCGCGTCCAGCTTGTTTCAAATGCTGCAGTATCTGGAGAGCAACTGGAGGCAGATAGTGCAAGACCTGAGAAGAGGGAGTATCAGCGATGACGTTAAAATCGCGCACGATGTTCGACAGAAGCTGAGCGAAGTTTTGAAGCCTGAGCCGGCTCGGGCAGCTCAACTGGAACGAGAGTTCAGTAAAGGTATGTCTTATGCCAAGGCTGTGTCCTGTAGCAGTGTCCTTCAAAGAATTTGGTAGTGTTCCAAGCGTTTCAGAAGTGAGCTCACGTAAGTATTGTCGATTCTATAACCTTCATCGATGGCACTTTACATTTAAAATTAGTATGTTAGAATATTCAGGTGCTGTTATGTCAACAGACAGATAACCAATTTAATATATTGTACAATATCACATATAGTAATGATTATGTAACAATAGGTATAAGCGCGGGTGTAAGATGTACTCCAATTGTGTCACTCCTACAAAATAATACTTGCGCCTTTGATAAAAGTGCCTTTCTCTTGAATTGGTATCCCAGCTATCCTTGCAGGCATCATTTAGAGTCTGGCAGCCAAGAAGAATCGGATTCGTAACTTATCTAGACAATCATGGTAAATTTATAGTTTATTGCTTATCATATTATATTTTGTATATTTATATATATTCTATATTTATATATTCATTATCATATTATCACATCATTCGTGTAAAAAATACGGCAAACATTTTAACCCAGTGAATCCGGCTGGATCTCAGCTAAAATCCAACTGAACGCCAGATTCCGGTAAAATGACAAATCCGGCCGGAGCCAGAATCCACTGCGACTCTAGAAGGTATGTTCTATTTGGGAAGCTCCAAACCTGCGATGTCAGAAGAATACGTTACAAGCACTGTGTGTCATCTCTTACTCTCTTACAATGTGTCCGGCAGGGCTTGATGGGATCATCTCGCGAATCTTCCCGCGTCTGGGCGCCATCTTCTGCAACCACTCTGGCTCCTCGATGGGCGTATACCGACAGCGCTGCCTTCCCTACCTGGGCGGCGTGCCCCTCTATTCACGTGAGCTCTCCCCAGAACCTACTCAAGCTTCCTGGCGCGTGGCACCGGCCAATGTGAAGTTTCCTGGAGCGAAACAAAACAGTGTTGTCACAATTCATATTCCGCAGGTATTTCACTGCCTGAACGTTTGGGCAGCTTGGTGGTTTATACCTAAAATAATAATAATGGTAAGATTTGGGTTTTATCGACGCACCAACTGCCAGGGTTAATAGCATCGACAACTCTATCCCTTTTGGGAGGGTTTCTCATGAGTCTTATTGCTCCTTGCTGAGATAACCTGTCAGCATTTGAACCGGCGTCGGTCGCGTAAAAATTGCTAAAAGTGCAAAAAGTGCAAACAAGTAAAAAAGTGCAAACCACCAGGCGTTTCTTACCGGCGCAAAAAAAAACACATCTAATCGATGCTTCTATGTCACTGAAAGTAGTTTCAAAATCCCAGTTTCTGGTCGTACAGAACCGTGCTAGTTTTTTATCTTCGTGATAAAGGGTAATCTTCGTGGTAAGGGTAATTTTGAACCTACCTGGTTTGTAGCAGCTTGGTTTAGATCTTTGCTGACCTCTCACTAAACCAGCCTCCTGCACTTTACCCTCCTCGGTTAAACTCAGCTCACTAGTCTGATACACGCTTCATGACATCAGATATCCACGAGGACGAGCTTTAACCGATGACTGTTAGGTACCGTGAGAGTACGATCTAAAAAAGGTAATTCAAATCAGCTGTTTGATGTATTTTACTAGATGAAATTGGAAACAATGAGCCAGAAATATCTGTGGCGGCGGAAATACCTCGAAAAATAGGTAACTGTAAGTGTTTTGTTTGTATGACTTTACTAATGATGAAAATCATGCACATATATTTCACAAAACATATTTAAACGTCTCTGCATAAGTAAAGCCAACACGAATCATCATGGTAACCTGTCATGACTCCCCCATATTCCCGTCGTTGTGTTGCAGACATTTACGTTAGCACTGAGGGCCTGCTGGGGGTGAACGTGCGCGGGTACGACGAGCGGCCAGGGTACGCCATGCTGCCGCGCGCCACCTACATGGAGTTCCTGCCGGTGGACGAGGACGGCCAGCCGCTGCAGGACCAGGGGGCGCTGCAGGCCTCCGAGCTCCAGGTACGGCGCCGGGCTGGCTGGACAACCTGTTGCCCGGGCTGGTTAGCTGGTACATGGATGAGATCAGACGTCATCAATGTAGGGCATCCACTGTAAGCATAGGTTTGTAGAGGAAACACGACAAACACTGAGCAGCTCTTACAACGGATGGCCACAATGTCCTTACATATTCGAAACATTGAATATATATTTTGTGCCTGAAACTTAATCGTACCTTTCGAACTAATGAAATTAACACACACAGCCTCACACATTTTTGGGTAGATAAGGTGTTTTGAAAACATGAAGCCTGACCAATCTAAATGAGACCTTCAAATGATCGTACAGTACAGGAGGGATATAACAGCAGCCTTATAATCATCAGACGTTATATGACCTCTGGATAAAATTATACTTTCAGCCTGACGTCTATGTATGTGAAAGCGATAGAAGCTCACGTTAGATATAAAAGCCAGTATTTGCTAATCTGATGCATTAATTTCATCAGCTGGCGGCCCTCATTTTCTGCACACCCGCTCGAAGCTGTCGGTTAGCTCATCGGTGATATATGGGTCGTCTGAGCGCCC
Organism: Lepas anatifera; assembly: GCA_034440635.1. NCBI lineage: Eukaryota > Metazoa > Arthropoda > Thecostraca > Lepadidae > Lepas > Lepas anatifera. The sequence goes on along the minus strand of JAOTON010002020.1, from coordinate 369,255 downwards.
CCTTCACGTCAGTTGGTTCCTAGTTCCACTGTGAGGTGGTTTGGAAGCTAAAGAACCACCGAGAGTACTTGGTTTACATCCCCGTTGGGCGGAGATCACCCGCGTGGAGGTTCTCCGTACTTATCTGACGAATACTAGTTCTTAAAACATATCTCACAGATGTCATGTCTAGGAAATAGCTGGGAGAAGCTTGCACCTGCAGTCAATTGCAAGAACGTATTCCTATTGCATGACCTTATTCCTACGAATTTCCAGCGTGTTCCGCATAGGCTGCAGCAGGCAATGCCTGTTAATTTCCTCCGTCAGCATGCGAGACTTCTGAAGCTGTTCATTATCATAATGCAGTGTTTGTATTTGACAAAGCCTGGCTGCGTTGGCTATGTTTCGGCAGGCTGCAATGCGTCAAATATCTGATTTATGAAATTGTGCATGTGTGAAGTCCTGAGTGACTGTGAGCTGATGTTTGTTGTCAGGAGGGAGGGCGGTATGAGGTAGTTGTAACCAACAACTCCGGCTTCTACCGCTATCGACTCGGGGACATCATCGAAGTTGTGGGGTTCTTCAACCAAGTTCCGCTAATAGACTTCCTTTTCAGGTCAGTGCAGAGCGAACCTGGGTGGTCAGCTTTATGTTTTAATGGATTAAACTATCAATTGAAATGGACTCCCTTGTGTTTGGTTAGGTCAATTTTGCTAATGTACCTAACCTCTCATTACACTACCGTCCCTCTGCAATAAAAACATGCGATGTCTTGGTTGATTAATCATAACATGACATTTTGGGTTAACCTCAGGAATTCAGTTTTATTTAATTACATATATATAGTAAAGAACACACTAGCGCTTTCACGCCAATTCCGAGCAACTGAGAAAGGAAGTTTTTTAAGATCTGTTTTGCCATCACCCGTCTAATGCCCTCCCGATTATGCTAAATATCCGTTTGTATAAGCCTACTAAATATGCTACGTTACTAGAAAGGAAATAAATAAAAAGTGTTCCCAAAAGTATTTCCCTGTAAATTGGCTGCAACTGGAATTTGATACCCTTTCTTAGATAAGTGCGAATTCGGAGAGCCTTATCATTGATAAGGACTTTGAGAATCGTTATTGACACAAATTCTGCGAAATTAACCCTTCACGGCCTGGGAGGTCCGATCAGACCTCCATCGGTTTTTCACGAATGGTTTCGAGCCGATTTAAATGAGACGTGCATCGCTTTGAATACCTCTAGGATAATCGATTTTACAACCTATGATCTCAAAGGTTGGGACCAGGTCAGGTCAGGTCAACGAGTTACAACGTAATCTCCAAGTTCATGTCCTTAAAAGCTCATGCTGCATATTATTGCAATCCTTGGGTCAAGACCTACACATCGATTCCTTTTAGGCATTGTTCCCAAGTTCTAAGGGATTTCCTAAATGGGTCTACATTGGATTGGGTGGGGTTTTTGTACGAGACCCCGACTAGATCCCTGAATTGTTGTTAAATCGAGTTCGACGCGGCCGGGTGAGACAGGCACCTGTGAGTGCCTTCCAAAGACCCGCATGACTTTATCTTATCTTATCTTATCTATCTAATTTTGGCCCTCTGTGATCTTATGGGTCAAGGGATATGGCTCAAACTCGGCTCCAAGGATAGCAAGCCGCTTTCAACGCTTTTCAATTTGTTCCGCAACTTTTCCGGTTCCAGGGATCATAGAGGGGGATGTCCGATCGGGCTCGCCAGGCAGTGGTGTGTACGAAAAGAGCCCAGACGTTGCCGAGCTAAAAATTATACCTCATACAATTTATAACAAGGTAACTGGCATGATGTTCACAGCGGATGTATGTACACAGTGGGCATGCACCGACCTTATTGTCGTCCATTTACCAGCCACCAATGGCCACTGCAGACCACGGCCGCGATGTCGCCAGATCAGGCCAGATGCTGAACGTGCACATGGAGAAGATGACGGAGGCCAGCTTCACGCACGCGCTGCAGGCGGCCGCCGCGCGCTGGTCTGACGTCAGTCTGGACCACTTCGCAGCAGCCGAGGACGTGCTGGACACCGGGGGTCAGGGCAGCAGGAAAGGCCCGCCTCACTACCTGCTCTTTCTGGAGACCAGCGGGGGTGTACCCACTACCGAGCAGAGCGCACAGGTGGGCTGCAACTGTGCCGAGCTGGAATCCTGAGGCTGAGTTTTAACTATTCGGGTATTATTGGAGCTGATTCTGATGGAGCTTGAACCCCCCCCCAAAAAAAAAGACTGGCTTGGTATGGCAAAGTGAGTTACGCTTCTAGTAACCATGACAACGCTCCGTTTTGGTCGGCAGATTGACGAGCAGCTGTGCGCAGAACACTACGTGTACAAATCCTTCCGAGTCAAGGACGCCATCGGTCCAATGCGGGTAAGTCGCCATCCTCGGCAGCCCTCTGTGTAACTTGACGGATGTACATTTGCTAGATGACCCGGTCAATACAGACTTAAAAAACGCAGGACAGGCATGCTATTGAGATGGGAGTCTTGGCACATTTTGGTATTGATATCACTTCTGCATTTGAAATGACAGAATAACACCCATGCCCACGCTCGGCGTGGGCACGTGGGCGTGGGCACTCCTTCGAATAGAATGTTTTTGTTTCATCTCACATTGGCGGTGAATACTCCCACTATGATAAATGAAACTCAGCCCCCGAATTCCGTGGTGACGCTTCTTGCAAAGGAGCACAAGCCTACCCATATGGGTTTTTATATTCGCCAAGTGTACCTCCATATGATGATTGCCTTCCATCAATACTAAAGCGGGAGCAGTTTTCAGCTCCATGGAGCTGTAAGCCGGCACGACAAGCTGACTGCACTGATGTCTGCACGATTTCCGAGACAGTACTTGTTAGTGGCAATGGCACCTGGCATACATGCAAAACATGATGTATTTCAGTTCACTTTCCACATCGAAGAAAATGTGAGGCGTGCCCACGCTCGGCGTGTCTGTTGCAGGTGATATCTGTCGCCGCTGGAACGTTCCAGCAGTACCAGGCACACATCCTAGCCACCACTGGTGCGTTCGCCTCCCAGTTCAAGCAGCCGCGCGTTCTGCGGACGCCCGCCCAGGTGGAGTTCTTCATGCAGAGGAGACTAAGGCACGCCTAGACACGGCCTTGGTCGCACACTGATCCCTGGTGGAAGCAAGAGTGGGAGACGTGGACAGATAAACTTGTGCAGCAGCTGACGAAGACAAATCTACCATGCAAAGCTGGCTGGAAACAGTCCACTATGATAGCCGATACTTCGGTACAACTTACACAGATTTGCTAATCCAGTGTGAACAAATATTTACCTCAACCGTTTGTGTCTTTCAGTCGAACATTGGTTTTCTTTTCCTTTTCAAAAAAATATCCAGGAAACGATCTCTGACATTCGGCTTTGACAAAAGTTGTTCGTGTTCGTGTCCTTTACTATTGGTAGCAATAGCTACATTAGGCATGTTCCCTTTGGCAGGGGGAACCTGACAGAGTCACCTCATTGGATGCCTTGACGTAACGTGTTGCAGCAGCGTGGCGTTTTTTTTAACAGATGACCAATTAAAAATTATTCAGGCACAAAAAAGAGCATACGTATAATGATGTGAGCACTGTGGCTGACGAAAAGCGTCAAAAACAAGCTGGATGGGACGTATCACCCAATTTTTATCAGGAAATTATATCTATCCAACTATCTATTCACTTAGACTTGAGAAAAAAACATATGACGGGAATACTCATGGCTGTGAAAATAGGTTTAAAGCCGAATAATTGTTCGTTTCAGAGATTAAGTTTTCTGTCACAAGGGAGGCAAAGTTTCACTTACATCTTCCCTTTATCAGTTTTTTTGCCAACTGCGGCACCACACGAAACAGCCGAAAACTCGTTGGGTAGCAGTCACCTGACATATTTACTTTACCAATTTGCGAACCAACAGTCAATTTCGAACCAATTATTCTACCAATTAGCAATGGTTTAAATAATTTCTAGCCAACAAAGGATCCTTGAGCAGGGTGCTGCTCCAAGAACCTATTACATCATCATTACAAAATCAATGTTTTGCGTGATTCATTTCGTTATCGTGGAGGGACAATATCTTTCAGAAATTTACGTTACTAAGGAAAAATTACAGCGACAATGTACACATTGTACACATTGTATCGTGCATAAGCAAGGGTAGAGAAAAAGAGCGACGAGTCGATTATTTCTATATAACCTCACACATCATGGTTATCATAATCATCTTGGGTGGCTTAGTGGCTTCCTCGCCTGTTTCTAGATTGGGATGTTTTGGTTTAATGTGAGTTCACACCCCATGGCGGGAGTACGCCTCCTGTATCCTAAACGCCCACGCAAATAATCCCTGTACTTGGGTAAGTATGCCTGCTGGAAGTGGCCCTAATAAAACAATAAAACCAGTGTCTTGCGGTCAGTGTCATACAGCAGGCGGTGTACCGGCCGCTCTTCGTGCCTTCATGGTGGCACAGACGCCGTATAGGACAACACAATAACAGTATATGACGTCTTTGATAGTGCACACATGTATATTTGGTAATACAAAAACATTGTATGCGAGTCCCTGTGATGTTTTTATATAGGAATGACGACGTTTGACTCTTTCAGGCTGCACTGTCGCGTCCTTTCAAGTCTACGACTCATCGGAATGGACCCACTCGCAATATTCACACAAAATGTCGTAAACCATTTAAAGTTATTAATTTCCTACGAATAAATAGAATCGGTAATAATAATAAGATCGATTACATCGATAGCGATAACGGGATCGATGGAATCGATAACGATAACGGAATCGATATTATCGATCATGATAACAGGATCGACAGAAGAGCGCACCCTCTGCAGTGTTCGCTCTTTTGTCTCTGCAATTCAGCACGAACATTGGGAATGCCGTTTTTAGGTCTCAACTTGAGTATATTTGAGACTCTGGTTCTAAGCATCTCATGCTTTAACTCTTTTGGTGCGGGGATGACAGCATGTGTTAGTATCAGTGCATAATTGGCATCTGAATCAAACCCGCTGTAGCTAGACACACCTATAGAAGACCAATGCACCACACGGGGTGGATCCAGGGGTGCAATCAGGGCATGGAGCACCAAAGTGGCCACAGCTACCCAATCTTAGCCGATATTGGTGATTTCTCTTGAACAGTACGTTCATAGACTATCTTACCGCAATTTTCCTAGTTTATATCTTCTTTCGAAATATCATTTTTCCTCGGTCAAAATACTGTTTGTCAGCGCTGTGAGACACCTTTCTTTCTCCATTCTGAAGGCAGTTCTAATTTTCCGGTCAGTGCATGCCTTTCAAAACTTTGGTGAAAATAGGTTTTTCCTGTATTCTAAAGGTATGTCTCCTTAATTAAAGCAGGTGATTGCCATTTTACGCTTGAGCCATGTCCTTCCCCTGCATCCTTGAACCATCAACAGCTCTGTCGAACGCATGCCAGCGATATGTAATGTCTAACGTCGTGGGTTGCCGTGGGTCCCAGCAGCTCTCCCTGGCCTGAACTGGCAGGTGCAGAGACGCCGGGAGAGTTCAACGCCCGGCTCCGCCTCGGGGGCCTAACACCGCCGCCGCCGCTCGGACGGGCCCAAGCAAAACGGGCGTAACCCCGCCGTCGTGCAGTCCCTTCTCCCGATGCGGGTTCGGGTAGACAAGAAAATTTGTTTGAAAATCATAAGTAGCCTTTTGGATTGATCCTTAGTTGGTCTTGAGGTGCTCATCTACTGTTCTTTGCTGTGTAGATTCTTCGTGTGCGTTAGAAGGTTTTGGCTGTGAGCCAGTCAGACCGCCGCAGGGTCAGCAGCAGGCTGCCGCGATCTCTAGGAGAGCACACGCAGCAGAGCAGATCAGCGTAGAGTGACGTGAGGGTCAGACACCATGGCGACTCCCAGACATCGCTGGCTTCTCCTTGCAATGGTGGCTACATTGCTCGGGTAAGACTAACTGCTCGCGGAGTACAGGGCAGTGACGGAACCAGTACTCTGGTGAGGGGGAGCGGCGAAGCCTCTGGGCGGCGCCACACACTACCTGGAGGTGCCTTTTGTACATTCCGAGAGCCCCATCCCGACACGAGTTATTGATGTTTTTAAGGGGTGGGCGTTTTTCAGGACTCTTACTGGGAAGTGGCGGAGGATATTTGGCTCAAGAGGCGCCGCCATCTGGAGAGAGGCGACAGAATAGTCATGCGGAGGTCTGCTTTGGCAGTGGACTTCCGAAAAACAATCGGAAAATTCCGGAAAACAGGGTTGGAATCACCCCAGGGGAAACTATCCCAAGTCTGCATCCACAATGTCACTGCATGTCTCTGAGCAGTGCACCGGAGCCCAATGCTCCACCGAGCTACCGGGTGGTTTGTAGTGATGTTCATGCCCTTTTGAATGTACTTCATCTTAAGCATATTTACCTTGCAGTTACCTTTACCCCTGCTGAGACGCGTATCATTGTAAACATTCATATGAACTCTTGTTTTTTCTGTATTACTGCATCTGTAATTGTGAGTAATATGCTATTGCTGATCTAAGTGAATAAATAAAACGAAATGAAGAGTCATAAATTCCTCGTATTTGCCCCAACTTCACCTGATCTCATTCGGAATCGATCAATCGGAATTTGATCAGTGTGAACATAACGAAAACAGGGCTACGGGTGAGCCAGCCAGAAAGGAATCATATCTGGACAGATTTCAATACAAACAGGTCTAAATTTCGAACAAGTTTAAGCTGTTATGACCGTACGCGAGACGTTTCGGAAGCTATTTGCCATTAGCTTTCGGCGGCGGGCAGGGTCCAACTGGTCTGATCTGACGCCTGTTTCAGTCTTGCCACAGCAGACACCGTCTCGGACCGGGAAGTGCTGGACGAGCTGCTCTCGCTGCTCTCTCCCACACGCGCCACCGCCACCTGCCGGCGCAAGCTGACCTTCGGCGGCGACTGCGACTGCAACTTCAGGGACACGCCTGACCTCGATATCCAAAACATCCCGTTCGACAAGCACATGTACGGCCGCAGGCGGGTCTGCATCGACGACGGGTACGTGTGGAGGAACCGGTGCCGCGTGCTCTCGCTTCAGGCAGACCGCTACAGCGGCGACCCCGAGACGCTCCGCAAGGCCTTCCTTCAGTTTGGCTGCAGCGAAAAAGACCTGACGTTCATCGACGGCGAGAGGGAGTTCGCCAAGTACAAGAACCCGGGGGATTTCTCGCTGAAGGCTCTGTATAAGAAGCTAGGCGTGAAGTCGGTGGACCTGCTGGACGTATCGGTGCCGGAGAAGGAAGCCGCCATCCTAGCCGACCTCATCCGGCCTGGGAAGCCCCGCATCTCGGCGCGACAGCTGACCTGGACCGTGGTGCTGGACGCTGACGAGACAATGGGCGAACCTGGCTCCAGCTTCACCATGCAGTTGGCGAAGGACACCATCGATCTGCTGAAGGCCGTGGAGGCCGCTGGCTACACCATGCTGTCCTCCAAGGCCAACCCCAAGTGCGTGGTCGCGGTGAAGGAGGAGCATGGACTGTGCGTGCCCGTCTTCGTCGATGTCACTTGGATGAAGCTGACCAAGTAGCTGATTCAGCTCCTGTCAGGGTGTCCTGGGTGGCGATCGAAGCAGCGAGGATGTGCCATGAGTAGATATGGAGTGTTGTGCAGGAGAAACAGGCGTGTTGTTTCGTTTTTTCTAGTGCCATCTCCACTCAGCTTCAGAGAACTCGCCTTGCCGGAAGGCCTCGAAAAGAACAGCACCCTGGTGTAGCACGTCTGTGATACTTTCAACGCACTGAGAGTTAGCGGAAGCCTCGGGCATTATATGCCTGCACCTCCCTGACAATTAGGGCGCCGTTAAATCTGTACCATAATTGGATTAGGCTGAGTTTAAGCCTCGTTTATTGTAGTATGTTTGTACATTACAGGCTGTCCAATAAGAATCTTCCCATCCCTCGGGTAGTGAGTTGTCCAGTATAAGAAGCCTGGGCGACCTATGTCAAATCAATAATCACAATCATCTTCGCTCGGGGGACTTAAATCGCCAGCGACGATTATTAGATATGAAACTTACAAAATTTTACAATCCTGGACCCCTCAGCACCATACCATATGTAGAACGTATTAGACAGATTATACATGGTTCGAGGTTGTTTTACTTATGCAATACAATGCACAGAAGAGATGACTTGAAGTAGTAGAACGGGAGGAGTGAGGGCCGGGTGTAGGTTGTTGCCAACGTCGTAGAAAATGTCGTTTTGGATGCTGTTGAGTGACGTTGTTGACGTTGTTGACGTGACGTTGCTTGTTGTGTTTTTCTATTTGGAAAAAAAGTTTTATCTTGCGAGTTATATATGTTTTGGGAGATTTGGAAGCCTTGTTTGCAGTGTAGGGTAGATCAGCATCTACGGCCACGCAGTGCCCATCTTTCAAAGTATTTACCTCCTCCTCTTATGCAACGCGGCGGAAAAAATACTACAAAAAAGCGTGGGCATTTCATCCTCCGTGTCCAGCAAGAGATAGATGGCGATATGGTTGTCGTGAATGCCTTTCCCCTGGACGTTTAGTCCATTGCGTAAATATCCTACCCTGGATGCAGATAACCAATATAGTGTAGGCCACCAGGCTTTACGACCCACCAACCGCTGAGTTCATATGGAGTCGTTAACTCTTACCCTGTTGGAAAGCCATGTTGATATCTGAAAGTTCTTGTTCAGTATACCCCCGGGTCAGCGGCGTGAAAGCCCAGCGCGCGACCACCGCACCACGGCATCTGCAGGTGACTCGCCTTCCATGCGAGGCTGTGCAGGACTAAATTTATTGTTCAGTCCAAGTTTTGCTGATATTGTTTTTAGAGGAATTTGGTTGGTGTGGGAGGTAAAAAAAACATTTTTTTTGGATCCGGATCTCACACTGAACACATAGCTCTAAGGTAAAAGGGAGACTGTGACTAGCTAAAGAATAATACTTTTTTGCATTCACACCACTAGACCAAAATATGTTTTCATCTGGTCTGAAATAGAGTGCAGAACTAGATCAAAGGTTTACCGGACCGCAGGTCAAGGAAATAACCCAGTATGTCATCAAGCACAGCCATGCTATACATCAAAAGGCTCACAGCGATAAGTCAAGCATGGTGACTGGAAGGTAATCTAATCAATCATTCAGTCGAAATTTTTTGGCTGAACTGTCAAATATCTGTGAAAATACACATGAATGGCTTCAAACCCGTTATCCTCAGATAACCGATCAGAAGTACCAGGCCAAATAACGGAACTCATGTTTAAATTTTCCAGCTAATATGAGACGTATGTATCAAAATACAAATATTTTAACATTTTCCCGTGCCCTACAATGGAGAGTTCGCAGATCAAACCTGAGCTTAGGTCACAGATGGACAAGTTCCCAACAGAATCTTAGCCTCATGGCACACAAAATGTTTTAATCATTCAGATTAAATTCAAAGAAGCAGTGTATGCTTAATTTTTTGGAGAAGAGACCACTTAACTGGATTCGTGATCTGCCATGGCATGGCTTGAAATCCAGAGGAAAGATTCCAAAAGGACCCAGGAATGGTTTTACCACGTATGTACGTATGCCAGTACTAAGCTCCGTTATTTTCCAGCCAACTCAGAAAACCTTAGAGGGGGGAGGGGTCAAATGGTAGTTCCAGACTGGGGCCAAGGTTAACCATACACGACACAATACCAAGCAAAGAAGAATGCTCTGCCCGAACGTGATGGCCGTTTTCTGTCAAAGCCTCACAAGCAGGTCAGGGCGACCGGAATAATGCGCAATCAAAAACATTGTGCAGTTCCACCTCCCAGTCGACAGTCAGAAACACACCGACATTTCACATCAAACATGTTTATTGGTACACGGTTAGCACGTGAAAATGCTGTCGCGTTTGACCGCCGTGCAGCTGTGACCAGCCTTCCACGTGATCCGTTGATAAGTCACCCTACACTAGATGCACGGCACGCTCTGTACAAAAATACCAACAGCCCGCCGGCAGGCGGCCCGACGGACGCGCCCGTCACTTTGGCAGGGTCCTCTCCATGGAAGCATCACGCAAACAAAATAAATATGACCGGTTATCCGGTGCCGATATAATAGTCATCGATATTGTCACTGTGGCGATGTGTATGTATACCGGCAGCGGCCCGAGGTCGGAGCCGCATGGTCAGGTAGGGAAGGCGCTCAATAAGACATCAGAGTGGAGCCAGGTCACCATCGCCCTCACCAGAGGGCCAAGGCACACCCGCCGCGGGCACTTGCAGGGGGAATGCGTTACCGATGGATAGGGTAGCTAGACACGGCCGCATACACACATGCAGGACTGGGGGGCACAAGGCAGGGCGGTCGTGAGGGCCTACACACCCGGGGGATTATCTGCACATGATCGGGAAGCGACAGCGCTTCTCTGGAGTCGGCCCGCAGCAGACTGCTCACACTGGATACCAGTGCTCACAGTTCAGTCTGGGGCCGCTCCTGCTTCTGTATATCACATCCTATCACCGTTTTACGGACGCGCTATTACGGTTTACATTTCGCCGATCCGACTCGGGTCTCCAGCTCTGCCCAGGCACCAAGACATGCGATTATGGAATGCTTTCAACGCTAGGCAAAAATACAGCTCAAACTCGGTAGATGCGCATAAACGGAGTACTTTTCCGTTGTTTTTCTTTCAGCGGAGCCGCACACAGCCACTGACCCCGATAATTCATTCCAGTGTACGCAAATGGAACACTGTCGAAAGGGAACTAAATCTAGTCAAAACGGAGCAGGGCGGGGTGGGCAAAACAGTCTATCTAAGTCACTCACAACAAAATAAGGGCTTCATGGAAGTCCCGTCTATCGCCGCGCCCCTTAAGTCGCTCCACCATATATAGATCTGTATCACAATGGTCGTATGAGAGTGCGGCTTCGCCGGCATAATAGCTCAGTACCGACACTGAACAGTCCCACCCATGCTGTCAGACCGACACTGAACAGCCCCACCCCTGCTGTCAGACCGAAACTGAACAGCCCCACTCCTGCTGTCAGATGGACACTGAACAGCCCCAACCCTGCTGTCAGACCGGCACTGAACAGCCCCACCCCTGTTGTCAGACCGACACTGAACAGCCCCAACCCTGCTGTCAGACCGACACTGAACAGCCCCACCCCTGCTGTCAGACCGACACTGAACAGCCCCACTCCTGCTGTCAGACCGACACTGAACAGCCCCACTCCTGCTGTCAGGCCGGCACTGAACAGCCCCACCCATGCTGTCAGGCCGACACTGAACAGTCCCACCCCTGCTGTCAGATCGGCACTGAACAGTCCCACCCCTGCTGTCAGACCGACACTGAACAGCCCCACTCCCGTTGTCAGATCAGTACTGAACAGCTCCACCCCTGCTGTCAGATCAGTACTGAACAGACCCACTCCTGCTGTCAGACCGACACTGAACAGCCCCAACACTGCTGTCAGATCGGCACTGAACAGTCCCACCCCTGCTTTCAGACCGACACTGAAAAGTCCCACCCCTGTTGTCAGACCGAAACTGAACAGCCCCACTCCTGTTGTCAGATCAGTACTGAACAGCCCCACCCCTGCTGTCAGATCAGTACTGAACAGCCCCACCCATGCTGTCAGACCGACACTGAACAGTCCCACCCCTGCTGTCAGATCGGCACTGAACAGTCCCACCCCTGCTGTCAGACCGACACTGAACAGCCCCACTCCTGTTGTCAGATCAGTACTGAACAGCCCCACCCATGCTGTCAGACCGATACTGAACAGCCCCAACCCTGCTGTCAGACCGACACTGAACAGTCCCACCCCTGCTGTCAGACCGACACTGAACAGCCCCACTCCTGTTGTCAGATCAGAACTGAACAGCCCCACCCATGCTGTCAGACCGATACTGAACAGCCCCAACCCTGCTGTCAGACCGACACTGAACAGTCCCACCCCTGCTGTCAGACCGACACTGAACAGCCCCACCCATGCTGTCAGACCGACACTGAACAGCCCCACCTCTACTGTCAGACCGACACTAAACAGCCCCACCCCTACTGTCAGACCGGTACTGAACAGCCCCACTCCTGCTGTCAGACCGGCATTGTGCTGCGGAGTGGGCTCCAATCCAGCGACGGCTCTTCGATTTGAACATGTTGCCCCCTCCCCCTCCCACTTATTCTGCCGCTACACTTCAGGCTCTAAAACACCCATGACGGCATGTAAACAGCGCAAAAGGATGGCAGACACACATAAATCGATAAGCACAGTAACTGAATGCGACACAAAAACTAAATTGGATCAAACACAGGGGTAGCAGAGAAAACAACAGATCACCCATTATTTCGATGACTTGTTTATTTATGACAGTGGCCTGGAACTCGGCACAGTGCAACCGATAGTGCTATCATCCGTGCCAAATGCAGAACTCCAATGACACAGGGTGGCCACACTTTACGAAGAGAAAATCCAAACGTGGAAAACATCGCTGCAAGAACGCTAGTTTCTCATTTCACCTTTGTACTGTAGCACACACTATGGGAGCTTTCTGGAAAGCTGCAGCGGACCGAGACTGGACTGGGGACAGGAGCTGGTGACGTTAGCGGACCAAGACTGGACTGGGGACGGGAGTTGGTGACGTCAGCGGACCGAGACTGGACTGGGGACGGGAGCTGATGACGTCAGCAGACCGGGAATGGACTGGGGACGGGAGCTGATGACGTCAGCGAACCGAGACTGGACTGGGGACGGGAGCTGATGACGTCAGCGGACCGAGACTGGACTGGGGACGGGAGCCAACGTCACAGCTAAGACGCCAGTGCTTCTATGTGACGTCACGGTCAGACGCCAGTGCTCCTGCGTGACGTCACGGTCAGACGCCAGTGTTCCTGCGTGACGTCACGGTCTCAGACACCCGTGCTCCTGTGTGACGTCACGGTCTCAGACACCCGTGCTTCTGTGTGACGTCACGGTCAGACGCCCGTGCTTCTGTGTGACGTCACAGTCAGACGCCCGTGCTTCTGTGCATGTCCTGCAGGCGGCGGGTGGTCTCTCGGATGTAGTAGACCAGCTCTAGCAGCGTGCTGGTGGCCAGCAAGCCCCCCATCGTCCGGTCCATCTCCGCGAAAAACTCACCTGCCACAGACAGCCACAGGTTGTGAGTTATCACGAACACGTGCATAGACCCCCTTTCGAAGCTTACACGAATTCCGTCTTCGAATTTTTCGGTTCTCTAGCGTTAAAACTAGTCAAAATACAAAATCATTAAAACTAGTCAAAAATACCCGAGAGGCTGTTGCAAGGCCTTGAAGAAACACAAATACCTGGCAGGTGGAGTGGCAGTTTTTCGACAATCATAAAATAATGAATTGAAATTATGCAGTTACCTAATGGTGTCCACTAAATTTTCTTAAGGCAGCTACTCCCAAAATAGAAAGCTCCTCAAAAGCGTCAGTCATTTGTTTTCTACTGAATTAAAGGTCCTCAACACTTCGCGTCAGCTAGGTAATAATTGCTCAGTAAAAGGAACTAGTTACTCCAATTAACAGTTTATTTCTCGTAGCGACATATTCTAGCCGCTTGATGTTTAGCAATAATGCATCCTGGGTCAATATATTGAGGTCACAACAGGTCACACCGAATCAGGCCACGCCCTCAAAGGCCCTAACAGTGGCGGGACTGGACCGGTTGTTGGGGAGGGGGCAGATACTCTGGGTCTGGTGGTGGGCGGTACTTCAGTGACATTCAGGGGCAGGTACCCAGGGTCTGGAGGTGGGCGGTACTTCAGTGACACTCTTGTTCGGCCGCTGGGCGGTACTGAGCCACTGACCTGTGTCGGGAGTCGGCTGCATCAGCTGCTCAGCCTGCTCCCAGTAGTCCAGCCAGTCGCGCAGGTGGGTCTGGGTGTCGTTGCACTTGAGCATCAGCCGAAACAGCTCGCGTGGCACCACGTAACTCCTGCCGTCCGGGGTCAGCGACTCCTGCAGCATCTGCCGACACCGGCACCGACGGGTCAGCAAGAAGCTCGGCATCAGAAGCTCAGCACCAGCAGCTCAGCACCAGTAGATCAGCATCAGAAGCTCAGCATCAGAAGCTCAGCACCAGAAGCTCAGCATCAGAGGCTCAGCATCAGAAGCTCAGCACCAGAGGCTCAGCATCAGAAGCTCAGCACCAGAGGCTCAGCACCAGAGGCTCAGCATCAGAAGCTCAGCACCAGGTAGCTCAGCACCAGAAGCTCAGCACCAGAAGCTCAGCACCAGAAGCTCAGCATCAGAAACTCAGCACCAGAAGCTCAGCACCAGAGGCTCAGCACCAGCAGCTATCACGGACGCAGCACGAGCCTTGGTCATCTACAGCCAACAGGATCTGGCCTAACTCCACTAGTGGGTCCGAATTTAACTCGACTTAAAATATTCCTCCAAAAAGAAAACGACACAGATGTCAAGAATTCAGAAAACATCAAACCTCAATGCAAGATTTAAGGAAAAACAATTTCAGTTTCTACTCCCCTCACTATAAGTTTCAGAGGATTGCCGTTTGGACCGCCTCACACACGTTCCCTGACCTGGTTTTTGAAGTCCATGATCTGGCGCTGGGCCTTCTTGTGTTCGGCCTCCTTCAGCTTGAACATGCGCAGGTAGATGAGGCCCTGGCACCGCAGCAGCAGTGTCTGCAGTTTGTGGTCGATGTGGGACGGACGCTTGCCCTGTTTGCGGTAGGTAGCGTACGAGAGCCGCAGAATGTCCCTGCACGGCGGCAGAGGTCTCTGAGGTGCATCCACGCGGGGAGCTAAGGTCTGGACACACGACATGAGTAGGGCTCGGGCGTACGGCCCTTTCAGGTGGGGAGGGGTTGGATGGCTACCAAAACATTAATGTGTACGGGCGAAGCCTGGAGAGAAAAATAATTTTGGGCTTATCGACGCACCAACTGCCAGGGCATAGGCGTCGCCAACTCTTCCCTGTTGGAAGGGTTTCCGGGAGCCAGCTTGCCCTTGTTCAGGAAGCCGCCGGGCCTGAACCCGGGTCGGCTGCGTGGAAGCCAGCTACGCTGACCACCCACTACCGCGCCCCCAAAGCCTGGAGAGGACTTAAACAACAAAAACAGCACACATTAAAGGGGCCCCGGTAGCTCAGTTGGTAGAGCGTTGGGCTCCGGCCCGCTGCTCAGAAGCATGCAGTGGCAGTGCATGTCCAGGCTTGGGATCGGTTCCCCTGACACGCTCCGGCGCTCAATCGTTTACCCGACGTACAGGTCGGCTGGAAACTGACTGGTGAGAGGGTGACCTGGGCGGGTCGGCCGTCCCTGTGCTTTGTGGGACGTAAAACTTTGGCTTCTAAATTAACCCTCCATTGAGGGAGTTGCTCGTTCGGGTGGTGGGGTCGGGGTCTCCGTGACAAGTCCCTTGATGACTTTAGTGAGACTCCGACTCCAGCAGCCTTACCAGGAACAACTTTAACAAAATTTATAAAAAAAAAATAAGTTCAATGGTAGACAAGTTGCCTGAGTTTGGCAACGGTTCATAAAAAGTATTATATGTCATCAAAGCTTTGCATACAAACGTTTTCAGGCAACGCCTTGACTACAGTGCACCTTACTTACACTCTGTGTTTCTGATTTCATTTTCAAATCGTACGCTTTGAGTGCACCCGACAAATCAAGTGATTATACCGTGGATGTGTCCATATGTACTGTTCATGCTGTATTTCAGATTTTATATCCTTGTTGCTACCATCTAAATTCTCCACATAAAGCCACCTTGGCTCTCGTCCCACTCACTTGATGAGTTTGAGCGTGTCGTTGAGCATTGCCAGCATGGCCTCCGCCTCGTCCGCCTCCTTCTCCATGGACAGCGCCGTCAGCAAGAAGTACAGGACCGCCTGCGTGTACCTGCGCCGTACACCGGATCTCAGTCAGTGGTACAGAGTACACTAAACCTCACTGCGTGATACAGCCACTGGCCCGAGTCTCAATCCATCGTTCGCAAACATTCAACACTCTGAATAAGTACAGAGTGGAGGTGGCGTCAGTCAACGACCAGCCAAACGAACAAGCCAAGTTTTACCCGTTAGATCAACGAGTGACTGACCATCAATGAACTCTGAGTCATGCGTTATTCACTGGTATGTACACTGGCGAAGGACTCTATCTCTGAAAATTGTTACCAACATAGTGACCCTCAGCGATTTCTCTGCTGACCTGATACTGATCTAATGACCTTGGTCAGAGCAGATCGCCGAAATCAGTACTGACCTGATGACCTTGAGAGTGAGGTCATGCTCGTTGTCGGCGGCCCGTTTTAGGCGGCGCGCTTGTTTCAGATACTGGTCACCACTGTAAGTACCCGGGGTCACCGTTAGATGGCAGCGTCTACAGATGTCTACAGTGTCTCTAGGGTGACTACAGACCGAGTGAACGAGTCAGGTCGTTAACCAAATCACTCATTCGACTCGAGTAGTGAGTTGAGTTGAAAATTTAGACAAGGAGTTGAGTTGAGTTGAGTCGGTGCACAACATGTCCATGAGTTGAGTTGAGTTGAGTTGAAGACAGTGAGTCAAATGAGTTACAAAAAGTGGCTCAACAGGTAAACATGAAGTAAAGTGTTTGAATTGCCTACCTGTTGGAAGCCTCCTTAACCTCCTTTAAATAACGTTTCCTTCCAGCGTTTCAATTGTTTAAATCAAAGTTTCAATTTGTCTCAATATATCAAGAATGCTGCAGTTCAATTGCTTACTTTAAAGGCCTATCCTGATCCGGTCAGAAGAAATCCCTAGACACAAATAATACACACTCAAAAATTAAACAGGTTCCTATCACTGGCCTTGTCTAAAACATTGAAGTGGAATGCACTACAAAATACATTTAAATCTCCAAAAAGCATCCTCTCAATATTACAACATTACTTCACTCAACCCCTACAACAACACACGTCGTTGCGGTTTGTTGCATCAGTAGTCGTCGACTGAGAATAGTGCGCGCCATTGCTGCTTGACAAGCTTGGGTAGCTCCAGGCAAAATGTAGTGCACGATAATTTATACAGTGATGCAAATATTTGTCTAGCTATATAGATATTGTTTCTGTGTCTCGAATGCGCCGTCTGCCGCCGCTCTTTCATTGTGCCTATTAATATCAGTACGCTATTAGCAGAAAAAGGACCCTGATTGACAAAATTAGACACCTTATCGCAAGAATCAGAGGAATTATTTTATGTTACTGTTTTGTCGGATCAGAGTACCTTGCTTGGCGTCGAATTATTTGGAAAGCCAACATTAGCAATTTTCTATGAAATCGTGCTCCAATTTTGAAGAGCGATAGGTATGTATTGTATTGAAGGTCTCAAGCCAAAATGATTGGGCTTAAAATATGAATATATTAAAATCCAGCACGTTGGTAGAATTTCCATTTTACTGTCCTTTGTCATATAGGTATACTTTTCTTAGGTTTTGCTGTAGTTCTTAGAATTAGCAATTGCAGCTAGGTACGCTAGTAGTTATTGCTTAAATTTTTATTTAACTCATAACATATTAATGTTCATTTATAAAGATTACCTAGCATCGTTATCTAACAGAACGATACTTATACCATCCCTATAAATACAATCGATATCATGTTCTTTAGCATGGACCTTGAGGCTCAATTTGTTGCCTGTGTTGGTGTAACCTTAACCCTTTAAGGATTATTTCCATACGCGTCGGAAAAGGGCCAGGGGCCTGGCCCCCACTTTCCAAAAATTTCCTGATCTCAGTCAAAATGAGAAAAACCGGACATTCTTATATCCAGCCGCTGCGGGAGGCAACGAAGAGCCCAAATTCGAACAGTTTTTGGTCCTGACGTTGAAAGTTTTCTGTCAGCATCAGGTTGAAGTTTGGCTGGCCCCCCACTTTTGCCCGTGGCGACACTTATGATTATTTCCATTCCATTTAGGTACCTAGCTCAGTTTGCAATGATCCTTTTAGATAGAAATAGATGCAACATGTGGTAGCTTTTGGGCAGTGACAGTCTGGAAGATTTAAAAAGTTATTCATGGCTACTGGCTAATTGTTAACTAATGTTTGAATGCCAATGAATTAATTTTCCTTCTATTAATTTCCATTTCATGTCACACTTTCTGAACAGCTTGTTTTTTGCTGGTTTATTGATTTATCTCTTAATTTCTTAATTTTATTTATATATTTATCATGTATTTATCTTATTTTGAAAATGAGTCAAAGTTTGAGTTGAGTTGAGTCGTGAGTTGAGTTGGAGTTGAGTCGGATGAATTTCTCCTTCAGTCAGAGTTGAGTCGACTCACTGAACTCTTGATCATGAGTTGAGTCGGAGTTGAGTCAACCACTCTCATCACTTGAGTTGAGTTGAGTCGACTCAAGAAATTTCTAAAACGCACAACTCTGCTACAGACACTTTCCGTCCGAGCAGAGACTAGCTGCCCTCGGGAAACCGACTGCACCGCACAGCAGCGCCACCCAGCGGCGGACCTTTGCATCATGGTCGTTGTTAGGGTATCTGAGGTCACATCTATCGTTCGATGACCTAAAACAGATAACTCACAAAAACAGACAACTCTGAAAACTTTCAAAATTTGATTCAAACCCGCCTTTTTGAGAGACTGGTAACTAAGAAAATTGTTTTCTGAGTACCAAATATGTATCAAAACATAGCATGTTAAATTCGATGCCGCACGATTTCATTCACTTCTGAAGGTGGCAGCAAATTCCACGTTGTATACCTAGCTGGAAGATAAATCACCGTGAACCTTCAACAACGCAGTCGAGCTCAGTGACATAAGAAAAGGCTGAAGTGCAGAACCGGGAGCGGTCCGGACCCCCACCCCTTCGAACAGATGCCAACCTAAAAACACAAAACTAGTTCCTATAGGAACTAGTTTTGTGCTATAGAGGATGTTTGTGCTATAGCAACTCTGTTCCATTCGAGCGTCAAACATAGTGATATACAAGCATGCCATGATTAATAACCATTACTCATTGCAGTCCACGTGAATCGTAACGACCATCTTTCGATGCTCCTGAGGTGCATAGGCGGATCGAGGACCGATGGAAGGAAGCACACGTGTGTTAGTGTACTACGCCTGACAAAAAGGCCACTGAAAATAGCTCGTGTTGCCGACTTTCTAGATAGGTCACTTCCTAAAAGGAAAGGTAATCGACGGTGAAATTTCAATGAAAATCGGACCGCAGAGCGGAGGTGCCGATCCTGCGCCGAGGGGGCGTTGTTGCACCGAGGGGGCTCTCCTGCGCCAAGGGGGGGCGCTCATGTTTGATGAGGGCAGACTAAATTCCCCCTTTGCTCCTCGCACACCTCGTGCCTCGGACATGATGAAAATGGCGCGGCAATAATTCGTGTAAAAGAACATGAACTGATATACCTACCAGGCCGCTCTTCATTACCCACCTATCCTCGTAATCTGCCATCAACGGGTCAAAGCCCGATGTCCTCGGCTCATACCACGCCACCCTGTGAGAGAGTCCGGAACCCAGAGTTATTCCAAGCGACACTAGATGACAGGGTCGTCCAGGCAGCCCAGTTAACGGCGTCAAACCGGCCATTCCCATCACCAATACTTCGATAACTGGCGACAAACTTCAACCTGACAACTTGCATTTAGACAGAGATTCAGCACGCTTACACGGATAGCTGGTCAAAGACCCGCTAGAGGCTCAGGAGCCTGAGCGATGTGTGCACAGTTGGAAGTGACGAAACTAACTAACCGTGCAAGGAAATGGAACAGTGTCTAGAGAAGTTGTGCAGTGGAAACAGTTTCCACTGACCAAACGTGAATATACCACGCAAGAGTCACGAGCAAAGATGAAGCGGATGCAGCTGCTCCACAAGTCAGTGAGAGCCTGAGGCCCGCGACATCGGTCAGCGAACAAAATATACAAAACAGATGAAGTGCTGCCGCTCGGCCGTGACCCATGACAAATGAAGGTAGTGGGACGTCTCGACTGACGGAAAATCTTCTCTCCAACGTCACATGCTGGGCTTCTACAGCTGGGATTCTAGATTCACATCTGAAGTGCCGCCTGTACAGTCTCTCCTGAGCATGCCGTTTCACTACGCTAAGCTAGTGGGAGATCATGCACTTTAAATGGCACCGGGGAAGGCGAAGTCGCCTACCGCTGCTGATCTGAACCTGGTATGAACGCTGCTGCAGAAGAACAATTCATTCCAGTTTCTCTACATGAATGGAATGACACGGAACAGCCGGCAACAGCCGCGGGGTGAGGACAGTTGGCTCCCGTAACTTCAGCACAGGATACACCGGCCCTCAGACACCTCAAACCCGAGGTTAACATCCCCGGGACACGGCGCTGCTGCCGCCTCCCCCGTACCGCCCGTACCGCCCCGGTACAGTACCTGCAGCACGCGACTGCTAAAACGATATATCCCCCATCTGACACGCCGAGTGTCAGACTTAAAAGCCTGGGAGTCCCGGGGTGTGGCCAGGTTTCACACAGAAACCGAGATCAGGTTCTGCCATTGATGGCGGAGACGGTCTGTTCCAGTAACTGGATCGGAACCCATGCTTCGTGGAGCCGGTTGACCGTGCGAGCGACACGTCGCTGCATTGTTTTGTGTTTACCGAAGGCATTGTGTTGTTCAGACGTGAATTTGGAAAACTGCCGTTACGAGAGCAACGCCGACAACTTCCAATCTAGGTCTGTCGTTGGACCTGATTCTGGTGGCAGTTCAGTGGTTGGATGGAGCATATGATTCAATATTATAAGTGAATAGAAAATTCAGAAAAATTAATGCCCTTCCCGGACGATGGTGTATACTAAGAGCGCTAGCTCCAAAGTGATTAGCTAGCACGAGGTTCAGATGTGAACACACACTGTGCAGATCTTCCTCATGAGGATCAACACTCAAGTCAAACAAACCATGCCAAAGTCTGGTGCCGAAGGAGCAGCAAAGAGACAGGAAGACGGAAGACAATCGCAACCACATTTCGAAGGAGATTACAGTGCAAACCTTAAGCAAGTCACTGGACCTCACAATTATATTGGTATATTGGTTCACACAATCATATCAGAAGTTTTCTCATCTTTAGCCGGAGACTTTCCTAAGATATGGTAAAACAACACATATGAAACCGTACTAATGCAAGCCAAAAGGCTGCCGGAAAAATATGAAGCGAAATTATAGAGCGAGCTGACCCATGCACCGTTTCCAGATGAAAGCCTACCTCGCACCACCAGGGGTGGGTTGAGGTGTAGGACTCTGGCGAAAGACGACGGGTAAAACCAACATCTGACAGGGATCGCATATCCGAATGGATCCCGGAACGCCTCTGGATCGAATTAGATTGGCCAAAGAGTTCGGTTAGCTTCTCATCTGGATCCAGATTCCCTTTCGGCTAATTTAGTCCTATTTGTCGAATGCGGATTAGGTTTGGGTCAATAGCAAAAGGATTTGCTTTAATTTGTTGGAGAAACTTCGGAAATGGACGGGGCTGGGCCTAAATTTTCCCTGTCATGACTTGTCTGGACCTCAATTTTCCCAGTTAAAGCATGATAAGGACTGGATTTTCTCTGCCATGGTCAATCCCGGTGTGTGTGAACAGTGAAGGTGACTTCCCTGCATCACCGATCAGTATCGCGGTGCACGGATACGGAGACTCTGGACGCGGGAACGTGCTTGGTGTGTCCCGTTCACAACCCCCGCTAACAGCTGACTGACACCTTGGTGACGTCACGGGGTCTCCGCCGCAGGTGTTCTACAGCTTGCGACTTTGCTGGTTGGTCTTTTATGACGGGTTGGATGTTTTAGATGGGCGTGGAAACAAAACTACAGCTTTAATTTACTGAAAGTGGCTTTATATTGGCACTCCCTCTCTTCCTGATGCAACAACGAGACAGTGATCGTCTTGAGCCCCGATGGATATGCATTAACACATCCCTAATGGATGAAGCACGTCGTAAAGTAGAGTTGGTCATTAATGCGAGTAAAAGGCAATGTTGCTCGCGCTGTAATTTTGTGTCATGAATGCCTCTTAATCTGGCACCGCCTGGGATCTGCTCGTACACACCACCGCCTGGAGACTGATAAAACCCCCTACGATCTTGACCCCTCCCCCTAGGGCCTTCGTTCGCTTTCTGACCTATGGGAGGGAGGGAGAAAAGGAACGCTCAGACCAGAATAGGGTCAGTAACTGTAGGCGCTGCCCGCACGAAGACCTAGGAGGGGGCTCGGCCAGAACAGAGAGGCGGGGGGAGGGGGACTTACGCCGGTATGGGGAAGGGTTGGCTCGTGTAGAGCGCGGCCGGTACGTTGATGTCGTAGGTCTGCGCCCCGGTGGGGTTTGTACTGCTGTCTGCCTCCCGCACACCAGTGGGCGGGGATTCAATCTGCAACAAAGCCATCACCGTCACGGAGCGTGCCTGAACGGTACAAACCTGACGCATCTCACAGAAATACAGTCTCCGCAGAAGCTGTACACTAATGCATTTCACCAATTCCAACATTTAGCACACCGCCTCCCGTGCCACTGTGCCTGGATGGCAGTGGTGACCCGCGGCCGGGGCCGGGGCTGACACTGACCCTGACACTGGGCTGACACTGACACTGGCGGGGCCGACACTGCGCTGACACTGACCCTGGTGTCGGGAGGGCCGGTCTGGCCGGCCGACGCTTTACTCCTCCGCTCGTCGGTGCCGTCGTCGGCGACTGCCGCGAGGTCGGCAGAGGAGGAGTGGGCCTGAGGCGAGCCGGGCCGACCCCTGACGACACAACACCACATCGGTCAGATGCATACCAGTGGTACAGAGGTTTCTACAAAAAACGGCACATACAGTCCTCTGTACACCTGAATATGAAACACTACAGAAGGAACATAGCATACCGAATCAGAGTCCATCCGAGGCACTGAAAAGGTCTATAGACGGGGTACGCCGTGGCCGTGACCCGGGGTGGGTACTCACGCGGCGGGGGCGCCGGCTGGGAGGCCCGGTGGCGACCGTGTCGGGCCGACTGCCGCTCAGAGTCGCGCCGCCGTCTCTGGCCGACGCTGCCGCTGCTGTGCCGCTGTCGCCACGGCGCCGCCTCCCCCGTCGGCTCCGACGACTCCGGCCGCCGCACCAGCCGCTTCTCGATGCGACAGCGCAGCACGGGGACGCCGTTCTGGCGGCTGAGCGGCGGCAGCGGCACCGCTGGCGTCACCACCGTCATCTCGGCCGGGGCCGGCGCCGGAGCCGGGGACGACTGGCTCTCGCTCCGTTCGCTGGAGGTGGTCGGCCTGCCGCGCGGAGTGCCCCGTTTGCCGGTGAAACGGTGCGAGAAGAGCCGGCTGAAGGTGGCCTTCTTGTTGGCGTCGCTGGTACTGACTCCTGCGTCCAGTTTGGGCGGCGAGTCGGAGTCGGAGGAGTCGGAGCCGGGCAGCCGCGTCTCGGGCCGGGCCGCTGCCGCCGGTGGTGGTTCCGCCTCCTCGCCGCTGCTGCTGGCTGGCGCTGGCGGCGGCGGCGGAGGCGGGAGCGGTGCCGGAGGTGGCGTCTGCTGCTTGGAGCGCCGTCGCCGCTTGGACGGCGCCGGCGTCTCGTCGTCCGAGGACTCGGAGGCCGTGCTGAGCAGGTCGCGGGACTTGTAGACGGGAGCTGGCTGTGAGTTCTTGGGCGGCCGGCCGGGCCCGCGCGCTGCTGGTCTCTGTACAGTCCCCGTCGCCGCGCCCTTCACACTGGCTTTACTGGGCAGCGGCGGGGGTGGAGGCGGCGGTGGCCGGGCGGTGTCGGCGTCGCTGTCGCTGTCTTCACTGCGCCGGCGGCTGGCAGCCGGCGGTGGCCGTTTCTGTTTGACGTTGGGCCGGCCGGGCCGGCGGGGCGGCGCCTCTGCCGCTGGCAGCTGGTGCCGTCGGGTCCGCTCCAGTTTCTCACTGTCGCTCTCACTGAGGGCGGAGAGCCTGGGTCGGGGCCGCCGGCCGCCGGAGGAGGAGCGCACGCTGCCGGAGGCAGGCGGTGGGGGCGGCGGCGCCGGCTCCTCGTCAGAGGAGTCTGAGATATCCATCGGAGCCGATCCGTCGCCGCCGATATCGGAGAGAAGCGCCGGGGTAGGAACCTGAACCTGCCGCAGACCGGGGGCCAACTTAGTACCCCGCCGCTGACCCCGATCATAATATACGGTCACCTCAAGACTCACAGTCCAAAAGCTTATAACGCTAAAAGCTAATCTTAGTCATCAAGACACCAACGATCGATGCCATGCTGTCAAAGTAGTCCTTTGAGAACAGGGTACTGAATTTGGACAATCATTTGGTACCGCCGCCCAACTTCCTATAAAGCAGCACGGTAAGATAGCATTTTTGGTGCTGAATCTCGAATGATACTCAATCCAGACGAATAAAGTCTAACAATAAATGTTCCATCACTGTTCAAAGATGGAAGTCTACTTGATTCGTACAATAGTGAACCTGATGCCGAATTCCATAAGACAAAAATATATACCCAATCAAACCATCGGCTCCTTCGCTGCATCTTCACGACACACCGGCATTGTACAACATTGACATGCGCCGTATGACCTACGATATCGGTGCGCCCCTAATCCCCAAACATGATGATGAAGCAGAATATACATCAAACAAAATACCTAAGGTTGTATCGAGGACCTTTAATAAAAATGAATTTCTCTGGTAAACTCATTTTCTTTTGCACACAAAAGGTAGCGAGCGCAGGAAGTGTTGCACGGTCCTGCTCCTCGCTGCCACAAAGGCACGGTTAGAAAATAATAGTTTTATCCAGCATAATTTTCAATAACAGCTCTCACCACCTTAGGCAACTTCTGTACAAAATTGTGACTTAACATGAGGGTCCACCAAGAAAGCGAGAGTCAGCGTTCGCGGGCTCACTGGAAAAACAAACTGGCACGGGGAAAGGTTTCCCGCCATGGAAATGATATATAGCACGTGACAGGCCAATTCCCGGGGGTATCCCCTGTCCCTCTCTGCTGCTCCGTCCTTGCCTCCGCCAGCTTTCTACTTTAACACCCGCACTGGAGGGGGTCTGGCACTAACGCGCACTGGAGGGGGGCCTGGTAGGCCCCCTAAGATCTCGGAAACTAAGAGGGTTAGAAAAACGCCACTTGGTAGGTGGGTGGGGGCTATGGTGATCTACATGATGACCAATTTTCATTGACCTAGGTCAATATCTTCAAGGTCAAACGAGGTCGTAAAGGTCAAATATTGGCCATGCTGGTATCGATTGATAAATGCCGTGATTATGCAGGAAAATGGCAGGAATAAGCTAAAAGCGGACAAGGTTCATAGAGAAGAGGTCTCAAAGAGGCTTCCCCACAACTTTTGGGTCAAGGTCATTCAAGGTCATTGACCTTTAAGGTCACCATATGGTATACTACTTATTATTTACACGTTGACTAACACTGTAGCCACTGTTTGGCGGGAAATGAGAATTGACCTTTCCCAATGACCTTTGACCTTGACCTTTGTATTGGGGTACCCCACCGATGATGTCATAGCATAATATATGTCAGACGGGGTAACCTCATTTGACCGGACGCGCAGTGGTCAGTGACCTTGAAAGTGCAGATATGACCTTGACCTGCGACCTTTGACCTTGACCTTGACTTTCATGTTAAGTGACCTTGACATATAGTCCCGCTTATATGACGTTATGACGTCACCACTCGGACTTCAATGCAAGCTAACTGGTCCGACCGCGCGTTTACAGCGATCTCAAAATGCAGGTCTGACTTTGAAAGCCTATAAGTCGAAAAATTTTCGGCCGATTTTCAAAAAGTCTTCACCAATCGACGCGCTATTAAATTCTGTTAAATGTGGCCAAGTTTCGTTTTTCTCCTGCAAGCGGTTCTCCGGCCACCTCGGAAAAACAGGTGGGGGGCCTCCGAGGCCCCCTCCAGTGCGCGTGTTAAACAAGGATTATCGTAGCCGGTCCGAGTGCCCACCTGGGAGACGAGCTCCTCTATCGACATGTCATCGTGGTGTTCAGCCGGTTCAGCGCTGCTCGGATCCACTGGATCCAGGCTGCTCGGATCCACCGGGTCCAGGCTGCTCGGGTCCGCTGGATCCAGGCTGCTCGGGAAGTCGTGTGGCGACAGCTGAGGACACGAAACACGTCACTTGGTGACGTAAAGCACGT
Organism: Lepas anatifera; assembly: GCA_034440635.1. NCBI lineage: Eukaryota > Metazoa > Arthropoda > Thecostraca > Lepadidae > Lepas > Lepas anatifera. The sequence goes on along the minus strand of JAOTON010002020.1, from coordinate 343,130 downwards.
CACTCGATGAAGACGTGACGCGTCACTACGAGATGCTGACAGCACGGCGACGATGGAAACACGGTAAACGGTGGCATTACTTGGCGACGATGCAACGCTTTACTGGAGGACGATGCACCACACTACTCCATTATGGTGTAACAAGATGGCAACAAATGAAAACACATTTTAAAATGCCCCGATCCCGGAGTAATGTTGCACACCGCACGTACACACCAGCACACGGCAGAGGTTGCAATTCAGCGGCACCCCTGAGGGACAATCCTTGTCACGTGCTCCACAGACTATACGGCGAGGCTATCCAGATCTCTGGGGCCAGGCGGATCGGAAGACCGCTCGGGTGACACGAGGCGAAGCCGTGCCCTCGGGGCGCGCCACCGCCAACGGATTTGTCTCAAGGCCGATCAAGCCCGCGCTTCCAAAAAAAAAGACGCTGGTTGAACAAAATTGCATTGGGTAGTCTGAACATCCCGAGCTGCGAGAGATACAACTTAAACAAATACCGGAAACATCCAAAGGGACTTGCGAACCTGCTGAATTCCATACTTCGCGAAACAAACTAAAACCGACACATGGGAAAAAACTGGGGTTCAATGCACCTGGGAAACTCCTTCAACACTACAACCGAGGCTCAGGGGAAAAACTCATACATCAGGTGTGGTAGCTCTTGGTAAATTTGGTGCAATATTCCTATATATATATATATATATATATATATATTAAAAATATATATATATATATATATATATATATATATTACATTAGGTGTTTGCCGTTGTATTATGTGCACTAGTCCACACCACTTAAAAATTTGTTGGACCTAGTGGTTGCATAAATTTCGTTTCTCAGTTGAGCAGTATCTGAGCCTGCCTAATGACTGAAAATATGGCAGACTCCTGAAAATGACCCCGTCCGCGTCTCGTTTTATGATCGCATAAAACAATTTCCAGATCAGACACGGTATTCTGGCACAAATCACCATAGGTACGTGAGCGATGATGTGGTTTAAGCTGTCAGATGGACTTGACAAGATAATGAAAGTGCTAACCACAATATTGCGCTTGCTTTGCGTCAAAGAACGGGGAAACTGTTTTCCAAGAAGACAATTATATTCGACTAGCATTATTATTCCGTTGCATTCATTCTAAAAGCTTGGCTTTGACGTGCCATTCCAACGATAATAACAATACAAACGAACACAAAACATCGCATGTCCCCTTTAATGACCAGAGTTTGTCATAGATTTAGAATTGACTGCAACAAGTGACCGACCAAAGTGCAGCGTCGCTATCATTCACCTTGCGGGCGCTGCGGCCGGCGGCGTCGTCGAAGATGGAGGACATGGGCGTGCCAGCCGGCTCTTTACTCATGATGGAGCGCAGACTCCACTTGTTGCCGCCGCTGGTGGTTCCGGGGCTGCTGCCTTCCTCCTGCAGCACAGCACAGCGTCTGATTATCCCCTGAGCCTCCTCATGCGCGGCAGCCCTCGTGGTTACCCATTTACCCTTCTGAGGCGCGGCAGAGCTCGTGGTTACCCACTGCCCCCTCCCCGCCCCCCCGAGGCACGACAGAGCACGTGCTTACCGTCTTAGCAGTCTGGAATAAGGCGGCGCATATGTGATTCTGACCCTCTCGTGGTACGGTGGTGCGCGTGCACTCTTGCGCCGCAGAATCTACCCAATAACCAGGCAGACCTCGAAACAAGTGAGCGAGGCGCTCTGAAGAACCTTAGTCTAGCATGATTTAAGTCCGAAATTCGTAAAATATTGAATATGATTGCAGATCAATGCCACGCTTCAAAGCCTGACCTGCCGTCAGTTGTCAACTTCTTACGGACCACAAGAAACAACGGTCTGTGCTCGCCCCAGCAGTTTTCCAAGACACCTGGTGGAGACAGTGCCTATGCCCCTTCAGCTCATTTACCTTGCCTTCGGCGGGGTTGCTGGAGGCGGCCGCAGGCGTGGAGTCGACCGGAGGAGGCACCGCAGACGCTGGCCGCCGCTCGTCTCCCGACTCCTCTGACTCCGAGTCAGACTCGGAGTCGCTGGAGGAGGCACTGGATGCGGCGTGGGTGTCGGCAGCGGCGCTGGGCGGGGGAGCCGTCTCCACGGGGGCAGGTACCCGCGTGCCATGGCTGTCAACAGCGGTCACAGCGGTCAATAAAGAGCCACTCACACAGCAGTCACAGCGGTCAATAAAGAGCCACCACAAGCAGTCACAGCGGTCAATAAAGAGCCACTCACACAGCAGTCACAGCGGTCAAGAAAGAGCCACTCACACAGCAGTCACAGCGGGGGTGAACACACACAACAGCGGTCACAGCGGGGCCGAACACACACAACAGCGGTCACAGCGGTCAAGGTAGGGCCGAACACACACAACAGCGGTCACAGCGGGGCCGAACACACACAACAGCGGTCCCAGCGGGGCCGAACACACACAACAGCAGTCCTAGTAGGGTAGAACACACACACAACAGCGATCACAGCGGGGTCAAACACACACATCAGTGGTCACAGCAGGGCCGAACACACATAACAGCAGTCATAGTAGGGTCTAAAACACACAACAGCAGTCATAGTAGGGCCGAACACACACAACAGTGGTCACAGCAGGGCCGAACACACACAACAGCAGTCACAGCGGGGTCAAACACACACATCAGCGGTCACAGCAGGGCCGAACACACACAGCAGCGGTCACAGCAGGGCCAAACACACACAACAACGGTCACAGCGGGATCAAATACACACATCAGCGGTCACAGCAGGGCCGAACACACACAGCAGCGGTCACAGCAGGGCCGCATACACACAACAGTGGTCACAGAGAGAACAGAACATACAATGGTCACAGAGGCAGCGGGCCAGTACAATCACGACCACAAACATGCGTTTGTGGCCCTGGCCGCGGAAAACAAACATGCGTTTGTGTCCGTGTGGATTTAAGGAAATGCAGTCATTCTGATGTCGAATCAAGCGTATGTAAAACTGGACCTACACAGAAAACGGTTAACAGCACTTTCCCCAGCCATAGCCAGCGCATATGCACAACTGTAATGAATTTAAAGTCCGAAGATTAACCCTGTTTTACTTATGGTATCGTACACTTGTTTGAAGGCGGGTCACCTAGCCTGCAATGGTAGCCTGATCTTAAATGACCTGGACACAGAATGACGACAAAAGTTGCAGCATTAATAGCAAAATGTGTGCATACCCAGTACGGCGGCGCGTAGCGCGGCCGTTTTTATATCTTCGAAAAACCAGAGGAGGGGGCGGTACCCTCCCCCACCAATGTGCGTGTTAAGTCATAACCAGTAAACCTCACTCGATTGAAAAAACGAAGCCAAGGGCAAACAAACCCAATGACACGTGTTCACACAAATAATGAAGATACCAGAGATATCCTACAGAAACTAGGAAAACATCATTCCGCACATGCCCCCTCCACATTTGTTTATGGTACGGTAGTTATCCACCCGGGGAAGGTGTACAGCCGGGCAGAGCTGCGAGCTAGCCCGTGATCAGGAGATTAGACATTGCGGAACCGAACACTGACTGGCAAGGTCAGACCGTGCCTTCCGTCTGATTCCCAACCGGTCACGCAGGGGAGAAAGCAGGAACTGTGAGCGTTCCCAGTGACGGGAGATAGTATGGGAGCGTGCCCAATGACGGGAGACAGTACCGGGAGCGTGCCCAATGACGAGGAGACAGTACCGGGAGCGTGCCCAATGACGGGAGACAGTACCGGGGGCGTGCCCAATGACGGAGACAGTACCGGGGCGTGCCCTAACGACGGGAGACAGTACCGGGGCGTGCCCAATGATGGAGACAGTACCGGGAGCGTGGTCGGTGGGAGAAGTACCGGCGCGTGGTCCGGGTGGAGAAGTACCGTGAGCGTGGTCCGTGGTGGGAGAGAGTACCGTGAGCGTGGCCGGTGGGGAGAGTACCGGAGCGTGGCCGATGGGAGAGAGTACCGGGAGCGTGCCCAATGACGGAGACAGTACCGGGAGCGTGCCCAATGACGGGAGACAGTACCGGGAGCGTGCCCAATGACGGGAGACAGTACCGGGAGCGTGCCCAATGACGGGAGACAGTACCGGGAGCGTGCCCAATGACGGGAGACAGTACCGGGGGTGTGCCCGGTAACGACGGGAGACAGTACCGGGGGCGTGCCCAATGATGGGAGACAGTACCGGGGGCGTGCCCAATGATGGGAACAGTACCGGGAGCGTGGTCGGTGGGAGAGAGTACCGGCAGCGTGGTCCGTGGTGGGAGAGAGTACCGTGAGCGTGGTCCGTGGTGGGAGAGAGTACCGTGAGCGTGGCCGTGGTGGGAGAGAGTACCGGGAGCGTGGCCCGTGGTGGGAGAGAGTACCGTGAGCGTGGTCCGTGGCGGGAGAGAGTACCGTGAGCGTGGTCCGTGGCGGGAGAGAGTACCGGGAGCGTGGCCCGTGGTGGGAGAGAGTACCGTGGGCGTGGTCCGTGGTGGGAGAGAGTACCGTGAGCGTGGTCCGTGGTGGGAGAGAGTACCGGCAGCGTGGTCCGTGGTGGGAGAGAGTACCGTGAGCGTGGCCAGTGGGAGAGAGTACCGGGAGCGTGGCCGGTGGGAGAGAGTACCGAGAGCGTGACCGGTGGGAGAGAGCAGCGAGCACGTGGTAGGCCCGATCGATAGAGCGGTGGCGAGGAAGACAGAATGCCAGGTGCCTCAAACACAGCGCGGTCAAAACCCACAAATCGACGGCCGGCGTGCGTCTCAGATTTAATACATCAATATTTGATACGTTTTAATTGTGTAAATTGGTTAGCCCCGTCAGGTTGAATGTATGACACATCAACACAGTACAGCCCATCAAGAGATCGCAATATTGACCTGCAAATTCCATGTAAGCCAACGGCTTGGCACAATACGAAAAACGACTATCAAGCTCCAGAACGTGTGGGGATGGCGTTTGAACTTTCCCGAGGAATGGAAAGTTTCCGTAGTAATGATGGCACATGTAGCTGAATCACCGCCGGTTTCACTGAATCCGCATCAACACAGCTGAGAGCAATGGGTACTGAAACTGCGCCGACACCGTTGGATCAATGCACACTGAAAATACCTAAAACAGAAGGATACAACGGTTGGAAATAAAACGAAACGGCTGGAGACCAGGCTCATTGATACTGCATGGGAAGGGTTGGAATTAACACTTTCTGCAACTAAGTCAACAAGAAAGCTTTTATGCATACCGGTGTGTTTTGAATCGCCAGACGGACAACAGAGCTCTTAATCAAAACACGTACTTTATTAACTTTTTTTGAATACTATACGTTTCAGAAACAGAGTTCCGTCGTCAATAGCTCACATCAAAAATACTGTAAATACACATACAAAAGCCAAAGTTCGAAACAGATCACTGAAAAACACTTTGAAACGCCTTGGAATATTTAAGAAAATCATCTGAATTAGTCGTGATCTAAAGCTAACCGTGCCGCTGCTGTTCCCCACCTGAAAAAAGTTAATAAAGTACGTGTTTTGATAAAGAGCTCTTTTGTCCGTGTGGCGACTCAAACCGTAAACATAAAACAAGGTGTGTTTTGTATGCTTCTGTTTTTAACTTCTTTTTAACATTTTAACTTTTGTAAGCTTCTGTATTCATCGCTCCCGGCGACTTTGGATGCCGAGCAGTGTTATTTAGGGGCCCCGTGCCGGGGTGTCATGGCTGCGCGGCTATGTTCTTAGGTCCCTGTATGCTTTATGTACCGCTTAGTGCAAACCTATGTCATGTGGCTGCAAAGTTTCTACATAGTGAGCTTCTGGACTACTGATCAAATGCAGCAGAACCATAAAAACAAAGTCAACATTTAGAACAGGTACAATACCGCCTGACAGTGAAACGTCTTTACAACGATGCCGTAATACAATACATCCGGAGCCGGAGATCACACCCCGGTGCCGGAGCAGGAGATCTCACCCCGGAGCCGGAGCAGGAGATCACACCCCGGAGCTGGAGCAGGAGATCTCACCCCGGAGCCGGAGCCGGAGATCTCACCCTCGGAGCCGGAGCCAGAGATCTCACCCTCGGAGCCGGAGTCGGAGATAACACCCCGGAGCCGGAGACCATACCCCGGAGCCGGAGATCAAACCCCGAAACCGGAGATCACACCCCGGAGCCGGATATCACACCCCGGAGTCGGAGCCGGAGATTTCAACCCGGAGCCAGAGATCACACCCCGGAGCCGGATATCACACCCCGGAGCCGGAGCCGGAGACCCCACTCCAGATTTAAAAAAAAAACATCTGCTTTTTACGATGTTGGGCGCCCTTGCCCCTCCCTCTAAACCGTCGCTCTGGATCCGACCCTGATTTCAATGATATCGAATGGAGCATGTTTACAAAGCATTCTCCCTGGTACCTCCTGCAAACATCTGATACGATCAGGCCGCTTCCTTTTAAACAAAGTATACACTATTTAAATGCCGATAGTCAAATTTGAACGGACCCGTTTCGGCTCCCAAAGCCAGATACAAACTGGACCTTTCACATTGTTTGAGTGAACACACACACACGATAGTACCATATCAGAACAAACACAGGTGCTATTCTCTCACCAACGGAGAAGCGAACCACTGAGATTCACACAAGTGAAACCAAGCAGAGGCTGCACATTACAACACTGACAACACAAGGGAATGCTGTTTCAGACCTGTCCAAAATAATGTTTTTACGGCGGATCAACGACGCACTGTGCAGCTGCCGAGTTAAGACGGGTAATTATACACCGCGAGACGGGTAAATAGATACACAAGGACGTCACAGGGCGGATAGCGCGATGTAGCGGAATACCACGGGACGGGTAACAGGTTATGGCGGGACACTACGGGACGGGTAGAGGGTTATGGCGGGACACCACGGGACGGGTAACAGGTTATGGCGGGACACCACGGGACAGGTAATGGGATATGGCGGGACACCACGGGACAGGTAATGGGATACGGCGGGACACCACGGGACAGGTAATGGGATATGGCGGGACAATATGGGACGGGTAACAGGATATGGCGGGACATCATGGGATGGGTAACGGGTTGTGGCGGGACACTATGGGACGGTTAGCGCGATGTAGCGGGGCGCCTCGGGATGGGCTGCAGGGTACAGTAGGGCTCCACGGGACGGGTTGCAGGATACAGCAGGACAACACAGGACGAGTGGTGGGAGGAAGCAGGAGACCACGGGACAGGTAGCAGGATATATCAGGACGGCAAGGGGAAGTGTAGTGGGTCATTAAATGACACCCTAGGACGGGTAGCGGACCATTGCAGGACACCCAGTGCTCACGACCTATTTTACAGCCCCAACATTAAAAATTGACCCACGTAAACAATTTTGTACACACAAAATAGATCCGATACAAATTCGGTACACGTATAGACCCAACTTTATCGCATTGTTTCCAATAAGCGAGCATTTCCAACTTTCTTTCAAAGTCCTGCGCACCGTTCCTCGTAGGTCCATAATTATCGCAGGATATAACTGCTGAGGGCGCAGAGTTAAAGCGGGAAGGCAACAATGAGCCGAGCTCTTAAGTTTTCTCAGCCCAACCACCGTGGCTGATGCTCATTCTTGTTCTTTGACAGTATTTTTCCGACTGAGCTGCGATGTGACCTGTGTGTGAAGCTGTGACTGAGCTGTTTGTGCAGTGTGAAAAAGTAAAATTGTGAATTCACCCGTTCAGTGTCTTGCTGTTGAGACCACTGACTGCTGGTGACAGGATGATATAAGTAGTTATTGGCGTCGCCATGGTGGGAGGGGACGGGAGCATAGGGTCAGCAACTTACTTTTTGCTTTAAAATAACTTTTGGCTTTACATATACTGTTATCTGTATAAATATAATAACAAAAACTCTTTGTTGTAAAATACCTTAAAAATTACAGCGGAAGCACAAACAAAAAAGGAAACTCGGAGCCTAAATAAGATGAGTTTTAACCCCCCAAGTTTCGGAGCAAAACGCCAGCACCTAGGCCACCCCCCATCATCCCCATCCCAATTTCGGCCCCAAGGTCAGGCCCGCACCAAGGCCCCCCACCTACAGACACATTCAAATCGATCAATGCACCAGCCCCCCAGGGCCAGGAGGATTTATTTCGCCCAGGTCAGGTCACGGGCCCCCCCATGGAACAGGAAACACAATATAAAACCACAAAAAATCAACCAACCCACAACGTTACACCCCACGCCCAGGGCAGCCCTACTCCAAGGTCATCCAAGGTCACCAGAGGCAAAACAGTATTTACAATACTACCTAAAGCTGCGCAAACACCACGTTTGTCTTGTCACCTTCATTATAACACAAGCACTTACCTCGGACCTCAGGTCATATAGGCCGGGACCTCGGCCAAACCACGCGGGAGATCTTACGTCCACATCGAAAAACCAATTCACAAAGTCTACCAGGCCTCAAAGCCTAAACAAATTATGCCCAGTTTCTTAATCATTCATATTGAAAATAGCCCTGACCATTACCTGTGGGGTCAAACCATACCACACTAAAACAGGTATTCATCCGCGAGCTTCATCACTCGATTGCGCAACGCCCATATTCGGAGTTAGAGGGGGCCATCGATGGCCCCCCGGGCGGGGGCGCCGACCCCCGGTGGGGCGCGGGTTAAGGTTTAGAAGAAATAAGCTTCCCTCAACGAGCAATTAAATTTCTGCATTGTAGTTTACGCGGTAGCTTAAACGGCACGGCACGTCACGGCACGGCACGGCACGTCACGGCACGGCACGGTACGGCACGGCACGGCACGGTACGGCACCACACAGACACAGGTACCAGCGATGCCAGCAATTAATTATCCAGTGCAAGTGGTAAGATACGGCCACAACACTAACAACTGCAACTTCTTTCTGACAACAGCATGCGTTCTTTAAAAGCATCCAATATAATTTTGTCTCAATGTTCAACCGGCTTCCTTGCTGGACGCACGCATGTCTTCGTTTGATTCATGCCTCCAAGCCAAGCCCGCATCCAGCAAGGAATCCAACGGGGTATTGTGACAACGCTGGATTTTGTGTTTTAACAACGCAGCAGCTGTTCGCGCTGTAGCCCTGTCTTAACACTTGAACCAAAAATGCATCCCTACCATCGCCAGAACGTTAACTGTGCCGCGCCGTGCAGTTCAAATTGCCGTGTAAATTGCGCTACCAACGACCCCAGCCTCACAGTCGCCACTGACGACGTGTTGTCAACAGCCGGAACGTGTTTTATCCAGGCCTCAACCGGAAAATGTGCAGAAAAAAAAAAAAAAAAAAATATATATAATATATATATATAAATAATATAATAAAGGGAAAGCCAGGGGACAGAAATATATACCCAAAATGGCTAAAAAGTTTGTAACATATAACCTAGTCTATACATATAGACCCAGTAGTCAGCGGCGGATACTACGGACCTAGTGGCAGTATCATGCAAGACACAAGCAAGAAAAATCCTGCAAGAAAGTATCTGACACGCCACCACCTGAGTTTGCGCAGCTCGTCCGGGACACAAGCCCAGTGACATGGGAGAGTGCAGAAAGAGCGGACAGCTCTGGCCGCGGCGCTGAAGCGAAACGGCCAGCGTCCAAACCGGGACCGTCAGCGGAGAAAGTGGCTCGTGAGGCGGCCACCGCCGGCAGGGGGCGCCACAGAACCAGCGCCGGAAGGGAGGCCCTCCGGAGCGGCGCGGCGCCCCAGACTGGCAGCTCATTGCTTTGCGAAAACCCCTCAGTGTTGTAAACCCCCTCTATGAAGGTGACTGGGTGCGCGCCTGCGCCGCGGTTTCCAGCGTTACGGCACGGCACGGCAGCACCTCGACCGGGCCCGCCGCAGAGGCGGACTCAGGACTGCGCGGTAGTGGGGCCCAGTCACTGCCACGTCCCAGAATGGTACTGGAGAACAGTCGTCGCCGGGCGTGACGTACTCCCAAAACATCAGCTGACAAATTCGCGTCAGTCACGTCGCGCCGGTGACAAATGACAGCCACGTCACACCAGCCGGACCGGCGGAGAAGGCACCAGGTAGAACCACCGCCGTTGAAAGGAATGGGCCAGTTCATCCACCCCAAAACACAGACCAAAATACGTGCTGTTCACTTCACAGAGTCATTGTTTTCTATTAGAGAGGAGAACTACAGTCATGCCAGAACAAATAATGTTCAGTTAGTGCATGCACGGTTTTACCAATTTGTATGGTTCCCACACCAACGCAATATAAACTGAGCAATGGACGAAAAACGCGGCAGATTCATGTCAGCCCCTCCACCAGCGCGTGGAGCCATGAGCCGCGTCACCCCGACAGATGGCGTGTTATTGGCCGTCCTTCAAACTATGGGTGAGCGGCGGCGACTCAGGAGCAGCTCCAAACGGTGCGTCTAAACTAGTTCCCTCCCCCATCGCGCACTGTGTTTTAACTCCCGCTCAAAACTGGCCATAATCAAACGTTTCGATGATGAAAGAAGGTACATGCATGATGCTGGAACCAAATTGAGACATTTTCAGAGCACTCGAAAAGATGCACAAAACAGATCCGATCATTATTTATGAAATGGTAAAGTGAATGCAAAGTCAGGCTACCACCAGCACAAATTTCATCGATTTAACGCGAATTATCTTAGCACATTTCATAGCTTGCGAAACACCAAAAGCTGAAGAGGAAATACGGTAAACCATAAATGACTTAAGCGTACACCTTTGCGCTTTAAGTGGTTGATGAGCTAGCCCGATTCGTGTTTTCCGTTTCTGTTTTCTTCGGAAAAAGAATAATATCCCTTTCAGTATCATATTTCTTGAAAGGAATTTTGTCTCAATGTATCAAAAATAACTTCGGTAGTGTACAGTAGCGGAGACCAACATCTCCATGAACTATACCTGTTATTATATTTTATATATTTAGAAGTAGTATTTTCTACATACGTATCCTATGAAATTCAGCTGCATTCTGCGGCGTGTTCAGCACTGATATATACTATTCACAATATGTTACGTAGGTGTCGGATCAGCGTTGCGACCCGACACCAAAGCGATAGCATGTCTAACTCGACACCGCGTAGAATCCGGAGATTCGGATAAAACACGGGACCATGCGACAGGACCCACCAGGTAACTAATTAACCATATGGCGGCTTAGCTTGCCGAACAAGGCACTATTGCTGCTCGCAGACGTTACTTGTCAGTCCTCCTTCGGCTCAGTGGGACAGGGTTGACAATGAGCTTCGTGTAGGGATAGAAACTTTAGTAGACTGCCGAGTCTTAGAGCAGCTAATGGGACAGGAAGAGTTTAAGCATAATTATGACTAGTAAGATAACGCAGATGGCAGTGGCGAAGCCTCCAAGGGATATCATCCGAGCGATTCACCTGTTCTTGTTATCGAACAAAATGTAGGACAGCTTGTGGAGCTCTCTATGAAGATATAGAAATACCTTTGTCGAAATGAGAATAAACACTAAGAGGAAAATTCGCAACATTTTAAAGAAGACAGGTGAACATTTCACCGGTGAACATTCCACAGGTGAACATTGTCATGGCTGGTGGATAGTGAAATCAACAGCAGCACTACAGAGGCTGAAACATCTGAGGCAAAGGCAAAGACAACAGAGGTGGAGGCCACAACCACACCTGAGACGGTCATCGGCACTGATGACCCGGCGACCTCGGTTCGACCTCTAAGAGGTCGGCGAAGGGCACCTTACAAGCAACGGAGTGCACGGTCGCAGCATCGTGCTTCATCTGGCATTGCAAAATACCACAGCTGTAAGGCACTTGTCGAATCTGTCCGAGGGGGTGTTGGCGGAGCAGAGAAAAGGGACAAGACCTGGGTGTTGCGTCAGGCAGGTGCTTCACCAAACAGCCCACGCAAAATTCGCAGAGGTCCTTCCAGCTCGCCCACAAAGTTCGAGAAAGTACCGCGTGTGTGCCCGCTGACAGAGGGGTGACTGGGTATAGTGTCCAGACGCATACCGGGTGGTACGGGCAACAGTCCGCGGGTTCTGACAGCCTACGAGGGGGTGTTAGACTAGATCAAAATAGCCTTACCCGGACGCCAGATTCATTCGAATCGCAAACACCTCGGTAGAGTCCAGTTTCCAGGCGCTCTCAACCACACAGTGAAGCGCCTGGTGACCGGTCTCCCGCCGCTCTCCGCAGAGCCGTCAGCCCCAGCTGTCCCCCAGGCCTCAACTTCGGCTCCGGCAGTCTTACGTCAAACAGGGTTTGGACAGAGCCACTGGCCAGTCCATGTATAAGGCGACTGGCGGTGGGGACGAGACCGTTGGACAGCCTGCTGCCCACAAAATTATCCCGCTTGAATGGACAATCAGTGAAGACGCTGCATGGACGGATGGTACACGGTCAACCACAGAGCTCTGTCATACCCTGAGCATCCAGTACAAGCGCGATACGACAGAGGCAGGCAAACAATAGACAGCAAGCAAAGAACGATATAACGTGAACGAGATATCCAGAATATGAGCGCAGTCTATATCACAACAGCGGAGGTGACCTATCCGCGAGTCATATTCCAAATGCAGTTGACACTGATTGATGACAGGTAAGGTGGCCAACGCAGTAACCAAGACGAGTTGTGTGACGTGCTCAATCTATGAGTGCAAACCCAGCCATATGAATGACCTGAAAATGCCACCGGTACAAAAAGTGCACGAGGAGACATTTCACTTAGGGCTGCCAAAAATGCATGCGTGAATGCGTTCATTTGAATATGTGGTTAACGTAGCGCAGACGTGAAAGGGCCTGTGAAAAGAATACGAAAAATAATTCAGCACAAATTTCGCGAATAAATGGGGCTGAACGTTGACCAGCTGCGGGAGCCGAGGTACATGCGTCCAAGGACAAAAGCACCACGCGGAGGGCCCTTCGTGACCCTGCAAAATTCGTCGAGGTGACAGATGTTGAATTTGGAGCAATCGCGCGTCTTGGGGACGTCCTCACCGCTCTACAAACTTTCCAGTCAACTGACCCCCGCTTACTTTCCAGACTACAAACTTTCCAGAGTCCCGCGTGTGCTCTCCGACGACTCTGGAAGCGCACTGTCGCGGTCAGTTTCGCGTCGCTCCGAAATCTCTGGCCGGAGCACACGCGGGACTGACCGTGATATGCTTGAACTCCCAAGGGTGCGAACGGAGCAAGCCAAGCATAGTTTTCGCTTCAGAGGGGTAGAAGCATGAAACAGTGGGATGAGAGAGAGCTAAGTATATGTATGGTGGGCATTTAGAAAAGAGGATAGGCTAAAAATGAACTAGCGCATTTCTTTAAAATTGTTATCTACAACGGTCATGTTCTGTAAAGTATTGTGTGGTTTGCGAAAGTGTGAGCTCCCTATGTGTGCTGTAACCTTGTAATTGAGGGCTGAAAAGCCATATCTTATGGAGACCTCAATATACATCTACATCTACATCTACCCAGACCACTACCACATGTCTGCCACGGAGACCGCCCGTCACCCGTCCGACTGTATCTCTAGTTTCCACTACCAGACTTGGTTCTTAAACTTATCCTTCGGTGGAGATGTCCCCAAACCTTTCCTACTGCCCCTAGGAATGTACAGTGATGTATATCAAGAGAACCAGAGCAAACATAATGGTAAATCCGTTGGAGACATGCTCGGGAAACACATCCAGAGAAGCAGCAAAACCAAGATCAGTTCTACTTCACGTTGACCAGTGATCCCGTCACCTGCGGACCATCAGTGATGCAGTTGAACTGCTGTAGAGGTTCTGGGACTGAAGCTCCTCACCTCCAGTTAGGATACAGTACTGCCGGGAGGACAGGTGAGGGGTACCTGCTGTAGAGGCTCTGGGACTGAAGCTCCTCACCTCCAGTTAGGATACAGTACTGCCGGGGGACAGGTGAGGGGTACCTGCTGTAGAGGTTCTGGGACTGAAGCTCCTCACCTCCAGTTAGGATACAGTACTGCCGGGAGGACAGGTGAGGGGTACCTGCTGTAGAGGTTCTGGGACTGAAGCTCCCCACCTTCAGTTAGGATACAGTACTGCCGGGAGGACAGGTGAGGGGTACCTGCTGTAGAGGTTCTGGGACTGAAGCTCCCCACCTCCAGTTAGGATACAGTACTGCCGGGAGGACAGGTGAGGGGTACCTGCTGTAGAGGTTCTGGGACTGAAGCTCCCCACCTCCAGTTAGGATACAGTACTGCCGGGAGGACAGGTGAGGGGTACCTGCTGTAGAGGTTCTGGGACTGAAGCTCCCCACCTCCAGTTAGGATACAGTACTGCCGGGAGGACAGGTGAGGGGTACCTGCTGTAGAGGTTCTGGGACTGAAGCTCCCCACCTCCAGTTAGGATACAGTACTGCCGGGAGGACAGGTGAGGGGTACCTGCTGTAGAGGTTCTGGGACTGACGCTCCCCACCTCCAGTTAGGATACAGTACTGCCGGGAGGACAGGTGAGGGGTACCTGCTGTAGAGGTTCTGGGACTGACGCTCCCCACCTCCAGTTAGGACACAGTACTGCCGGGAGGACAGGTGAGGGGTACCTGCTGTAGAGGTTCTGGGACTGACGCTCCCCACCTCCAGTTAGGATACAGTACTGCCGGGAGGACAGGTGAGGGGTACCTGCTGTAGAGGTTCTGGGACTGACGCTCCCCACCTCCAGTTAGGATACAGTACTGCCGGGAGGACAGGTGAGGGGTACCTGCTGTAGAGGTTCTGGGACTGAAGCTCCCCACCTCCAGTTAGGATACAGTACTGCCGGGAGGACAGGTGAGGGGTACCTGCTGTAGAGGTTCTGGGACTGACGCTCCCCACCTCCAGTTAGGATACAGTACTGCCGGGAGGACAGGTGAGGGGTACCTGCTGTAGAGGTTCTGGGACTGAAGCTCCCCACCTCCAGTTAGGATACAGTACTGCCGGGAGGACAGGTGAGGGGTACCTGCTGTAGAGGTTCTGGGACTGACGCTCCTCACCTCCAGTTAGGATACAGTACTGCCGGGAGGACAGGTGAGAGGGTACCTGCTGTAGAGGTTCTGGGACTGAAGCTCCCCACCTCCAGTTAGGATACAGTACTGCCGGGAGGACAGGTGAGGGGTACCTGCTGTAGAGGTTCTGGGACTGAAGCTCCCCACCTCCAGTTAGGATACAGTACTGCCGGGAGGACAGGTGAGGGGTACCTGCTGTAGAGGTTCTGGGACTGAAGCTCCCCACCTCCAGTTAGGATACAGTACTGCCGGGAGGACAGGTGAGGGGTACCTGCTGTAGAGGTTCTGGGACTGACGCTCCCCACCTCCAGTTAGGATACAGTACTGCCGGGAGGACAGGTGAGGGGTACCTGCTGTAGAGGTTCTGGGACTGAAGCTCCCCACCTCCAGTTAGGATACAGTACTGCCGGGAGGACAGGTGAGGGGTACCTGCTGTAGAGGTTCTGGGACTGAAGCTCCCCACCTCCAGTTAGGATACAGTACTGCCGGGAGGACAGGTGAGTGGTACCTGCTGTAGAGGTTCTGGGACTGAAGCTCCCCACCTCCAGTTAGGATACAGTACTGCCGGGAGGACAGGTGAGGGGTACCTGCTGTAGAGGTTCTGGGACTGAAGCTCCCCACCTCCAGTTAGGATACAGTACTGCCGGGAGGACAGGTGAGGGGTACCTGCTGTAGAGGTTCTGGGACTGAAGCTCCCCACCTCCAGTTAGGATACAGTACTGCCGGGAGGACAGGTGAGGGGTACCTGCTGTAGAGGTTCTGGGACTGAAGCTCCCCACCTCCAGTTAGGATACAGTACTGCCGGGAGGACAGGTGAGGGGTACCTGCTGTAGAGGTTCTGGGACTGAAGCTCCCCACCTCCAGTTAGGATACAGTACTGCCGGGAGGACAGGTGAGGGGTACCTGCTGTAGAGGTTCTGGGACTGAAGCTCCCCACCTCCAGTTAGGATACAGTACTGCCGGGAGGACAGGTGAGTGGGTACCTGCTGTAGAGGTTCTGGGACTGAAGCTCCCCACCTCCAGTTAGGATACAGTACTGCCGGGAGGACAGGTGAGGGGTACCTGCTGTAGAGGTTCTGGGACTGACGCTCCCCACCTCCAGTTAGGATACAGTACTGCCGGGAGGACAGGTGAGGGGTACCTGCTGTAGAGGTTCTGGGACTGAAGCTCCCCACCTCCAGTTAGGATACAGTACTGCCGGGGGGGACAGGTGAGGGGTACCTGCTGTAGAGGTTCTGGGACTGACGCTCCCCACCTCCAGTTAGGATACAGTACTGCCGGGAGGACAGGTGAGGGATACCTGCTGTAGAGGTTCTGGGACTGACGCTCCCCACCTCCAGTTAGGATACAGTACTGCCGGGAGGACAGGTGAGGGGTACCTGCTGTAGAGGTTCTGGGACTGAAGCTCCCCACCTCCAGTTAGGACACAGTACTGCCGGGGGGACAGGAGAGGGGTACCTGCTGTAGAGGTTCTGGGACTGACGCTCCCCCCTCCAGTTAGGATACAGTACTGCCGGGAGGACAGGTGAGGGTACCTGCTGTAGAGGTTCTGGGACTGAAGCTCCCCACCTCCAGTTAGGATACAGTACTGCTGGGAGGACAGGTGAGGGGTACCTGCTGTAGAGGTTCTGGGACTGAAGCTCCCCACCTCCAGTTAGGACACAGTACTGCCGGGGGGACAGGTGAGGGTACCTGCTGTAGAGGTTCTGGGACTGACGCTCCCCACCTCCAGTTAGGATACAGTACTGCCGGGAGGACAGGTGAGGGGTACCTGCTGTAGAGGTTCTGGGACTGAAGCTCCCCACCTCCAGTTAGGATACAGTACTGCCGGGAGGACAGGTGAGGGATACCTGCTGTAGAGGTTCTGGGACTGACGCTCCCCACCTCCAGTTAGGATACAGTACTGCCGGGAGGACAGGTGAGGGGTACCTGCTGTAGAGGTTCTGGGACTGAAGCTCCCCACCTCCAGTTAGGATACAGTACTGCCGGGAGGACAGGTGAGGGGTACCTGCTGTAGAGGTTCTGGGACTGAAGCTCCCCACCTCCAGATAGGATACAGTACTGCCGGGAGGACAGGTGAGGGGTACCTGCTGCGGTGCGGGAGGCGACTTCGCTGCTGCGTCCGACCTCGGGCCGCCGTCCGCTCGCTGGTCGCCTCATCACTGTCCTCCGATATGGAGAGGTCCTCGGAGAGATTCCTGCCGGCGGCGCTGTCGTCAGCCAACAAGACACTCACCATGCCGCCCCTCTCCGACTGCTGGCCTCGGTAGTCCCTGGACTTGACTTCTTCGCAAGCTGGTTATAAAAAAACGGATATTGGATGAACATCCACTTGGTCAGAAATTAGCTTATCAGAAAACTGTAATTTTTTTCAACAACATTTAGTACCTACTTAGTATCATCAGTATTCGTTTAGCAAAACCTACAAAATGCATGTATGTCCAAAAACTACATTTATACATAATCAAATACTTTTTCCACATGTTACGTCCCAAAAGTGGGGGACAGTATACAGTTGCAGTTCTTGCCTATATAGAGGCCCGTTCGTAAATTTTGCCTTTGTACGGTATTTAAAAAAAAACAATGCATTAAAAATGAGCATGTTTAAAGGACTTTAGGACTGGTATCCGTCATTCCGGTAACAATGGAATAAATTCATCATACACTCTTTATGTTTAACCCAAACCACCAGACGTTGTATTTTCGGCATTTGTGACTGCTGGATTCCCGTGAATGGAGGCATAATACATATCTACATGCATACAGACATATCTAAGTCAAATATGCCCCTACCATAGGCTTTCCGGGAACTTAGAAAAGAATTAGGAGGGGTTCAATTCTACCTCCACCATTATTTTTTGCACTTTGGATGACGTCCAGCTGTTGAGCCGAGGCGTTTGACCGCAGCAGCAACAAAGCGACACAGACAGTGTTTAGCACCAACACCCGGACCAAAGCAACAATCGGCCAGGGTGTGACCCCGCGACCAGCCAGTTCAATACGGCGCGGCGGCCGTGGTGTCGACGGCCGCCCCGGCTGGCCACCTGAGCTTCAAAGGACGTCGATGGATCGACCAGGTGACCGACCGGGGGCCAGGCGTCACGCCAGTGGTCCGACAGCCGGCATCTCGGCAGGGTGGTTTTCAAAGGACTGTATCAGTGCTAATGCGTGCGCGAGTAGGCTACAGCAGACCGGCGATAAGTTTAGACGGAGGCAGCTACCGCGACTGTAAACAAGTACTGAGGTGGGGTTTGACATCTAAACGAGTGGGTGGTTTGAAGTGAGCTGAGAGTGCTCTTTGGGGCCCTGTCACACAAGCGAACGCATCTAGCTCCGACTCGATGCCTTCAAAGTGAACGTGATTCGACGCCACTCGACCCCACCGGTCCCGACCTCAACTAGAGTGTAGTGGTGTAGTCAAGGACGGTAGGGGTCCTCGAGGTCCGCGGACCTTCTTGGGCCGACCACAAGCCCCGCAACGGTCAAAACGGGGCCTCGAACATACAAGCTATCTTCGATATCGGGGTCTTGGACCAAGGAGCTGCCAAGTAATGTCTGATGAGCCTTGCAAAAGTCGACTGGGGGATCCAAGATGCTCGTCCAGGGGGGGGCTCCAAGTTTATATCTCAGCCCCTCTCCCCCCACACAGGTGTGCTTCTCATGGGGCCTCAGAGTGTTAGTCTCAGGGGCTCCCGAGCGATGGTCCTGGACATATTGGTATCTCAGCCCCCCTCTTATTCTAGGGGTTGGTCTCAGGGGCCCCTGAACCATTGGTAATGGGGGCCCGAGTCGTACTCAAAGGCCCCGGTTGCTGATTTCAGATGGCCCGCGAATCATAGGCAAGGTCAAGTGGCCTCCAATGGTTTATCAGAAGCCAGTCTGGGCCCAGAGCCCAATGTATCCTTCGAACGGGAGGCAGACTGGCGAAGGACTCCCAGAAGAAAACAAAAACATGTTCACGGGGGGGGTGGGCGGATTTCGAGCTAAATCATTTTTTAAGCGATGGGTCCCACGACAGTTTAGTTGAGCAATCCCCTATGTTTGTCTAGCGACCTGCACGTGTTGTTCTTAGGGGCTCCTAATTTGTGGTCAAGGGGGCCCCATGGTTCCCTACACCTATGGGAGAGTGACACATCGAGATTGGCTGATACCGAATTGGATTATGGTCAAGCCATGCCCAAATTGAAGGGGAGTGGTCTAGGATTTCGGACAGCATTGGTCACGGCGAACTACATGTGCCTGTGGGAATGAGCAGCAGCATTCGATGGGAATATAGGAACCTTTAATAACTCTAACGGATATGGCAGCATGGGCGGGGGCAGCAGAGGTCGGGTCACGGGCGTCGGCAGCAGGGTCGTTCGCTGCCGAGGCTGGTGCGAAATGGATCTTTTCTGAGTAGACTACTAAGTCTCTCACGCATCCCCTTCCCGTCTGTTTAGCGCTGTTCCAACCCACAGGCTGCCCCCGGGGGGGAGGCGGGGGCGTCTGAACTGAAAATGCCTCCTGAAACGTAACATCAAAGCAGGACATTTAAGGCTCCACAAGACTGCTATTTCTGTTTCAACATCAGTATATGGGTGCCACATTTCGTTTAAGCGGGACAATTATCTATGTGCCTTCAACAGCAGTGGCTCCCGGGCTGCTGCCTACACAGTCTCCGGCACCACCAACCTGTCAGATGCCCCAGAAGTTATCGGAAAAGGGAACAAACAACCTACCGGCACCGGCAGAAAACAACACTCAAAACGACGAATCATTGAAGCCATGCATGAGAGGCAACACGGGAGAAAACACATCAAGATACAGATTGGACGTTTACAAACATCGGACCACGAAAAGCTGTTACTGAACTGGAACAGCCGGAGGCCCAGTGCAGTGATCAGTTCACCGCACTAGGTGATTTGTTGAGGTCTGACCGCAGCGGGTCCACGAGGCCGTGTCGTACTCACGGTTGAACGGCGGTATGTGCTGACCCGGAGGCGGGGGCGGGGGCGGGGGCGGGGGCGGGGGCAGCAGAGGTCGGGTCACGGGCGTCGGCAGCAGGGGCGTTCTCTGTCGGGGCTGCTGCTCACGGGGCGCCGCTGAAACAGAGTGGAAGCTGGCTCTCAGACCTCTCCAGACCACCACCATACAGGCGCCGGGCCGCTGCCGCAGTCGCATTGCTGGCCTACTGAGGAGGGCACAGCAGGCCGCCACAACCGTCGCAGCACAGAGACTAGTCACAGCTGTCCCAGCACAGCAGCCAGTCACAGCTGTCCCAGCACAGCAGCCGACCACAGCTGTCCCAGCACGGCACCGTTAGACTTCACAGCACAGCAGCCGACCACAGCTGTCCCAGCACGGCAGCCGGTTAGAGCTTTCCCAGCACAGCACCTAGTCACATCTTCTCCTGCACAGCAGGCCGCCACAGCCGTCACAGCACAGCTCCTCAGCAGTTACAGCGGCTGAAGCTGCCCCAAAACAGCTACTGAGCAGCCTCAGCTGTCCCACAACAGCAGTCCACCACAACAGTCCCAGCACAGCAGTCAGTCACAGCGGCCACCGGTCCCAGCAAAGTTATCAGTCACAGATCTTGCCCCATCACAGCAGTCAAAGCTGTCCAAACAGAGCAGCCAGCCACCAAGAAGAATCAAGACTTCGTTCGTACAGTCCGGTCACCATGAGGTTGAAGGAGATCGCCCTGGGACACCCCGAGACTTGCTTTAGTTCGCACTATCCTCTCCGCAGCCACCAAACCGGGGCAGTCACGGCGGAGGGATGCGTTACCAGTCACGCGTCCACTTGTACCCTGGTCCCATTTACCGGGTCCAAAACATTCACCTCGAATAGTTCACAGGGGCCACGCACAACTGACCAGGGCTGAATAATTCCCCTCCACTCGCCTCCTATCACGGTTGCCTCCCACTCTGGGAGGGCTGGCGAACCGAACACCAGCGCGGAACCGGACCGAAGCGCCCGTCGCCACCGTGTGACACTCATCGATGCACTGGACCCCCTCCGACCCTCCCCGTCACCCCAGTAACCCCGCTACAGTAGCGGACAATTTTCATACTTGCATCGTCGGTGCAGCCCTGGTGTCCTTGGTACGGTAGTAAGGCAACGCAGGCCGCCGGACGTAGTTTAACGCTCACAGTAGCATATCTAAGTCTTCAGATTCTATTGAACCCATATCGGTGAAATGTCCCTGCCACCTGATACAATTTTCCAGCCGAATTCAGGACCACGAACTCTGTATTGTTTTTCTCTCCTCTATATAATCCAGAAATAAGCACGGCCGAGTACAGCTCCATTAAGCC
Organism: Lepas anatifera; assembly: GCA_034440635.1. Classification (NCBI taxonomy): domain Eukaryota; kingdom Metazoa; phylum Arthropoda; class Thecostraca; family Lepadidae; genus Lepas; species Lepas anatifera. Next base: position 321,861 of record JAOTON010002020.1, on the reverse strand, counting down.
CACCGTACCGCGCTTGCAACCGGTCAATTATGTATATTTTCGTGACATGAATAAATGATTAAAATAAAAAATTTCCCCAATATCCTTTGCGAGGGGAATCACACGTATTGGCCGGTGAAACATTGAGATGTTCTATACTGAGGCTTTTCCTATGAATGAAGTCACATCAAAACATTTACAATCACTGATTTCCTAACCAACTGATCAGCACAAGCTTTTACAACGAAGCAACCGAACATTGGATGGTAAGATGAAGGATAGCAACACATGACAATGGGCAGATAGTGTCAGACCATAGACCTAACTAGATACAAGATGGCGATCCCCACGTTCGGAGCACTACTCACCAACTGGGTCCGCCGGAGGAAGAAGTGACGGCGCACCAGCAGGCTCCTGCAAGGAAGACGCCGGTCAAACACGGGGAAGAACCGTCCAGAGACACCGCACAGCGTTCCGTGTCAGAGTGCCCCGCGGCGTTTATAGCCGTTACGGCGGCTGGAAGACACTTCCGACAAATGTTTGCAGATGTTTGTATGATCCGTGAGGCACTATCTGCTCACCACTGGCTCTGTGTTCAGCGCTCACTGAGGCATCCAGAGGGCAGGAGGCAAAGGGAACTCCCATGAAGACTAAAGCATGTATTCGATTCATCTGTGACTGAACGGTTTGGTACAAGTGAAAAAAATTATGAAGAAAAAAGAGTACAACCCTTCTTTGTATCACTTTCTGTTGAAGCTGGCACGTCCTATTCGGCCCCGTTTAACACTGCGTTTTTGCACTCAGTAAGTCCGTACCATGTTCCATAACCAACTAACCCCCCTTCCCGGACTCGGCGTCACGATCTCGGCCGAGCCAGTTCCTCCGAAACGCATCCCTGGAGTCGCCACTGACACCGTCCGTCGTGAATTGCGACAAAAGGCCTGCTACGAGGTATCAGTTGGTTTCAAGTGCGGCGAAACTGGTGGTAGGTATTTGATAAACAATACCAAAACAGTGCGTGGCGTGCTGCATTTCACAGCGCTCACGATAACAAACTTCCTTTTTCGACATTGCTGGTGACAAAATCTGCAGTCTCGAGGGCGATTTATCTCCAAGGTTTAAGCAAAGGATAAGTAAATGGCAATACCAAAACGAGTCGGCATGGTACTTCCATCGCTCTCGCTCTCGCTGGTTGGCGGTTAGCGTATGACACATCAAAATGTCATTCTTACTTTTGGCGCCAACTGGATGTACTACGTAAGCTTTGAAAATTAAATTTTTTACGTTTTATAATTTTAAACCTGCGTTATTAATAACTTTCTGGATCCCTGGTATTCCAGGTCAAGTTGGCATATGTTGGTTTATTACTGCACGCCACCTGAACTGATAAAAGGTGGAAGCTTCAAAAATGCGTAATAAAGCTGTATTCTGGTATCAATAAATGTATGCCCTACTATTAGAGTTCCTTTCATTTTCACACGCTCTCGCTCTCTCTCTGTCTCTCTCTCTCTCTCCTCTCTCTCTCTCTCGCTCGCTCTCTCTCTCTCTCTCTCTCTCTCTCTCTCTCTCTCTCTCTTTTGTGGTTTGTACTTGTTTAACGGCGGTGTTATGTAAAGTTTCGTGTGACGCCTTGAAGTTTTAGCTTTGGGCGCTGGCATGTTTATTTTGCAGCATTCGCGACTCATTTAATTCTTGAAGCTTACATGTTGACTTTCTCCAGACGGTAGGCCTGTAGGGCTTTTATATTTCGGGACAGCAGCGTAAATGCCCTATTACACCCGAACAAATGTTGCTTTATTAACTATCTAACCATGGAAACCATGGCTCAAGCTATTATAAATACATGTTGTGTCGCATCATGCTGAAAGGTTAGCTCTTCGGGATAGATTTCGGTATTTGAGTATTTGTTTCCTCAGTGATTATATTACTTATATATGTTCCACCGCAATCTCAGTTTTGTTTCTTAGCTTTTTCTCTTTTTCAGTCTTTTGAGGCGTTATGTCACTCCTCTTATCGAGTTTTAGAAGGTGGCCACACCTCCAGCAAGCCTTTCGTGAACTTGTGATTTAGCGTTCTATCCTCATTCACTTTGATATCGTCGCTCGTTCCTAAGAGACAAAAAACAGTGGCAGCCCCTGTCTCCGGTCGATTCGCTACAACCGAACGTATCGCAAACGGTAGCTGAAACGAAAACTACGACAGTGTCAAATCCCATCTGCGGCGCTGTTCCCAATGATGGTTTCTGTCCCTTCCCAGCCAATTAAACAAGGGCCGCTGCGAAATGGAGCACAGCGAACACCGCCCAGTATCAAATACATTGGGCAAAAGGGCAGCAGCAATACTATTTTTGGGGTATTCGAATGAGTAGTGGTCGACTGAGTAGTGTTCGACTGAGTAGTGTTCGACTGATAAGTGTTCTATCAGTGCAGTTACAGGCTGAAGATTCGCTGCTCACCTCCCCCCTTCTCCCTCCCTGGCACGGCGACGACGGGACAGATCTGAGCGACGCCCAACCTGTCAAACGGTAAGCAATGTGCAGGCACTGCGGACGTGAGCGACGTTTGACATTTAATATGCGGCAGTAACCCTTTCAGTGCGGTTGTCAGCAATGATCACACAGTCAGGGAGAGATTCGACGCTAGTGCGCGGACTGCTCACAAGATGGCAGCACCGTCGGCAAAGCACGGAAGCTACGCTGCCAGAGCCGAAAAGTGGGCACGGGCTGGCAGAGCGCCGAAGACACCACGGAACCAGTGCAGATTTCCACTCATACCCCACACTGACCTGTAGACCTCTGTCTTTTACGGTGGCACAACACATGACACAACGACCCTCGTTCGACAGCGAGACCGGATTTTCCATGACGAATAATTGGTTCGAGAGTGGAAACCATTTCACGCACTGCGACATTACACTGCATATGGCAGATCCAAAAGAAGGCTCTCGCTCTTATTTCGGTAGTCGCCTCCGTCGCCCTAACTGGAGCAGTCTTTGCGACCGGTTTCGCGATTGGGCCCACACTAACATGGAGCTGTATTATTAAGAAAAATAACCAGCTTGGGTTCTTCAAGCGCGCTCACGATTGATGCCAATTTGTTGACCTTAGGTCATCAGGTCACCTTCAAGCTCAGATCAAAGCCTAATTGCTGCCTCTAACGAATACTATAATCACTCTTATTATTCTTTATAAGATTTTCCGGTCACGTATTCTCACATTTAACGTGATATTTTAGTTACATGAGCTTCAGAATATGTTATTATTTAACCTTTAGTTCAAACATCGTATAGTAATGAGCAGGTCAAACGTCAAAGATCACAAATGGCCCAAAGGCAAGGTTGAGCAGAATGTCTACCTTTCTCGTCTCGGAACACTTAACTCGAACTCAGCATTAAAAAGTATCCAAAATTGCTCTGTAACCCCAAAAATTATTTTTGTTCCCGAAAAATAAAAATGCAGGGTATTATTCGCAAAGTCCACCTACAGCTTACCAAAGGTCACCTGATACTAACCCCAGTCCAACAAGTAAGCAAAACTTACAAGATGTACCGAAGACCGCGTAAGGTCATGTGAGGTCATGGCATACGCCTGCCCCAAACATCATCCGGGGAACAAAGCACAAAACCTAAAAATTCGTGACTCTACGAATGTGCCTCTGGAAGTGACGCTATAGTTTGGTGACCTAATGTAAACCTGAATTCATAGAAACACACAATGAACACATCTACCTCATGACTATACAAAGCCGTCCGAGGCCAAATTCAGCCGTTCCCCGGCAACATCGGATAAAACCTTGAGGGGATGGGGAGGATGGGGGGGGGACAACAACTGATAAAACCTTGGGGCTTATAGACTTGTTGCCGAATGAACATTATGAAATGCTCTCAAAACCAACAAATATCCTCTAAAACACTTCACGGTTAAAGGGTGCCTATCGATGCACCAAATGCCCGGGTCATATGGCATGTCACGGTTTTAGCCGTCTTCCCCTTCCCCAAGCCAGCGGGAGCCGTCTTCCCCCTTCCCCAAGCCAGCGGGAGCCGTCTTGCCCTTCCCCAAGTCAGCGGGAGCCGGCTTCCCCTTCCCCAAGCCAGCGGGAGCCGTCTTGCCCTTCCCCAAGTCAGCGGGAGCCGGCTTCCCCTTCCCCAAGTCAGCGAGAGCCGTCTTCCCCTTCCCCAAGTCAGCGGGAGCCGTCTTCCCCTTCCCTTAGCCAGCGGGAGCCGTCTTCCCCTTCCCCAAGCCAGCAGGAGCCGTCTTCCCCTTCCCCCAAGCCAGCGGCAGCCGTCTTGCCCTTCCCCAAGTCAGCGGGAGCCGGCTTCCCCTTCCCCAAGCCAGCGGGAGCCGTCTTGCCCTTCCCCAGTCAGCGGGAGCCGGCTTCCCCTTCCCCAAGTCAGCGAGGCCGTCTTCCCCTTCCCCAAGTCAGCGGGAGCCGTCTTCCCCTTCCCTTAGCCAGCGGGAGCCGTCTTCCCCTTCTCCAAGCCAGCAGGAGCCGTCTTCCCCTTCCCCAAGCCAGCGGGCGCCGTCTTCTCTACAGTCAACAACATGAATTATGGTGGACATCTCTACCAGGCAAATATGTGTCGCACTCAGGAAATAAGCATTGAAAAGGTCGGCTGCCATGGTGGGTGTCTGGAAACATTTCTGGTTTTTTGCCCCTGTTTGGCGCAGCAAAAAGCTAAGGCGCAGAAATCAATCCGGAGACAACAGACTGTGTCTGCTCGGGAAATGCATATAAAAAGAGCCCAGACCGGAGAGTTCTCTGCCAGAAAATATCACATCAGATGCCTGATAGACACGCAGTAAGCTAATTTTCCACAAGACATTGCCTACCGTGAATATAACCGACAATGCCTATGAATCAGATTTGACGCATTGAAAATGCTGTTGATCCAGATTATTGTAATCGTACTAATTTTTGAAAACTAAATGTAATATTTTTCGACATACAGTTTCCACGCCAGGAAAATGTCATCCCGCCCCAACTCCACCCATTATTAGCAGAGCATATATCAACTTCTAAAACTCGCACGACTTTACCTGATCACAAATACCCGTATTTTCACCGTGCTCCACCAAACACCGAGTTCAACAGTCGAGGTCTGACGCTGCATCGTCAGTTAACAATCTAATAAACTAGAGCAAACTTATTTAATTCCGGCTGCACCTGTCTGAAGCAGTAACTGTATTTATTTACATCAGTGATACTAACGAAAGCGAGACTCCTCGCGCCTCTTAACACCTTAATGGCTATGATACTGATCATCTCCATAGAGCGAAACCTCATAACTCAGTTCAAAAGGCGCAAGACATAATACAAGGATATAAGTACAGCTGGTGCGGTGGAGCAGATCATTCTAGAACAAACGGGCACCTCTGCCGGCGGGCAGTGGCCGCAGATCTGGGACGGATCCACGATTTCCGATGGAAGGGGGGCGAACTTTGGTCAGGACGCACCATCTGGGTCCGGAGGGGGCGCCACTTGGATTTGGAAGGGGTACCATTTTTGGATCCAAGGTGTCAATTCCAAAGGCGTGATCTATCAGCAGGTCGCATAATGACGTCGTGGGGATGGCGTCCTGGGGGGAGGGGAATACTGGCGTCCTGGGGGAGGGGGAAGCGATGTTCTGGGGCGGCGGGGTGGTTGAAGGATACGCTGGTAATCAAATAATTGTTGGAGTTCACCGACGCATCAACTGCAAAGATCATATGGCATCCCCAACTCTTCCCTTTCTCGGGAGCCGGATTGCGCCTTGGTTAAGGAACTCACCGGCCCCTGAACCCGGGTCGGTGGCGTGGAAAGCGAGAACGCTAACCACTACAACACTGCGCCCCCCCAATGAGACGCTGGGGTTCCGTTCGGGGGCGCTGGGTGAGTTCATAGGGGGGGCACTTGCGATTACACATGATATTTCTCACATTGAGTAAATAAAGGTATGTATTATTCAACGTTTGATCACCAATAAAACAGTCAATGCATTGTGGCATATTCAACGGACTTGAGCTGAGACCGAGATACAAGCTTTATAGAGCGTAAATAAAAAGCTTCTGGTAGCATATTTTGTCTGTCGCAATGCCGTTTACGCAAAAAAAGCTTATTTACAGCAGAAATCGGAGACCGGGCGAGTGCCGCCCGTCCCGCGCCGTCGGTAGCGTTCCACGGTCGCCAGCTGAGGTTCCTGACCCCAGGGCTATGTTCTGAGAACGCTGGTGTCTCTGCCGACTGCGAGTTTGGACCAGATGAAATAACATTCCAGGCATCTTGCAACGTGCGCGACACTACTGCCCTCTCAGTTCACATTCCATACGGTGTCGCACTGCACTAACAAAATGGCACTGTATACCTACATTTGTATTTTTATTTTGTATCTCGGTTGCATGTTTGCGAATCCCGAGCAGGCAAGGGGTGACCCGGCTACCCTGGACAGTGGACAGCCGCCCCGAGCCCACCCCTCGTTGGGGTGCACTCGGCGGGAGACGGAAGCCACGCGGTGCTGCCTCGATAATGGGCGCCAAGTGTTGGGTGTGGCGGCGCCTGCGGCGGTCCGAGAGGGTACCACCCCGTCCACACCTGCCGCGCCGCCGCGCCGCACACGTACAACGGAGGGGGGGCAGCCGGCCCAGATTCCCAGCGGTTGATAGGGGGAAGGATTTTTCAGAAACTGCACGAGAGAACACCAGGAATGCAAACAGACGGTCGGGGATTCATCTGAATTACATGTCCAAAAGCACACAAAGCTACTGCCCTGGCGCCGCCCATATGTTTCTACATATCGCCTTAGAGAGCCTTGAACCTTTATAACGCACCACCTGCTGAGGTCATACGGCGTCACCAACTCTCACCCTGTTGGACAGATATATTGGGGATCATTTAGCCCTTTTTATATAGCGACTTACCGTCGTACCAACTACGATGGTTATATGGCTACGGGGGAAAGGGAACTAACAAGGCTGGAGCTGGGGCAGGGTGCCTAATCCTGCCTCTGGCCGGGCTAGATTCCGTAACCCTTTGCTCACTGTACAGGTCACGAGAGAACCAGGAAGTCCTTATTCTGCATTCCCGCAAATGTGTATTTTTCCGAAAATTAATGTTTGCTTACAAACCCACTTTAAAATGAAATTTTACGAAGGTAAAAATGCGAGCCGAAGAGAAAAGAACATTTCGGATTTCTCGCTGTGCCCTAGTTGACGACCCCAAACCAGTGGCGGATCCAGCAATTCATTTGGAGGAGGGCACTAGGGGGTGACTGGTACCGAGACAGGTGCCCCATCCACCATTGCCTCGGTTAAGCCTCCGCCTATGCATTAGCTATAGGCGCTCAAACATTTCGGGTGGACTCGAGCCCCCCCTCCTAGTCCCCCTTGCATCCGCCACTGCCCCACACGCCACAACTGCACCGCCGCGTCCCTTCTGCACCTCAGAGTGCAACGGAAGCAGGCTAACGGCCTCCACGATCAGCGACGGGGGTCCCACAAGTATGCCGAGCACCGCAACATGAGCATTAATCCAACACCATACGTGGTTTAGCACCACCAGCTATCCGACACACAGCAGGGTTGCCTGAAAAGTGTAGTGGGGGAGAGGGGCTTTACACTGCGACTTCGTTTGGCGCACTCATGTTTTCGGAATTACCGCTGTGGTCGTGGCAGTTCAGTTCAGTCCTATATCGACTAGGATCCAAGATTTGGACTTTCCACCTCAGTCGAAGGCTTAGAAGCACAAAACCACAGTTCGAAAATCCCAGGCTAGTTCAAGACTTTGGCATCTGGCTGGTGTATTTTCCGGTGATTGTCTGGTACCCAATAATATATTTTTATAGACTCTCACGCCTCGACATTTTACAATGACATTATGACCTACTCGTAAAATAATGTTAAAGCAATACATTTTAAACCGTTATCAATCTCAGAATAGGTCAGTACACAAAAAACAGTAAAATATAAAGAAATCAGATTCAGCTAAAGAAATCAGATTTTCAGATTTTATCCGGGATTTTGGAGACTCCAAAAGACGGTACTGTGCTGGTAGTCTCGGTACGGTTTTCACAGCGCAAGAAAAGCTGGGATGTGGCCGTTCATACTTACAGACGATCACGAGACTGGCGTGGCAAATACAATCAATATTCCTCAGCGGGAATCACGCGTCTTCTAAGATAAGCAAGGAGTCTGTGGATTCCCAGTCAATCCCAGTATAAATATAATGTTTGTCCCACGGCAGCGGCGTAAAATTCGGCCACCCTTGGTGGGACTGCTTTGGCATTGGCGTGAAAATCCCAAGGGCCTGCCTTAGAAGTACCGCGAATGGACGTGGGAGATGTATGGGATCGGGACGCGAATCGGCTGATATAAATGTGGTAATCCCATACCGACTCAGCGGAGTTACCCTGACAAGCACCTGTTTCACTTTCATACTGGGATATTCGCTTCATCTGCTATACCCTTAGAGAATATGGCTGGTCCCCTTAAAGGGAATGTGGCACTTTGGTTGAATCCTGAAATTTAGTGCAGTTAGGCGTACTTTTAGCCGAAATAATGAAAGCACTCATGATTTCTCTGAAAAATGTACAATGAGCTCAATATTTTGATTTTTAAAATACTCCTCTAGAAAAAGAAATAAATATCAGCATGTGGATGATGTCACGATCTGGCAGCCACTACCATACTTGAAACGCTTCAAGGGCTTCAATTGGCTGATGCTCATCGTGACGTCAGCATATGTCGTCACACCAGCAGCTCACAACAATGGCCGCCCGGCGACGGGCTGATGAGGGGGTTGGTGTCAGGTAGATTTTAGCTTTTTCTACGGAAACATCGAGTTCCAAGACAAATTACATATGGAGTACCGAGTTTTCCGACTTGCTTTACAACTTGGCTTTCTCAGTTAAAATCACGTTATGAAGGTGCCACATTCCCTTTAACAGTCCATAAAAACATCCGGAAGGCAGCGTTACGAGCATAAAAGACTGCATTAACTATAAGTACATAATCCAACCTTTCATTAAAGCCTATCTGAACGTGTCTTCATCCCCACTCCCGCGTATCCATTGGCAGAGCTTGAACAGGATTGACACAACACGACCCTCCCGCCTTCCTTCAACACGCCGGTTGACCAGAGTGCTTCCGCGTCGTCGCTCGTCCCACCACACACCCCCGGTGCCGAGGCCGGCGGCCTTACCTTGCTGCTGCCGGTGGGGTACTGGAAGGGGGGCGGGTTGACCTTGAGCGGGGTGACGAGAGCCGAGACGGGTACACACATCTCCTGCAGGATTGTCATCACCTCCGGCCGGTCACGCTGTCGGCATGGAGAGCGTCTGTTGTCAGCAACACTGAAGAACTCACAGCCTCGCAAGAGCTGAACGTGAGTAAGAAATTCAATTATGAATGACCAAGATCGAATGCAAAACAAATTGGCACCTCTCGTGATTCTTTTTCCCACAAATCGCAGGTTCATCGGGGAAATATTACCCTCGAAATGCTCATAGTTAGTACTGAATGCCACCCCATGCCAGCTGATTAGTGTCATCAGCGTGTGTTAGAGCCGTGTTCAGCCCTGAGAGACCTACCCTCTCGGGCCTGGTGGACAGCCGAGGCGGCCGTCCGGAGACAGAGTGCTGAGAGGTGACAGACAGGGGCGGCAGCGGCGGCGGCGGCAGCAGCGCCCGCGACTGCGCCGGCGGGGGCGGCGGCGGCGGCGGCGGCGGCAGCAGCGCCACCGAGGCGCGCGGCGAGGAGGGGGCGAGCTGGCGTGCAGGTGGTCGTGGTCCTGGTGGACCGGCGCCGGCGTGCACGGCATGGCGTCGGCGCCCACCAGACTGTAGTGCTCGCGCTCCGACCGCATGATGGGCGCCACGCGGTCGAACTCCCCCAGGATGGCCGTGATCTGCGGGTTGTGCCTCTTCACCTGCAGAGAGGGAGGCAGCGTCGTCAGCAGTCGCACCAACCGGCCACCTTCAGCCAAATAACACACGCAATTCCTAATTTATTTCTAATTCAAGCAATTCAAGCAATTCAATTCCTAATTCCACAAATAAAGCAATTCCTACATTCTGTAGACGTCTTTTTTAATGGTTTTTCCAAATTCTTACGGTGGTTAAACTATCGCAAACCGCTTCAATAGCGCTTACTGTTGACACTGTTCGTAAACATAGATAGGAGCTGAAGTTCAATCTTCGAAAGTACAATAACTGACATTTTTGCCGGCAGCAGCTGTGTGACTTAACTGATCGCAACACGCCAATTTATACCGCAAGTAGATATTCCTGTCATGTAAAAAGCAGCTGAACGACTGTTACCATCTAAATCGAGCATGTTCGATGACGAAGGCAACGGTATACAGAGAGGGGGGCATTGAGGTCATGCTACTTCGGCGTCGAAGGCGCCCTTATCGGTGCAGCGGTGTCCTCGTCGGCGGCGAAATTGCTGACCTCGAACAGGCCACGCAGGCGCCCCGCCAGCTTTTGAGAGGGCAATTATTTCGCACAATGGTGCCTTCCCACCAATAAAGGTCTGTGATCTATTTCTGCAAAGTTTTCGAAGATTTCAAGAAAGCATTTGTCATAAATACGGTTTTTGTTGCACGGAAGCCAAGTACTCGGTTTCTGAATTGGAAAGACCCAAAAGCCTTTAAGATCTGACAAGGTTCCAGTGTGTGGTTCAATACTGACAATTGCGTTATAAATAATTGAGAATGAAAGAAGAGTTTTAATTTCTTTCTCCAGAATCCACAACATTAGGACCGCATGCCTAATTCCTAGGTTCGTGGGTTTTGGGGCTGATCGATAGAAAGTAAGACTTTCTATCAGCGAACACAGCGTTAAACACTGTGCATTGATGAAGCTGCGGCAATTGATATGGTCATGGGTGCTTCACTGAGCGTCCCCGCCAAACGGAGCCCCAGAGCCTGGCTCCGTTTTTGCCGGGCCAAATTTGCCAAACAAAGCCCCAGAGCTGCACGAGCAGGAGTCCAGCAGACCTGCGCTCAGTGGAAGTGGCAGAGACTGGGACCAGGACCACTGGCCGGAGGTCCGGGTGCAGCTTGCCGGCGCTTTCTCGGTCCTCTCCATCCCAGGACAGACGCCCGCGCCGGTCCCGGCATTTTGCAGCCGCGTGCGGTAATGAACAGGGCTTACTGTCCGAATACCGCCGCTCAGTCGGACGCAGGCGCCGGAGCCAGAAATGAACAGGATGAGGCAGAGAGCCGCCACCAGAGCTCAGCCCAAGAGACGCTTCGTGGCGGAGCGGGAGAAACAGCTCCACTGTCAGGTGGCTTTGGCTGTCTAAGAAAGGCTCATGACAGTGAACTGAAATGTGAAATAAAAGTCGATAAAACGTGCCCACTTAGAGCGTAAAAATCTGAGGTAACAAAGTCCGCAGCTTTTCCATTTAGTTAACCCATTAACGCCCCACCTACTTCCAGCTTTCAGATTGGCGAAAAATGTTATCCTATGTTTAGAATATGCCAAATAAGATGTTCCGAAAGTTTGAGACCGATATCACTTTTAGATTCTGAGATATGACACCGGACAAAAATGACCCGCTGGGCGTTTGGGACATCGGCTGGCACTGCGCGGCCGGCTCCCGGGCGGCGCAGTCACCGCACTCAGCGGCCCGATGTGCATCGCTTTACTACAGTTTTGTGAAGTGTTTTTGTTTCCTCTTGTATATTGACCATAATAAAGTGTTAAGACAGTTGTATGCTCTCAGGCTTAATCATAGACAACACTAATCGCATATTTGCAAATGGTATACAACGGTGGTTAACCTAGACTGATGCTTTGCAGGGATAAACTAAAATTTTGAAAATCATAGTATTTTAAGAATATTGTGGTATTCTATAGCATAGTAATATTAAGAATATAAAGTGAATATCAAAGGTTTTGGGAAACCATTTCTTTTGTCTCTACTTCCTTCTTCCTCCGTCTCCCAGACTTTGTGACTGACGCTCGCTGAGCTTTCAACGAGTAATCGTAATATTCAGCATACAGATGAAAAGTTTTGAAAACTGAGTCTATTATCTCCTCCTATGCGGTGTAAATTAGCCTGATTAATCTCCAAATCTCCAAACGGGTCCATTTCCATATTTCCAACTTATTTTGGAGCAAGCAGCATGCCCCATAGTTGCATTAATGTGAACCCCACATTTCTGGCACGCCGCTGGTCATCGTAAGGCCGGTCAGCGCATCATCTTTGTCATCCTCATGACTAATATATTTTGTGATGGCATACTCATGATATGCACCTGATCCGCTCCGCTATCTTGCGCATTTAAAACAACTTATTTTGCCTCTTTTTCTGCAAAGCATTTGATCTGAGCCATTGCTAACAACTATGCTTTCGATATATTTATGTCTCCAAGGCTGGATATTTCTTCTCGATCCAGGCGGGGTTCTAGATGGTTAAACACTGGCAATACAATCCAAGCCCTAGACAAAGTCTGTGGGAGACCAAAAATTCAGGCGGGTCTTGACCCCTCCTCCTAACCCCAGGGTGCTCACTCATGGTAGTTTCACTTGACTAGAACCAAGCTGCAACAGTGCTAATTACGTTTTAGACAGAAGTTCTAGAACTTCCCATGCTTTCGCCCCTTTTAAAGTGCACCAGACGTTTTACACTGCACCATCTTGTCACAACACACCAGCGCGGCGCCGCAATAATTCCCAACTCATTTTGTTAGCTGGTCATTGGCTTTCAATCAGTGGTGGACACAAGGGGGCTAGGAAGGCTCAAGCCCCCCCCACCGAAATTTCAGTGTGCCTATAGTGAATGCATAAATGAGGGCTGTTCTGAGGCAATGATGGGGAGGCTAGAGACCCCTAACCCCCACACCCAATGAAGTCCTCAATCCGCCACTGTTCCCTATCCTCTCTATCCACTACACACAATCAATCAAGGGAAAAGAAAAGGCTCTGCTAGTTTAACAGTGAAGTCATGCTAATATTTCGTTAAGTTTTCAAAACCCTGAAAATTGTCTTTGATAACGCGTTCAGAAAACACTGGAACCATCTTGCATGTTGTCGTTAAAAATATTTGATAATCATTCCAAAAATAAGGCAGATCCCGAAAACGTTGGGAAGCATTTCACAAACTCCAAAGTTTCCAAACGTATCGACATTGCACTAAAAATCCTCAGATTTGATGAAAAGTCTATAAACTGGCAACCCTGAATTCGCAGGACCCACAATGCTTCCATTTTCTATAGGTAACATTATGCACCTAACCCACCAGACGGGACGACAGGACACATCCTTTTCCCCCTTTTCAGCGGCCCGAAGATGTCCGCAACGCCCAACGGGTCATTTTTGTCCGCTTCATATTTGACGATATCTCATGGCAAAGCCGTTCAAGAAAATCTTACTGTTTCTTCACCATCTGACTCCTAGTAGTCTTAGCTTGATGTCAATCATGAAAACTCTTTTCGGCTTTCCATATGCTATTGCGAGAAACAAAATTTGCAAAGCTATCTCATGTTGCCCAAAACCTCGCCAAAATAAGTTCCACCAAAATCGTCCCATAAAGACCTAGGATTTTCAAACGCATTTTCATAGCTTATCTACGCTCTGAAACACACATCCATATCATAAAGCTGAAGATCACATCACTGGTACCGATTTCGCAGCCTGTCAAAGTCAGAGGACAAAAATGACCCGCTGGGCGTTAATGGGTTAAGGACCATGTTGTGGAAGCCAATACATTCATTGTAAGAGTAGGCATAGCTTAAAAATCTGATGAACATTACTGTACTTAAACGCAAAACATACAGGCAGCATCAATATTCCCTCCAGGTTCCCTCCCTATCTCTGACATTCATTTATTTTATTTTTCGCTATCGTTCCCCAAGTTCTTTTCAACAGTTTCTATCCAGAAGACAAAACAGGGTAAGTGACGGAGCATTTTGCAGATAACATGTTTCTGACCGCCGAATGTGTTCTCTGGCTGTCTCTGTGTAGTTGGAATTGACACAAAGCCCCTGAGATGAATCCGCCCATTTTGAGCAGAGGGAGCAGAGCCAGACGTCAGCACTCGGATCCCTTCAGAATCACTGGTCATGGTTCACCCGAACAACTTTGCCGGCTCAAAGGACACAGTATACATTGTTCAGAAACTGAGACCGAGATAATTTCGAGAATCTAAACTTTGTTCATATATTCATCGAAGGCTTTTTCACAAATCCATTTTTCTAAACTGTGGCCTTGACCAGTGATTCAGAATCATTCCGTGTATATAACTATAGGCTTTTGCATATCAAATAAAAGTTCACGGACCTAAGAACAAAAAAAAAACGTGTCAACAGAACCCACTCGTCTGATTGGAATTCACCGACACACCCCTGTACGTGCGGCGGAGTTTTAACACAGCCGTTAAGGCACGATTCACGTGCCATTGATGCATGCTCGCCTTGAAGTCCGCCGTGCGGCTTCGTCCTGGGCCGGTATCCTCATCTTTATTTACGGTTCTCAGCCGGAGTTATCTGGTTCCAGTTGGTTTTTGTTGTTCGCATCGGTTGAGGGTGAAGTGGATTGATGCCAATAGCTATGTTTATAAACTGATGATTTATTTTCACAAGATAAGATATTTGCACAAGATAGTATATTTTCACAACCCGACCGGTTTCAGGAGCACCCCACCCCCGTTTTCAAGGGAGATCTTCATCTCTCTTGAAAACGGGGTGGGGTGCTCCCGAAACAAGTCGGGTTTTATACTAAGGCTAGGCTTTGTGCAGTAATACATGTTTTACTTTTCTTATTAATAACCAAAGCCATGAACAGTAACAATATTTATTTTCACCGTTAAGAATACGTCGATTCCTGCTTTAGCAGTTGCAAAAGACCAGTTATGTGGTTTGACGGAGCGCCGCGCTGACGTCAGTGGCTGTGTCGGACGCGTATAATCCCCGTCCAACGCCAGGCGTCCCCCGCAGCACCGAGGTGCCCCTCCTCGAAGCCTACACTGATTTACACTGATTCTCTGCCAGCAGGTACGGTCACAGACGAATGATCTGTGCATCAACCAGCCAGGAGCCGTATTTTTCGCAGCCGTAAACAACTGGTGGACATATGCTTGGCTAAAAATACAAATTTCTGGGTCTCAAACCTAGCTATTGGTATCAAATCCCTTCTCTCACAACCGATGCAGAAAAAAATTGGAATAAAACAAATTCGCAGATCACCGTAAGCAAAGACGGGCATGTCGGCCCAGGCTCGGCCCAAACAACAGACGTCAAGGCGAATGCTGTATGGACAGCGTGAAGGTCAAGCCTTAATGACAGAGTTGAACCAACTGTTTGTCAATGAACTTCCATTGGACATATGGGTTCCGATGAAACATGTGTGTTTTCAGAGCCGTGAGTTTTTATTTGATATGCAACAATCATAGACGGATCTATGATTGCAACTCGGGGGAGGGGCACCTTCCTGAGGGCACCATTCAGACCAGGGGGCACCGCTTTTGGCCGACAAAATATATCAGGTGGGCGACAAATCCTATCTATGGGCGCCAATTTTCGCATACTGGGGAAGCGAAATTTTGGGGGGGGCGCGATCGATCATTCAGGGGAATGTCGTGACCATTTCAGGAGGCGCCGAGGGTCGATGGGGGGGGGGCACCTGCCCTCCTTTGCCCCATGGATCCGCCTATGGCAGCGACCCATAGTTATATACACATAATGATTCTGAATCATTGGGCAATGTAAAACTTTTAGAGGTGTAAATAGTAAAAAACCATTTGATGAAAATATACAAGCCTTCATTTTCGGGATCAAATTGTTCTCAGCTTTCGAACGACGCATAGCCTGTCCTGAGGCGGAAAATTGTTCCGGTGAACCGTTTGATGTGTCTATTAGCTCGTCCGAGCAAAGGGAACAAAAGTTGCACTTCGGTCCCTTTTGTGCTGGTCAAATAATTTCTTTATGCAAAAGTACAGTTCGATGTGCTCAAATTGATTTTTTAAAGAGGCGCTCATTTTCGTTAATAATATCTCAAATACATATGTGCTACCTTCACAGGTGAAGGAACCTCCAGAATATAAGGGCTGGGGGTTCAAGCCCCCCCCAATGCCCGAACCCCTGTAGTTAATACATAGCGAGGGGTTGCCCGAGGTACTGGTGGATGAGACTCGAGCCCCCTCGCACCCCCCTCCGAAAAAAATTACTGGATCCACCACTGATACAAGCGATATACTGTATAAATATATTGTAAAATCGTATGTCAAGACTGCAACATAAAAAATCATCGCTCTCCTGAAACCATGCCCAAAAGGTGAGCCAGACTAAGAAACGACACCCAAAAATATACTTGTTCTTCAGACAGACAGGCTCCCCAAGGCCCCAATATCTCCTCTGACCGGCGGGCTGCCGCGGTGTCGGAGGTGCTTTCTGAGTCCAAGCACGACTCCCGCAACAGTAACTAACGGAGGGACCCGCGGAGCTCTCACCGCCTCCGCGACGGGCCTATACAGGCAATACTGCAGCTTCCAAAGGAGCTGCAATATTCCAGTCCACTCTGACCGCGACGTTAAGTACCAAGCCGGTTCCGCTTGCCGCGCGGCAGGCGGCGAGATGGCGAGATCGCGCCGACCGTTAGTCCGCTCCGGAGGCAGGCGGCGCCCGCGCCATTTCTCAAGGACGTCCAGCAGCCGTTGCGAATCCGCGCCAGCAGCGTCGCCTCTCACAGCCGGCAGCCACCGTCCCACACACAGCCACGGGGGCCCGCCACGGCCGGCGGCCACCGTCCCACACACGGCCACGGGGGGCGTCACCGTGCCACACGGCCACGGGGACCCATACCACAGCCACCGTCCCACACACGGCCACGGGGGCCCATACCACAGCCACCGTCCCACACACGGCCACGGGGGCCCATACCACAGCCAACGTCCCACACACGGTCACGGGGGCCCATACCACAGCCACCCTCCCACACACGGCCACGGGGGCCCATACCACAGCCACCGTCCCACACACGGCCACGAGGGCCCATACCACAGCCACCGTCCCACAAACGGTCACGGGGGACCTGCCATCATCCTACACACACGACCACAGGGGGCTCATACCACAGCCACCGACACACACACGGCCACGGGGGGGGCGCCACGGCCAGCAGCCACCGTCCTACACACGACTATGGGGGCCCGCCATGGAGCCGGCGACAGAGGTGAACCCACACCACAGCCACTGCGGCGGCCGTAATATTCAACGGCACAGCAGGTGGCGGCAAAAAGAGCCGGTCCTTTCACAGCTTCCTGCCACTGTGGGAAGGGTAAACTCCCAAGAGCGCCGAACAAACGATATCCATCAGGCATGCCACCTGGCCAACAACAGCTTCTTAAACGGGAAGCCGATAGAACGGGACAAGAAAGCTGAAGACAAGCAATAGTTGGCTGACGAATTAATGACGCGGACCTGGTCAGATAGGCGCCAGTGTCCGAACTGAAGCTTGGGAACAGCTGCGCCTCGAAAGAGTTGGTCCCGAGACCTCACCCGCAGCCGCGTCTCAGTGCTCCGGAGCAGTCACCAAAACCTCTCCAGAAATAGTTCATAAACCTGGCGCACTTAATATAAAAATATAATGAGTTCTTCATATTTTGCAAGTAATTCTCTCTCTTTTCCTTTTCTAAATGCAATATCAAAAAAGGCCCATACATCTATGGCCACCCCCATGATCTTTAGTGTTATTTGATCTGTAATAATTGTTGGGGCTTATCGACGCAACAACTGCCAGGGTCATATGACGTCGCCAACTCTTTCCCTATTGTAAAGGTTTCTCAGGAGCCAACTTGCTCCCTGTTCATGGAAGCCACGTGTTATTTGATCTGGGTTCACACAAACCAGCCAACAAAAACGCACCGCCCGGTTCCTTTCTGTGCTGTTTTTCCCACCTCCGATGTTCCTGGCAAGCGGGGGAGGAGGGCATCGGAAGCGGGAAGGCGTTCCGGACAGAGGCGGAGAACAGCACATGCCTCCTCTCCCCGAGATAATCGGCACCCCGCACAGCGCCCTGGTGCCCCCTATACTGTCTGCGGGGATAGTCTCTGGCCTGTCTCTGAAACGTACTTCCCGCTGACTTGTACACCGCAGTGCGAGCCGCAGTTCCCAGTCGACACCATTAGGACCCGTGACCCGCCAAAAGATAACTCATTGGCTGTTCATATGGTACTGTATTTCCCAACGTGCCTTTCCCTGTTATAAATCCCGGATCCGCGCATGTCTGAAGTCAGAAAAGGAAACAATTGATGTCATGCAACAGCTCTCTCACTCAAACCCCTCAGAATCATTTGCGAAAAAACCAAGGGAAGGTTCATAAATACCCCACCAGCGGTGATGTACCAGGGTCCTTCAACGTTTTTCGAAAACTGGTCAAATGTCCTCTTGTCCCGCGAGCTGATTATCACAAAACAGGCGCTTAATGACAGCGAATAGATCAAGTAAAATTAAAACTTCAACTGAGGTTTCAGAGCCCCCCCCTTCCACTATGCCTATGGTAACATATATACATTTGCGAGTTTGTTTTCTGATACATAGATTAGCAAACGTACGATTTCACATGACGTTCCTTGGCTATTGATATTTCCTATTTTCCAGCCTTTAGCCGCCCATGCCAAATTCTGGGGAGTCCGAATTACCTTGTCTCATTGATGTCGCTATGAATGGAGTGTCCCTTAGCCGTTCCTGGAAGCAAACGCATGCACAGGACAATTTTACCATTCAATTGGACTTAGCAGTGGAAAATACGCCTACACAAGCGTAAAATTTTAAGAAATCACAGTGCCTGAGCAAGCCCATGACATCATAATATAAACAATACGTGTGTGAGTGTGGTGCAGTTACTTTTATTCCTCTTGGCTGTCCGGTCAGTAGTATGTTTACTTTGCAGAAATACAATCCAATGCATGAGAAGTCCTCCGGGGCCCTTTTGTAGCTGGTTTAGCCGTTACTGACGAAACTTCTATACAGGCTTGAATACGTCGTCACCCTAATATCTCCCTCAATTATTTTTTTACAAATTGTCTGCTCTCATTATTGTTACAGGCGTGTTTGTTCTAACACCGTCCTGTACACAGTACAACTTGGTTTAAGAATTGAACCTCCTTAAAATCAATTCATACATCCGCCCCTGTGTAAGCTATCATCTGAAAATATTTTGAGAACTTCTTTTCCAAAGTCCGTTTTAGGAAGTCAGAAACTTTCAGCAGGCTATAGTATATCGCTTAAGGGATACCTAGATAAAGCTTGAGACTAGGCTAAACCTGTGCCCTTCAGATAGGAATCAAATTACGTAATCAATACTGCTAATATAAAAGTGAAGATCAAACAAAACAGAGATCACTGATCAAAACAGTCCCAAAGATCGCTGGACCGGCTGCATCTATGGACTGAGTGGGTATCAACCTTCCGCGGACACCAATGGGCCGCCACGCAACCTCGCTCCAGCATAAGGCTGCTTTGATCAGCGTTACCGTTTAAAATGGCACAGATCAAAGCTTGTACCGATCATAGCAGCCACTGTTATGAATTATGCTGCTGTGAGGTGTCCCGATCGGTGCATCACAGAGCCAACTGTAGGCACGATGCGTTTGTTTATATTTAAGGTTCCATTTTGAGACACAACATTCCCAAGAGCTCGGCAGTTGGCACTACCATTTTATTCATGAGCTATGCTATCGAAAGATGCCCAACTTGAATAGATGGCGAACATAAATAGGTTTATGCGATACACTACTAGAAAGCTCTTAACAAAACTGTACATAATACTGCAGTCTAAAGAATGTACGCTTAACAAGGATTTCACGGTTCACGTGTTTGGAATCTATATGTGAAACTTAAAAAAGATAAAAGAAATTTAATGTACGTGATGCCAATAATCTTCTATAGATCACCTGAGACAGCATACTTTCAGTGATAAATTAAAGCAGGAAAATCATAATATCATCGCTTGAAAAAAACGTAAGCAGTTTCAAGACCCAGATTTCATTCGCGATGGCAGGACGTAAATTTTTCATCAGCAAGAAAAGAGACAAGGCCAAGGATTATCTGGGTCGACCGTAAATGGGTCGGGTGCTCCTTCCCCAATGATAACTGGAGACAGCGAAATTCCCACAGACCGAAAGTGAGCCAAGTCGCCTCCACTGCAACTAAGCCTTGGCCTAAATGCCCTGCCATCGGATTACTGATTGGAACGGGAGCTCGACCAGCAGGAGCATTTTCACATACCATGTAACCAGTAGAACTGAGAAGCCCACTGCCATTTGACGAGGGAAATGGAACGGGAGGGTAAGACGGAACCATGGAATTCCCGCGTTGCTTACATCATCAAGACAAAGTAGAGGACATGATCCCAAAACCACAAACTGTTTTAGATAAATTATTATGATCCTCCACATTACCATTTTACCTGAATAAACATTTTAGGAAGGGAAAATTTTACATTTTAGGAAGCACTCTACAATCCAATTATATATCCTTACCAGCCTTAAACATTATCGGCTAAACATACTTGGCCTGTAAGTGTGAGCGTGAGGCAACGTGTTTGAAATGGCGCGTCATGTGGACGTGTTCTCGCGTAGGTTTTTCCATAGTTGACTTTGCAAACATATTGTACACTTTTTATTAGTTTTGATACTAATTTGTTGAAGAGATATAAAAAGCCTGTATTTTTAGGACATTCCGAGAGAGAGGAGAATTATATATATATATATATATATATATATATATATATATATATATATATATATATAATATATGTATGTAGAAAGTCAGTGACAAAGATGAATCTGGAAAACACAATTTTTTTTATAAAAATAATATATTTACTGGCACAGACGCGTTTCGATCTCTTCTTTAGGGTGCGCAGTAAATAAAAAACATCATATATCACAGGCACTAATATTGTTTTAATTTTTACAACACTTCATGAGAAAATTTAATCTGCACTCCCCCACCCCACTAAAAATATATGCACGCCAAAACACCATCCTAGCGCAAAACACACCGAATTAGTTATGGCTATGACGAATACTATTCAGTTTTATCATGGTAGCCACAGGGGCGCTAATATTAATAAATCCTGCCCTTTGTCTTATACAGGTGATTGTTAAAATAAAAGCTGCCTCTATGGTTTTCCTCGTACTCTTGTTCAAACACCTTGCAATAGTTTTAGCCCCTCCTCAATCCGGTAAATGGTTGCATTCCATGCTCTGAGTGACCAAAGCATTACATTCCCCATGATACCTAAAATCCCTTTTATGCTCTTCGAGCCTAGTTTTGAATCCCCTATGTGTTTCCCCATAGTATGACTTGTGACACCCATTGCATGGAACTGCATAAACAATGCTGTTCGGTTGGGGTTTTCTCTTTTGGGATGTTTGCGGAACATATCACCTATTTCCCCCTTGACTTTTCAATTAACAGCATGCCTGCCTGTTTGAGCTTTTTGTTGAATATTTCAGTTTTAGATAATTTAGGG
This sequence comes from Lepas anatifera, assembly GCA_034440635.1. NCBI lineage: Eukaryota > Metazoa > Arthropoda > Thecostraca > Lepadidae > Lepas > Lepas anatifera. The sequence continues at coordinate 300,429 of JAOTON010002020.1, read as the reverse complement.
ACGGTGATAATCCTCTTGCGTTCCCTTTCTTTGAAGCTTTATTTTTTCGGATTAGTTTTGTTTTATTCTTACAACTGACAAGCATGGCTTTACGATATCCTAGCTCACCAAATATTTCAAAGATATTTGGTGATATGTTCCGCAAACATCCCAAAATAGAAAATCCTCAACCGAACAGCATTGTTTATGCAGTTCCATGCAATGGGTGTCACAAGTCATACTATGGGGAAACACATAGGGGATTCAAAACTAGGCTCGAAGAGCATAAAAGGGATTTTATATATCATCGGGAATGTAATGCTTTGGTCACTCACAGCATGGAATGCAACCATTTACCGGATTGGGGAGGGGCTAAAACTATTGCAAGGTGTTTGAACAAGAGGACGAGGAAAACCATAGAGGCAGCTTTTATTTTAACAAGCAACTGTATAAGACAAATAGCAGGTTTTATTAATATTAGCGCACCTGTGGCTACCATGATAAAACTAGATAGCATTCGTCATAGCCATAACTAATTCGGTGTGTTTTGCGCTAGGATGGTGTTTTAGTGTGCATATATTTTTAGTGGGGGGAGTGCAGATTAAATTTTCGCATGAAGTGTTGTAAAAATTCAAACAAGACCAGTGCCTGTGATATGTGATTATTATTTTCTATTTACTGCGCACACTGATGAAGAGATCGAAACACGTCTGTGCCAGTAAATATAGTATTTTGATAAAGAAGGTGTTTTCTAGATTCATCGTTGTCACTGTGACTTTCTACATAATCGTCATTATGAACCAAACATATATATATTAGTATATAATCACATCGAATTGTCCTCTACCCGCAGCTATTAACAGGTGTACATTTCTAATTCTGAATCCATAAAGAATGTAAATATCACGAGCGAATGATTCCGCCGATACCAATTTCTGCTGAACACGTCGCATTGTCCGGTATCCTTAAATGACCTTGGGAACGGATATTGCTGAAGCTAATCAGGGCAGGATTAAGTGTGGTTTTTTCTCCTAAAACCATCACAATGCATTCCTCGCGAGAAATATTTGGTCAAGGTAAATCTTAGAAACACGGCGCCAATTTCCCGCAATCTCCGAACAAAATAAGGCAGAGAGCACTACTCTCCCCTCCGCCTATTTTTCACCAAATTCTACACACAAGCGCGAGGGTTTCAATGAGTACCCAATTAACGATCAATAATACATACATTTAACACGAAGTATTGCTTCAGTTATTGCCCGTTTAAGCAAACATGTTTTCTCAAGTATCGGAGAACAGTTGGCAGCACATTTTATATGAGCCAGTGGTGTTAAATTGACCATTATCTGCCAAATGATTGCTGAAGATGACTTGAAGTCGAAAGCTCCGATTATTACTGTATCTATTCTTTCAGTGTGAATTTAGATCTAAAATAAAAATAATAATTTGGCAGATAATGGTCAATTTCAACACCACTGAGCTCATGTTTTCTCTACTTATACAACGGAACATCAGTTAGGGGACCTCCTCTCACGCCCGCCAGTCTGAGAGTTGAGTACGATTTCCTACCTATTGGAACATCAGAAATTCTATATCAAGAAAAAAAACGGCTTCAAATAATATCATTTTTAAAACAAGGACACCAAGTTCAAAATTCAGATGAAGGTTCCGCCAAACGCTGGTCGGGTCTGACAGGCTGTTGCAGGACCACGTGTAGGACCTGCTGGTGCTTACGTTACGCAGCCGCTCGCCACCGCTGACAACGCAAACGCGAGCATAAATCGCAAGGAAGGGCTTGTTGAAGAGGACGCAGAGAGGCGGCGTTGCCAGCCAGGCCTCACCTTGATGGGTTCAGCGAACACGGCTCCGCTGGCCTGCTCCATGAACACGTCGCGCGACGCCTGCTGAGCGATCTGGCTGCGCGACATCCGCTCCCGCTCCCGCATCTGGTCCCGCTCCTGACTGAAACGCAGGGCAGCCCAGGTCAGGTCAAGGTCACGAAATCCACTCCAGCTCCTGACTGCAACGCAGGTCAGCCCAGGTCAAGTCGAGGTCAAACGAAGTTAATTCAAGGTCACCACATCCGCTCCCGCTCCAGACTGCAACACCGGTCAGCCCAGGTCAGGTCAAGGTCACAAAATCCACTCCCGCTCCTGACTGCAACACAGGTCAGCCCAGGTCAGGTCAAGGTCACGAAATCCACTCCAGCTCCTGACTGAAACGCAGGTCAGCCCAGGTCAGGTCAAGGTCAAAGTCACCACACCCACCCCCGCTCCTGACTGCAACACAGGTCAGCCCAGGTCAGGTCAAGGTCACAAAATCCACTCCAGCTCCTGACTGAAACGCAGGTCAGCCCAGGTCAGGTCAAGGTCAAACGAAGTGAGGTCAAGGTCACCACATCCGCTCCCGCTCCTGACTGCAACACAGGTCAGCCCAGGTCAGGTCAAGGTCACGAAATCCACTCCAGCTCCTGACTGCAACACAGGTCAGTCCAGGTCAGGTCAAGGTCAAACGAAGTGAGGTCAAGGTCACCACATCCGCTCCCGCTCCTGACTGCAACACAGGTCAGCCCAGGTCAGGTCAAGGTCACGAAATCCACTCAAGCTCCTGACTGCAACACAGGTCAGCCCAGGTCAGGTCAAGGTCACGAAATCCACTCCAGCTCCTGACTGCAACACAGGTCAGCCCAGGTCAGGTCAAGGTCACGAAATCCACTCCAGCTTCTGACGGCAACACAGGTCAGCCCAGGTCAGGTCAAGGTCACCACATCCGCTCCCGCCCTTACTGAAACACAGGTCAGCCCAGGTCAGGTCAAGGTCAAACAAAGTGAGGTCAATGTCACCACATCCGCTCCCGCTTCTGACTGCAACACAGGTCAGCCTAGGTCAAGTCAAGGTCATGGAATCTACTCCAGCTCCTGACTGAAACGCAGGTCAGCACAGGTCAGGTCAAGGTCACCACATCGGTTTTCTCTCCTGACTGAAACACAGGTCAACCGACATCAGGTCAACGTCACCACATCCGCTCCCGCTCCTGACTAAAGCACATGCTATCCGAGGTAATGTCAAGGTCACAATATTTACCCCAGGTCCCGCACCTGGTCTTGCTTCCGACAGAAATAAAACGCCCATTTTTCTGGGTCAGAAGGTCACCAGGCGTCAGAGGAGGGTCAGTCTATTTTTTACAGACTGATTTTCCTTTCTCGGGGCGTTACTTTTGTCGAAAAGCTTGTCATGACAGGCGACGCAGAGGTTTACAGGGTGGCCGAGAGAAAACCATTCGCACACCTGAGAAATTGCAGCGCTGTCTTCGCTTTCAACCACGTAACATGTAGACAAAATATTCCAATCAATTCGCTCTATCTCTTCAAAACACGTACATACACCATAAAAAGTCAGGTTTTGAAGCAGTTGGTTTGGACCTATATCAAAATACCTGGATCCTGACATACCGCTCGGACGAAGACGAGCAAAAGGACAACTAAACCAGACTGGGCAGTCAACGGGGGAAGGGGTAGTGGCTGAGCATTCGGACAGCCGTTGTTTTTCAATATTTACAACAGTCGGGCAGAGCGGCGCAGTGTGATGCTGGCTACGATGTGGTAACGAAGGAAGGTAACGATTGCGTCAGCCGGCCGCTGGCCGGGGGACCTGGCACAGCTGTTGGGCTTTGGTCGCCCAATTGCATCACTTGCTCCACCAGAAGCCATGTCAAACAATGTGATCGGCAAGTCACGCCACTGTTTTTGTAACAACCTTCAGACGTCCGAATGACCGCGGGCGGCTAACGTGCTTACTTCCTTACTAATACTTACTTCCACTGCCCGCCTTGTTAAAATTTTGTGTTTCAAAATAAAGTGATGAAGAGTATGGCTGGCTTCAGATGATATTTCACGGCATTTATATAAGAAAGTGCCCATTCCTGGCATCTAATAATTTACGTATCTAAGTCTAAATTGTTCTTTTTGGGAGAGGGGGGAGGGCTGACTCGCAGTGGACAAAAATCCAGAGGGGAGACGCGCGCCACTGTGCAGCGCTGTCACGCCGTGGGGTGCTACCCTGCCAGAGAGAGCCAGAAGAGAGTGGCGCGGCACGTGGCTGGGGGAGGCGCCCAGTATCGATTGGAGCCGTCTGTCGCCTCACGTGGTATGTCCGGACGGCGCCGGGCCACCGGCTCCGGTACAACGGCCCACAGACACAACGGCCCACACACACACACACCGGCCCACAGACACCAGTACAACGGCCCACAGACACAACGGCCCACAAACACCGGTACAACGGCCCACACACACACCAAGCACAGACACAACGGCCCACACACACACACCAAACACAGACACAACGGCCCACAGATACCGGCGTTAACAAAACAGCCCACAGACACCAGTAAACGTCCCACAGACACAACGGCCCGCAGACACCGGAACAACAGCCCACAGACACAACGGCCCACAGACACTGGCACAACGGCCCACAGACACAGACACCGGCACAACGGCCCACAGACACCGGCACAACGGCCCATAGACACCGGCACAATAGCCCACAGACACAACGGCCCACAGACACAGACACCGGTACAACGGCCCACAGACTACGGCTCCGGTACAACGGCCCACAGACACAGACACCGGTACAACGGCCCACAGACACCGCCCCACGAACACCGGCACCGACACAACGGCCCACAGACACAGACACCGGTACAACGGCCCACAGACACCGGCACAACAGCCCACAGACACAACGGCCCACAGACACAGACACCGGTACAACGGCCCACAGACACCGGTACAACGGCTCACACACACACCGGCACAACGGTCCACAGACACCAGTACCACGGCCCACACACACCGGCACAACAGCCCACAGACACCGGTACAATGCCCCACAGACACCGACACAACGGCCCACAGACACCGGCATTAACAAAACAGCCCACAGACACCAGTAAACGTCCCACAGACACCACGGCCCACAGACACAGACACCGGCACAACGGCCCACGGACACCAGTACAACGGCCCACAGACACCGGCCCCACGTACAATGGCACCGACACAAGACACACGACACCGGTACAACGGCCCACAGACACCGGTACAACGGCCCACAGACACCGCCCCACGAACACTGGCACCGACACAACGACACAGACACCGGTACAACGGCCCACAGACACCGGTACAACGGCCCACAGACACCGGTACAACAGCCCTGAACACAACGGCCCACAGACACAGACACCGGTACAACGGCCCACAGAAACCGCCCCACGAACACTGGCACCGACACAACGGCCCACAGACCAGAGCTGCAAAAAATCTCAAATCTGTCGGGCACTTTCGAAAAAAACCTCCAAATCTGTCGGGTGGTTAGGATAGGACTATTAAAATTGTCTAAAACCCATTCAATTGGTAAGATGTTCCTTTTCTTTTTCCACATTCTTAATAGAAAATACTAAAATTAGCATAAAAAACTTCAAGTTTGGCACCAATGGATATCATTATCCTTATTTTTGTGCCCTGATCCTTATATGTGTGATATCCTTATTTTTCGTGCTCTGAAGCCGCCTATGGAAAATCTAAGTGGAATGACACAAGTCTATTAATTTTCAAAACTCTAGAACTGAGACTGTTCTTCGGGTTTTCAATTATCAGACACGCTCAGGAAATTAAGGTCACGGCGAAACCTATAACAAATTGAACACCGAACCACCAATCCATTTTCTGGAGTCACCATTGGTAAAGGAAATTATTATTGGATGTAATTTGAGATTTGTGGACGTACAGCATACAAATAGTGTGTGTCAAAGTCAGCTCGACTGGGCTTGAATAAGACTCAGTCTTGAATTCAGATTATTTAGGTCACAGGTGGAAATATACAATAACATGAAAAGCAGCCCCCTTTTTCAGTCCTCTGCAGCCGCCATTGACAAAAATGCTGCACTAGAATGAGAATAAGTGATATTTTGTTATTATGTTACATAGTCCAGCCCAGAATACTTAAAAAATATAGTTTGCAATGGAAGAAAGCTGACCTGGTTCCCATACCATGCGGTTACTTATGCCAGCTTCTGCAGATTTTCATGATATCAGTTTTTTGGAGGTGGGAGGGGGTAATTTGGAAGGAACCCCCAAAATTTATATATGGATTTTGCTCTGATGGCCAGACAAACAAGATTGGAGGGGTACTTTTTTTATATTCGAAAGTGTTTTTTAAGAATCATGGCTACTTGTAGTTGAATACAAACATGTAATATTAGCTTTCCATGACTTTAAATGCATGTTTACATGAAAAATCCTAAATTTTGAAGCTGTTGGCTATCTCAAAGCTTTTCATGCATTGCCGTGCTCATTTCCATGAGGGTACGTGGTTTAGGATCTGAAGTTCATGAGGCTAATAAGTAACCTTAGTCAGTTAGATAGTAAATGTCAAATAAATATCATGTTTCCAAGAAATTTAGAGTAAAAGGAATGAGTAAAGGTTGCACTAGGCTGTGTTTTTGTTATATCTTTGTCCCCTTGACATAGATCATAGGCATATTTAGGTAAGTGAATAAAATGAAATAGGAGAAATAGTTTGGTACTTAAAACTCAAATTAATGTGGAAAGGTGAAGAGTTTTGTTTCTTTGGCATCTACAAATCCACTGATGAAGGTATGCAACTTTTGTGGTTAATTCTGGACAAACAGGCATTGGATTTAGAAGAAGACGGAAGGGAAAATCAAATGTTTTAGTCTAATTTGACCAGTCTGCTGGTAAAATTCATTTTTCCCTTATTAATATCATTTAAAATTATTGATCAACAGTGAGCATAACATACTGTGTGGAAATAAATGTAAGCTGCCGAAATTACAACGAACACCACATCACTTACTTGTTTGTTTTCTCCCCACACTGTTCTGATCTGCCCGCTGTTTGATCCATGCTTCAAAACGACCTCCTTGGCCAAAACCACTGTTCCTGAACTTGCAGGGCAGCCCAGAATGCTTGATTCGCTGATGCTCCTTAAAAAAACGTTTCTCGCCAAAATACCCACATCCCTCAAATCCACATTTAAGCTTGACACGGGACGGTGGAAGGGGCTTCAGCTTAATCGGAGCCATTTATCGGCCCTTCAACTATGGACGATGAAATCCAGGCTCAACCAGTTTACTCAAGATGTATACCAAAGTAATGCAAGAGAAAAATAATCAAAAACACAACCTTGCAACGTATTGCCTCCACCACACCACGGGATTCTAGGGCCTTGGCCTCCGCCATATCCACAAGGCAACACACCAAACCGCAGGGCTGCTTTTCAGACCAAAGATACCTTTTACACCGGCTTTGTTCAAACAGCGCCCTTGCGGCAGCGTTGAGCGTACTTCCAAACGAAGGAAACGAAGGAAAAAAACTGTTTTGCCTGTCGCCTTTACCTTTACGGCGGCCTGACGGGCCAAGCTGTCGCGTGCTATGGAATACAAATCGGGCCCGACAGGCCGGTGAAGGAATTTTTCCAGCAGAGGATTTTCTGGGTGACGTTTAAAAGGCCCTCTGTACATAAGGCCCTCTATTCAAAGGTTCCTCGATTCATAAGTCCCTCGAAAAGACCCTCTGTGCATAAGGCCCTCTATTCAAAGGTCCCTCGATTCATAAGTCCCTCGATTTTCCATCGGTTCTTGCCGCACACTGGCTTGATATGGGAGAGGTGCAAATTCATGAAAAACTTGTTGAGTGAAAGAGGTGACAATTCTAATATTAAGTTTTTTTAGAACAAAAAATATTTTCTGCTTCCTTTCAAGATTTTTTTCGCACAGATTGTAAGATCTGTCGCAAGACCATACCGTGCCCTAAAATCTGTCGGGCACTTTATGACCCGAGAGCCCGACTTTTTGCAGCTCTGCCACAGACACAGACACCGGTACAACGGCCCACAGACACCGCCCCTTGAACACCGGCACAGACACAACGGCTCACAGACACAACGACCCACACATGCCAAGCACAGATACAGCGTCCCACACACACCAAGCACCGAGAAAACGGCCCACACACACCGGCAACAGTAGACTCCCAGCCACGGGTTGCAGTCTGACAATTGTAGTACTAATGTTTGGGGTTTAACGCACACCTGCCGCTCTGGCCGACCACGTCGCCACCTCCGACCTGGAGGGAGGGTTTTCCACAGGTTCAGGTTGCACTTATTCACAGAATCCGCCGGGCCTTGAAGCCGACACTTGTCGCTGAGGAGGCAGGAGGTGCTCTACCACTGATCCCTGTACTACTGCAGTGGTATAGTCCCCGAGTTACAGACATTGGCGGACTGCTGGCCACCGGGGTGACCGGTTAGGACAGCGACATCCTCATCACAGCAGCCACCGTCAGTGGATCGGTGATGGGGCGTCGGAACGGATTTACGGATGAGGCGGGGCAAGCCAGCGATGGAAACTGATGTGCCCATCTCTCCGTAGGCCCAGTCAGTCAGTTTCGTGGTCTCAAATGCGGTCGTGCCCCAAAATAATTATTGAAGCTTTCTTCGGTCTGACAATTTTACTGAAATATCAGGACCTCAAAATAATTCTGGAAAATAGACAAGACCTCTATCGCTTTCGCTCTCCATTCGCACTATTGCGCGGCACCATCTGTTGCGGCAGCAACCCTTGGTCTCTCTGTCGCGTCAGCATCCCTTGCTCTCTCTGTCGCGTCAGCATCCCTTGGCCACTTTGTCGCGTCAGCATCCCTTGGCCACACTGTCGCGTCAGCAGCCCTTGGCCACACTGTCGCGTCAGCATCCCATGGCCACACTGTCGCGTCAGCAGACCATTGCCACACTGTCGCGTCAGCATCCCATGGCCACACTGTCTCGTCAGCAGACTATGACCACCGGACAGCGCTGCTGGGAGAGACAGAGCCCACGCTGGAGAGTATAGGGGTCTCGATCCTCAGCACCCCAGCCAATCAGAGAATAATTCAGACGACAGGGCAACATTAGCCTTTGCAATGCAGTGAGCCGGTTCAGAGTGGCCATTCTGCTCCTACGGGTCGACATTGGTCCGCCCCTGCAACACCCGTTTGCATTAAAAGGCCGATGCTTACGTCGTGAAAATGCATCGACGTGCCTGTGCGAGTCGCATTGCACAGGTCGATGCCAGTATTGTCCAGTAATAATTCAGTCAACAATGGACCGCACTGAAAACACAGCGCTGCTGGCGACAGTAGCTCGCGCCATATGGCCCCGCCTGAACCGGGCCACGGAGAACCCGAGCTACACCTGACCAGTTCTCGGAGAATCCGAGCTACACCTGACCAGCTCTCGGATAATCCGAGCTACACCTGACCAGCTCTCGGAGAATCCGAGCTACACCTGACCAGCTCTCGGAGAATCCCAGCTACACCTGACCAGTTCTCGGAGAACCCGAGCTACACCTGACCAGTTCTCGGATAATCCGAGCTACACCTGACCAGCTCTCGGAGAATCCGAGCTACACCTGACCAGCTCTCGGAGAATCCCAGTTACACCTGACCAGTTCTCGGAGAATCCGAGCTACACCTGACCAGCTCTCGGAGAATCCGAGCTACACCTCGCCGACCGCACCGCGGCGATTCACGCCGCTGTCAGCTGTTTTGAGACCCAACATATCGTGCGAAAGCAGGACAGTTTGCACACCACAGAGGCAGCGTAAACAGTTCCTGTTTCGACTATGCGCAATGTCACGGTCGAACGTGGCATTCACCGACAGGAAGATGAATTACTGGAACATATTTGTGTAACCGCGTAAAATGACACCCCCGATTTCCTTACCCTGTGCATATGTGTAAAACATGCGGCAGTTATCATTAAAGGAGAGTTTCAATAGCAATTTTCCACCTAAGCTTCTATTGAGTGGCTCGTTTCCCTTAGCTCTGTATTAGTGCTGTAATGCTTGAAGCTGTCCAAATTATCCTTAGCATGTGTATATCAGATTTCTGTAATGTGAATGACAATGAAAAAATATTGCATGGCTTGTCTTTTGCACCTAAAAAAACTTAGTGCAACATGATTCGGTAGCCAGATCATCTCTGGTGACAGGACCTATCTACTTCGCCCCCCCTCCCTCTGCCGAGAGGTAACGTCGTTGATCCGGCGAAGTTGCTGTCCTTGTGAACGTCGTCTCCACGACGGGGACAGGAGCAGCGCGTAAGGAGGCTGGGCGCCACCGTCCCTGAACAGACCCGCACCTGCTTAAGTTGCTCCGTCTACCACCAGCACAACCATTTATCATGCTAGCTAAATCCTTTGTAAGCGGGCGAGTACATATATTTCTGGATATAGCTTATGTGACTGCAAACATGTGGGCGAGCGGTTGGTTGGTTAAGCAAGAAGGGGGTATTTTTTGAATTCTGGAGGCATACTCAGCACCAGCGCCCGACCAGAGCAGTCCGATTAGGCGCACCAGGTAAGGTACGCACACCAGGTCAGCCTCGCTGCCGGTCCGCCGTCCAGAGCAGGGGGTCTGATGAGTCCACCGCTCTAAATGGAACGGATAAGTCACTGCTCAGACATCGGCAGCGGCTCTATCTAGTGAGCTTCAAGAGCAGCTTCAAGAGAAGGGACAGGTATTGATAATTTCCCGTGAAACAATCGTATCGTTAGGTTGTGGAAACACCGGTATGTGGAAGGTGTTTAGCCCACAGGTAATCGTAGATATAGACGTAACAAACACGCATGACAGTCGATCAGATATGTCAGGAAGAAGCTTCTGCTGTTAGCACTTGACCGTGAGGAATGAGGTCACAAAATCGGGTTGCCCACTCGACGCTTGACCCCACCTTGAAGACCACCATGCCGCCGCCTTCCTCCATGGATTCGGGATCAACTTGAATGGACAAAAGAGTCTGGGCCGTGAAGGCAAAGAGGTTAATGGTTACGACGTTGACACTTGCGGTAACCTCACGTAGATAACAAGTCGTCAACCATAAAGTGACACAGAGAGCTCCACCGAGCAATTACATAAATCCCTCGGTTTGTAGCTCCATAGTTTGTAGTTTGTAAGTAAGTTCTGCGGCATGGATGGTCCAGTACGGGTGGCGGGGTAAAACCATGATCTTCACACGCTTGATGATCTCACTGTCATACGTTGAGGGCGACAGCAGGGGAAGCAGGGTGGTTGCGCCCACTACCGTGTCCCCTAGTAGAATCTGACCTGAATAGCCTCCTGATACACCGAACCAAAAATTAGATGGGAAAACCAACAAGTTTGTCTTAAAGCGTCCCAAACCAGGTGACACGTGGCCGTTTTTAGAAGTGCACACTCGTGCAGGACAGCTCTCGCTCTCCTCCAGACAGCCAGAGGCTTCCCGACACAAGTGGCGGTGTTGGGACCGGCAGGAATCACATAGTAACGCCAGCCTTCGTCTTCAGCGACGGTGTCTTAGCCATGGACGCCGTAGAACGTACGACACTCGACAGCCGCCTTACTGAAGCTGAGGCTGGCGGAGTCAGGGCACTGGTAATACGGCTGCAGCAGGAGCAGGCTTCCTCCACAGGTCGGGACGGTGAAGGTCACTGCAGAAGCAGGCTCCCCCTCCGGAGGTCGGAACGGTGAAGGACACAGCAGGAGCAGGCTCCCCCTCTGGAGGTCGAGACGGTGAAGGTCACGGCAGAAGCAGGCTGGGATGGTGAAGGTCATGGCAGAAGCAGGCTGCCACTCCGGAGGTCGGGACAGTGAAGGTCATGGCCGAAACAGGCTGGGACGGTGAAGGTCATAGCAGAAGCAGGCTGCCACTCCGGAGGTCGGGACAGTGAAGGTCATGGCAGAAGCAGGCTCCCCTCCTGAGGTCGGGACAGTGAAAGTCGCACATTGCTCATTGTCAGGCAGGTAGCCCGTGCATAGAGTCGTGGTCCGATACACGCTCGTATGTGATAATATATGCAGAAATACATGTTCCTCACAGACACAGCGGCTCATTTTGGCCGGGTCTGCGACGTATTCCAGTTGTAATTTTAACAGTTTTGCAACACACAACCTGATGTTTCACATCAATCAGCACTGTGTTGAATGCAAGTGCGCACCACCGGGAGTGAGCAAGGTCCGAGGTTCTACCCACCAGGGGGGGAGGCGCCGCTCCTTACTGATGTCGTCCCCACCACGACAGTCTCATTACTGATGATATCCCCACCAGGGATGGGGGGTTTTAACTGATGATGTTTTGGGTTACAAACAGTTCACTGGCAGCCCCGAAAAAATAGGTAGGGGCCTCTGACCCCCTCCTCCAGTGCGTGTGTTAATAGACTCTATTTCAAAAGCGCATCGGGAAAATCCTGGTCGCTGTGCCGCGACCAGGACCGTGAGCCGGACGGCCGGAGACAGCCTCAGCTGGAGAGCCGGCTGATCGGCTGTCTGACCCTCGCTGACCGGCAGGCTCTGAGTGGCGTCTTCGTCAGCAGCTCCGCTGCGGCGGCCGCTGTTGCATCAGACCAGGCGTGCCCAGGTCCGGCGCTCGACGCCGTGCCGGTACCAGAGAAAGCGGCGCGGCCGGTCACCCGACCACGGCGGCACACAGCTGTGCCCCCACCGACCACAACCACAGTGGCAAACTGTGCCCCCCACCACCCAACCACAGTGGCACACAGCTGTGCCCCTCCCTCCCCCGACCAGCCAACCACAGTAGTGCGAAACCATCCCGATCGACAACCCAACCACGGCGGAACACGACCTTCCCCCCTCCGCCAACCACCCACCATCAGCGGCACACAACTGCCCCTACCCGACAACCCGACCACGGCGGCACACAGCTGTGCCCCCGCCGACCACCCAACCACAGTGGCACACAACTGCCACCCCCCTCTCCCGACCACCCAACCACAGAAGCAAACAACCGCCCCTACCGACCACCCAACCACAGAAGCAAACAACCGCCCCTACCGACCACCCAACCACAGAAGCAAACAACCGCCCCTACCGACCACCCAACCACAGAAGCAAACAACCGCCCCTACCGACCACCCAACCACAGAAGCAAACAACCACCCCTACCGACAACCCAACCACAGCAGCACAACGGCCAACAACCCAACCCCCCCAGCACCCAACCACGGCAGCACGCAACTGCCCCCACCGACCTTACGGCAAGGGCGGCACATATCTGCACCCACCGACCTCCCGACCACGGTGCTACTGTCCCCACCAACCTCGCAACCACGGCGGCGCGCAACTGTCCCCACCCAACAACCCAGCCATGGCTTCACTGTCCCCAGCAGGGATCATCGTTCCCCTTTAGGCTCTGGCAGTTCGTCTGTTGATTTTCCATTCACCCATAGTTAACTTATGAAGTTCAAAAGACATCAAACGCGGACCGGGGCGGATTTGTCGGCACCATTTAGCGGAACATCCGCAACGAGTCGCCGTAACAGACTGGTAGAAATCCCAACAAGAACCTTTGAACGGGGCCAGTTTTCGGCGAGGAAAACTGGATGACATGTCAAAAAGTACGGCAAGGACAAGACCATCAATGTTAAGGTAGGAATCTCCATAAGGAATATACTAAACTATCCACAGATAATCTTGCAATGTGATTATAATAAATCAATCCCAGCGCGAAAAGAGAAGGGCAATGGGCTCTCCAATTCTTCCAGAAAAGATTGCGACCCCACCACTGGACCGAGACGTCAGCGGCGGCCGCACCGGCAGCGCTCGGTGCCTGAGTCCGAGTCACTGCTCGTCATCGGCTCCACCTCGACTCAGCCGCAATCGACTCCGCCTCGACTCAGTCGTACAACGGAACCCTCACCGCAAGCCGCCGCGGTCCAACAGCTCTGCCTTTGCGCTGCAAGTTGGCCAGACAGCAGTTTCCGCAAAAGAAGCGAGAGAAACGGGACAGTGAACTCAGCGCTCTGTGCTGCGCCCGCGTGGTTTTGGATGCAGCAGTATCCAGTAAGCACCATACAAAGGTAGACACGGCACGTGAAGACGGAGGACGCCGATACCTGGACCCATCCGGGGATATGGTAATGAAAGAATGGTGAATGCTTATGGTTTTAAAAGATAGTCTGAGCAAGGCTTCTTTGTCCGCCTCTAACGCTATGTGGAAAAATAAAGAGTCAAAATGAACGTATCAGGGTAAAATTAAAATGTATTTGAGAATCTGGCTGTCTTGCTGTTATGGTGAATGGATTCAGTCAGGATATTAAGCAACTTAATAAACGGTTTAGGGTGTAGTAAACAAAGGGCATCATAGTACACCGGAGCCATATATACAGAATGTTGAGCAGAGCTCAGCACTCCTCGGGGGGCACGGACACGGTTGAGTGCGACAAGACTGCAGCCGGCCCGGAGTTGGCGCTGGAACGGCTGGCAGGCTGGCACTTTCTCCCGGCGATGTGACCGCCGGAGTCAGCCAGGCACCACGCTATGGTGCGCTTGGGGGATTTCAGTGATGGCCGAATCCAGGAGATGGCTGGGGAGAGGGATACATTCTAAATCATAAGAATCACGCTAATTTTGAAAACGGGTCGAACTAGGGAAGGTTCTCCTTCGGTCCCACCAGTTCCCCTCCTCCCACTTGAAAGATGAGCAAATCCATCTTATCATGAGGGTTAAAGCAGCATCGAAACAGGATTGAGAACTTAATTGTTTTATTTCAATAATTGGGGTCTTTATAGCGAACGACAGCTTGTCGTTGGCACCATTTGAATATATATTTCAAGACTGTGGTGTATTTTCCAGCATGGGCATCTTCAATCATTTTCGAAAGTCCAGCTCCTTGGTGACGTCAGGGCTGCATGCCGAGCTTAGCACCCACCCCGCTGGGGGGGCGAAATTTGCCCCCTTCCTGGTTTTTTCCAGATAACGCAGAAGCGAAGCGACGCAGAGCAACGAAACTTACAGTACCTTATTCCTGATCAATTTTACGCATTTGACCAATTTTTTAGGTCAGGTCATGCCAGGTCAAGAACTATTCAAGGTTAAGCGACCCCACCTCAAACCTAAAATCACGAGTTTGAAGCGGCGCCTAAGGAACATCTGCCAACCGATCAGGTTAAAACTTTTACAATATGATAAAATCATTAGGGTCTAAAAATATGTTATCTCAGGATTTTGATATTATTGACCTGAGGTGAGGTCAATTTTTTGGTAACTCCATTATAAGTTTATGGTGAAAAATTGAAACGGTTAATTTTTAGTAAATACTGGAAAGATAAAGCTGAAATCTTCACACCATGTATTCTGACCACGATCTTGACCATATAGTCGAGTTTTTGACCATCTGACCTCTCAAAGGTCATGTCAGGTCACAGGGGCATGCAGTGATTGTTTTGCCAATAACTTCTCACTGAATTGAGATAAAGCTCTTATTGTGCTTGTATTGTGTTTATATTGTCACGGGGAGTCGATTGATATGCAACATTGTCATACCAGGTCACCCTGTGACACTGACCTAGGTCGAGGTCAGGTCATTTTCACAATTTGACCTAGCAAGGTTATGTTATACATCATTCGATTTGCCAAGAAGAGAGAAATCCAATGATGCATGCATATTTTCTCTAACTCCGCTGAGTAAATATCTAGAGGTGGAAACGTACACTGCCCCGTTGTAAGCCTATGGAACCTACTTTGACCTATGCTGACCTCAATATTGACCTGACATAAAAATATTTCGTATAATTTCTCTTTGTCTCAAGAGCTTTTGAACGCCGTAGCTATTTTTCCTTACCTTTCCTGGAAAATGAGATACGGAGGGGGCGAAATCCACCCCCAGCGGGGCGCGTCATGCCAGGGACCCCAGCGGGGCGCGTGTTAACACTGCAGGCGCGTCCACACTGCAGGCCGCTGCAGGCGTAGCCCGGGGGTATTTCCCCAAACCAACTCCCACCCAATTCCGGGGACTCCACATGTATTGCTTTAGGTTTCCTTAATTACCGATATTCGCTGCATTTTAAATGACTTTTCCGCGGCACTACTAGCTGCAGGCGCTTGATTTACACACACACACACACACGGTTTTTTTCTACGAAAAATACTCGGACGCTGCTAATAAAGGACGTTTTTTAATGAACCCATGTCAATACAATGCTCACCCATGCAGCGCAAACGTAGCGTCCCCTCTCTCCCCATGCTCAGCTTGACAATATCGAGCAGAGCAATTATCTATCAGCAATGTAGTGTATAGCACTGTAGGTAGCACAAAGACCAGAGAACCCCTGATCATACCAGAATAATTGGTGATATGCAGAACACCAGAGGACAGATTATTCTCAAAGCTGAAACTCGTATTCATTCGTGCGCAAATAATCCCCTTAATATGATACTTAATATGATATTGTTCAGCGCCGGGCGGTGCACTACTCAAGTTCGCTAATCCGCTATTTTCAGACACTCCCAATGGAAGCAGAGTGATGGTTTCTATAACCAAAAAGCAGTGGAGTAGCGGGTAGCAAACTCACGAGAGTTCACAACTGCTATTGCTACCGATTACATGTCAAAGGGGCAACTCGCCATCCACACAAATTAGGAGATGGATATTTAGACAAATGTTTTTTTCTGAGTTAATGGGGGTTAAACAGTGGTACTCTTCCAACCCTGGATGCAAAATGGGAGCAAATTCAATATGATCAGGTTTCCTATAATATTTGCCACAACAATATTTCCTCTCCATGTTGCACCCAATATTCTAACAGACAGGCTAATCAAAATCTGTTCAGCTTATAACCCAGGGGACATGAGATACTTCTCAAAATTCTGGGGGTTTGAAGGTTCCATTCCTGGTCTAACAGTTTTTGGCAGCAAAATTTAACATGTAATTCCAATGGGACTGTTTGCAGGGTTTGGGGCACGGGCCAGTGGGAAAATGTAAGTGGTGCTAAGGGTATATTTTTATTTTTGGTATGTAAAATTGATCAGGCTATCTTCTGGGTGCAATTTTTAGTCTCTAAAGTGCTTTATAACAAGGAAAATTTACGATGAACTTCATGCTAATTCCTTCAGAATTCTGTTTCAAACGTTTCGATTACCCAATCAAAACGCTGCATTTACCTTTGCTAGTAAAATTAAAGTTGTCTTGAACAAAACCCTTCAAAATACTACCATATCCTCAACGTGCGCCAAATCAGGCAGTCAGCTGGCTGTCATGTCCGAACCGTATCTATAGGAACCGTGCTTATAACCATGCTCATCGGCCCAACATCGCAAAATATATCAACTTTTGAAGAAAAAAACAAGTCTTTATCCGTGATAAAAACAAATCGAGATTGTTTTTTTGTGATTTTTCTTGCATATCATACAGTAGGATTGCTGTGTACGTTATAGTTATGCCTGCGGATAACCATAGTTTTTCATTAAAATTTATATAAAAAGACCAATGCAAAACCATTATTGGGCGTTGCTTTAATAGCTTTCAATAACAGAAAGGAGCTATAGCGGAGTACAGGAGTATCGGTTAGCGGTTTTGCTAGGTTGAAAAGGTAGCGCTAGTAGCGATAGGTAGCAGTTTTACAAGTTTGGTAGCGATGGTAGCGGTGCCCTGCGCGGTCCAGCACAATTTCCCATTGCAGACTCATATAACAGTTTTTGTATTGCTTTTGTATTCCCTCAGCCTACGCATGTATCCCAGGTAACTAACGTGGTCCAACTCTGCTCCCCACAGCGGGCTTGTCCTAGTGTTGTTCAGCACCCAATATTGACATGGTCCAACTCTGCTTTCCACTGCAGAGCTGGCGTGTTTCAGCACACCTTCCCACTGCGGACTGGTATTGACGTGGTTCAGGCGAACCAGGAAAACACATCGCTCAATTCAAAACACACCAATCACAAAAATCGACCCGTCTAGCAGCCTGCCTGTCAAATAAACCTTCTCGTAACTCACAGCCATCAACTGATAATATTACTTCCTGCTCGTTCTGAGAAGATTCCGATCTATAGAGCGTGCCGCAGAAGAGAGAGAGAGAGAGAGAGAGAGAGAGAGAGAGAGAAAAGAAAGAAAGAAAGAAAGAAAGAAAGAAAGAAAGAAAGAAAGAAAGAAAGAAAGAAAGAAAGAAAGAAAGAAAGAAAGAAAGAAAGAAAGAAAAGAAAGAAAGAAAGAACGAGAGAGAGAGAGAGAGGGGGAAAGAGAGAGAGAGATTTCCTTCTCTCCCCGCTAAGACTCCAGGCATCGCATGGAGGCGAGAAGTGGAGCCCTACTACAACAAAAAATGCACAATCGAATAAAGTTTCCGATAAAAAACAGTGAGCCAACTGATCTGTCTGATCAAAAACAGTCAAGTTGCGTCAGGGGATCATCTGCGTTGCTACAGCCGAAAAAGCGACGACGGATTTCCCAGCGGGTTCTCCCCTGTCTTGGGGGTGTCACGGAGCGGAGTGAGTAGAAGGTTGGCGTTTGTCAAATCTGGAACGGGTTCTGATCTGCGCCCTGCATTGTATTGTTAGGGTGAGGATGTATTTTACAGTGTCTGGATATTGGGCCATTGGCTATTGTCTGTGCGAGGGCTCATCTTGAGTTGTGAGGGTGAGAGTCCGTTGCGCAGTGCCCTGTCAGAGCCGAGTGGGTCTGGGGAGCCGCCTGGTTGGGCGCTGCGCACGGCGGCCGAGCTCGACCCGTGAAATCCAATTACTGGCCCCAGCTGTCGACCGCTGCCGCCGCTCACTGTGGGCGGCACCACTTCCAGGAGCACCAACACAACTCTGGAATGGACCTACAGCAGCAAACGGGAGACGGAAGATATGGGGACAAGGTAGCTATATGTGTTGATAAGCAGCCCCAGAGAGCCAAACGAATATCTTTAGAGCATAAAACAGAAAGAAATCGTCAGAAAACTACATGTTATAACTTGCAGCAGCAGCTTGGCCAAGGGGAAAACTGTAACACAGCTTTCTAACGCAATCGTTCAGAGCTTAGATTTGACTGCAAACGAATAACCCTATGACGTTGACTGGAGAGAACGACTTCGAAGTACACCTTGGTCACCCGATGCTCTGACGTTTCTACAACTATAATACTTTCTAATATGGTATACTATTTTTATACTCTTTCTATGGTGCGATATGACCGCAAGGATTCCTTACCTTGTCAGCTATCACTTAACGGGCACTAAGAAACCCCTTCCCCCCTCCTGATGTCGTGACTACGTGCTGTCTGACATTGCCAGTGGCGGTCAGTGAGGTCATTTCCTCCTCGCTAACTACAGCGCCGTGCTAGCAGCGACAAATAATCTAAGAAATGTGTAAAACTGAAGGAGAAGCATTAGCCATGCAAGCTTTATAGATAGAGCCAACAATAGGCGTGAATGCACAGCAGTCACTTGTTTTGAAGAATTGAGTACAAGTATGGAATGTGTCCTCCTGCACGAGCTGGTCAGGGTTGACCGCTGCGGGCCGCCGCGGCAGCAGAGCCGCCGGACACTCGCGGCGCGCGTGGACACTCGCGGCGCGCGGTCGTCGCCGCCGACGCCGTCGCGGCCGTCGGCGGCGGCACTGACTCACCGGCCGGCGGCGTCTGCCCTGCGGCTATTTTCAGCCCGGCCCAGCACCGACGAGCGCAGCACCGCAGGAGAGGCGGACGACGCCGGCCGCCGCCAACAAATTTGTTTTTCAACACCCGTGTTGTCTGGATTCTGATGAAGGGCTGTGCCGAAATTTATCGAATATATTTAGCGTTAAGTTAAATGAAGTTCACTGAAGAGCGATTGCCGCAGTCTGCCTCAGCGCGACCAGCGTCATAAGTGTACACACTAACTTTATTGGAAAGGCTGCCACGATCACAACCCACACCAAGGCGCAAAATGCAGAGAAAAGGTCTATTAGAGCCAACGCAACGAACAGAAAGTCAGAAGTGGGCGAGCCTATCCATTTGAAACTCATCACATAATGGGCCCACTGAGTTCTCAAAAATATATTCCGGTATTTTTTATATCGATGACCTAAGGTCAGATACGAGCCATGACCTATCTATTGGCAACACATGGGAAACATGGTTTAAACTGAATAACTTAGTAATAGATGGTGGTAGAGCGTTTATTTAAACGGCGTTAGGTTCGCCTTAGGTCAGGTCAAATCCTATATTTAACCTGATTTGAGCTCACAAGGTCATATGATATCTCATTCAATTCGGCTTGCTGCGAGGATTCTAATGGCCTAGATTATTTTGCTCTATCTTTACTAGTTTAGATGTAATGACTGAAAGCCTTAATTCACATGTTATCCCTAAGGTAGCATGCTTTGACCTCTAGTGACCTTAAATGTGACCTGACAAAAAGTGATTCAAATGTCTTCCATAGAAATTTGGATGGGCTTTCCAACACCGTTTGCCGTTTTTCGCAATCTAGCGTGGTTTTCAAGATCTTAGAGGCCGGGTACCCGTCCCCCGTCGAAGCGAAGGTGACTCAGACCCCCGTCAATGTGCGTGTTAAGACTCCATTTACAAATATGAAAACTATTTCAGAATTGGGCGGGATCTAATCATGCATCGATCATGCAAGGTTCGACACGTTATTTTCTTTACGCAAAGGATAATCATTTTCAGTGAAACAATAGCACGAGAATTTGGTCATGAACAGCCTTTAGTACGTGCATCGCTTCAAAAGAAAAAACGAACACAGCTGCCGTGATGTAGCTTCAAAACATACGCCTCGCTTCATAACACTGCTCCCTTGACATGCGGCCTTCACAATGCCCCGGAACAGAAGGGTCATCAGGCCTCCCGATAGCTGTAAATAAACAAATCTGGCGGTCCGCATCAGTCTGTGTTCGGTTGAAACCGACCAATTATAACAATCAGTGCAGATTCTGCGGATCAGCAGCAGTTCAGAAGAACAGCGCTATCACTTCCACGGAGAAAAATATTTTCACAGAACTTGTTCACCGCGAGATAGCTCCCTTGTTGGTCCTTCAAATATTCTCAAAGAGCGCCTCATTGTACGTTCACAAGTACGTACACACCAGCCGCACGTATTTGAACATCAAGTGAGGGCGACGACGGTAAAAGAAGCCCAGTTATTCGAACGCCATCATTAGGATTGGATAAGCTTGAGAAAAGCCGGCTAAGGAAACGATCCAGTGCATAAGCTGAGCTGTCAGGAAGGTACCTACTCTGTTCGCAGCCTCAGCTGTAGGAGCGTGGAATATGGGACGCAGGGCCGCGGGAACGCCTCGGATTTCGGCAGCAGGGGCCGACCGTCATCGGCCGCGAGTCACCTGCCCACCTAAAGCCGATTCTGGACTCCTGGATGCACTGCCCCCGCTAGCACAGCGTTTCAGCAGCACATCTAAACTTACCAGCGATGTCTGCTACAGGCTGAGACGTGCACATCCACAATGCCATTTTAGCAGCAATGTCACTGTCTTCTTACGATGTATCTTCAAAACCTTGGGACTGAAGGAGTCTCCTCCAGGCGGGATGACGGCGAGACAGAGGGGGGGGGTGATCCCTTACCCCTCGCCCGGCTGCACCCTCGTATGGCTTCTACCACAGGCCTGGATTTCGGAAGATTTCTGTGATGCCTAAACTTTACATATAGTAATAATCATATCAAAAGCGATATAAAATAAGCTTTGCAGCAGCCTTCCAACAAGCTTTTGAGCTGTGTAGACCCCACGCTACGTCCCTAAAATGACACAAACACAATAAATGAAATTATAACACTATCTCGACGTTTCCTTGCGTGTTTTCGGCCACCCGCCGAAAGACAAATCAACACACTTGTATTCCGTATGGGTTGGTTCATATTTTCTTACCCGCTGGCCCGATTTTTCAAAGTGCAAGTATGTGGATGATATGATAACCTTCAGACGTTTTTGTCCGCCAAGCTGTTTACTATAAACAATTGCACATTCAGTTCCAATGTGCCAGGCAGAGTCAGCAGACGGGTCCGATGGGGAGGGGGCTTGACGGGGCTACCCATGACCCTCACTTTTGGGCCGGTGGGGTGGCGGCCGTCCTGTCGAGAACCGCGGCTCGGCCGCGGCCGGTGACGGGGCACCTGGTGACGTCACCACCAGCAGGGACGGGCGGCGGGAATTCCGAGCGGTGGCGGCGGGGAGACCCAGCCAGGTACCCCGGCCTCGCGCACAGAGCGGCACTGAAACTTCACAAACCAGCTCAGAGGCTGACTCTTCTCAGGTTCAAACTCTGAACAGACTACGGCCGCTATTCCTAAGATCCGGCCATTGACCCCACATATTACGTCAGCGAGATCTGTACCTAATCAATACCCAGGCAGATCCGGGGGAACGGGAGGGGCCATCAAGTGTCGACTCCACAGATTCCAGCACGAAACCAGGTGCGGCTGAAAATTTTCCGTCCCACTTCAGGGAACAGGCGGATCCAGGATTTCCGATGGAGAAGCACCTGGTCAGAAGGGTGCCATCCAGACCAAGGGGAGTCACTTTTGGGCAATAATATCTACCAGGAGACGCCAATCCATATCGCGGGTAGTGTCTCAGTCCGTCGTCGGGGCTTCATTAACCACTTCCCAGAACTCCTATACTGTTCAGATTTGTTGGGTAGGTAGTTTGGGAACTTCGCCTACAGCCTAATCAACATGCTGTAATGCCTTGGGAGTAGTGTACCGTTAGGAGGACCTCCGAACAAAGTCGGGGCCACCAGAGCCCCTTCACTGGTCTCTCTTCTTTACTTGAGAACCCCGGTTCCACCTTGGGGTCTCCTTGGCTATTTCGGGACTTTATTACTATTTCAGCGACAAAACGTTTCAACCTCTCGTCATCCCACGGCACCCACGATAATTTTGCACGGTTCTAGGACCTCCTTTGTTATCTCCAGAGTCCTGGGGCCAAAATATTGTTCAGTGTGCCACCATTGAAAATGTCAAACCATAAATATGTCACCAGCTTAGGCTGCAAAATGTGGTACATTTTGTGTTAGTAGGATGCCAATGGATACCCTGTACCATCCCAGCTGTTGGAAAACATTACGAGCTAAAATTACAGGTGCCAAATTCGGCGATTTGTTCCGTTATTGGTCTGGAGGAAACATGTCGGAAAAGTGTCACCTTGCCCACCTTGGGCTGCCACCATTTAAAATGCCAAAATTGTAGGTTTTTCGACACCTCCCAGGGTCCCATGTATAGTTACGAGGCCTTCTGACTAGTTTTTGGGGCTCCCCTAAAACTGCCAACCGTGTGCTGCACTGCAATTAGGGCCAGCTGTTTCGTCATGAAGCCTTCATTACCATTCCGAGGCCTTCTCAGTAGTTTCAGAGGCGTTCTGAGACAGCTTAAGCTCATGTGTCAACGAGGCTTCACGTACTACTGCTAAGGCCTATAACATCATACAGGGGCCTCCGCCAGAGCAAGGGCGTTTTATGTGTATCTCATCACAGTTCAGAGCTGCTTGGCCGGACAGGGCCTTCAGGGCAAGCTGGAGGCCTACCATAACGCACTGTCACGGCGGCCTCCACTTCTACCGCTACAGGTGCTTCAGCAAAAGCTGGTGTTGACTGCCCCTTATGCCGAAGCTGGGAGGACGCTTCCCCCGACCCTCTTTTGGCGGCTGGCGCATCTGATCACACAACTTTATCAAGCAGCTTAATACCTACCAATAAACGTTTAAATTTGGGAATGCAGTTACTCCTGCTTATTCCGATCATCAAATGGCCGAATAAATGGTCAAAAGCGTTCTTTCCACATTGGTTTCAGTTTTCAAATATTCGTGGATTGATTCTAAAGCTAAAGGCGTTGCTGGAACGCCATGTGATTTGACTCGCGTTGAGCCCGACTTTCGCCACTGTATCGGTAGAACAAAACCAGGGCATTAGCCCCAGGTGACAGAGACAATCCGCACGTCACGCTGAACTAGACGTGTGCTCAGATCCCTGTACAGATCCCGGATCAGACCCCAACTCTCAATGGATCTGTTTATTGAAACACTTATTTGCTCTGTCACCAACACATATAAGCTTTAAAAGGATGAAGGAACTGTAGACAAAATAACATGGTATGATCTAACTTTACAATATGGATACAACATAACTCCCTCCCCGAACACCGCGGTGGGATTTGGTGGGATCCGAGATCCTCATCTGTTACAACGTCAGGTATTTAGCAGCAGTCCTGCTCTTCCGTCACAAGTCCATGCCGGTTCGTCCGTTGGCTAACGGCTTAAAAAAGTACAAAGGAGCACCTCCTAATATTGTCACGTAAATCAACCAGAATGAGCCTCTCCGAACTTCAACATCACCCAAACATCAATTTCAATTTTCAGATAAAACTGTGGCATAAAGCGATGTATCCCTCACGTGCGATATTTCCGCAAAGCAGGTTGTGTTTTTTTTTTTTAAGGATGAGGAATGTGGCCGGTAAAAATTGTATCTTCAAACCTTCGGTATTATTTGCAGTTTGATTGCATGAGAAATGCTCCAAAACTCCAACTCCAACCCAACCCAACTGCCCAAACTGTTGATAAAAATCGTCTTATTAATACAAAATACGGACCGGACTATTTACTGGGCGATATTTTGAGCACCAGTTAGATTTCCGAGTGCATGCCAAACGAAGAAGTGGCAGTCTGCTCGACAGTTGTGAGCAGTACTGGGTCATGCGACATCACACTTCCGCGCAGCAGTCGGCCAGAGAATGTACCATTGTACTTACGACACTGCGGCAAATATGACTGCCATCAGCTGACAGACTTCACATCGCTCTTTTTAGAGTGGAGCCCCTTTCACGCGGATATCGCGGCGGTGTTTTTTTCGCCCTGCGGCGGTACCGGCCGGCGGCGGCGGCGGGTACAGCGGTGGCTGGAGCTGGGACCCGACGCCCTCCGCCACCGGCCCGACCACGCCCCTGACACAGAAACGCCGCCCCGACAAGGTCACCGGGATACGCGATTGGCGACCGCTGACGACGCTGACGACGACGCCACCAGCATAGCCAGGGGTGGAAAAACCCGCCAATTCGCCAAGCAGGGATTGCGACAGAACTTGGCTAGTGCAAATATTCTGTGCGACAGATAACGTCTACCAAATAGGAACTCCAGCAGCCGCCGTGAAAACAAAAAAACTAGCTTTTTTTCCTGGGAGTTCCCAGGGAGCCGGGTCCTTACGCCGCTAAAAACCTCGATACACAGACAGATCCAGGAGGCAAGGGGCCACTTGACACCCTCTCCCCCCCACATTCCCATAAACTCCCGCCTCCATCTGAAATGGTCACGGGCCCCTGAAATGTGGATGGCGCCACCTATAAACTGCCCCTTCCACTCCCATCCCCTCAGTATGCAGGTACCGCGCCCCCACAATAGGTTTTTCCGTACAAAAGGGCTTCCTCATGGTTCCGATGGCGCCTCAGCTTAAACGCTCCTTTTTTCACGCAATCGGAAATCCTAGACCCGCCTATGTCACGTTAGACGATTCAATAGATAAGACTTTCTGGCGAAGGAAATAAGTAATCACAATTGTCTAATTAGTAGTCACGTTCCTTTGCTGTTTTTCTACTGCATCACTGCGGAGTTCAATGACCCCAGACAGTGTGCATGGGACAGTGAGAATCGGCGACAGCGGCCTTGGGCGACAGCCAGATTTGCCGGATATACAGGGCCCGGCCAGTCCCGACGGCAAATCTGAACCATTGAAATCCCTATTCACCAGGGGCGCCGCCACGGAATTTGTACAGGGGGAAATACCCAGGCTGGTGCTGACCGGGGAAAGCAAATTTGAAGCGTATTCGATACCTGGCAGCATTAATAATAATGAATCCAAAAATTTGGGAGGGGGAGCGTCCCCCTTGGTTGGCCAACAGGGGACACTTCCCCTCGTCCCCCCGCTTTTAGCGCCCATGCTGTTCACTGTCGGAAATAATAGGTATGTTCCAGACTCTCTTATGAAAATCTGAGAGCTCCTGGTGCCAGACTTTTTTGAGGAAATACCTACTGACCCCTTGAAAAATTCCCAAGATAAATGACGTCAAGAAATGTAACAAATAAACTTGTATTGCCTAGTTATGGGCCTCATTCGTTGATATGAAAATTATGACCCACATGTTACAATCCCTTGCGTCATTTGTCTTGGGTAATTTTTGGAAAAACATCTGGCATTAAAAGCTCTTGGATTTTCGCCACGAGGGTCTGGAACATACCTCAATCTCCAGCGGTGTCTGTCAAATTTCCTTCGCATTATGCCGTATCTCGTTTGTAAAGGTATCTTGGTTTGTAAATGCCTATGTGATTCATCTCGAGTAGGTTGGCATGTGCAAATCGTTTTAGCGTAATGCCAATAATAGCAGAAGACTGGAAAGTACCGCTTTGGGTCCCAGTGTTGAACGGAACTTGCTAAAAAAAGCTCAAAATAGAATGCGGCATGTTCGCCTTCGTACATGTAAGTATATCCTATCAACAATAATCTGCGGCCACACATTGTTAAATGAAGGAATATAATGGATGGGAGGATAATTCCAAGTTTCCTTACCTGCCCTAAAAAGGGTAAAAGCTGCCCCAAACTGGTTGTTCTTCCCTGAGGCTGCCCAAATGAGCTCGTCAAAACCTGCTATGCCGATTCGGCCATAAACCCCAAAGCAATGGGAGGGTCCAAACTCTCCTATGGCCTGTTTTCTAGCCAAGTAGTGTTTCATAATTAATCAATTGGGAAATTTTCATCAGTAAAAACTATTTTGATTGCTTTTGACCATTTGCAAGGTATTTATAATTGATAGTGAAAAATTTATTGGCTGCACCAGACAAATTTGGCCCATTGACTCTGTCAGTCAATACTTTCTGTAGAAAGTATACTGAAGTATACTTGATCTATTCTCACATGCATGGGCTCGGCTTCCCCCTAAGCAACCTGCTGGACCTGCACCCGTTTGGGCAGCATTTGACACTCCTGGTCTTGGAGAGTTGCCATGCTGGAAATTGTGCCAATCAGACCCAATAACCACTTGACCCGATAATGGGTTACTTGACCCATCTTTGTTCTTAAATGTGGGAACTCTGAAGACCAGTTTAGGGAATATGATACCTTCCTAATATGACATGAACTGAGAAAGTCAAGTCTGCAAAGTATGGCAGCAGGCCAGACAAGTCACACCAGCCATCTAAAATTCTCGCACCGCCAGCAACCAAAAATTCACACCAATCTTCCATATACCAGGGAGAAAAACGCACCCATTCCTACCCACAAGATGCAATGCTACCTATCTTATTAGTTAGTTAGTTGAGGACTTTTCATAAGGCCCCTCCTGTATCTTTATAACCATATAGCCATTATTTGTTTGGTTTTCTGTGTCACCTTCCTTGCACCAGTCTCACAAATTTGCACTAGGTTGGTAAAATTTGCACCACTCGCTCCTGTCTTCAAGGGCACTCTCAACAACAAGATCTCATATAAAATGCCATACTTAGCACAATGGGAGAAAGTCGTGTGATACAAAATGCCAAGACACCACTTGATCCCCATTTCATCTGTTCAAGGTTTTACTGTCTGCAGAAAAATGAATAAATTTTTTCCTGTGGACCCTGTCCTCCTTGGTCGTGTTTACACTTTATGACACAATCTTAGGCAAGTTACCTATGTTACGCTCAACCCTGCTACACATGCTGAGGGAACAAAGTTTTCTTTTTGGTCATCTTTAAAACCCACATTTGAAACATACTATTGGTACTGTTGATTGTACATGGGTATATATAACTTGCTTATTGACTGTGTTTAAGCTCAAAATATGTTTAAATGTTGTAAACAAAAGAGAAGAAATGATATATGTTGCTTTGGCTCCTAATGGTAACCTCCTTTAGCTAAACACATTTGCTTATATTCATATTCATTATTGGCACAAATCAAGTAGGGAAATAGCATTGCCAGCTCATGGGCCAATTTGATATCACAATAATTTGGATATTTTTCTTTACTAACAGAAGAAAATTAACACAAGCAAAATATAACAAAATATTAGTTGTATCAATGCCATGTAACCCTGGCAGTTGATGCATAGTTAAACCCCAACAATTATTTTTATTGAAATATCAGTCATATCATTTTTTTGCAGATATGGGCCAAATCCATTATTTTTAGCATAGATTGTCCCTGGAAGCACTATAATTTTGAATAGTTTCAAGGTGTCATCTTCTTTTAGAAAAAAGAAACTCAACAGGCCACTAGGAAATAAAATGGGCTGCTGCTGTAGTGGTTTAGCTGTAAGTTGTAAAATTTTGAAAAGCTTCACTTGAAGTATGGAACCAGTGGTTGAATTTTCTTTGAATATTTGTTTCAAACTCACAAAGCTGCTCCTTAAAAATGTGTTTGATACACATTTCCTACATGTGTTTGATACATGCTTATACTTGCCGAACATCGAGCTATTTCGAATTCTTACCTCGACATTGTTCTGGTAAATTTGCTGCAAGTAGCAGGGCCTTTCGTGTATAAGCTCTCACTTTCTGCTTTTGCAGTTCTCCCTCCCATCACAGCTGTTGTACCTATGTATCTTGTGTGCCACTCTAAACCAGCATGTAACTCAAATGTATCCCTTTGCACAATGAGGTTTTTGAACAATTAGCAGCCAGGGACGTAGGAGCAGGGGGGCAGGGGGCAGCTGCCCCCTCAACTTTCATGATTCTTAACCATTAACCCTACGGCGTTGACTGGAAAGAAATGACTTGAAAATTCCCGCTGCCCCCCCAACTTTGAACATAGTTCCGACGCTCCTGTTAGCAGCTTAGGTGTTCTATTTTCGTATCCTAGAATATGAATCTGTACCCGACCTACTAAAACTTTTGCAGAAACTCCACTTCAGAGGCCGTTTGTATAGCAATTGTCTGAATGTTTATTTGATCATTTTCGGCGGTGGTGAACAGACGTAACCGGCTGGTATCGAAGCCATATTGAAATTTTGACAGCGCCACCTATGATCTCGGTCTGACGAAGGATTCGTAGCGGCTCCTATGAGACCTGCATTGGATGTGCTGTGTACTTTATTGCATAGCTAGTCTTGCTACTCTAGCTTCTGAATCCTAATCTTGACTTAAGCTTTGCAGCAGCCCTCCGTTGTTACCGTTTTAAGCATACCCTTAGCTTGTCTCTTGTCAGTTTTTCTCACCTGACGCAGAAAGAACGGTGCTCGTATGTGTGCTTTACCATATGTGTGCCCATCCAAACCAGCCAACATGCCTCGGAATAAAGAGCCCTCACCCTGCCTGTAACCTCACCTCGGGACACATCGTCTCTGCGTCGAGCGAGCCGTCCGTGGCTCGCTCTGTCCCACCCAGACACCTCCGTCGCTGTTCGTCGCCCGCCGCACTTAGCATAAATCGTTCCCGTCGGCGCTCGCGTTCGCCCGTCACGCGCGCGTATGACCCTGATAGTAGCGGTACATTTCCAAATGTCAGTGAACCATATGTGTAACAAATATAACAGAATATCAGTCTTAGTGACTATAACATGCTAAGGAACTTGGCTTAACGGGAGTTTTAGACAGATCTACGACCGACTTTCTAAGCTTAAAAAATTACCTCAAAATTATCGATCAGTTTCCCTGCTTTGTCTCTTCGGGAAGGTGCTGGAGCGTCTGGTTTATGACCAGATTTTTAGGCACATATCGACGGTCTTGTGTCCGGAGCAACACGGTTTTATACCCAGACGGTCCTGCGTGACAAATCTGGCCGTTTATCTCAAATCAGCGTGGGAAACCATATCGGAGGGGTACCAGACGGACGCCATTTACACTGACTATTCGGCCGCTTTTCAGAGCATTAATCATGAACTCGTAATTTACAAACTAAAAAAATCATATCATCTCCAGGACACAGCCCTAAAATGGTTCGTCTCGTACCTCTCCGATAGGCGTCAGAGGGTCATCGTCAACGGAAAAATTTCTGATTGGAGACCTGTAACTTCTGGTGTGCCTGAAGGCGCTCTTCTGGCCCCTTTGCTCTTTTCTCTGTACATTAATGACCTTCCAGACCTCATTCAGAGCGGCTGCCTCATGTACGCCGATGACGTCAAAATCTTTCGCAAAATTAAGTCACCATCTGATGGACGGCTGCTGCAGGGGGACCTTGACCGCCTCGCAGCGTGGTCTGTCAGGTGGGGACTAACACTAAATCCATCAAAATGCAAATCCTTGACGATGACCCTCAGGCGCGCACCCGTCCGGACCAACTACTTTATAGGCCCCTCGGTGCTGGAGCACGTTGAAACAATTCGTGATCTCGGTGTCATAATCGATTCTAAACTCACCTTTGCCAATCATGTAGATAATATAGTTAAGCGGGCCAATCGATCTCTCGGATTACTCATTCGATCTTTTCAGACCGGTCTCATGACGGCAAAATTCAACAGTAAAGCTCTGCTGGCTGCATATTACTGCAACGTGCGTTCTATTTTAGAATATTGCAGCGTTGTCTGGGCGGGGGCGGCTGACTCCCACAAGGTTCGGGTCGATCGGGTTCAACATAAGTTTCTTCTGTGGCTTATCCACCACATTCCATCTGGACAACCACTCTCTCTTTCTTACGAGCATCTTCTAACACATTTCAAAATTTCTTCTCTCGCTGCACGGAGGGTACAGCACGATTTACTTTTTACTAGAAATATAATCCGTGCAAAGCTCGATGTACCTGCTCTGCTCAGCTGCTTTCTCTTGCAGGTGCCTGCCCGATCGACCCGCAACCTGACGTTGTTTCACATTCCCCGAGCACGCGTAAATACCGTACAGAGCGGCATGTTTTGTCGCCTCCCTAGGCTCTCAAACATGTTTTTATTCAGCCGTGATGTTGAAGCCGATATTTTTGCAAATGACTTAGCCACTTACAGAAACCATGTTATAAGATATGTAGCAAGGATGTGACGCTTGTTGGCCGTGCTGGTTCATCTTTTTAGGCCTTTTTCGTCTTATTTTACTTTTATGGTGCGCGATTTTACCGCGATCTCTTTTTAGGCCTATTGCTAAATTTTAGTTTTGAATTGTTTTCATTTTTATTTTTACCTATTACTTGTTAGTATGTATACTGTTTGATGTGTTCCACTGTAAATACGCTTTTAATGCTTGGACTTCGCCTGTAACTGGATTTATCTGTTGGCGATGCTGCTGAATAAATAAAAATAAAATAAAGCTTTGTATGTTGTGTTGTACCAGCATGCAACTTATCCCCGGTGCGACAGTTTTGGTCATATGAATTCTGGTTTGGCGACAGTCTTGACATTTTTCCTCCCCTGAGCATAGCCCAGATCAGGTCGACTGAGGAAGTGAGTCGCAAGCCAGTGGAGTCTTGCAGCCCATTCGACCTGGCTGACAAGCTGAGGAGCCCCTGTGGACCGGTGGAGGCCCCTGTGAACCACTGGAGACCCCTGTGGACCGGTACAGGCCCTCTGTGAACCACTGGAGACCCCTGTGGACCGTTGGAGGCCCCTCTGGACCGCTAGAGACCCCTGTGGACCGGTGGAGGTCTCTGTCGACCCGCTGGAGACCCCTGGGAACCGATAGAGGACCCTGTGGACCGGTAGAGGCCCCCTGTGAACCGCTGGAGACCCCTGTGGACCGGTACAGGCCCTCTGTGAACCGGTGGAGGCCTCTGTGGACCCGCCGAGGCTCATGTAGACCGGTGGAAGCTCTTGCGGGTGGGGGAGCCCCTGCTGGAGTGTAGACCTCCCATGTGAGGGCGGAAACAGCTCGGATGGCGTCCCTGCGGGTGGGTGGTGACAACTGAGATGGAGTCTTTGTGGACGGTTGAATGGGAGCCCCTGTGGACGGGCGGGGCTCTGAGAACGGGGAGCCCCCTGTGGACGGGGAATGACAGCTGCTTCTGTCAGACGCCAACTCCATTACCGAGGGTCAATACCAGCAGAACAAACAGCGGCTGCTAACCACTATATCACCTATACACATATGCGTGTATATATATATATATATATATATATATGTGTGTGTGTGTGTATGTATATATGTATGTATGTATGTATATCTGCATGTATGTATAAGACTGGATCACCACT
Source organism: Lepas anatifera (assembly GCA_034440635.1). Taxonomy (NCBI): domain Eukaryota; kingdom Metazoa; phylum Arthropoda; class Thecostraca; family Lepadidae; genus Lepas; species Lepas anatifera. The sequence continues at coordinate 268,559 of JAOTON010002020.1, read as the reverse complement.
GTAGACAAGAATCAGACTACATACTTCTTGTAGAACAACTTTCTATGTTGAGAAATCGCGCGGCATCCAATATGTGTGAGTGGTGTTTTCTTTCCATTGGTTACCTTGCACATAGATGCGATACTTCTAATAAGGGAAGCATTGACATTTCGAAATAAGTTGAGGGTATACAACTCAAAAGAGCTGATAGGCTAACTCTTCAGCCATAACTTCCTTGCACAAACAGGGATACGTCCGCAAGAGGCTAACTCTTCAGCCATAACTTCCTTGCACAAACAGGGATACGTCCGCAAGCTTCAGAATCTGCTACCTCCGGTGTTGCTGGGTATCAATGTTCCGATATTTCTTGTTTTAGGTGGAAGATGAAAGCTAACACGATTAGTTTTTCCCTCTAAAAAATGCAGTTTTGGAGCGTTATTTCTACCAGAAACATATGCCTGACTTAGCAAATAAATATGCTTCAAAATGTGTATTTATTTTCCCTGTTTAAAGGGCATAGAGTTTCATTATTAGGGTCACTGCATATGACTGCACATGACCATCGGACAAAAAGCGGCGGCGGTGAGGACCCGCCACTCACCACGGGATAAATTAGAAGATGTTCATATCGAAAACTGTCCATGTGTTGTCCCACAAACGGATTTCATCTCTGCAATGGAACACAATAACTACCTCTCGGCAACAAGGGCTGGACTGACCTGGGGAGACTGCTGGGTATCTCCACACACCAGGTGCAAACACTCTCCCCGTCAATGTCGACACCGTGACCTTTTGAAGTCGGCCAGTGGGCTGAGAGTAGCTCTGGTTTCTGTGCCCTGGAGGAGTTGAAGGGATGCCGCTGGACGGCCAAAGACAACAGACGGAGGCGCCGCCCCCCCCCCGCCTCTCCAGAAGCTCCTACTCCGGCCTCCCCAGACTGCCAGACTTACCACCCCACTCAGCAGACCCGCGTCCACTGACAACTTTTACGATGGTCGCAAGGTGCGTGCAATTTGAGTCACGTCATTTTGTTTCTTCGAATCCGCCTTTTAGATAGTCCGGTGCCAGAGCGGGAAGTTTGGGACTGCGCTTAAAGGGAATGCGGCACCTTGGTTGAATCCTGGAATTTAGTGTAATTAGGCGTACTTTTAGCCAAAAATAATGAAACCACTCATGATTTCTCTGAAAAATGTTCAATAAGCACAATATATTGTTTTAAAAAATACTCCTCTAGGAAAATAAATGTCTGTCTGTGGATGACGTCATGATCTGGCAACCACTAGCATAATTGAAATGTTTCAAGGCCTTTGATTGGCTAATGCTCATCGTGACGTCAGCATATGTCGTCACACTAGCAGCTCACAACAATGGCCGCCCGGCGAGGGGTAGATGAGGGGAAGGTGTCAGGTAGGTTTTATCCTTTTTCTACGGAAATGTCGAGTTCCAAGACAAATAAATATGGAGTACCGGGTTTTCCGACTAGCTCTACAACTTGGCTATCTCAGTTAAAATCACGTTATGAAGGTGCCACATTCCCTTTAATCCGCCTGCAGTCTGTCCTGTGCAGCAGGCCCACTCTCCTAGCGATGTGCGGAATTGTCACGGCAATATGAACCCGGCAGCACTCTCCTGGCCAATCGTTGGGCTGTCAACGCAATAAAGACTGGGAAGCAGGCTCATTCTTCCAGTGAAGTGTGGTGTTAACCCTAGACCCATAATGAAAGAGAGGAAAATTATTATATCTCGGGTGTAATTCTCTACCCAAAATTGCATATTTTGGGGCACTTCCGCAGTCCGCTCCGAGTCCAGCTTTAGGAGCGAGGTGTGGGACTGTCACTGCAGTCTGCCCCAGCCCCTCTCTCCGAGCGAGTTGTGGGACTGCAGCCCCAGCTCCGGGCTTCAGTTCCACTTTAGAGGCGAGGTGTGCAGCTGTCACTGTAGCGTGCTCTCACCTCCTGTCGCTCCCGGGCACCTGCACTGTCGTTGACATTTTGTTGCGGCGGCATCCTGGCCAGACGACTGTACAGACAGGCGGGTCAGGTGACGTCACCATGTCTCGCAGTGGCGGTCTGACTGCCGGTCTCTGGTGGTCAAGCTGAGACCGTGGTAGCCCCAGGGAGGATGGTACCTATGACACATCGCCTGGCGGCATACTAACATGCCCCCGCGCCCCTAACAAGTTAACTTTTATAAAATAACGCATTGGTAAATAAATGCAGGAATATGGACATGGAGACGCCGTGATTTGTTTTGTAGTGAGCTCGCTTTCCGCGCAGCCAACCCGGGTTTAAGGCTCAGTGGATTTCGTGAGCAAGCAGCAATCTGGGTCCAGAGCAACCAAAAGGGACAGGGCTGGCGCCGCCATGTAACCCTGGCAGTTGGTGCGTCGATGATCCCCGAGAAAGATTGTGGTCACGTCGTTCAGTTTTTTAGAGGACGTACAGCCCCCTGCAATTGAATCTGTACACACTAGGCTCAGAAGTTTTTGTTATAGTGTGAGCGAACTTCTGCTTCTAGAATCGTGATTAAGCAAACAGTTCGTGCGTTTTGCTCCCACCTATCGATTACGTGCCCACTAATACTCAGCAGCCACATATTTTGAAAATTGATAGCTAAAAATTAAATTGTCAAGAGTCAGTCATCAAAAACGTTTTCTGCAAATTATTGTCAAACTACGAATCTGGACCTCAGTTTTTGGGACAATGTCAAAAGCAACGGGCAAGACACACATGCTGTATAGTTCATCGTGGCCGAGGGAGCAATAGTTGTCCAGAATCTAGCCAAAATCTGCTGAGCCTAGTGTGTACAGATTCAATTGCAGGGGGCTGTACTAAATAATTTGTAAGGAACACGATTCAAGGTCAGGGCTCACACCATAGCCAAAAGCTTCTCTGATCAAACATCTTCATAAAGATTTCGAGGAAAGGCTGTTCCCGAATATGTAATCATTATGCTTTTGCTATATTGTGCATCAAGGATTCGAAGGCATACGCAAGTTAACAACTCTTTAAAGGGAATGTGGCACCTTGGTCGAATCCTGGAATTTAGCGTATTTAGGGGTACTTTTAGCCGAAAATCATGGAAACATCTATAATTTCTCTGACAAAATGTATAATAAACTCAAAATTTTGATTTGTAAAATGCTCCTCTAGGGAAAGAAAGAAATATCTTCCTGTGGATGATGTCATGATCTAGCAACCACTACCATATTAAATACGCTTCAAGGGCTTCGATTGGCTGATACTCACCGTGACGTTAGCATATGTCGTCACACCAACAGCCATGATAACTGTGGCCTGCTGCTAAGGGTACATGTAGAGCAGTTTTTAGCTTTTCTCCACGGATATTTTGAATTTCAAGACAAATGATATACAGAGTACCGGATTTTCCGGCATGCTTTACAACTTGGCTATCTCGGTTAAAATCATGTTATAAAGGTACCACATTCTCTTTAAAGTGCAGTAAAGTTCCAAAATTCGTAAATATGGATCAGTCAAGGTGGACAATTACAAAGCCATGGGCGTTTCTGGAGATTGAGTTAATGATTTCGATAAGCGACCTTTCAGAAGCTACTGCTGACCGAAATATGGTCACTTGTTCGGGTTGCTCTTATTCAATGGCTTATCACGGTAATCAATAACTTGCAATATAGGGTTTAATGTCTTGTCACTGTCTTTGTCTTACCACTACAAAGCGATGGGTATGCATCATAGTCGTATGAGGTCACGGTATGATTTTGACCTGATGTCAGGAAATCTTCACAATGGGAACTAGGATGATCATACTGTACTTTTCGATTCGTCATGAAATGGAGACTGTGAAAGTGCCTCCAGTGGCATCGCACCGGTCAAAAAAATGGAAGGTGGAAGTTATAAGCGAAAATGTATCTCCTTGCTGACAGAACACTTCGCCCTCTAAAACTAAGAAGCTCAGTTTTTAACTAACGTTGATGTTCAGCATCTACTCGTGTCGAAAACATTACTATTTCACCTAATTTGCCTGAATTAGAGAACACTGACGATGTAAAGCCAAGGATGCAACCAGATTGTCACGCTCAGTGACTCTAGGTACCTCAATATTGCTCCGATCGCAACACAGTTTGCATCATTTTTGTTTTGTCGGACCTTTCAAGTGACGACCAAAGTTGTTATCTAGCGTTTCTTATAACCGATACAAACATGGAGTGGAAGAACCCGCAAGCCAACGGAGCACGACATTCCAGGCGCTTCTGTGGGATACGCATTAACGCGCATGCTAAAGCCTACTCTGAATAGGAAATAGAAAATTCAGAACATGGAAGCCGAGGATGCCTCCATCCTGTCACCAGTTCCGCTTAGCTTTTTAACACATTAACCGCTTTCTTTTTAACACATGCTTATATGTTGTGGGTGGAGCGCTGAGAATATGGTAGAAAATCGGGGCGCTGCAGTACTGGTCACGGTGGCCCAGCCGGCACGGACACAGGTCTGACGACTGTGGACCACTCCGTCACGTGACCGGCCGGTCTGACGGCCGCAGCGGACCGCGGTGGTCACGTGGCCGGGAGAAAGTCGGCCGCCCTCCCGATCCCCAGCCTGGCGAGCGGACTGGCTGGCCAGGTGACTCGCTGCCAAGACTCACGCCTGATGTTCAAAGACCATCCAAACGAGGGCATTTTCTTAAAGCTAACCCATTTTCGTATTACATGAGCGCATATTAGAGATTTGCCAAGTCACTGAATCGAGACCCAGTTAGGGAGGTTTGGAAAATATGGGTTTCTTCCCTATTGGGTGTTATATTCTGTGAATCTATTTTTCACATTGATCCTGAATGAGCCTGTGCTACCCAAAAGATCACTGACAATTTTAGCCCCGCCCACGGAACAGGTTTCGGTCGTTTTATGATAAAAGTAAACTGCACAAATGTTCGCACGCTAGACATAAGTACGTAATGAATTATGTAGGTAGCAAAACCTACTTGTACGACCAGGAAGTACGATTTCACAGCTTCTAAAACCACAAGATTTCTTAAAGGGAGATACGCGAAAAAAATTATTATTGTGGTTTATTGCTATTTGAAAAATCCTGATAACGAAACTATCAATTATTTTCGTATCTTCGGCAAAATTTTGGAAGGCCACTCACTTATCATCAAAATAGGTTAACCGTTTCCATAAAATGCCCATCACTTACCCATGCCCATACCCATCACTTACTTTTCGAAAACTATTTAAAGTTGAAAAGTAAAGTTTTTATAATACAAATGTCTGTTCTCCTGTATTTGTATTTGAATTAATTTTAAAAAGCTTTTAAAAACAACAAAATGAATTACTTTGCCCTAGAAATGGAAAAACCAAATTTTTGTAACCTTTTGATATAGCCAATAAAAATTTTTCGCGTATCTCCCTTTAAAACTACCATCAGCCTGGAAATCCCTAGCCACAAAACCGGTGGTTAGGAAGAAGGACGACAGCTCGGCATCATCACAGAGCACCACCGCCTGCACTCGGCATCACAGAGCACCACCGCCCGCACTCGGCATCACAGAGCACCACCGCCTGCACTCGGCATCACAGAGCACCACTGTCCACACTCCGCATCATCACAGAGCACCACCGCCTGCACTCGGCATCACAGAGCACCACCGCCCGCACTCGGCATCACAGAGCACCACCGCCCGCACTCGGCATCACAGAGCACCACCGCCTGCACTCGGCATCACAGAGCACCACTGTCCACACTCCGCATCATCACAGAGCACCACCGCCCGCACTCGGCATCACAGAGCACCACCGCCCGCACTCGGCATCACAGAGCACCACCGCCTGCACTCGGCATCACAGAGCACCACTGTCCACACTCCGCATCATCACAGAGCACCACCGCCTGCACTCGGCATCACAGAGCACCACTGTCCACACTCGGCATCATCACAGAGCACCACCGCCTGCACTCGGCATCACAGAGCACCACTGTCCACACTCGGCATCATCACAGAGCACCACCGCCTGCACTCGGCATCACAGAGCACCACTGTCCACACTCCGCATCATCACAGAGCACCACCGCCTGCACTCGGCATCACAGAGCACCACCGCCCGCACTCGGCATCACAGAGCACCACTGTCCACACTCGGCATCACAGAGCACCACCGCCCGCACTCGGCATCACAGAGCACCACCGCCTGCACTCGGCATCACAGAGCACCACTGTCCACACTCCGCATCATCACAGAGCACCACCGCCTGCACTCGGCATCACAGAGCACCACTGTCCACACTCGGCATCATCACAGAGCACCACCACCTACATTCGGCATCATCACAGAGCACCACCGTCCACACTCAGCATCATCACAGAGCACCACCGTCCACACTCGGCATCATCACAGAGCACCACCATCTACATTCGGCATCATCACAGAGCACCACCGTCCACACTCGGTACCATCACAGAGCACCACCGTCCACACTCGGCATCATCACAGAGCACCACCGTCCACACTCGGCACCATCACAGAGCACCACCGTCCACACTCGGCATCATCACAGAGCACCACCGTCCACACTCGGCATCATCACAGAGCACCAGCGCCCACACTCGGCATCATGACCACCCATGCACATGCACCCCGCGTCGCAATTCGGCTCGCCACGCGTAATTCTGACGGGTCTACAACATATCGGTATAGCTAGTTATTGCGTCAACAGTAACGGCATTAGGCAAAAAATATTTCATAGCATCCTTTTGGACTTACATTGAGTGAAAAAGTACATTGAAAATATGTCATATATTTCGGTACGTTTTGAGACGCCTTGTTCACTAGTAAAGTTGTCCATGATAAACAAGATACCAAGACAATTAAACAACACTAAAATAGTTTTAATGACATTAAAAACGTACCTTACCAACACGTAGCAAACGTATGTTCTAATTCAACTACATTTAAAAACCTCTTTTACGCCGGTCCAGAGCCAAGAACCAGTCTTGCCGTGGCGAGACCTTGGGATCTATCTCCAGCTTGTTACTGGGACTGGTACCCGAATGAAATTTGGAAGCGAGTCAAATTGTTGCGAAAGTGGAACCCCTAAAAGATCCCGCGTCCGTACCCCGTTTTTACAGGGAAACGGTCCACACCGACGAGTGATGCCGTGGCGAAAGTACCACCGCCCGCTCCCGTTCCGTCGCCGGCGACGACACGTGCTTTTTGCTGTTTGGGGCGGTCTCCGCGCCATCGCGGCTGAAGTAGCTGGCTAATGTCGAGGTGCCGTGTATATCTGAGCCCACTGATACTTTGGTCAGTGGCTGGGGTGCGTACCAGCACCCAACGCGGCGTCGTCGTACTGCGCCGCCGTCAACAAGGCCACATATCCGGGTGGGCCGTCAGCGTTGCCGTCGTCCGAGGCCGTGCAGTCGCACGCACGCACGCGCGGTGGCGGCGCGCGGCAAAAAGCGGCGCGGCCGGCTGTCGCGGCGCGGCGGCGTCAGCGGCGCGGCGGCGACGATGGTGGCACGGCGGACGGGCTCCGGTCGTCGAACTGACACCATCGTTAGCAGTCAAGCGTTACAGCTGCACCCGGCCGGAGGCCGAGCATAGAACTCCGATCAGAGGCCGGGCAGAGAACTCCACTGGGACATCGATCAGAGGCCTGGCAGAGAACTCCACAGGGACACCGACCAGAGGCCGGGAACTCCACTGGGGCACCGATCAGAGGCCGGGAACTCTACTGGAACTCCGATCAGAGGCCAGGCAGAGAACTCCACTGGGACACCGATCAGAGGCCGGAAACTCTACTGGGACACCGTTCAGAGGCCAGGCAGAGAACTCCTCTGGGACACCGATCAGAGGCCGGGCAGAGAACTCCACTGGGACACTGATCAGAGGCCGGGAACTCCACTGGGACACCGATCAGAGGCCAGGCAGAGAACTCCACTGGGACACCGACCAGAGGCCGGGCAGAGAACTCCACTGGGGCACCGATCGAAAGCCGGGCAGAGAACTCCACTGGGACACCGATCAGAGGCCGGGAACTCCACTGGGACACCGATCAGAGGCCGGGAACTCTACTGGGACACCAATCAGAGGCCGGGCAGAGAACTCCACTGGAACACCGACCAGAGGCCGGGAACTCTACTGGGACACCAATCAGAGGCCAGGCAGAGAACTCCTCTGGGACACCGACCAGAGGCCGGGCAGAGAACTCCACTGGAACACCGACCAGAGGCCGGGAACCCTACTGGGACACCGATCAGAGGCCAGGCAGAGAACTCCACTGGGGCACTGATCAGAGGCCGGAAACTCTACTGGGACACCGTTCAGAGGCCAGGCAGAGAACTCCTCTGGGACATCGATCAGAGGCCGGGCAGAGAACTCCACTGGGACACTGATCAGAGGCCGGGAACTCCACTGGGACACCGATCAGAGGCCGGGCAGAGAACTCCACTGGGACAACGACCAGAGGCCGGGCAGAGAAATCCACTGGAACACCGACCAGAGGCCGGGAACCCCACTGGGGCACCGATCGGAGGCCGGGCAGAGAACTCCACTGGGGCACCGATCGGAAGCCGGGCAGAGAACTCCACTGGGACACCGACCAGAGGCCGGGCAGAGAAATCCACTGGAACACCGACCAGAGGCCGGGAACCCCACTGGGACACCAATCAGAGGCCAGGCAGAGAACTCCTCTGGGACACCGACCAGAGGCCGGGCAGAGAACTCCACTGGAACACCGACCAGAGGCCGGGAACCCTACTGGGACACCGATCAGAGGCCAGGCAGAGAACTCCACTGGGGCACTGATCAGAGGCCGGAAACTCTACTGGGACACCGTTCAGAGGCCAGGCAGAGAACTCCTCTGGGACATCGATCAGAGGCCGGGCAGAGAACTCCACTGGGACACTGATCAGAGGCCGGGAACTCCACTGAGACACCGATCAGAGGCCGGGAACTCTACTGGGACACCAATCAGAGGCCGGGCAGAGAACTCCACTGGAACACCGACCAGAGGCCGGGAACTCTACTGGGACACCAATCAGAGGCCAGGCAGAGAACTCCTCTGGGACACCGACCAGAGGCCGGGCAGAGAACTCCACTGGAACACCGACCAGAGGCCGGGAACCCTACTGGGACACCGATCAGAGGCCAGGCAGAGAACTCCACTGGGGCACCGATCAGAGGCCGGGAACTCCACTGGGACACCGATCAGAGGCCGGGAACTCCACTGGGACACCGATCAGAGACCGGGAACTCCACTGGGACACCAATCAGAGGCCGGGCAGAGAACTCTACTGGGACACTGGCCGGTGGTTGGGTAGGGAGCCACGTGCAGTCCTTTTACCTGCGCGAGTGCCCGTCTAGGCGGTGAGTCACTCTATCCAGCCAACCGGTCCCTCCACCCTTCATGGCGCGTCTGCTGCGGCAGGCGCAGCTGGCGGACGTGACATTACCCTGGAGAAACACCGACGCCGGGAGGCCCCTGAACCAGGGCCGTTGGAATCAGAAGGCCAGCGTGTCTCATCACCGTGATTGGCAGCGACTTTCGACCTCAATAGCGAGGAGCGGAAAGGAAATAACACATAACAGGGGAGGCTCAGATCGAACTGTTTCATCCGTAGACATGTGCCTAAAAAATGTATTTGACACTTTTCTTAAACAGAACATGACACCTTTGTGGGATTTGAACTGATATATCTCAAGCACAATTTTCAGATATTTTTTGCTTACGGATTTTCAGATACATATTAATATTGGCCTCAATTCTTCAGTACCCCAGCTACCTTATAAGATAATAGCTAGGGACCTCATTGATATACTTTTTGCTCATAACATTCCATCACGAAATACCAACTAGTGTTTTTTTCTAAGCATTCTCGACCGGGATTCAGAGGAATGAGGTGCTATTGGTTCTTACCATTCGGGCACGGAACTTTTCCATCACTTCACGTGACACCTTTGACATATGGGCCACTTGCTCTGCCATATAAATACATATAACAAACAAAGAGCTTTCGCTTCATAAAAAATGCAACCATTAAAACCATTTTGAAAGAAAAAACGGCACCGAATCAGCCTGCCTGGCAACGAATAAAATGTAAAGCACGGCTGCTTTGCGCTTATACTCCTTTACATTAGTGATGCTGGCGGCGCCATCTTCGGTAATACCGCCCGGGCTGTTCTTTCCATTCCTGACAATCCGAGGGGAATGTAAGGGAACGTTCCGAACAAAACATCCAAGAAAAGAGCTGTGACGTCACATTCCCGCAGAATCTCGGTCCGGGATATTGAAAACGCAGCCCAACGTCCCTCGGGATGTTTCAGAACCGCTCCATGTGTTGACAGCGTATGATGCCGAGGCGCGGCACGTGGTTCGACACACCAAGAGGACATACACCGGGATTGGAGCTCCATATAATTGGATTCACGGACGAGCAGGCTGACCACCGAGCCAGCCAGACTTGCAGCCTTCCCAGAGTCGTGTTTTGGATACTACAGGTGGAGATTAAGGCATTAGGAGATATCGCCCCGCCCTCCTTTCACCCACTCACAAATATTCACCCGAAAGCTCGCTCACACTCTCAAAGAACACTCACTCACTCACCCACGAACTCACTTAGAATCTTATTCATACACTCATAGAATACGATTTCATTCATTCATTCAATTATCCATGCATTCATTCATTCATTCGTTCATTCGTTTATTTATTCATTCATGCATTCATTCGTTCACTTACTCACTTGCTCACTCACTCCTTCCCTCATTCACGCATTCACTCACTCACTTACTCAGAAATTCGCTGATACACTTATAGAGCACTCTTTCACTCACCCACTTATTCAGAAAACCAATTCACGCAAGTACTAATAGAACACTCAATATATCACGCACTCACTTGCTCACTCACTCCTTCCCTCATTCGCGCATTCACTCACTCACTCACTCAGAAATTCGCTGATACACTTATAGAGCACTTTTTCACTCACCCACTTATTCAGAAAACCAATTCACGCAAGTACTAATAGAACACTCAATATATCACCCATACACTAACCCAGAATCGAATTTAAGCACCCATACAGGACTGACGCACGCACACACTCACTCACTCAGAAGATTATTCATGCACTCATAGAACACTCACTCCCTCGCTCGCCAGGGGCGGGTAGTGGAGTGGTCAGCGTAGCTGGCTTCCACGCAGCCGACCCGGGTTCAAGGCCCGGCGGCTTCCTGAACAAGGAGCAAGCTGGCTCCCGAGAAACCCTTCCAACAGGGAAAGAGTTGGCGACGCCATATGACCCTGGCAGTTGGTGCGTCGATAAGCCCCAATAATTATTATCCCTCGCTCGCCGCCTCCCCTGAGGAGTGGCCTGTGGATACTGACCAGCCTCCTATGTGGAATCCCCCGGCTCCTCTGAGCGGCCCGCCTGTTGTGGGGATTGACTAGACTCCTATGTGGAATTTCCCGCCTCCTCTGAGGATCGGTCCGCCTGTTGTGGGGATTAAGCAGCCTCCTATGTGGAATCTCCCTCCTCCTCTGAGGATCGGCCCACCTGTTGTGGGGATTGACTAGCCTCCTGTGTGGAGTGTCCCACCTCCTCTGAGGAGCGGCCTGTGGGGATTGACTAGCCTCCTGTGTGGAATCTTACCTTCACGTCTGAGGAGCGGCCTGCCTCCTGTGGAGAGTGCACCGCCTGAACATTACAGCGTGTACATTAAGATCCGTCTGTGACACCGCGAGACAACATTGACCTACCTTCTGCACTATGCTCAGGAGTCCTTTCTATTTTAATCGAATGCAAATCCGTCTTCAGTGCCACCCTTTTACCATGTAGCCTCACAGCTTGGACCGGTTTAACCACTCTATTTTCGCATGAAGCTGTTGCATTTGAGAAGCACACACGTGATCTCTACCACTCATATTGTCACTGCAACCATAGGCACCACACGGACGGGTTCTGACTGTCCCCTCTTAAAGGGAATGTGGCACCTTCATAACGTGGTTTTAACTGAGATAGCCAAGTTGTAAAGCAAGTCGGAAAACCCGGTACACAATATATAATTTGGCTTTGAACTCGAGATTTCCGTAGAAAAAAGCTAAAACGCACCTGAAATGTACCCCTCATGTACCCTAAGCAGCAGGCCATAGTTGACATGGCTGTTTGTGTGACGACATATGCTGACCTTACGGTGAGTAACAGCCAATCGAAGCCCTTGAAGCGTATTGAATATGGCAGTGGTTGCCAGATTATGACATCATCCACAGGCAGATATTTATTCATTTCCCTAGAGGAGCATTTTAAAAATCAAAATCTTGAGCTTATTGTACATTTTTCAGAGAAACCATGGACGCCTGCTTGATTTTTCGCTAAAAGCTACCCTAATTACACTAAATTCCAGGACTCGACCAAGGTGCCACATTCCCTTTAATATGCAAAGTTAGCTTTGAGCCGAAGAGCAAAGACTAGAAAGAATTTGAAACACCGATCCAGGCCTACATTCAGTTCGGTCTATTGCAGAATCAATTATTCCATCTTACTACAAGTGTCTCATATTTCCTCATCCTGTGAAAAGTACCAATCATGATATAAAGAAAGAATGTGAACCATGAGATAAAGAAGTGCAATACATTTATTGTTACTAACAGTGACAGAATAATAATAATCGCATAGGTTAACGGCACTAAACTGCCACCATTTAACGGGGTTTCCAACTCACCCCCTGATGAGAGGGTTTTTTAGATCAAGTCACAAGCCTTAAAGGGAATGTGGCACCTTGGTCGAATCCTGGAATTTAGTGAAATTAGGCGTACTTTTAGCCAAAAATAACGAAACCAATCATGATTTCTCTGAAAAATGTTGACTAAGCTCAATATTTTGTTTTTAAAAATACTCCTCTAGGAGAATAAATAAATATCTGCCTGTGGATGATTTCATGATCTGGCAGCTACTACCATACTTGAAATGCTTCAAGGGCTTCGATTGCCTGATGCTCATCGTGACGTCAGTATATGTCGTCACACCAGCAGCTCACAACAATGGCCGCCCGGCGAGGGGTAGATGAGGGGTATGTGTCAGGTAGGTTTTATCATTTTTCTACGGAAATATCGAGTTCCAAGACAAATGATATATGGAGTACCGGGTTTTCCGACTTGCTTTACAACTTGGCTATCTCAGTTAAAATCACGTTATGAAGGTGCCACATTCCCTTTAAGAAAGCACCCAGGGGCGTGATCTGGGATGATGCTCAGGAGACAGGAACAGTGTGCACCGAATCGTTAATCCCAAACGCGATCAACGATGGAGACAATATGTAAAAACTGAAACATAAATGTTGGTAGTTACGGATAATAAATCAATCAATAAATACCAATAATGATTACCTAGGAAAAAATAAATACAATTTGCTGCTCCAGTAAAGATTTACATTGCGCAGTACCCCTCTCCACAACGATTTGCTCTCTCCGACACTAGCTCCTCTGTCTGTCACTCCAGTTGTCTCTCTCCGACACTAGCTCCTCTGTCCGTCACTCCAGTTGTCTCTCTCCGACACTAGCTCCTCTGTCCGTCACTCCAGTTGTGTCTCTCCGACACCGGCGCCCCTGTCTATTGCGCCAGTTGTCTGTATCCAGCGCCAGCAGCCTCCACCCCGTCGCCTCCTGGCTACACCGCTGAGGCTCGGCCCTCCCAGACCAAATCAGTCAGCCACTGTCGCCGGCCTGGAAACCACCTCTGCCTCAGCCCGTCCATTGATATACGAGCAATCGACCAGGCATCGGCGCGGACTGCCTCAATGCGGGCGGCCGAGGGTGGTGTCTCGGCGATGCCTCACCCTCACCGCTCGGAATCGATCACCAGGGAAGTACAACCCTCTAAAGTCGGCCGCACGTCCTCAGCTTCTGTTCTTCCCATCGTACCTTTGATAATAGAGGCAAAATTGGGAGATGACAGAAGGAATAATGCCGAGATCTGCATATATGTCTACCAAGAGAGACGTGGACCTAAACGACAATTATTAACCCTATTTCCGGCAGGGGGGCTAATATTGCCCCCCTTCAGGTTTTTCAAGAATATCTCCGAAACGGCTTGCGATAAAACTTTGAAACTTCCTGACTTTTCCTAAAACTAATACAGGCAGGTTTTCTGAAATTTTCAAGATTATATATTTACCAGGGGCGGAGCTATGGCTGGGTTTTTGGGGAGGTTCTATCCACAAACCAAGTATTATCGAATGCGATGGGTTTTTTGTAAAAGGAAGCCGTCTCTGCTGATCCTGATACCAGTTATATGGTTTTATTATATCATTTTTTATGTGAGATGATAGTGCATTCACAATTGTCACTATTTGTATTCATCAGGGGCGGTTACAGCAGTTCAAAATGGGGGAATGTTCTCAAGAAGGACTAAACGTTAGTAAGTGAGAAGACTGCTTACAGCCGTGTCAGGGCGAATACAATTGGGCATATGAAAATTCAAAATAGTTATAACCCAATTCTAGATTACCAGAGGCGTGTCCAGTCACTACACATTTTCAAAATGTATATTCCCAGCCAGTATCACCGCCGCGACTCAATATCGTTGTATATTGAAAATGTGTTTCCAATCACCCCCACCCCCCCACGACGAGTCCTTGATCCGCCTATGTCACCCCCTTTCCCAGAGCTGCCATGGGAGGGTAAAAATTATCAGAAATTAAATTTCAACTAGTCGAGGGACTAATATACTCATGCATACCATTCGCATATTGTTGGTATGTATTTTACCCCACTGTTTTACCTTACTGCATCCGCCCCTGATGAGTTTTTCACTTTTTTTCTCATTTATTTATGTGTCAAAGATGCCAAGCAGTATATGACGGCTTCTAATCCGCGTAACAAAAACTTTTTAGGTTGTATATATTTCCCCTCATAGTCCTGGTCCTGGAACTGCCATTGAATTTCGTTTTTTTGCGTAACTCGAGTAGATGAAAATTTTGGGTCAATTATTTGTAAATCTGAACTAGTTTTGTGAAAATCGTACAACAGAGACAAGGGTTATGGAAAATCTAAAAAATACACAAAAATTGTATATTTTGCACGACCTTCTCCTAAAAAATAAAAATTTTGAAATTTTCTTTTTTCAAAATAAAGTTTAGCAGCAGAGGAATCTATGGCACTTTGAATTTTTAAAATCGGCCGGTTAGATTACGAGATCTCAGGGGGGCCGATATTGCCCCCCCCTGCCGGAAATAGGGGTAGCCGGGAGCCTGACGGAAATAGGGTTAAATGAACGGGGACCGCAACTGCAACAGGGGGATCCGACTCGAACATGCCTCCAAATTCCAGTCCTCCATGCTCTGAGAAAATCCTGGATCAAACCCCGTGCCTATAACCAGTATCCACCACCTGGTCATGTCAGTACGCCTAGATAGTTGGTCCATTGCCTCAATATCGGCAACACTATGTGCCGGTAGGTTATAAATAGAACATACATGTTACTAAACACTAATTAAATCCAAACCGGAAATGCAAAACCTTCTCCTTACACTGAGCCAATGCTGAAGGGACACCCTGGAATGGCGAGGTGCTAGAACAGTTTCTGGCCCCGTTTCCAACCCGCGGTGATTACCCCTCTCCCCCGTCCGGCATACAAGTTCTGCGCGGTACAAACGGCATCCACTCTGACGAAAACACACTTCTTTGTTTAAGAATTGATGAAATCCTATAATTTGGGAGAGTAAGGCTTTCCCCCTGCCCTGTGCTTGCCCTATCCACAAAAAATGCGCATCATTCATACAGAAGGAAAGTTGAATAAGGTTGAAGCACAAACTGACGCTGCCCAAGAACGCGGTTTTTTGCAAAATATGCGAATGATAGAGTTGCACTTCAGCGAGACTATTTACCACGAGCGCTCATGTCATTGGCACTTATGGTCCAGAAATTACTTGAAAAGTAGGTAAAAACATTTATTATACTAAAAGCAGTTCCGGGCCACTTTAGCAGGCGCAGTGGAGGGGGTCCTAACGTGCCACCCCTGCCCCACATATATTTTCGAGGTGGCCAGAGAACCATTAACAGCCAAAAACACTGTTTGGCTAAATTTTAGACTTCATGAGAGCGTCGATTGGTGAAAGTTTTGAAAATCGGTCGATAATGTTTTTAAATACAGGTTTTCAAGGTCAGACCCATATTTTGAGATCGTCGTAATCGCGCGTTCGCACCAGTTCGACTGCACTGTAGGCCAAGTGGCCAGGTAATAACGTCATATGATCGGGATTATATGTCAAGGCTACCCCCTATGAAGGTTCAGGTCAAGTTCAAAGGTCACAGGTCTAGGTCACTGACCACAGTGGTCCAGTCAGATGACGTTATTCAGTATGATGTATGTTATGCGATGACTTCAAAGTTAGGGCTAGTCAATGGCAAGGTCAAGGCCACCAGTCAAGGTCATCCTCATTTCTATTTAAGGTCAAATCCTCATTTCTCTCCCATAGGTTGCTACAGTGCCAGTAATATTGTAAATTATTGGGAATTTGCAATACTGTTACGTCATAGGTCTGTGGCCTTGAATGACCTTGACTTAAAATTTTCACAGCATTGTGTGGGACATTCTGCATACGACCGTAAATTATTTTTAGTTTATAACAGGCAGTTTTCTGCATATTCACGGCATTTCGCATAAGGTCTCGATCATGGCCCAGATTTGACATCTACAACCTCGTTTGACATTGAAAATATTCACCCGGGTCAATGAAACTTAGATATAATGTAGATCACCATAACCCCCATACGATCCCGAACGGGCGTTTTTTCTAACCCTCCTGGTTGAGACCTCAAGGGGGCACTTTAGGATCCGCTCTACTGCACATGCCGTCAGACCCGACTCCACTGCGCGTGTTAAGGAAACGTGGTAATCCTAAATGGAATCTGAAATGAAATAGCGGTCTGGTAGAGAATTTCGACAAAAGAGGGCACCAAACCTCCTGCATGCAGAGAAGAGGTTGCGGAGCGGAAACCTGCTCCGGGAACCACGCTGCTCCGGCTCCGCTCTACACCATGAGGCTGTTCCAGTACCTACTCCAAACTCCTCCGAGCTCCTCCCAGAACAGAAAAATTATACACTCTGGCCTTCTACCAGATATAATAATTCCACAGTCACCTACGGCTTTGAAACGGCTTTAAAGGAGTTTGGAGGAGGCGCTTAAATATGTATTATTATTTACGTAATTATACTATATATATATATATATATATATATATATATATATATATATATATATATATATGCATTGCCATTCAAACATATTCCGTTGAAGCCTGCTACGTGTGTTGCCTTGATGAGCTTCTTTTGTAGTTTTAGGTAGTATTATGTTTATAGTTAATTTCATATTACAGGGAATTGAGTTGACGAGCTCACCAAAATTCATGCGTGAAGTCAATATTAATCGACGTTTCGGAATCTATTTAACGATCCATTATTCAAGATTACATATCAAACATGTCGCCAAGTCGATTGAGTTCAAAATTAAACATTTCATTCGGAAAAACAGGTAGCACGTTAAGAAGGAAGAAACTGGACAAAATAACCCTTACGTTACGACAATTCATGAGGTTTTCGTTGTCATACACCATCATTACAACAGACGCCCGTTCAGCAATTATTTTACATACCATCATTCAATACAATCACTCAAAAAAAATATAATTAGTGGTCAACTTGATACATAATCAGCAGTACAAACAATATAATTTCCCAATAGCGCCATGGATGTGTGAGTGTGTGTGCTTATATATATCACAACTTACCCAGTTTTTAATGGGGGTAGATTCCCTGCGTTCATACGAGAAGCACACTCTAATTAAGAGCAATGTAAAAGAACTTCAGTAAAAGGAGCGATGAAAATATCACGGCGGTAGACAAAGCCTGATTTCCCCATGGACTACCTATCTTGAGGCTCCGCTCCAAACGACCAGAACGGTGAAGCTTTGAACATCACTGCGTAACGGGCCTTATAAACGGTATGCAAGGCTGCACTTGTCAATGTGTGAGACAGGTAAACGAGCCAATGACCGTGCAAGCTATAACGTTTCGTCGAACGGGCCTAGATAAAAACCTGGCCCCGCGCATTCCTTCTCACACTTCTCCCCACGGAACAATGCAGGAAAATGACTGTTGGATACTCAAAAAAGAGCATCTTAACACTCAACAAAGTACTATTGTTTTCTTTCAGTGATTTTCCTCCTTCTTGCTTCGAATATTTAAACTGGGCAGAGGGAATAGTAACCTCAGAAAAGGCCACAATAGTCCTTTACAGGCCATGAAGGCGAGGCCTGTGGATCAGTAGTGAAATCTAACCAATCACCAGTCACCACCACCAGTCAGGCACCAATCACCAGTCAGTAGATTACAATCCCAAAGACCGGGTAACGATTGGAGCGGCTGGAGACCCTGATCCGGGGTGACCTTTTAAACTCGGGCAGCCAAATTAGATTCGAACGAATTAGATTCGAACCCGAGACCCACAGAAATGAATGGATGATATCCAGCCAACTGAGCTACCCGGAACACAATTAATTTTTCACGATTAGGTACTATCTTTTGTCTACCTCAGAACTGTTTCGATCTTCTAAAAAATTAGCCTTGAGGCAAGTGAAAACAAAATCAAGGCTTCTACATATTATTATGTAGGTATAGGACTGCCATTTCACACTTAAGGCTGCACTCCGTTATTTAGGTGCTTAATTTCATTCCTGGGTTGAACATATTTCCATTCAAACACTTGTACAAATGAAATGACGGACAAAATGCAACACTCATTCTCTGTTGAGTGCAAAAAAATGTCACAGAAACGCCATCACAGGAGATAAAATGTAGACACAACTTGGGTTATTCATTCGTTTGCGGCCTAAAATATGATGCAATTCGGACAGCATATGTGCAGTAGGCTGAGCCACTTTCACCATCCCGACCAGCGCGACTCGGGGTATGGTGAGGGTGTTCTTTCGTGGGGTGGTGCTGAGTGCCGCTTGGAACAGCACCCGGCACCACCGCTGAAACAGCACCCCCCTCCATATGGTGGGGGTGCTGTTTCCCTGCCTGAGCCTCAGCCTGTGAGTCGGTGTCATTCCTCACCCCTGTCTCCGCCAAGCGGAAAATACCGCAGGGGCGGCGGCATGGTAGGAGTGCGGGGCTTACTTCTGTGCAAAACTGACTAACTTGCATACTAAGCATGTTCCGCAGCTTGAGTGTCTTTAAAGCAAACGGTTGAGAAAGCTGTCGCGGGTTGGTACTTACTGAGAGACATATCCCTTCAGCATGGGATTGGTCGGCGTCGCTTTGGGCTTGTTGTGGCTGAACATGGTGCCGGAGTGGTGAGACGACGGTACAGGCGGGCCCCAGCGGCCACGTCCCAGGCTCTCACATCCGCCCCGCCCTGCTGGATGACTCTACCGACACCCAGCTGACCTCTGCGACACTGACACTGGGGCAGAGGCTGGAGTCATCACCCCTGCCCACCGGGCCTCCGCGCACCGGCCACGCCACTGATTTACAGCATCTCTAGCACACGATAGCTCACTGGGTCGGATCACGTCAAGGTCACGGAGACCGCCGCGCCGTGACCAGCTGTTATAGCGGCCCTGTAGCGAACACCCGACACTGGTCGCCTCAGCGTCACTGGATAAAACTACACCAGCGCCGCACCGCCGCAAAACGCTCGCCCTCCAGACGGTAGCAGCCTGGCGCTGTACATTCACAGGAACGGAGACAAGCCTGCCAGACAACTTTCTCTGGCTGCCGCGCGGTCTCACTCACTTCCAGATGCTTCTCCTCTTCTCACCACCACTAATTCACCGATTTCGTCCTGTAAATTGGACATTTTCTATACAATTACCGCACATCCGTGGGGAGTTCCCCACCAATCATCGGCACGTTCCCTTCTTCACGTTCCGCGATTTCGCGGCGACACAGCGCGGACACCACTCGCCACGCGCGTACGCCGAGTGGCGGCCCCGGCCGACCTGGTTGGCGCTGCGCGGGCGGATACCAACCGAGCATGCGCGGTCCGAGCGGGCAGAGAGGGGAGACGGGCGAACGAACAGCTGACGCCGCACAGTGGTCTAACTAAGCGCAGCTCAAAGCCAAAATACAAGAACAATCCTCTTTGCATAGGCGGAACCACGATATTTTCTACGGGGAGGGGGTGTACTTGGACCGATGGATGTCATTTGGAGCAAAGTGGCGCCATTTGAAGCACAGGGGGCATCATTTGAAGAACAGGAACGTCATTTGAAGCCCAGCGGCCTCAATTGAAGCCTAGGAGCTCTTTTTGGAGCTGAGGGACGTCATGAGACGTCCATGAAGTTAGCGACGGATTCGCATTCGGATTCAGCGACGGATTCGCCCGAAATGGCGTCTCCTGCGATTTCGCTCAAATTCACACCATAGGCTCCCCGTGCCCTCAGAAACTCACCCCTAAAGTGATTTTCTGTCACATTCACCCGTTCACCCGCTAGAGGTGAAAAGGTGAAATTCACCCGAAACGGCGTCCCCTGCGATTTCGCTCAAATTCACACCATAGGCTCCCCGTGCCCTCAGCAACTCACCCCTAAAGTGATTTTCTGTCACATTCACCCGTTCACCCGCTAGAGGTGAAAAAGTGAAATTCACCCGAAACGGCGTCTCCTGCGATTTTGCTCAAATTCAAACCATAGGCTCCCCGTGCCCTCAGCAACTCACCCCTAAAGTGATTTTCTGTCACATTCACCCGTTCACCCGCTAGAGGTGAAAAAGTGAAATTCACCCGAAACGGAGTCTCCTGCGATTTCGCTCAAATTCACACCATAGGCTTCCCGTGCCCTCAGCAACTCACCCCTAAAGTGATTTTCTGTCACATTCACCCGTTCACCCGCTAGAGGTGAAAAGGTGAAATTTTCCTAACCAGCGTCTTTAGCGTCGGATTCAGCGACGGATTCGCCCGAGATGGCGTCTCCTCCGATTTCGCTCAAATTCACACTATTGGCTCCCCGTGCCCTCAGCAACTCACAGCTGAAGTAATTTTCCGTCACAATGTCCCGTTCACCCGCTAGAGATGAAAAGGTGAAATTCAAGCGAACCGGCATCTTCAGCGTCGGATTCAGCGACGGATTCGCCCGAAATGGCGTCTCCTGCGATTTCGCTCAAATTCACACCATAGGCTCCCCGTGCCCTCAGCAACTCAACCTTAAAGTGATTTTCTGTCACATTCACCCGTTCACCCGCTAGAGGTAAAAAGGTGAAATTCACCCGAAACGGCGTCTCCTGCAATTTCGCTCAAATTCACACCATAGGCTCCCCGTGCCCTCAGCAACTCACCCCTAAAGTGATTTTCTGTCACATTCACCCGTTCACCCGCTAGAGGTGAAAAGGTGAAATTTTCCTAACCAGCGTCTTTAGCGTCAGATTCAGCGACGGATTCGCCCGAGATGGCGTCTCCTCCGATTTCGCTCAAATTCACACTACTGGCTCCCCGTGCCCTCAGCAACTCACAGCTAAAGTAATTTTCCGTCACAATCTCCCGTTCACCCGCTAGAGATGAAAAGGTGAAATTCAAGCGAACCGGCATCTTCAGCGTCGGATTCAGCGACGGATTCACCCGAAATGGCGTCTCCTGCGATTTCGCTCAAATTCACACCATAGGCTCCCCGTGCCCTCAGCCACTCACCCCTAAAGTGATTTTCTGTCACATTCACCCGTTCACCCGCTAGAGGTGAAAAGGTGAAATTCACCCGAAACGGCGTCTCCTGCGATTTCGCTCAAATTCACACCATAGGCTCCCCGTGCCCTCAGCAACTCACCTCTAAAGTGATTTTCTGTCACATTCACCCGTTCACCCGCTAGAGGTGAAAAAGTGAAATTCACCCGAAACGGCGTCTCCTGCGATTTTGCTCAAATTCACACCATAGGCTCCCCGTGCCCTCAGCAACTCACCCCGAAAGTGATTTTCTGTCACATTCACCCGTTCACCCGTTAGAGGTGAAAAAGTGAAATTCACCCGAAACGGCGTCTCCTGCGATTTCGCTCAAATTCACACCATAGGCTTCCCGTGCCCTCAGCAACTCACCCCTATAGTGATTTTCTGTCACATTCACCCGTTCACCCGCTAGAGGTGAAAAGGTGAAATTTTCCTAACCAGCGTCTTTAGCGTCGGATTCAGCGACGGATTCGCCCGAGATGGCGTCTCCTCCGATTTCGCTCAAATTCACACCATTGGCTCCCCGTGCCCTCAGCAACTCACAGCTGAAATAATTTTCCGTCACAATCTCCCGTTCACCCACTAGAGATGAAAAGGTGAAATTCAAGCGAACCGGCATCTTCAGCGTCGGATTCAGCGACGGATTCACCCGAAATGGCGTCTCCTGCGATTTCGCTCAAATTCACACCATAGGCTCCCCGTGCCCTCAGCCACTCACCCCTAAAGTGATTTTCTGTCACATTCACCCGTTCACCCGCTAGAGGTGAAAAGGTGAAATTCACCCGAAACGGCGTCTCCTGCGATTTCGCTCAAATTCCCACCATAGGCTCCCCGTGCCCTCAGCAACTCACCCCCAAGGTGATTTTCTGTCATCTTCACCCGTTCACCCGCTCGAGGTGAAAAGGTAAAATTAACCCGAAACGGCGTCTCCTGCGATTTCGCTCAAATTCACACCATAGGCTCCCCGTGCCCTCAGCCACTCACCCCTAAAGTGATTTTCTGTCACATTCACCCGTTCACCCGCTAGAGGTGAAAAGGTGAAATTTTCCTAACCAGCGTTTTCAGCGTCGGATTCAGCGACGGATTCGCCCGAAATGGCGTCTCCTGCGATTTCGCTCAAATTCACACCATAGGCTCCCCGTGCCCTCAGCAACTCACCCCTAAAGTGATTTTCTGTCACATTCACCCGTTAATCCGCTAGAGGTGAAAAAGTGAAATTCACCCGAAACGGCGTCTCCTGCGATTTCGCTCAAATTCACACCATAGGCTCCCCGTGCCCTCAACAACTCACCCCTAAAGTGATTTTCTGTCACATTCACCCGTTCACCCGCTAGAGGTGAAAAGGTGAAATTCACCCGAAACGGCGTCTCCTGCGATTTCGCTCAAATTCACACCATAGGCTCCCCATTCCCTCAACAACTCACCCCTAAAGTGATTTTCTGTTACATTCACCCGTTCACCCGCTAGAGGTGAAAAATTGAAATTCTCCCGAAACGGCGTCTCCTGCGAGTTCGCTCAAATTCACACCATAGGCTTCCCGTGCCCTCAGCAACTCACCCCTAAAGTGATTTTCTGTCACATTCACCCGTTCACCCGCTAGAGGTGAAAAGGTGAAATTTTCCTAACCAGCGTCTTTAGCGTCGGATTCAGCGACGGATTCGCCCGAGATGGCGTCTCCTCCGATTTCGCTCAAATTCACACTATTGGCTCCCCGTGCCCTCAGCAACTCACAGCTGAAGTAATTTTCCGTCACAATCTCCCGTTCATCCGCTAGGGGTGAAAAGGTGAAATTTTCCTAACCAGCGTTTTCGGCGTCGGATTCAGCGACGGATTCGCCCGAAATGGCGTCTCCTGCGATTTCGCTCAAATTCACACCATAGGCTCCCCGTGCCCTCAACAACTCACCCCTAAAGTGATTTTCTGTCACATTCACCCGTTCACCCGCTAGAGGTGAAAAGGTGAAATTCACCCGAAACGGCGTCTCCTGCGATTTCGCTCAAATTCACACCATAGGCTCCCCATGCCCTCAACAACTCACCCCTAAAGTGATTTTCTGTCACATTCACCCGTTCACCCGCTAGAGGTGAAAAAGTGAAATTCACCCGAAACGGCGTCTCCTGCGATTTCGCTCAAATTCACACCATAGGCTCCCCGTGTCCTCAGCAACTCACCCCTAAAGTGATTTTCTGTCACATTCACCCGTTCACCCGCTAGAGGTGAAAAAGTGAAATTCACCCAAAACGGCGTCTCCTGCGATTTCGCTCAAATTCACACCATAGGCTTCCCGTGCCCTCAGCAACTCACCCCTAAAGTGATTTTCTGTCACATTCACCCGTTCACCCGCTAGAGGTGAAAAGGTGAAATTTTCCTAACCAGCGTCTTTAGCGTCGGATTCAGCGACGGATTCGCCCGAGATGGCGTCTCCTCCGATTTCGCTCAAATTCACACTATTGGCTCCCCGTGCCCTCAGCAACTCACAGCTGAAGTAATTTTCCCTCACAATCTCCCGTTCACCCGCTAGAGATGAAAAGGTGAAATTCAAGCGAACCGGCATCTTCAGCGTCGGATTCAGCGACGGATTCGCCCAAAATGGCGTCTCCTGCGATTTCGCTCAAATTCACACCATAGGCTCCTCGTGCCCTCAGCAACTCACCCTTAAAGTGATTTTCTGTCACATTCACCCGTTCACCCGCTAAAGGTGAAAAGGTGAAATTCACCCGAAACGGCGTCTCCTGCGATTTCGCTTAAATTCACACCATAGGCTCCCCGTGCCCTCAGCAACTCACCCCTAAAGTAATTTTCTGTCACATTTACCCGTTTACCCGCTAGAGGTGAAAAGGTGAAATTAACCCGAAACGGCGTCTCCTGCGATTTCGCTCAAATTTACACCATAGGCTCCCCGTGCCCTCAGCAACTCACCCCTAAAGTTATTTTCTGTCACATTCACCCGTTCACCCGCTAGAGGTGAAAAGGTGAAATTCACCCGAAACGGCGTCTCCCGCGATTTCGCTCAAATTCACACCATAGGCTCCCCATGCCCTCAACAACTCACCCCTAAAGTGATTTTCTGTCACATTCACCCGTTCACCCGCTAGAGGTGAAAAAGTGAAATTCACCCGAAACGGCGTCTCCTGCGATTTCGCTCAAATTCACACCATAGGCTCCCCGTGCCCTCAGCAACTCACCCCTAAAGTGATTTTCTGTCACATTCACCCGTTCACCCGCTAGAGGTGAAAAGGTAAAATTCACCCGAAACGGCGTCTCCTGCGATTTCGCTCAAATTCACACCATAGGCTCCCCGTGTCCTCAGCAACTCACCCCTAAAGTGATTTTCTGTCACATTCACCCGTTCACCCGCTAGAGGTGAAAAAGTGAAATTCACCCGAAACGGCATCTCCTGCGATTTCGCTCAAATTCACACCATAGGCTCCCCGTGCCCTCAGCAACTCACCCCTAAAGTGATTTTCTGTCACATTCACCCGTTCACCCGCTAGAGGTGAAAAAGTGAAATTCACCCGAAACGGCGTCTCCTGCGATTTCGCTCAAATTCACACCATAGGCTCCCCGTGCCCTCAGCAACTCACCCCTAAAGTGATTTTCTGTCACATTTACCCGTTCACCCGCTAGAGGTGAAAAGGTGAAATTCACCCGAAACGGCGTCTCCTGCGATTTCGCTCAAATTCACACCATAGGCTCCCCGTGCCCTCAGCAACTCACCCCTAAAGTGATTTTCTGTCACATTCACCCGTTCACCCGCTAGAGGTGAAAAAGTGAAATTCACCCGAAACGGCGTCTCCTGCGATTTGGCTCAAATTCACACCATAGGCTCCCCGTGCCCTCAGCAACTCACCCCTAAAGTGATTTTCTGTCACATTCACCCGTTCACCCGCTAGAGGTGAAAAAGTGAAATTCACCCGAAATGGCGTCTCCTGCGATTTCGCTCAAATTCACACCATAGGCTCCCCGTGCCCTCAGCAACTCACCCCTAAAGTGATTTTCTGTCACATTCACCCGTTCACCCGCTAGAAGTGAAAAGGTGAAATTTTCCTAACCAGCGTCTTTAGCGTCGGATTCAGCGACGGATTCGCCCGAGATGGCGTCTCCTCCGATTTCGCTCAAATTCACACCATAGGCTCCCCGTGCCCTCAGCAACTCACCCCTAAAGTGATTTTCTGTCACATTCACCCGTTCACCCGCTAGAGGTGAAAAGGTGAAATTCACCCGAAACGGCGTCTCCTGCGATTTCGCTCAAATTCACACCATAGGCTCCCCGTGCCCTCAGCAACTCACCCCTAAAGTGATTTTCTGTCACATTCACCCGTTCACCCGCTAGAGGTGAAAAGGTGAAATTCACCCGAAACGGCGTCTCCTGCGATTTCGCTCAAATTCACACCATAGGCTCCCCATGCCCTCAACAACTCACCCCTAAAGTGATTTTCTGTCACATTCACCCGTTCACCCGCTAGAGGTGAAAAGTGAAATTCGCCCGAAACGGAGTCTCCTGCAATTTCGCTCAAATTCACACCATAGGCTCCCCGTGCCCTCAGCAACTCACCCCGAAAGTGATTTTCTGTCACATTAACCCGTTCACCCGCTAGAGGTGAAAATGTGAAATTCACCCGAAACGGCGTCTCCTGCGATTTCGCTCAAATTCACACCATAGGCTTCCCGTGCCCTCAGCAACTCACCCCCTTATAGTGATTTTCTGTCACATTCACCCGTTCACCCGCTAGAGGTGAAAAAGTGAAATTCACCCGAAACGGCGTCTCCTGCGATTTCGCTCAAATTCACACCATAGGCTCCCCGTCTCCCCGTCCCTCAGCTCCTCCGGGCTGGCCGCTTCAAGGAGCTCTTGTCTGGTGAGGTATGCCCCTTTGGCCCGGGCCAGACTCCCAATTTCTCTACGCTGGCGACCCTTCAGCCATCTACGACTAGCTGGGCCCTCGTGGCTGCAGTCCCCCCGTCTTCTGATATCCATCTGGACGACGTCTTGATTTTGATCTGGAGCCTCTTTGACGAAGAAGAAGAAAGTTGCACAATTTGAAAACTTGCAGCGTGCGTATGCTCTCATATAATACCCGCTTTTCTTTCTTGAGTTTTGAATTTTGATGGCTGAGCTGGAAAACGAGAGGACGCATGCAGGGCGAAGTGTCCCTTTAAGCTTCTGTGAAACCTTCTCTGTCCAGCTACGCTTAAGTTTTCTTCCCGTTGTGGACAGCATATCCTCCCATTCTGGTACAGTGAAGTTGATGACGAACGATTCCTCCACGGGGCCATCAGACTGGCTTGAAATAGTTTCGTCGCCGATTGATTGTCCAGTGACGCGTTCATTTTCAACTGGATTCGTTGTCTCGTTCAGTTTCGTTGATGTTTTGTGCGAAACGTCGCCTTTCGCCAGAGCCCTGAGCCTCTCTTCAGCCTGCAGCTTGTAGTTTTCACCGAAATCACTACGAGGAGAGTCTGGCTGGGACG
Source organism: Lepas anatifera (assembly GCA_034440635.1). Classification (NCBI taxonomy): domain Eukaryota; kingdom Metazoa; phylum Arthropoda; class Thecostraca; family Lepadidae; genus Lepas; species Lepas anatifera. Next base: position 241,423 of record JAOTON010002020.1, on the reverse strand, counting down.
GCGAAAATCCGCTGGCCGGACTCAGGGAGGCACTGCCTTCCTCCAGAGCAGGTCTGACGCTCTCTTCTGCCCGTAGCTTGAAGTTTTCACCGAAATCACTACGAGGAGAGTCTGGCTGGGACGGCGAAAATCCGCTGGCCGGACTCAGGGAGGCACTGCCTTCCTCCAGAGCAGGTCTGAGCCTCTCTTCAGCCTGCAGCTTGTAGTTTTCACCGAAATCACTACGAGGAGAGTCTGGCTGGGACGGCGAAAATCCGCTGGCCGGACTCAGGGAGGCACTGCCTTCCTCCAGAGCAGGTCTGACGCTCTCTTCTGCCAGTAGCTTGAAGTTTTCACCGAAATTTTCACCTCTAGCGGGTGAACGGGTAAATGTGACAGAAAATCACTTTAGGGGTGAGTTGCTGAGGGCACGGGAAGCCTATGGTGTGAATTTGAGCGAAATCGCAGGAGACGCCGTTTCGGGTGAATTTCACTTTTTCACCTCTAGCGGGTGAACGGGTGAATGTGACAGAAAATCACTTTAGGGGTGAGTTGCTGAGGGCACGGGAAGCCTATGGTGTGAATTTGAGCCCAATCGCAGGAGACGCCGTTTCGGGTGAATTTCACTTTTTCACCTCTAGCGGGTGAACGGGTGAATGTGACAGAAAATCACTTTAGGGGTGAGTTGCTGAGGGCACGGGGAGCCTATGGTGTGAATCTGAGCGAAATCGCAGGAGACGCCGTTTCGGGTGAATTTCACTTTTTCACCTCTAGCGGGTGAACGGGTGAATGTGACAGAAAATCACTTTAGGGGTGAGTTGCTGAGGGCACGGGAAGCCTATGGTGTGAATTTGAGCGAAATCGCAGGAGACGCCGTTTCGGGTGAATTTCACTTTTTCACCTCTAGCGGGTGAACGGGTGAATGTGACAGAAAATCACTTTAGGGGTGAGTTGCTGAGGGCACGGGGAGCCTATGGTGTGAATTTGAGCGAAATCGCAGGAGACGCCGTTTCGGGTGAATTTCACTTTTTCACCTCTAGCGGGTGAACGGGTGAATGTGACAGAAAATCACTTTAGGGGTGAGTTGCTGAGGGCACGGGGAGCCTATGGTGTGAATTTTAGCGAAATCACAGGAGACGCCGTTTCGGTGAATTTCACCTTTTCACCTCTAGCGGGTGAACAGGTGAATGTGACAGAAAATCACTTTAGGGGTGAGTTGCTGAGGGCACGGGGAGCCTATGGTGTAAATTTGAGCGAAATCACAGGAGACGACGTTTCGAGTGAATTTCACTTTTTCACCTCTAGCCGGTGAACAGGTGAATGTGACAGAAAATCACTTTAGGGGTGAGTTGTTGAGGGCACGGGGAGCCTATGGTGTGAATTTGAGCGAAATCGCAGGAGACGCCGTTTCGGGTGAATTTCACCTTTTCACCTCTAGCGGGTGAACGGGTGAATGTGACAGAAAATCACTTTAGGGGTGAGTTGCTGAGGGCACGGGGAGCCTATGGTGTGAATTTGAGCGAAATTGCAGGAGACGCCGTTTCGGGTGAATTTCACCTTTTCACCTCTAGCGGGTGAACGGGTCAATGTGACAGAAAATCACTTTAGAGGTGAGTTGCTGACGACACGGGGAGCCTATGGTGTGAATTTGAGCGAAATCGCAGAAGACGCCATTTCGGGCGAATCCGTCGCTGAATCCGACGCTGAAGATGCCGATTCGCTTGAATTTCACCTCTAGCGGGTGAACGGGAGATTGTGACGGAAAATCACTTTAGCTGTGAGGTGCTGAGGGCACGGGGAGCCAATAGTGTGAATTTGAGCGAAATCGGAGGAGACGCCATCTCAGGCGAATCCGTCGCTGAATCCGACGCTAAAGACGCTGGTTAGGAAAATTTCACCTTTTCACCTATAGCGGGTGAACGGGTGAATGTGACAGAAAATTACTTTAGGGGTGAGTTGCTGAGGGCACGGGGAGCCAATAGTGTGAATTTGAGCGAAATCGGAGGAGACGCCATCTCGGGCGAATCCGTCGCTGAATCCGACGCTAAAGACGCTGGTTAGGAAAATTTCACCTTTTCACCTCTAGCGGGTGAACGGGTGAATGTGACAGAAAATCACTTTAGGGGTGAGTTGCTGAGGGCACGGGAAGCCTATGGTTTGAATTTGAGCGAAATCGCAGGAGACGCCGTTTCGGGTGAATTTCACTTTTTCACCTCTAGCGGGTGAACGGGTGAATGTGACAGAAAATCACTTTAGGGGTGAGTTGCTGAGGGCACGGGAAGCCTATGGTGTGAATTTGAGCGAAATCACAGGAGACACCGTTTCGGGTGAATTTCACTTTTTCACCTCTAGCGGGTGAACGGGTGAATGTGACAGAAAATCACTTTAGGGGTGAGTTGCTGAGGGCACGGGGAGCCTATGGTGTGAATTTGAGCAAAATCGCAGGAGACGCCGTTTCGGGTGAATTTCACTTTTTCACCTCTAGCGGGTGAACAGGTGAATGTGACAGAAAATCACTTTAGGGGTGAAATGCTGAGGGCACGGGGAGCCTATGGTGTGAATTTGAGCGAAATCGCAGTAGACGCCGTTTCGGGTGAATTTGACCTTTTCACCTCTAGCGGGTGAACGGGTGAATGTGACAGAAAATCACTTTAGGGGCGAGTTGCTGAGGGCACGGGGAGCCTATGGTGTGAATTTGAGCGAAATCGCAGGAGACGCCGTTTCGGGTGAATTTCACTTTTTCACCTCTAGCGGGTGAACGGGTGAATGTGACAGAAAATCACTTTAGGGGTGAGTTGCTGAGGGCACGGGGAGCCTATGGTGTGAATTTGAGCGAAATTGCAGGAGACGCCGTTTCGGGTGAATTTCACCTTTTCACCTCTAGCGGGTGAACGGGAGATTGTGATGGAAAATCACTTTAGCTGTGAGTTGCTGAGGGCACGGGGAGCCAATAGTGTGAATTTGAGCGAAATCGGAGGAGACGCCATCTCGGGCGAATCCGTCGCTGAATCCGACGCTAAAGACGCTGGTTAGGAAAATTTCACCTTTTCACCTCTAGCGGGTGAATGGGTGAATGTGACAGAAAATCACTTTAGGGGTGAGTTGCTGAGGGCACGGGGAGCCTATGGTGCGAATTTGAGCGAAATCGCAGGAGACGCCGTTTCGGGTGAATTTCACCTTTTCACCTCTAGCGGGTGAACGGGTAAATGTGACAGAAAATCACTTTAGGGGTGAGTTGCTGAGGGCACGGGAAGCCTATGGTTTGAATTTGAGCGAAATCGCAGGAGACGCCGTTTCGGGTGAATTTCACTTTTTCACCTCTAGCGGGTGAACGGGTGAATGTGACAGAAAATCACTTTAGGGGTGAGTTGCTGAGGGCACGGGGAGCCTATGGTGTGAATTTGAGCGAAATCGCAGGAGACGCCGTTTCGGGTGAATTTCACTTTTTCACCTGTAGCGGGTGAACGGGTGAACGTGACAGAAAATCACTTTAGGGGTGAGTTGCTGAGGGCATGGGGAGCCTATGGTGTGAATTTGAGCGAAATCGCAGGAGACGCCGTTTCGGGTGGATTTCACTTTTTCACCTCTAGCGGGTAAACGGGTGAATGTGACAGAAAATCACTTTAGGGGTGAGTTGTTCAGGGCACGGGGAGCCTATGGTGTGAATTTGAGCGAAATCGCAGGAGACGCCATTTCGAGCGAATCCGTCGCTGAATCCGACGCTGAAGATGCCGGTTCGCTTGAATTTCACCTTTTCACCTCTAGCGGGTGAACGGGAGATTGTGACGGAAAATCACTTTAGCTGTGAGTTGCTGAGGGCACGGGGAGCCAATAGTGTGAATTTGAGCGAAATCGGAGGAGACGCCATCTCGGGCGAATCCGTCGCTGAATCCGACGCTAAAGACGCTGGTTAGGAAAATTTCACCTTTTCACCTATAGCAGGTGAACGGGTGAATGTGACAGAAAATTACGTTAGGGGTGAGTTGCTGAGGGCACGGGGAGCCAATAGTGTGAATTTGAGCGAAATCGGAGGAGACGCCATCTCGGGCGAATCCGTCGCTGAATCCGACGCTAAAAAACGCTGGTTAGGAAAATTTCACCTTTTCACCTCTAGCGGGTGAACGGGTGAATGTGACAGAAAATCACTTTAGGGGTGAATTGCTGAGGGCACGGGAAGCCTATGGTGTGAATTTGAGCGAAATCGCAGGAGACGCCGTTTCGGGTGAATTTCACTTTTTCACCTCTAGCGGGTGAACGGGTGAATGTGACAGAAAATCACTTTAGGGGTGAGTTGCTGAGGGCACGGGGAGCCTATGGTGTGAATTTGAGCAAAATCGCAGGAGACGCTGTTTCGGGTGAATTTCACTTTTTCACCTCTAGCGGGTGAACGGGTGAATGTGACAGAAAATCACTTTAGGGGTGAGTTGCTGAGGGCAGGGGGAGCCTATGGTGTGAATTTGAGCGAAATCGCAGGAGACGCCGTTTCGGGTGAATTTCACTTTTTCACCTCTAGCGGGTGAACGGGTGAATGTGACAGAAAATCACTTTAGGGGTGAGTTGCTGAGGGCACGGGGAGCCTATGGTGTGAATTTGAGCGAAATCGCAGGAGACGCCGTTTCGGGTAAATTTCACCTTTTCACCTCTAGCGGGTGAACAGGTGAATGTGACAGAAAATCACTTTAGGGGTGAGTTGCTGAGGGCACGCGGAGCCTATGGTGTGAATTTGAGCGAAATCGCAGGAGACGCCATTACGGGCGAATCCGTCGCTGAATCCGAATGCGAATCCGTCACTAACTTCATGGACGTCGTCATGAGGGGTGTCAGCGAGGTTTCCGAGGTCTGCAGGTGGTTTCACGGGGCATCCGGGGCGCTGTATGGGGGTGCCAGGTCGGTGTATCAGGGGAGAAATATACCACCCTCGCCTCTCTCTGCATCCACCTATGGGATTAAATGTGCGGAGATTCTGCTGAGCAAGGGGGAGGGGTGAGGTAAATGCCGCTGCTTGCACGGGAATCCCTTCTTCGCCAGCCAGTGGGACGGGTACCCTCCATACTTGCTGAGTTGCGACCATGTTTGCTTGAGTCATTGTTGAGTCGAATCACTTCTGGATTTGAGCTGAGACAGAGTCGATTAAATTGCTCGACCAGTTGAGTCGAGTCAGAATAGGAGTCTGTCCCGATGCAGTGAGCCAGAGTTGAGCTGATTCAACACTCCATTTTCTTGGCACATGTGCTGAAACAGCTTTGTAGACCTTTTGATAATTGTTTATTTTGAAGGATTCCATATTGTTACTTGGCAATAATAGGTAATTTGTTATTTTCTCGTCCGAACTAGACCCATGCCAGGAACAGTCCTTAACTAGACACGAGTCATGTAATATATAAAACTTCCTTTTTTGAGTCTTAAAAATTGCATTTATGTAAAAATCATACAGCTAAACTTGCAATTTTGGCCAAAATCAGACATTTTCAACGTAGAGGGCGGGTCATTTGCACACTTCCTTCGTTAGACTGAAAACACTAAAAAAGCCAAGCACCATAACCGCCAGATAAGAGGTGCCAAGAAATCTTAGCACATAGGCCCAAAGAAGGATCAAAACTAATGAGTAAACGTTTCAACTGCTTATTTCAAAGCACTGTCTGTTACGGTTTGAGCATGGAATAAAGATACCTGGAACGGAAGCCTCGTTGATTTTTGGGATGCTTTTGTGGGGCTCATTAAAAAGAATTGGGTAAATAGCCAAGAACATTAAAATAAAGACGTCAGTAAAATATTCAACAAAAAACAGGTCTTTGCGCGTGCCTTACTTCAACCGAGAGGAAACAGCTACTACTGAGGTATTATTTATCTAATATAAACCTAAATAATTGTATAATAGCCATAAAATATGAATGCAAAATCAGCATGAGCCCGGATTCGAACCCGGAACACTAGGATTGCTAGACAAGCATCCTGCCAACTGCGCTATTGAGCGACGAAATTACCATTATGAAGATGAAAAGTTCCACGCGCGGGATTCGAACCCGGGATCTTTCCCTTACTATACGAGCTCTAAACACACTGCGCTATTACGGCACTGAGCCGAGCGCGCTTAAAACATGTAATAATACAAGTTGAGCTGCAGTATCAGATTCTGATTTCTCCTGTGCTTTGTTCTAAGATTTTAGGTATTTCATGCCTAAAATGTACTTTAGCGGACGCAGCACAGATTGGGCTTTCCTAAATGCATGGTCGTTTTCCTGTGCAAGCCACGGTTTATAAGTTATGACGCATCAAAGTCATCGGCCACCACATCTCCCATAGACTTTACATTGGTCCTTACCGAGCTTTACTTACCGAAGGATTTTTTCATGTCCTAGATTGGCACCCAAAAGCGGGGCGGGTTTGCATTGAGGTCTCTATTCCAGGTATCTCTATTCCATGGTTTGAGGACATCCCCTGGTAGATACCGGTCAGTATAAATCCTGTCTGTGCACGAAAATTAAAACTCAGTCAGGACTGATTTCTCCCTGATATGACTATCAGGGAACGAAAAAAACCTCAATTTTGTCGTCAAATAAATGTCTAACACCCAAAGCTGCAGCTTTTAACTTTTAAATAAAGAAGATCACTGAAGCACATATAATGCGAAAATAGTACCTACATTGATACAAAACAACCAGGCAATGATATTCCTGAATTCGCAATGAGGCTAACTGGACATCACACATTTGCGTAATTCTGTCACCTTTGTAAAGGCTGTCTCCAACAGTGCAAAACGGCAATGACATAAAACGGACGTCTGAGCCGTCCGGGAATAAACCCGGGAAACTTTTATATCCACGTCCATCGCCAGTGGCTGGTCCAGGGGGGGCAAAAATGTATTTTCCCCCAAACGGAAAACCTCCCAAAACTATGTTTTTGCCCCCACGCCCAAAGCTGTCGACCTCATGTTTGCCCCGACTCTTTTTAGTTTATGAGCTTTATGCCGCTTCTACTCTCAGCTTCAAACGGAACCAGTCAACTTCAGTGTAAAATAGGGCCTTGGATAGCAAAACAAGCATATTTTGGTTACACGTTTGACCTGATGACGTTTTTCATCATTTTTTGGGGTTTACCCTCTAAACCCACCGTCTAGTCAAAGTGTGGCATATTCTCACCGCGTGACCTTTTTATATTTATTTGGCTTGTCGCCCAAACATACCGGCTACATGTACCTACCACTGTAGGGGAGACCAGGGCTGGTTGCATCATGGGTTGAATGCATCAGGGGCTGTAACTAAAAAAATATTCACTAGATAACAGTTTAAGCGGGCCATTGGCGGACGCAGGGGGCCATTCCGGCCATGCCCCCCCAAAGCGCTGGAGGGGGCCAAACTATCTATTGGCCCCCCAAACGCCGCAAATTTTTCGAAAAAAAGTGTTTACACTAGGTCTGTAGAGCAAAAAAAATATTCGCTCCCACCCCCTCCCCCTCCCCCCGAGAGCGATAATGTACTTGGAGAGGTAGCCATGGGTGGAGAATTGTTCTTAAAGTTACCCCAGCCGGCGGCCGATGCCTGGCCAGTGGCGGATCCAGCGCACCTGTTTATGGGGGGGCAAAAAAATAACCAGGGCTCGTCGACCGGGGGGTGCGTGGGGTGGGAAACTACGTTGACGTGGCCTTTATTGTGTCCACGGGGGGTGGGGTGTGAAGTGGTGTTGGCGTGGTGTTGGTTTTGTGTCGTCGATCGGGAGAGAGAGGGAGGTGCTAATTTGTATTGTTTGTCCCCCACATATTTTTGGAGGAAGGCTAGGCCCATTTTGCCCCCTGGGTCCGCCAGCTTGCCTTGCATGCTTCCAGTGTGCCTACGTACTCCAGAGGAATAATACAATGGACAGTTTCCCCGCAAAAACTGCCATGCCTATTGCTAAGGTCAGCTGTTGAGGTCCACAGTGGTCCGTTGAAAAGTAAAAGAGCACAAAACAGACCAAAAAAGTAAAGACGAAACACCGAATCTCGTTTTATTTTCGATAAAAACTTGTATGATCTTTTGAGGCAATGAACGACCGCAAAAAGGTATTCCTGGAAAGGGACACGGTAAATGGCATGGGCAAAATATATCGGAACGATGACGAGGAAGAGGGACGTCCTCGGGTATGTGTTGACTTGATGTCGATGTTCGTGCTGGGACACCCATCTGGGGAACGGCTGATCGAATGCTTCCTGCAGAATAAACAAATGTTGATAAGAGAGTTATTTTACATCTAAGTGAACAGGCAACGTCAGATAATATCACGATGGCCTTAGTTTCAGCTGAAACCTGGATGGGCTTTTGTTGGGGTTTAACGACGCACCAACTTCCAGGGTCATGCGGCTGGATGGACTTTTGAAGATGTGCATTCACATGTAGTTAAGATCAAATAAACACGTGGTTTACTTTACTTTCCTACAGACACGCGAAAAAGCCTTCTGAACAAAATAAATCGCGGAGTAAATACCAGACATTAAGTATTAAATATAGCGTGATTTCATGCTTATATCATGCTATCAAAGCCTGCATTAAATTATTATTGTAGTTTATCTAAAATGGGCAATGAGTCACACTTTTCAATGCACGCTCAATGTATGCACATTTCAATGTACTCCAGACGTGGTGGCAGAGGAGGTTGACTGGACTGACAAACTGGAAAAGGCGAATGAAAATTAAATAGAAAGGAAGAGACCAAATGGGCTGCCAACTAAAACACTCAATCTGGATGTTGTGAATAAAATGGGAAATTGTTCCATCTACACAAACTGATAAAACATGGAACAATGTACGTGAGTTGTGATATCAAACTTAAAATGACCCCCTTGCCCTAAGTCCTTAGCAGGTATAGCCGTGCAAACTATTATGAATAATGTCATCATACATTATATCAAATCATCCTCAATACAAACCTTTTATGACAATCCATTTGCTTCCACTGACGTCCCCCCCAAGAACGTTTAGTTTTCGACATTTGTATTATTTAATAATCGTAATGCCTCACCTTTCTCTTCGATGCTTGCTTAAAAAGAATGCCTCCAAAGTCTTTTGCCGCTTCATCTTTACTGAACGTAGAGGAAGGATGTGACCTATAAAGAAAAATGGATTCGTGATAGGTAGGACGTCTCAAAACACCAGACACTCGTTACTCTTTGTCTCTGTCAGGTAGCTGTGGAAATATGGGAACGGTTAAGTAGGTGCAGGGAAGCAAGATAATATTAGCTAAAATTAAAATGCATCCATCAATAGGTATTATGTAGGTACATATTGTTTGTAAATGCATCTTCGATTAATTGTAAAATCTGACCATATTAACCGTAAATTTTGACCTTCTGCAGCATTAACAAGGAATCCAAAAGTTACCCCGGCCGCGCCGGGGTAACTTGAGTTACCCCGGCCATGGCCGGGGTGGCCGGGGCATATTCTCCACCCATGGAGGTAGCTTATACTGGGTCTGTCGAGCACTGAAAAAAGTGTTTACACTAGGTCTGAAGAGCAAAAAAACATTCACTCCCACCCCCTCCCCCCCGAGGACAGGCAGACTTGGGTTTGGCCTCTTCCAAAACTCGGGTCTGCGTCCGCCCCTGAAGCGGGTCCACTAGAACCGCGCACGCGCGATGTCTTTCCGGTGAAGAAACCAGCGAAGGCGGTCGGCCGATGCCAGGTGAGGAGGCAGAAACTTATTTTTAGGGTGAAATTATTTTTTTAGTCTGTTACATTATGTTTTAAATGAAATACAAGACAACATGCACGCTGGTCATAAGCCTGGCAAGTTAAAGCGTGTTTCTCCAGTCTTCAATTGAGGCAAAGACTTTTGGCGGGACCTCTTGATTCAGGACAGGGACGGGGCAAGACAAATCATTTCTCGCGGGGCAGGTTGAAACATTGTTGTAACCTACCCCGGTGCTAAGTTTTGCTTATGGGAAAATTGAATAGTCATAAGGATGTATTATTGAAATAATTATTGACATGGGCGTCGAAAGTGGGGGAGGATCACGTCACTTTCGAGAAGCAGGTGCTATATCTGTCACCAATGTGACTGACTCTGAGTAAGTAAGCTCGGAAGGGTATCCGATGGGAAACGTGCCTACCAAGGAAACGTGCCTCCGCTGAATGGGAAACGTGCCTACCAATAAAGCGAATCTGACGCTGTATAATGTTTCTGTGCACTAATTCCTAACGATGCAAGCTGCCCCGGGGACTGATGCAACTTACCCCGGCATGGGGGCAGTTTGCATCAGGTGCAGAGCTGATTTCAAAAGTGTATTGCGGTAAAATGCATTTGTTTTTGGAAAAAGATTAACCGTCGTTTGGTGGGGAAAAGAACTATATTTTGAATAGTGGTGTCCAATTTTCGAATGATCTTGTGGATTATTCGCTACGGAGGGAAAATTGAAAAATGATTCAACCAGCCCCGGTCTCCCCTATATCGCTGTACCAGCTGAGCTGCCAGCACCCTGGAAACTTTGCGCGCAGAGTTAGATATTGATAAATAACTAATAATGAATGAACAAGCCAACGCATCCAGCAGAGAAGCAAAGTAGAAAGTTGTCATGAGTTGATGGCGTTTCATTTTAGAAGTTTTCGTTACCAATGTAAGCGGCAATTTTTGACTGTCACACGATGTCGTGGCCGTCCAACGCTACCCTGTTATACGCTGGACGGCCGGGGAGGCACGAAACTACTAAGTGTGCATCTGGTGTCCGTTGAAATTCCTTCTTGCCGCAGAGCCTTATCTGTGTTGTTTCCAGGCTAGCCGTAGAAGTTGAAATTCTAAAATCATGAAACGGGGAAGGTACACACAGAGAATTTTTTAGCACCCTCTGTACTACTTGAACTCTTTTTTATAACTCAGTAGCCTGGGGCTGCTAAGCTAAGTCTTAATCTGGGAGTGAAATCAGACACACCAAATAAAGTGATTCACCAAAGTACATTTTACAGTGTCAATGTATTTGTCATGTTTTTCACTCCCCAATCGATACTGCATGGACTCCATGCCTATATTAGATTAGAGTACTAACGACATGCAAGCGAGAGGTAAGATAACCGTTATCTTAGATCAGTACCCTGGTGGCTCTTCATCCAGTACCTAATTGGAAAAAGGAGAGTTTTCTAACACCAGGTGGTACTACATCTAACATCCAAATTGGTGTAAGTAACCTCTGATCAAAATTGTGGGTTCTTAATCTAGTACCTATTTTGGAAAAGGAGAGTTTTCTAACACCAGGTGGTACTGCATGGAGCGTTCATTTGATATGTTCAATCCCCTTTGGAATACTTCGGTGTGAAGACAGAAAAATGGCGCCAACTTTAGTACAATAAAGGCGGTATGTTACGCCATATTGATTACTTTCTTTGAACCAAGTGACTTTTTGTATCTTCCAGCGCCATTTTCCTGCAGTGAGTGGCGGACGGAAGCTCAGCCCGTGGGACATTTGGCAAAAAAGTGAGAGTTGGCATCTGTTTTGTGATTGAACAGGGTCAGGTGCATTAGGTACCAGTTATGTCTTGACATCATTTGTGTATGACATGTTCATCATTAGACCAGCCAAATTATAACCGGCGTAATGGTGTATACAAGCACGTCCATGAATCCTAAACTGAAAACATGGTAAGGCTTCAAAGATTATGAAGCATTTGACTGATTTTCCTGCTTCTGGATTGAGTGCAAAATCTGAAGCCACACGTAACTTTCATTAATGATTTTTAAAGATCTACCGATTTTCTGAACTCGGTTTATTTCTGGCTGAAATAATTCGGTTTTTGGACTAAACGTGCATGCGCGGCCCCTTACTCAACTTTCTTTAGACAATTATTAGAAAGTTTAAGTAAGTTTGGGTTGTCACCTCCATGGTTTCCCTGTTCCAAAACTAATTTCCAAGCCATTCCGTTGTTTATGGATTCAAATATCGGTACCCCGGGTGAAAACTGCGTTGACCTCCAAGTAATAAGGTTCAAATTGTTTTGCGTCTTTCTACCTTTACTCTCACACGATTGAGAGGGACTGAGGATCTACCCTATTTGGTGAAGGGAGGATTTATTCCTAGAATTATAAGAGATATTTTACACCCTGGCCCAACAAAGAAGGGTCGATTCAACCCCTCCCTGTTGGGAGGAATCGAATCCATTTCACGCCTGAGAATTAAATTTAAAGTTGCGGTCGAGACTCGGGGACCCAGACTTGAAATTTGGCCAAGATATGTGAAATTGATTAGTTCGTAAGGATTTCTTAATAGGTGCTCCTTAAAAATTCATATATGGAGAAACCATTTCTAGGTAGGTACTCGGTAACGATAAATAATGTTGAAACTCCCACAATATTCAAAACTTCCTACGGGGCAGAGATGAGGATTATATTTCTGTAGGGGCATTCTACAATCACCATTTGTGATTTTAAGATAACGTGCTTCTATTTGGCTTCCTGCTTCTAAGAGGGGCGTGTTTATTTAGAAAAAAAGTTAATAATACAACAAAAATAGGTAAAAATAGCCAATATAAGTAACGTGAAGTCACGTCATACGTTATATTTATTTGTATTGTCTTAAACCACAAATTGTTTATCTACATGCATGATGTTGTCAAGTCACTAGCACGCGGCGGTGCTAAGTTAGTCTTATTTTGCGCCACTATACGGAGCGGTTATAGTGCCACGTGGTGACAAGTGCCGGTGCAAAGGCTAATCTCTAGCAGCAAATAGCCGACTGTTTGCCTTGCTCGCAGGTCCCGGACGTCGAATCATTTGGAGGATGCTCACACAGAATTCTGAGAAAGCGGGAAGATTTAAGAACGGCTGATTGGTTCTGGACAGAAGTAACTCTCTTTTAATATCCATCGACAATATGCAAGCTGCGAGGTCAGCTCAGCTCAACTTGGGTGTCTTTTTGTCATTTGCAAGATTAAAAATGTCTAGAAAAGACCGACAGAAACGAAAATTAAGCTCATAGTTTTAGAACCAGCTTACTCTCAATTTCAGTGCCATGTGTATTTTGTCCCTTGAAACGACAAAGCTGTTCCAGTGAGCCGTGGTTGTTTTTTTTTGTATTGTGCTTTATATGATTAAAGCTGTGCAGTGTTACCTTGATCGAATCACCTTAAATATACTTTTTCAAGTACCTCTTTGTTTCACGAAAGAGAGTAGGTATTGGATTGTATTGATTGAGTACATTTTAAGCACTTTTTTGAGTGCCCTTCAGACATCTTCCCAGGGTACTAGCGTCAGTACCTAAAATTGAAGTACCCTAGGAGGCCTCATTTTTGGGCACGGAACCAAAAGGGGGTACTCATTGCAAAAGTACCCATTTTGGTGTAACTGCAATAGGGTACTACGGGAAGTACACCCAGCTGTAACAAAAGAGGCGTAGTAAAAGTACTCATGTTATCTGACAAGTACCAAAAATGTTCGAAAAACGTTCATAGTGTACTGAATTAAGTATCCAGAGAATACTCATTTTTGGCACGAGCAAAGTGTTCCGTGGGGTGTAAATTTTTCTCTGTGTGTAGTGACAGCTCTACGTGTCATGGTTAGCGTTGGGGAAAACGCTTAACTGGAATAAGATATATTTTCACCAGCTGCTTTATACCTCGTCCCTGAATCCAAACGAGTCAGCTAATTTGCGCGATCTTTTCTAAAAGAAATCACGGTAATGATCCTTTCAGGGTGAGTATCTTTGCAACCCTGGGTGTTTTTCTTTTATTTGACCATCCGGAGCTATTCTAGCCTCGTTTAGATATTTAATGTTACACTTCATGCTTTCAATGTTCAGGGTCTGTAACTATCCCTGGTTGGAGAGCTAGTGCTTATACCACCCCCGGTCCTATATCTGGCATTAGCTAAAGAGTTTCAAGCTGAGAAACTGACCGATAAATATACTTCAAATCTCTAAGGGACCGTCTCATTTTCAAAATAAGGTAATTATTATTATCATTTATCATTTACTTTACCGGTGCACGCCATGCTTGCCAACAATCGTTATTGTGCGCAACAAAAACATTGTTGATTTAGGGCTTCGGTAGCCTGAGGGCAAGGTATCGTTACAAAGCCTGAAGGTACTAACTGCAAAGCGAGTGTTCTTGTATTAAGTCATGTGTCTTTTTAAAATGATATGCATTGTCATTTTTATTTCATCCTAGGTAACATTATATTTGTATTCAACAACAAGGCCGTCTGCTGCTCCCCTGCACACTGTTTTTTTTACATACGGCTATTTTGCGAGTATCACTCATAATTCCGCTTAGCCTGGAACGGGTTGGTGTATTGCCCGATCCCCGGCCCCCAAATCTCACACATGAACATAATTTTTACTGCCCTTGGGATGATTTCAGAAAAAAATTAATCCAGATTTATGTTCTGCACTGAGCCGTTTATAGGTTTCTGTTGTCTCTGGGCTCCACCCACAAACGCCACAAAGGAGCAGTGTAAGTGGATTATTTTTTCACAATATTAATCCAAGCTTCTCGTTATTTATTAAAGGAAGATACGCAAAAAATGCATTCGCTAGATCAAGAGGTTACAAAAAGTTGTTTCAGAAGTCCTATTCTTATTTTTGCGAATTCGGCCTGCAAATGCCTTGAAATTGCTCTCAAAGTCAACATTTCTAGACGACTTTACCGGTACACCTCATATCGGTGTATATGACGTACACACGGCTAAGGCTATCAATTTCTCTAAGAATTAGGTCATATCTATCCTAAACAGTGATGTAGAACTTTAGACTACTACAGAACAAAATACTTTTAAAAAACAAAATTCCAAAACTCTTTTGAAACATAAATATAAGGCTTAAAAGAAATCACAATTAACTAATCAGAAGCCTACGAATTCTCATACCGGGGTCACGTGACCTATCTGACGCAAAAGTTTTGTCATCCTGGGGCTGAAGCAAAAAATGACTCAATACCCGAAGACTTGAGTAATTATGTTTTTTCCTTTCTGGGGCAAACTAATTTATTTTTTTAGTTTTTAAAAGCTTTTAAAATTAATTTAAATACAAATACAGGATAGGTAATAGACATTTTTATTACAAAAAACATTGATTTTTAACTTTAAATAGTTTTCGAAAATTACGTGATGGCTGAAGATTTCAGCATTTTATCGGAACTGTTAACCTACTTCGATAATAAATGAGTGGCCTCCCAAAATTTTGCCGAACATACAAAAATAATAGATAGTTTCGTAATCAGGATTTTTCAAATAGCAAGAAACCACAATAATAATTTTTCGCGTATATCCCTTTAAAAGTAAAAATAAGCTGAAATTGAGCTCGTCATAGTTCAAAAATGCATCTGCTGATTTCGTTCAATCAGACCAAAGCTTGGCCACATAGTGTTTGTGCTTTTCTAATCAGTGGGCGATTTCCTGCATGATTTTTAGGAGGACGGGGCGAGTCGATGGTTTTGTGTTTTTGAGGTGCGTTGTGTAGTGTGGAGTTCTAAGCTAAAACCATCACATGATTTTTTTAGAATATAATGGAATAGAAATTTTTGCTGAAAATGTCAGATGTCGAAAACATTTATTCCTGTTCCTTGTATTTGAAAGTGTGCTTATTGCTTCAATTGTGACTTTGTTCATGAAGGGCATGCATTCAACATAAAGTGCCCTCAGGCCGTTGATCTTACTCACCTGTTAGCAATTAGCAGCCTTCTTCATTCAGTGACGGATCTAGGATTTCGTTAAGGGGGGCCCAGGCTCGGAGGGCGCCGAACCTGGGGGCGCCGAACCTGAGGGGCGCCAATTTCAGTGGCGGATCTAGCCGGTCGGTTTGGGAGGGTTAAACCAAAGTCGAAAAGCAAAAAAAACGTCACGCAGTAAAAAGCTGCGCTACCAATATCCCTTCCCCGTAGAATTTTGGGTATTTGAGGCGAAAAGCCAAAAAGCTTCACGGGGTGAGAAACATGGGCTCGAGATACTTCTTCCTATCCAAGGCTGGCTATACTATGCCTTGCTATACTATGGAGGTCTGGCTATACTATAACTGAGAATTATTGATATTTACTCCATGATTCTGATGAAGGGCTGTGCCCGAATATATAATCTTCAGTGTTTTTTACATTTCCGGATTCGAGGGGACAGGCCAGGGAACATCTTATCAACTTATGTTCTGTTTGAAGTTGAGAGTTGGAACACCAAAATCTTGCTTATAAACTAAGAAGGAGTAGGGGAAAAAGGAGGTTGATCGCTTTGGGGGCGAAAACTCAGTTTTGCCCCGAGCTTTTTCGTTTGGAGGAATGCCTTTTCCCCTCCCCCTTGGATCCGCCACTGGCCAATTTACCACCAAAAAGGCGGCCAGTGTCAATGAAGAACGCGTTTAAAAAGGATTTGTAAATGCTTATTTTCATGAAAGCTTCCTCTTAGTGAGGACATGTTCACGTTTACCATCAAGCATATTTCGGGCCAGCTAACGACTGGTACCGTGGTAGAAAATGCTGAAAGCACCCACTGACACTAACTGGAGCGCGATGAGCAAATAATATAGTTATATTCGGTCATGGTAAAAACTGAGGTGTCGTATCCACCACCTCCACTTATCACAGTTGTCCTGGCTAACGGCTCAATACTGAAATACCCGATTGACGCTAACCTGAGCCTCATAGGCCGCAGAACCTCTGCGGGCCTGGGCCCCTGAGTTTTCGGTGACTTCGATGAGTTTATATCGAGTCCCCTCAGCTGATCTGGGACCGCTTGAGTTAACCAGGCTCTCACACTGAACTTGAAACCTATATGTCGCCGCTGAAGCCTATTAAGCTTTTTGGGGCCCTTTTATTGATATAGGGCCCCCTCAACCGGTCCTGGGCCCTCTGAGCTAAGAGCTGGAGCTCTGAGCTCTGAGCCCCAAGCTGGATTAGTGTCCCTTAAGCTGGTCAGGGTCCCCTGGGTTGGTATTGTTTTCGTTTAACTGACATAGATCCCTTCAGCTTGTTTGGGGCCCGTTGTGCTTATCTGGGCACTAGTTCGTCGAGGCACCCAGCTGGTCTGGCCCTATTAGTTTTATGGGCCTTCTGAGCTTCTGCAGGTTCCCCTCAGAGTGTCTGGGCCCCATGAGTTGAAAATTGGACCCCTGGGTTAGTTTTGGGTCCCTGAGCTTATTTAGAAACCGTTTAAATAGGTAGGCACCCCACGCTGGTCTTGAGAATCCTGTGTTGGCGCTGAGGTCAAATGAGCTCGTCGGGGACCCTTATCTGGGGCCCCCTTAACTGGCACGGGCCCCTCAGCTGATTTTGGAGACCCAAAATCCCTCCTACCGGATTCCACCCACGCCAGATTTCCTGACTCCCTGAGGGCCCCTGGGGGCCATTGGGGATTTTTCCCGCGATCAGCGCTAGGGCCCCCTCCCCCGAGACAAAGCTTTTAACATGTCTCTGTGTATATACTCTAGCATCTGCCGGAGTTGAGCTAGAATCATTTTTAGGCACACTTCGCTTCCTCTCGTTACGGCGAATCATCAAATAATGCATAATATGACTATACTAGGTCAAAACATAAAAATGACCTGACCTAAGGCTAGGTCAAGGTCACCATCTAGCCTAGCATAGTCAGTATGCATATGAATCAACTCACAATAGCAATAAAAATGGTATCAAAATACGGGTTTTATCAATATTTCCTGCAAAGCAATTAACCCAAGTCTTAAAACCTGCTTAGGAAGCCCCAGATGAACTCTCAGAGGTAACATGTCTAAACTTGCAACATGAACCGATAAAGAGGCCTAGGATACCATGGTTTGGGGAATCCGAAGGTATTCCAAGCGGCGTCTGCAGACATAGAGCAATTTTTCGGCAAATTTCCGTTTTACCCCATGCATTTTCAATGGAGAGGTCATGATTCGTACCTGTCCCTAGGTCATCGATGGGAAAAATCCCGCAATAAATGTATTAGTACTTTTTGGGCCCATTATATGGTACAAGTTTGAATTCGATAGATTCACCCTTTTCTTACTTACGCCAACTTAAACATTTTTTGGGGTGAGGTCACTTGACCTGCACTGGTGACCTGACCTGAGATGACGCAACCTTAAATTTTGAGGGAAAGTTGCGGAATTGGTCAATGATAAGGTGTGACAAGTACTGTGTCGCTTCGCGCCGACGCTTTTTCGTGCCACTGGGACACCTCGAGGGGATGTTCAAGCACCCCCCAACGGGCCGGAACGGGGCGCGAATACTCTAGAACAGGGCTGAGGCCAAAAGGGAAGGCTCTAAACAATGTCTGCAATTTTTGAGGGTCAAGGTCCTTCAAGGTCATTGACCTATTACGGCACAACCCAACATATTATGCCTGATTTACGCTATAACTAGCGCTGTGCCCAAGCTTACCAATGACCTTTGATCAAGCCTTGATCATCAAGGCCAGTGACCTTTAAAATTGACCAGTAACCTTGATCTAAACACTGAATAACCTTTACTTTGATATAATAGCATACGTTATAAAAGGAATCGTAGCATTATGCAACGTCATTTAGGGGCTATCCAGGAGTACCTGTGCTCATCAGGGACACCTATGCTCTCTGGGGAGGGGGCCTTTGCTTCGATGAGGCACCTGTGCCACCCAGGGCGCCTTCGCTCCCCAATGGACGCAACCTAGCTATCCAGGGGCATCTTTGCTGTTCCGGGGGTGCCTTTGATACCCAGTGCCCAAGGGGAGCTTTTTCTTATCCGGGTTCACCTTGGTATTGAGGGGCGTATTTTTATTCAAGGTAACCTATACTACCCAGTGGCGCCTACCCTATGCAAGGGGCGCTTAGGCTATCCAGGGGCGGCACTTTGCTATGCATAGGGCGCCCTTATGCTCTCCATGGGCACCTCATTCAGAGGGTGCCTCTGATATTCAGGGGCGCTTTTCCTATCAACAGGGTACCTGTGCCATCTTGGGGCTATTCTTATCAAGGCACGCTGCTGTTATTCAGGAATACCTACACCACTGTCGAGGGTCGCCTTTGCTACCCAGAGGCACTTTACTTCTTAGGAAATTTGGCGCCCGTGCTTTAAGGAGTGCTTCGGCATCGATTGATTGCTCTATTATTGGGCTTAGGTGCACGTGAACCTTGAGCTCATGTAGCGCCCATATTGTTGCTAAGGAACGCTTATGCTATCAAAGGGCGCCTTTACTATCCAGGGCCGCTGTTTTATTCAAGGCAGTCTGTTCTATCCACGGGCATCTGATATTTCGGGGCGGTGCCTAGGTTATTCAGGAGGCGTTTTTTTCTCTACAGGGGCGCACTATTGCTTTCCAGGGGCGCCGTTACTGCCCAGGGTGTCTTTCTATCCAGGGGCGCATATGCTGTTTAGGCGTATTTTTCATTCACAGACATGATTGAAATACATGCCCCTACGTTATCCTGGGGTGCTTTTTGTCTCCGGTGAGGCGGTATTTTTCTCTTCCGGGCACCAGTTTATCCAAGGGCACCTATGCTGTCCAGAGAACCTTTGTTATCTAGGGCTGCCTTCGCTGTTAAGGGGCACCTTTGCTACCCAAAGGGAGCATTTTGCGTTCCTGGAGTGCCTATTTTCATCTAAGGGGAACATATGCTATCTTGGAGCGCCTTTGCAAACATGGGGCGCACTTTTCTATCCAGGTGCGCCTTTGCGCTTGAGGGGGCGCCTCTGCAATCCAGGAGGAGCCTAAAATAGATGGAGAATAAAAATTCTGAAATAAGGCGCTCGAACACTGAAATAAAGTGCCTAGTTATCAGAAAGAGGCGCTCATCTGCTGAGCGGGGAGGACTGCTGGTTGGTGAGGGCAGCGTTCTCGGAAACGGGGCGCACATACTGAAAAAGGCACCCGGTTGCAGCGATGGAGCACTAAGCCTTCAGTTATGGGTTAATGAAATGTGGTTAATAAAGGCAGTCCATGATCAAATTGGAGCGCTCGAGCCCTGTAACTGAGCGCGCAACTGTCGGACAGGTGTGCCAAACCATAGACAGAAGGGCAGCTGAAGATGGAAAGGGACACAATGATATCCTGGGGGCGCCTGTACTCTCAGGTGAGGCGCTTGTTTTCTTCTCGGGCGCCTAGTTTATCCATGTCCGCCTATGCTGTCCAGATCATCTATTTCAAGAAGGGTTAACTTTGCTGTCCAGGGGCGCCTTTGCTATCCAAGGGCGCATATGATATCTGTAGGGCGCTTTATGCAGAGGGCGCCTAGGCTGTCCAAGGGCGCCGTCCTAACCAAAGGCCGCCTTTCACTTCCCTGAAGTGCCTATTTCTATGTAAGGAGTGCATATATTATCTAGGAGTGCCCTTGATATACGGAGATGCCTTTTTGTCCAGCGGCGCCTTTGCCCTTGAGGGGCGCTGCTCCAATCCAGGGTAGCTGGAGATGGATAAGGGACATCTATGTTATACAGGGGAGCCTGTACTTTCCAATGGGGCGCTCATTTTCCTTCTCAGGCACCTAGTTTATCTAGGGAGCGCATAGGCTATCCAAAGGCGCCTTTGCTTTCGAAGGGGTGCCTTCCTAGGGGCGCCTTTGCTATCCAGGGGCGCCTTTGCTGTCCAAAGCTCTTGTGTTATCCAGGGTTGTCTTTGCTGTCCAGTGGCGCCTTTGCTATCTAAAAGTGCATATGATATCCGTCGGCGCTTTATCCAGTGGGCGCCTGGACTATCAAAGGGCACTTTTTCTATCCAAGGGTTGCATTTATTTTCCTGAAGTGCCTATTCCTATCTAAGGGGCTCCTATTCTGTCCAGGGCACCTATGTTTCCCAGATTTGCCTTTGCTGTCCAGGGACGCCTTTGCTATCCAAGGGCACCTTTCTTAACCAAGGGGCGCATTTTGCTTTCCTGGAGCGCCTATTCCTATCTAAGGGGCGCGTATGTTATCTAGGAGCGCCTTTGATACCAGGAGGCGTCTTTTTGTTCAGGGGCGCCTTTGCTCTTAGGGGGCGCTGCTCCAATGCAGGGCAGCTGAAGGTGGATAAGGGACATCTATGTTATACAGATGGCGCCTGTACTTTCCAGTGGGGCGCTCGTTTTCCTTCTCGGGCTCCTAGTTTATCCAGGGGGCGTCTAGGCTATCCAAAGGCGGCTTTTCTATCGAAGGGGTGCCTTCCTAGAGGCGCCTTTGCTACCCAGGGGCGCCTTTGCCGTCCACGGCACTTGTATTATCGAGGGTTGTATTTGCTGTCCAGGGGCGCCTTTGCTATCCAAGGGTGTATATGACATCCGTAGGCGCTTTTTCCAGTGGGCGCCTAGGCTATCAAAGGGCGCCTTTTCTACCCAAGGTGAGCATTTTATTTTCCTAAAGCGCCTATTTCTATCTAAGGAGCGCTTATGCTGCCCAGGGCACCTATGTTACCAAGATTTGCCTTTACTGCCCAGGGCGCCTTTCCTAGCCAAGGGCGCATATGATATCCGCAGGGCGCTTCATCCAGGGGGCGCCTAGGCTATACAAAGGCGGCTTTTCTATCAAAGGGCTGCCGTCCTAGGGGCGCCTTTGCTGTCCACAGCACTTGTGTTATCCAGGGTTGTCTTTGCTGTCCAGGGGCGCCTTTGCTATACAAGGGTGCATATGGCATCCGTAGGGCGCTTTTTCCAGTAGGCGCCTAGGCTATCAAAGGGCGCCTTTTTCTACCCAAGGTGAGCGTTTTATTTTCCTAAAGCGTCTATTTCTATCTAAGGGGCGCTCATGCTGTCCAGGGCACCTATGTTACCAAGATTTGCTTTTTCTGCCCAGGGGCGCCTTTCCTAGCCAAGGGCGCATATAGTATCCGTAGGGCGCTTCATCCAGGGGCGCCTAGGCTATCTAAAGGCGGTTTTTCTATCGAAGGGGTGCCTTCCTAGGGGTGCCTTTGCTACCCAGGGGCGCCTTTGCTGTCCACAGCACTTAGGGTTGTCTTTGCTGTCCAGGGGCGCCTTTGCTATCCCAGGGTGCATATGACATCCGTAGGGCGCTTTTTCCAGTGGGCGCCTAGGCTATCAAAGGGCGCCTTTTTCTACCCAAGGTGAGAATTTTATTTTCTAAAGCGCCTATTTCTATCTAAGGGGCGCTTATGCTGTCCAGGGCACCTATGTTACCAAGATTTGCCTTTGCAGCCCAGGGGCTCCTTTCCTAGCCAAGGGCGCATATGATATCCGTAGGGCGCTTCATCCAGGGGGCGCCTAGGCTATACAAAGGCGGCTTTTCTATCAAAGGGTTGCCGTCCTAGGGGCGCCTTTGCTGTCCACAGCACTTGTGTTATCCAGGGTTGTCTTTGCTGTCCAGGGGCACCTTTGCTATCCAAGGGTGCATATGACATCCTTAGGGCGCTTTTTCCAGTGGGCGCCTAGGCTATCAAAGTGCGCCTTTTTCTACCCAAGGTGAGCATTTTATTTTCCTAAAGCGCCTACTTCTATCTAAGGGGCGCTTATGCTGTCCGGGGTACCTATGTTACCAAGATTTGCCTTTGCTGCCCAGGGGCGCCTTTCCTAGCCAAAGGGGCATATGATATCCGTAGTTCGCTTCATCCAGGGGGCGCCTAGGCTATCCAAAGGCGGGTTTCTATCGAAGGGGTGCCTTCCTAGGGGCGCCTTTGCTACCCAGGGGCGCCTTTGCTGTCCAGGGGCGCCTTTGCTATCCAAGGGTGCATATGACAAATGACATCCGTAGGGCGCTTTTTCCAGTGGGTGCCTAGGCTATCAAAGGGCGCCTTTTTCTACCGAAGGTGAGCATTTTATTTTCCTAAAGCGCCTATTTCTATCTAAGGGGCGCTTATGCTGTCCAGTTCACCTATGTTACCAAGATTTGCCTTTGCTGCCCAGGGGCACCTTTCCTAGCCAAGGGCGCATATGGTATCCGTAGGGCGCTTCATCCAGAGGGCGCCTAGGCTACCCAGGGCGCTTCATCCAGAGGGTGCTTAGGCTACTCAGGGGTGCATTAGTTCCCCATGGCGCAATCTTGCTATCTAGTGGCGCCTTTTCTTTGCCGGGGCGCTTTTGTTAGCTTTCTAAATTTCATCTTCAACATTTTACTGGGGCGCAAAAGACCAGTAAAGGCGTCTAGTGTTTGGGCAGGGGCGCTTTGCCATGGTTTTAAGGAGAATGTGTTCATTCAAGTGGAATAAGTGGTATCTACCACTTTGGCGCACGAAATGGATACAGGCGCGCCGCTCATATCGGGCGCCTTCGGCGCCCGATATGAGCTGAGCTTTACTGGGGCGCTTCGGAGCTAAGGGGGGCCCGGGCCCCCTGGGCCCCCTTGGATCCGTCACTGTCTTCATTCCTAAGAAGCAAAAAGCTTAGGTCATCGACATTAGGTCGGAGTCGACTCTGGCGCAATGCTAAATTGAGCCGGAGTTGAGTTTACTCACTTCTGGATTTGGGCCGAGTCAGATTCGACTCACCGGTTCAAGTTGAGTCAGAATCAGTCAGCCGCTAAGCTGTGAGTCAGAGTTGAGTCAACTCAATACAATTTACCGATTATGGGCGGGCTCACGGACATGAAAGATAGAAAATGCAGACTAATGCCCAGAACTTGAATGACGGAAACATCAATTAACTCCAGCTGTTTCCGCCAACCTACGTGTAAAGGGAAAAACATCGCCACCGCCAAAAAAAGTGAGAGGGCCAGACAACCTTCACCCCTGGCCGGAACCTTCTGCACTGATCATCAAAGCTCATGGCGATGGCAGTTGCCATGGTGATGGCAGTTGGCAGTGTGATGGTGGTTGGCAGTTGGTGGCAGGTGAAAACCAAAAATGTGACAGGTACATTTTTAGTGCAAACACATGAACAAAGGCATACATAAAGCATTACCAGTGTTACAAACAAT
The DNA here is from genome assembly GCA_034440635.1 of Lepas anatifera. Lineage (NCBI taxonomy): Eukaryota > Metazoa > Arthropoda > Thecostraca > Lepadidae > Lepas > Lepas anatifera. Next base: position 217,718 of record JAOTON010002020.1, on the reverse strand, counting down.
TGATGAGGCATCTATATTTTTGCCTAATCATTCATTATTTCGGAAGGGAAACCACATTTACAGTCTTGATATCTTCAATTTAACGGCACCTATTGCTCTAAATTTAGTATTCGGTACGCCTAACTAACAAACATAGCTGGCCAGAAGATATGTCGTGCAAAGGTTGAAACCACGTATATCCCGTGCAATGCGAAAAGCACATACGTGGCTTCACCTTTGCACGCAGAAATCTACATAAGCTGTATAGCAGCGAAAAAAGGAAACGTTCGAATTGAGTGTGTAGATACGATAACGTAAAGCCTAATAGCTCAAAGTCTATGAAGCGTAGTAATCAGCAGTAAAGGAACCTCACTTGCATGGAGTTAAATAAGGTTTTAGACCACGCCAGCTCTTCCTGTGGTATGAGAATTTCAATACCTCTGTACCCATTCGCCCATATAACCGTAACAGTTATGCGTATAAGCTTAGTGCTACACTCCCCAGCTCTGCGTTTCATAGCAGGCATTTGTCACATCACTTTAAATTTGCGACAGCCAGCATACTATCTGCACATCCGCAGAGTAAGACATTTTGCACCCCTGATAACTTGATTCCGACGCGCATATGAGCGCGCAAGGAAGACTTGCACCAGTGCTACGAGTTTTGGCCGTCTTTTGTACCGACTTTCTCCGCAGTGCTACGCCGCCTCGGCTGTGTTTGTTGGTGTGGCGACTCCAACCGGGCTGAGGCTCCGGCCTGTGATCGCAGCGCGGCGGTCGAATTCCACTGCAAACTTACAACTGGCATCGCTCCAGGGCAGACAATGCCAGGGCAGCTGCCGGAAGCCTTTACCATTGACGCTGAAAGTGCGGGACGGGGGGGGCGCTCCCCTCAGCTGGTAAGCCAGGGGGACGTCCCCGAAAATTTTGAAACTCAGCCGGTTTTTTATTTCTACCGTTTTACCAGCGTGGATCTCCGTAATTTTTTCGGTTCTAGGTTTGGTGAACAGGGGAATTCATTTGTTGCATTGTGGGGGTGCCCAAATTTGGAACAATGTCAATGCCAGTGGCGGATCCAGGACTTCATTTCGTGGAGGGAGGTCTAGGGGTTCGAGCCTCCCCCGCAATTGTCTCGGAACAGTCTCCGGTTATGCATTTAAGTACTTTAGGCACTCTGATATGGGGGAGGTTTGAGCCCCCTGTAGCCCTCCTTCATCTGCCACTGGTCAATGTCCATCACATAAGCAGAGAGACAGCGTGATATAATTTTTGTATTGGCCCTTATGCAAACCTGTTGAACACCCTAGAACCAATTAAAATCCCTGAAAATGAAGAAACAATTAAACTTAAAGAATGTTTTTACATTAGCTCAACGTTTCATTTGAGGATGCCTAAGCGCCCCCAAATGGGAGAGAACTTCCAAAAGTTGGGGGTACCCGGGCAACCCGCAATTAGCGTTTAAGAGGGCTGGGGCGGGGGTACGAGTGAAGAGTCCCATAAGTGAATCCAGGAGGCAATGGTGGTATGTTTCCCTACATCGGCCCTGTTGGCGCCCCACAGCCCAACCAAACTGCCCACTCCTGTTAGAAATCCTGGATTCGTGTATGCGTCCTCTAACTTGTGGACGAGTGAGGAACGTCCCTTTCGATTTTGGGGAACTCTTGATTTTTTATATTATCTCGCTTTTGTCACTGTAGGCCTCCATAAATGTTCCCAAATTCCATGTTGGTCCACTGCTTCACTCTCAGAGAGAGCTATGGCTGGGGCTTCCCCCTCCCATATAATCGTCAGGCTACAGGCTGGTGCCCGTCCCCCCGCCCCCTGCCCTTAGAAAAATCGGTGATGATGCCCCCGCCTACGCAGAAATATATCCAAGCTAGATCTCTGAAATGATCATAAGAATAGATACCATAACGGAGAAACATAGGCCAACCTATAAGCAAATAAAGTGTTATACGGTTCCAGAGATCGGAGGAGACGATGTTGGCAGCTGCCAGTATACCGACGCCTGTGGTGCATGAACACTTGTGCTCGTTGTACCCGGCTGCTGGATGAGTTATCGTTTCCGCCACAGACCTTTCTGCGTCTCAACCCCCGTTCAGTCCGGTCACACCGCTAATGCGCTGGAATTTGGAAACGGGGAACTCTAAGTGCGCTCTTTTGACGGCTGGCTTTCGGCAATATGCTGGCCTTTTGCTCCGTATCTCGCGCACGGCATGGAGAGGTAGGCTGTATCACCAGTTTGATGGTGAAATATATTTCCAAACCGTTGTCAAATGTGTTAGATCGGGCGAGACTTCAGAGGTCAGAGGAGTGCGGCTCCCCGAAACTTTGCAACACCTTACAAAATAATATTGTGAGAGGTTTCAAGGCTAGGTTAGGCACACTCATCCTTTCGGGGCTAAGAAATGTGTTCATTCTTGACCGCAGCATTCGTTAAAAACCGGCCCGACGCGTAGACGAGGGCTGGAATTTACGAAGCATGAGGTCTAAAATGTAGTTTCGGACAGTTGACGGAAATGATTAATTTATTCAGGACGTCTGCAAGAAAATGTTAACTCTATGTTTGTCCGACTATTTTCCTGTCGATTCTTCTATCATGTTCCACGTGAATTGGCTATAATCAAACTATGTATTGACTGCAGCTGTGGCTATTGTGTGATTTATTTGATACAATAAGTTGCCCATCTAACCAAATTTAGGCCAATCTCCGCTCGCTATCCCGGAAGAGATGCATCCGCTGGCTTATCACCAATACGGGCGTTTTACTGGCTTGGGGCGAACAGTTATTGGCCATCACGGGGCTGCATTTTCTTTCGTTTATTTGACTCGTCCATTAATTGTCCTTCGATACCAGCGTTATGTTACATTTATTCTGGCAGTTGACCCTTGATAGGTCGTTATTTCAAAACAATGATGATGGTTACTTCTGAGAATTGTTATGATTTTTTCAGGACGGGAAGGAGTTTGTTTCAGATAATCTCAAACCTTATATATAAATGTTAGCTTATGGCCAGAGGAGTCATTTGGAAGAGGTACTATTTCATTTTTGACAAATATCATTTTCAGGACAATGGCTACCAATTTCCTAAACACTAGTTGGGTTGGAGTTGGGACAGTGTCGGAGTGATGTACCTCGGTGGGGACAATATCATAGAGAAATATTCAGTAAAACATAGGTTACATCGAAAATCAAAATACGTTTAACCTTTCTTTCGCAAATCATATCGGCCCATTTTCTTGTACCAAGGTGTGTAGAGCATTTGAGCCACAGCCTAGGCCTGAGCGGTTCATTCGATATGTTTCCTCCAGATAGGCTCCTAAAAATGTTAATGGTATCCGTTACCCAAATATTACACAACAGTATGTTTCAATCGCTGACAAATCAGCTGAGGAAAATCATCAGGGCTGCGACGTCAGTGATCGTCTTTCTTACTGGTTGGATGAAAGCCAAAATATGCAAAATCAATGAAAAAATTCGGCTCCTTCGCACATGTATAGTGTTTACTCGAATGCCCTGCTCTCTTAAATTTGGGACCAATTGGTCTCCCTAGCCCACCAAGCTCGAGCTCCGGATCTAAATCCGAAAAGTGGGTGAGAGAGTTTGCATTTGAAAAGGGCCACACATTTTTTAATGAATTTTCCTTGAAGGAAATGTCTTTGACGCGATGGTGTGCCTGATTTTTGCGAGAGTGGTAACCATTCTCGCAAAAGTTTGGTTTCGCTAGATTGCATGGAAAAATAGTAAATACAGTGAGGTTTTCCTGCCCGCCTGTGCTCACCTGGCTACTCCAGGAATAATTTTAGATAGGGAATAAATGAAAAATACGACGTTAAGATCCAGAGGTGTGATGATTTTCTTCACCCTGATTGTGCTTGAATGGCAGGATGAACATCTGCAATCAGCCACCTAGTCGGATGAACGTTAGTTTCGTACTAGCAGTTATACAATTCTACGGTAGAGTGCAGCACTTCCGCTTTCTGCCTCTTAGCGGCTTACTGAGAGTGATATGGTCGCTATAAGCGGATGAACAGGAATCACCTCCTCCTAGCTGGTGTTTCAAGGAGCATAGGCGGCTCCAGAAGTCCTGATGGAGGGGGGGTGAACCGTGGCCAGGGTGCGCCATTTGGGTCCAGTAATTTCTTCAGGTAGGCTAGTGTGTGTGTACTTGCCCATTTGTCACCTTGCACCCGTCCATGATAAACCGAATTCTTACAGGGCCTCTGACGTGAGATACCCTTTTTAGCTTGTCTTGACCCAAAATGAAAGCACCTTTTCACGTAGCATGCGCCATTTTGTTCTGCAAACAGGCATGGTAGATTCACATGCGGTAATCGTGCTTGTTAGTTTCTTTAGACTTCCTGAGCCGGCTCATCCCTGACTCACGGCCTTCTGAGACAGAACTTCTGATTAATACTGACTCTGGCCCTACTCGCCCGGTCAAGTCCATGATTCGACTCTGTCTGATGATTCGACCCTGTCTGGGCAGAATCAGGCGAAAAAAATCAGGCGACGAACGAGTTAGTACCCCCTGATAGGCAACGCCGTAAAAATGGTCCGGATGGTGCCCCGGCTGTCTGGGCTCCCTAGGATTAAAAATTCTAGACCCGGCTATGCTCGGGGAGCGCAGTTCGGTGACGCACCAGTTTACCTAAGGGGAAGGTGAGATGCTGGGATATATCAGTCCCTTCGGCATTCCCCCCTGGACGCGCCAATGGATGGGATCACCCTGTCGCCAGGCTGCTTTTGCTATTCATATAGCTACATGCCTGAATAAACTTGCTGATTTGGCAGTTATCTTTGTCAAACAGGTCCGGTAAGGGAAATGATAGGAATGATAAACAATAAAAAAGGAAAAAACGAAAAAACGAGCAGTAAGAAATTAAAGGGAGATACGAAAATGAACTATTACTGTGGTTTCCTGCTATTTGAAAAATCCTGATTACGAAACTGTCAATTATTGTTGTATCTCCGGAAAAAATTTTGGGAGGCCACTCACTTATCGAAATAGGTTAACAGTTCCGATAAAATGCTGAAACCTTCACCCATCACTTACTTTTCAAAAACTATTTAAAGTTGAAAAGTCATGTTTTTTTAAATAAAAATGTATGTTCTCCTGTATTTGTATTTGAATTAATTTAACAAAGCCTTTAAAAAATACAAAATGAATTAGCTTGCACTAGAAACGGAAAAAAATATAATTACTCAAGTCTTCAGCCGTTTCGTACCTCGGGTCTTGAGTTGTTTTCTGCTTCAGCCCCAGGATGACGAAACTTTTGCGTCAGAAAGGTCACGTGACCCTCTATGAGGTATCTGTAAGTTCTGATTGGTCAATTGTGATTTCTTAGAAGTCTTATATTTTTGTTTTAATACTATTTTTAGCTGTAGCTTTTTTAAAATAAATTTTATTCAATAGTTTTAAACTTTCAAGTCACTGCTTAGGGAAAATGGGACCGGTTTTTTAGAGAATTTGATAGACTTAGCCGGGGGTACATACGTCATTTACATCGATAAGAGGTGTACCGGTAACGACGTCTAGAAATGTTGACTTTGAAAGCAATTTTAAGGCATTTGCAGACTGAATTTGCAAAAATGAGGAAAGGATTTCTGAAACAACTTTTTGTGACCTTTTGATCTAGCCAATACAATTTTTTCGCGGATCTCCCTTTAAAAACCGAAGAAAACGTAACGAAAGGAAGAACTCTGAGTAGAAGCGAAAATACGGAAAAAATAGAAATGTGCGCAGTTTAGCTTAGCATTAGGTCAAAATCGGACACTGGTGAATATCCTGTAAAAATGAAGGTTGCATTCTTAGGAGTCCGCTGCACAAAAAAATCGTCCATCATATTGTTTACTTGACATTTTTAGAATTGCGTGGCCGCTTGGTTTTCACTCCTACAGTTGTTTTTCTGTTACCGCACGTAAATTGGAAGGTAGTATGGGATATATCAATCAATTTGAGACATGTATATTTCTGCGGAATGGAACGGTTCTTTTCTACGAACTGTACATTTATCCAGGGAATTTACAAAGTTGCCAATTTTGTGTGATCCCTATACATTTACACGCGCCCCGCTGGGAGGGGGGCGAAATTCGCCCCTCCTCCTGCCTGGTTTTCCCCAGATAACGCAGAAACGAAGAAACACAGAACAACGAAACTTACAACACCTTATCCCTAATTCATTTTACACATCTGATCAAATTTTTGAGGTAAGGTCATGTCAGGTCAAGGTGCTATTCAAGGTCAAGTGACCCGACCTCAAAACCCAAAATCACGAGTTTGATGCCGTGCCCAAGGAACATCTGTCCACCGATCAGTTTCAAACTTTCACATTATGACAATGTCATTAGGATCTACAAATCTTCTTTCTCGGAATTTCGATATTGTTGACCTAAGATGGGCTCAATTTTTTGGTCACCGCATTATAAGTATATGGTGAAAAATAGAACCGGCTCATTTTCAGTACCTACATACTGAATAGATAAAGCCGAAAATCCTCAAACCATCTATTCTTACCACAATCTTGAATATAAAATTGATTTTTTGACCATCTGACGTCTCAAAAGTCATGTCAGGTCACAGGAGCATATAGTAATTGTTTTGCCAATTTCTTCTCACTGAACTGAGATAAAGCTCCCATTTTGCTTGCATTGTGCTTATATTTTCATGGGGAGTCGATTGATATGCAGCATGACCATACCAGGTCACCCTGTGACCCTGACCTAGCTCGAGGTCAGGTCATTTTTACTATTTGACCTAGCAAGGTCATATTATACATCATTCGATTTGCCGATATGAGAGAAACCCAATGATGTATCAAGATTTTCTCTAGCTCCCCTGAGGACAGATCTAGAGAGATAAACGGGCAATGCTCTGTTGTAAGCCTATGGAACCTTCTTTGACCTATGCTAACCTCAATATTGACCTGACATAAAAATTCCCCTATAAATATATTCGTCTTGTCAAGAGCTTTCGAACCCCGCCCATAATTTTTCTTTAGCTTTCGTGGGAAATGAGATACGGAGGGGACGAAACCCGCCCCCAGCGGGGCGCGTCATGTCAGGGACCCCAGCGGGGCGCGTGTTAACACCGCAGGCGCGTCCACAATGCAGGCCGCCGCAGGCGTAGCCCGGGGGTATTTCTCCAAACCAACTCCCACCCAATCCCCGGGACTCCACATGCATTTCAGAAGATCTCCAATCTTCAATCAATCAAGAACCAATCTTCAACATTAACAACTTAAGCAAGTTAGGAAGCGTTTTGCCAAGGGACGTAGGAACTGTTCGAAAAGTCGGTGGGGGGATGTGGGAGGTAATCGTAGATTGAACCCACCTCTATGGGTCCCCAACCCAAGGAAGCCCATTATTATGGGCAGTTTTAAAACTGCTCATTTGGTGTCAATAAGGCACGCATGCACACCGGCATACACAAAGTATTTCTATATATGACTTATCACGTTCTTTTCCGTCACTTCCTTTCATTAAAATTTAAATAGCTCCGTGGTGTTTTTTCACTTAACAGTGGCAGGCGGTCGATCCTGTCATGCCTGTCGATGTCCGAGGGACGGCTGTTACTCGACGTTTGGGGCGGGATGCGCATCCGAAATCGTGTTTTGTGTTGGAAACTGTCTGGACTGGAGTTTCATTTGATCAAGTTTTTGGGGTCCATCTGGAAGCACTCGGGTATTAGGTGCTTGACCTTTTTCACGGAACACTCCTCGTCCAGGGGCTTTCAGAGAGCGTACTACAGAACTGAAACTTTCCCAGACAAGCTATCGGGTCCGTTTGGTTTTGTTTCCTATGACAGTTGCGGATATGTTTGTATTCGTTGCGGGGGCCCACCACAGAAGGGGGGCAGTGGTCGCTTTGTCTCCCCCCCGATTCCTACGCCTATGGCTTTGCCAGTACCTAAAGGGCAAGGGGGACTATGCTCCAATATTTTGTTATTTTTGTTCTGGAAAATTACTATTACCTTGTCGAATTTAGATCCATGAAATATTTTATTCACCATAGAAAAAACACTGCAGGACAGAAAAAATACTCCCTTCGCACCAGTTAACTTGTTTCGGGTACTTACAATGGAGAAATCAGCTCACGTTATAGCATTGATGCCATTTTAGAGGGATGTTGCAGTTGCTTGCGGAGATCACTCAACTATAGTTTAAACTTGCTAGTGCTTCGCTTCTCATAAAAACGTGAGGTCTAAGTTTTACACACAAAAAAATCATAAAAATTCAGACATAAGCGGCATTGGAACTTCCTTAATTCAAGTTTATTGTTTCGTTATTAGGCAGTAAGAGAAACATGGCATGGCTTTTCATATCCTTCTGTATATTTAAAATCCAAATGTGACATGGCCTGGACACCTGTTTCTCGTATATCTTGTAATAAAGGTATATTGACCCTGCAGCATATGTGCATTATGCAATGCAAACCCAATAAAGAGCAGAGGAGCCCCTGAATGGGCAGTAGGTCACAGAAGGCGCACATGAAATTAGTACGACATATCTTGGAAATGGGGCAGTTAACTAATAAAGTCGGAATGTGGGCGGCAAAGAGCAAAAACGTCAGCTTGGCTAGTTTGGGAAGTAAGAGTGGAGGGCGAGAAAGTGCGCTGATCTTCCGACTGGAGGCGGTGCCGCCGACTGCCAGCGGTGCGCACAGATGCCGAGGCACTCTCCTCCCCAGGTAATTATTGGCCCGCCCAGCGGTGAACGGAGAAAGCGCATGGGCCGGGGGGTGAGAGGGAGCCGCGTGTCGCCACGTCGTGCCTCTCCGATCTGAAATAGAGGAGACGAAAACTCACACTGACTCCACCGGGGCAGCTGTGAATCATTCACCCTGAAATCTGATCATGCTCCAACCACTGGGAAATGTTGCTGTGTAATGCACCGTTTCACGTTAGTGATACGTCATTTTTGTCCCGCCTGTGCTGCGGGTTGGCCGGCGGGCAGGGGCGGGGAGGAGTGTCCCTGTGTTTAGCCGGCCGCGCCGGCCCTGTTGTCGCTGCGGAGGCGGAAGTGGCTGCGTGCGCTATACTGCGGTGCCACGCAGAGCGACTGCCGAGTCGGTCCGCTGCGGCGCCCACTGCGACTGCAGTCAGTGCCGCGCCCCGCTCAGCACGTGCCGGGCGTGCGGAGTGACGGAGCGGCTCAGCGCCCCCCGACACCAGTCGGGCCAGTGTCCGTGTGCGGGCCGGTCGGGGCCGGTGCCTCTGCGCCGTGGTGGAGCAGGCAGCAGTTACCTGGTTGGTGAGGGTGAGACTAGGAGCTGGGCTGGTCGGAGAGACGCGCTGTGTGGACGCCGCTGCGAGAGCGGCTGTTGTGGGCGTGTGACCTTGGCGTGTGGTGGGCCGCGGCGCCGCGTGGTGGTGACGTGACTCGCAGCTCATTCAGTCACGTCGAGCGGCCGCTGTGACTGGCAGAGGCGGCGCGCGGCTGGTTAGTGGCAAGAGCACGGCCCTCCTGATCGGCACAGGGACGTCGATGGCGAGTCAGAGTGGACAGGCGGGCCCCATCTGGCCGCTGGTCGGCGGCGGCCGGCGTCTTCTGGGTGTGCCACAATCTTTGTCGGCAGCCTGTGTCAGGTGCGGCCAGGTAGAGGACAGCGACGGTACTGGTCTGCCTCAGCTGGGACAGACCACCCAGCGGTGTCCGACTGCAGACCGCTGGAGCTCCTCCGACGACCTGTGTCTCTCTGAAGGCGGACAGACGCCGCAGAGGAGATGGTCGGCGCGCCAGCAGGCCGGCTCCGCCCGCTGCGCAGTGGCGACCAAGTCGCGGTCTCTGGGCTGCCTCACGCCCTGCCGCTACCCGGTTGCGCTGGACCTGGCGGCTCCCCCGTCGGCTCCGTTACGGACGGCGCAGCAGCGGCGCGCTGCCTTCCAGCACGGCTCGGCAGCTGCAGCTGCCGGCAGAGCTTCCACAGCTGCAGCCCGCTCCGAGCGTACACCCTCGGTAGTGGTGAGCGACCACAGCGGTGAGACCGGTGTGCCTCCCGCGCCGTTTCCAGACGGAGCGCGCCGGCTCTCCAGCTGCTCCTCCTGCAGCACCGTCAGCAGCTGTGGCCGCGGCGTCAGCAGACGAGGCTCTCTGGTGGACCTGTACGCTGAAGGACTGGTGGTGGGGGCGGACGGCCGGCTGGAGCGCGACTCTCGCCAGCTGCTGAGGCAGCGCTCCCTGGACCCGGACTGGCAGAGCAGCTCCGACTCGGCCGCAGTCCAGCTGAGGCGACAGCACCCCAGCTGGTCGCAGCACTCGCTGGATCTGGATCTGAGTGTGGGCGGCGTGCGGCCCGGCGCCGAGTCCGGCGTCGGTCTGCTGCGGCCCAGTCGGCGCTCTCGGGAGGACTCGGAGGAGTCGCGCAGGACGCTGACAGTGTCCTCAGCGGCGGCGGCTGCCGCTGAGGCTAGTGATGTGCTGAGGAAGGTGTCGGACTGCTCCATCAGCAGCGTCAGCACTCTCAGCCAGGATGATGAGGACGATCTAGTCAGCAGAAACGATCTCAGGACTTCAGATCTCCCGGAGTCGGCTCAGGTGAGCACCATGTCATGCTAGAGCCAGGGTTTGAGGATGCTGTATGTTTCCAGTCCGTGGGCTATTCTCGTGAACAGCCATAGAGCCTTGTGAATAACATCCCTGAAAAGTGTAATACCTTACACTGGGCCGTAACAAGAGTTCAATAGCTTTTTCTAAAGCCACTCAGAGCTACCTAATTTTCCCAGAATCACTAGATGAATAGCACCTCAAGCTCCCTGTTCAAGGTTCCGCTCCAATTTTCGGAACATATTACGAACAGCTTGCCTAGAAAAAGCGGTTAATTGAAAGGGTAACCCCACATGACCATTCCGCAGGGAGGAGTGGGCTCAATAGAGCACCGCCTGTCCTCACCTATCGCTGAAAATGCCCATTCAAAGCCCATTTAAAGCCCACTCAAGCCCGTATGGACGCATTCTTAAAAACGGAACCAAGAACATCAAACCTTTTTTATCAGATTTCGTCAAAATAAACAAATTTACTCACCGATACATTATATGGATATAGACTGGCATGCCTGACTCGGATGGAAATAAAACCACTGAAAATGGTTTCAAAATATCGTGTCTGAGTCCTTAAAGGGAAGGTGTCACCTTCATAACGTGATTTTAACTGAGATAGCCAAGTTGTAAAGCAAGTCGGAAAACCCAGTACTCAATATATCATTTGTCTTGGAACTCGAGATTTCCGTAGAAAAAAGCTAAAACCTACCTGCAATGTACCCCTCTTGTACCCCTAGTAGCAGGCCACAGTTGTCATGGCTGTTGGTGTGACGACATATGCTGACGTCACGATGAGCATCAGCCAATCGAAGCCCTTGAAGCGTTTCAAGTGGTAGTGGTTGCCAGATCATGACATCATCCACAGGCAGATATTTATTTCTTTTTCTAGAGGAGTATTTTAAAAAATCAAAATATTGAGCTTATTGTACATTTTTCAGAGAAATCATGAGTGGTTTCATTATTTTCGGCTAAAAGTACGCCTGATTACACTAAATTCCAGGATTCGACCAAGGTGCCACATTCCCTTAAAAATGTGATATTAGTGGTTATGGTAGATACTTGAGCATACATATAGGTAAAGAACGCAGCAACATATTTTGAAATGGATTATTTAAACCAGACGATCAAGGAAAATGATCTAAATTTCATCACCGTGTATCAAGCTACCGACCCTTTCAGGCCGAAAGCTCATGACGACATTCCAGAACATTGCATGGTAAGCTGAACCTGTTCATTTTCCGTGTGTTTACCCAAGAAAGCCTGCCAGCGGGCGCATGGTCCTGTCTTGACCTTCACCCGGATCTGAGCGGAGGCTCCCTCTGTGATGAGTTGCACCGGGCTGGCACCCGATCTGCCCTGTTCGACACCATTAGCCAGTGACCGGGTACTGACAGCGGCCGCCAGACGACTGGCCAGCTGTTTGTTTGTGAAGCTCACACAGCGCATCGGTATTTTGACGTGATGTTATGTTGAATTAGGCCAACCGATGATGCGGAATCAGCCCACAGAAGGGGAACACAAACAGTCGTCTCTTCAAGGTACAAGCAGTCGTCCACCAAGACACAAACAGTCGTCTCGTCATAGCATTGGTGTACTAGGCATCATGATAGGAGTTATTATGAGACGTTTTGTCATATGGGGCAGCTGAAGTACGGCTTTACCAAAAATATCCGTCACCGGTGTCATTATCAATATACTGAACAATGTAAGTCGATGCAATTTGCTTACTCGTATAGACAAACTCGTTGATGACTGAGAATTATTTGAGTAAACTCAGCTTTGACTCACAGCTTGATAACATATTTTTATTTTGAATCCACTCATCGCGTTGAGCTAGTGAACTGGCTCTGACTCAGCCAAAATCCAGAAGCCAGGCAACTCATCGCTGACTCAGATTCTTAATTGAGTCAGAGTAGGCTCTGACTGTTCGGACAGAGCAGAATTCGTTGCAAAGTGCAAAAGAGTTCTCGCATTTCCAAAAGCTTTAAAGCCTCACCTTTGTTATCCAGCACAGTATGAATAGCTGAATTGGTCAGACACCAAATTCCAGAGAAGGACCTCTGTATAATGAGAAAGAACACTTTGTAGGCAATGGCACCATAACACCTGGTTCACCGTAACATTTTATGTGCGTGTGGATATGAAAAGTGATGTGGATATTTGAAGGAAAAAATGATAACGGTAGAAACGCTCGAGATAAATTTTCTCGTCTTCAAAGATGTGCCAATGTCTATTCTTCAAAAGCCAGCTTTTGTGGTGCATATTATAAGAAATATTGTTAAGAGGGTGAGTCGGCTGAACACTGACTCACGGCTCCAGACTGACTCTAAATCTGGCTCAACTCATCTGGTCGGGACTCTGACTCAACCTAGATTTAGAAGTGAGTATTCTCAGAGTCAATTCTATCTCTGAGTTGTGACTCAGCAAGTATGCGTATATATTGATATATGTCCCCCAAATTAAACTGGATACACGTCACAACAGTGCATCAGTTTGCACGGATCAATACTCACATCTGCACCCACCTACTTGCCTTCGTTTACACAACTGCGTACTGAGGCGTCAGACGTCACGGTGGTAAACATCTTCACAAGTTCAGTACAGCTGTGGGGTTGCCGCCGCCCCTCCCTGTTGAGCTCCCGAGCCCCCGCCGCCAGGCCGGCATTGCAGAGCCTTTTAGTAGCCGAGCCACCTAGAGTGCTGTGGCTCACACATTTCGAGCCACATTTTTGTAGACATGGAGCGGTCGGAGACTGCTGGGAAGGTTCGGGGCTCGAATCCCCGGGCGGCCGTGTTTGAGAGAGATATCTTTCTTGAGGGACGTTTTTGGTAGCACATGCTACCAAATCTCATCTCATCTCAATCAATCTCATCTCAGTTTTGTGTATGAATATGAAGCGACTCTAAAGTTGGCTCCCTGTGATTTTTTTCGTTTTCATTGCAAGTTCCCTGCCAAACTAGGTCCTATTAAACTTAACCTTTTATGCTCTACAAATGTCTCAATCCATATTTCATATTTCCATATTCCATATTGGTTTCAAAGAAAATTAAGAAAACATATATTGAAGGGACGAGGGAAGTTTCTGAAATAATGGATGGTCGCCTTTCATAAATTCCTGTGTCTCGAAACTATTTCGCCTATAACGATTTATAGATTATAAACTTGGATAAGCAGACTTCTGCAAACTAATCACAGAAACTACATACTGCGTTGTTGATTTTCATTCTAGCCGTATCAAATATCTGTATATCTAGCATGGATGTTATCTTATGTGATAATCCGCGAAATGCGTTCCAATGCATCAACTAGGCCCCGAGAATGAGGTAGGCCAAGGGCTGCCGCTGCTAGTTTTGCACCATATATGTACCACATTTAAGCCGAGATGTTCTGCGACAGACCAATGGGTCCACAGAAATCGCCACGTAGTAAAAACCAAAACAGACTGCAGCCTAAACAGCCCCGGGAGCATAACTCACCGCTGCCAGGCGCCAGTAAAACTGAACCCGTGACAAATAAACTTCGCATCTGTCAACGTCACCTCTTGCGGGTATAAACGTAGAGCGGACACAGCTCTGGGCGGGCGAAGGATGCTCAACGTGGGCAGTGTTACGGAAACTTGTTGAGACGCGCACACTCACTGACTAGAGCCGCACTGAGCCAGAACGCTGCCGATGCAGTCCCATTAAAAACAGTGAAAATATTCTCATTTCACAAATCTGCGTGTGATGGGCGTGTGTTGCCCAGCGTCTCGGTAAGCCGTGCATGCGTGGCGCGTCCGCCGCTGACGTCGACGTTTGGGAGCGAGGAACGAACGCCGACGGGCCTCAGTCGGCCGACGCTGAGGCTCGCAGGAGTGCTGGCTGAGGGTACGGAGGACAGCTCGTGTGCACTCTTCTTGTGCACCGGCTGTGGTGATCTGGGGAGGCGGATGGTGACCGACGGCAGCGTCATGTGAGAACGGGCATCGCACCATGGTGCAGAGAAGACTCTACGTTATGAGGAGGCCGGTGTGGATGTTGGACTGTTCTGTCATGTAGTTACTTCAGAGACAGAAACTTGTCCAGCTTGAGGATCTTTCTTATACTGTGGGTTCGCAAGTATGGCTGGAGAAGTGTTTGAGAGAGCTGCAGACCGGGGTGGCGCTGCGGCAGCTCCAGCCGACGCTGCCGCGGCAGCCAGCGCTGTCAGAGATGACTCCTCAGCCAGGTGTTTGGCGGACGACTCCAGCGATGACCTCAGCCAGTTGTGCGAGTCAGATGGGGAGCCTCAGCGAACCCAAAACCAGGTACAGGTGCTCTACCGCTTGTCCGTGGTCACAACTGCCAACAAATTCTGCTACGGCTTTTCACCACCCAAATTCACGGCACCCATCCTCCGAGGCTCTTTTTTAACGAGAAACGAAGTAGAGCATTAGTCTTAGAGCTCTCGAGTAGACTTACATATAATGGCCTGGATCACTTAGAAATAAGATTTTGAACATTTGTCAGCCATAAATGCTTCGAGCATAGACAAAATGTTATGATTTATATATTTCAACCCTTTAGATGCTCATAAAAAGTATAGTTGAATATTTTTGGGCGTGTTGATTATAAAGATGTTAGTGGTCAAAAAGATGCATTTATTTGCTTTAAATCTGAATGCGAGTGGGAACTACTACAACAAATCAGAGGGAGGAAGACAAAAAGTCCAAATTTCTCGCTGTGAAACAGCGCCCCAGAAACCCTTCAGGTGAGATTTGGTCGAGGTCTGATAGGCGCGTTGTTCTGGCTGATTGGTTTGTTTGTTTTTGGTCCGGACTGTACAAGGGTAAAGGCGGGGAGCGTTTCAGTTTTAGCCATCCACGTCCATTGATTGGTACATGCCTTTCTGATGTTAACGAGTTCTGAAGGTTCTGAAGTTAATGAGTTCTGTGGGTTTCTGAAGATCCTGCATTCCAGATTAAAGACGGGCTTGAACTGAAGCTGAACGTGTTTCAACTCGTATCTTAATAAGCTGGCTTTGAAGTGTTTTTTGTCTGTTGACGTTTTGATTTCTACGCTGCTGAAATATTATTTCCTTTGTATATTACCTTTCTAAAGTTGGCTCAGAAAGGGCATATAACATTGTGTTAGAAGTATTTGAAGTATGATAGTAGATTAGATCTTTAGAACTCTTATCTGTAGATTAATCTAATGATTTACAATGTTGTGTTGATTATTTGTGGTCGTTGTGGTATTTGTTAAATTGTGAAATGCGTTGTGAAAATAATGTTATGATGAAGGTTGTGAATGGAAGAAACCATTAATGGTGTATTTCATAATTGTTCGGGTTTGACCACGCACCAATCACTGAGGCTACAGGGCGTCGCCAGCTCCAATCTGTTGCAAGAACTTTTTGCGACCGTGCTTATTCAGAGCACCCGGCGGGATTTGAACCCGGGTCCTGCGGCTCGGGATACAGACGCTGTACCGCTGAACCAAGCAGCCTCTAATCGACGGCGACCAAAAATAGATTCTGAAATTCGAATCTGGGCATCTCCCACCTTCCTCGAAGCCCTGGATTCTCCGGATGGCACGATAGCAGCGTTTGGTAGCAAGTCAGACGAGTTCCCATGTAGCTGTTGGCCATTTATCGAGCAGATGCAGATGTTCACATCTTCTAGTTTGATTGCTAACGCTCTCTAACTCTTAAATTTTGGCCGCTTTTTTGTATTCTTCAGAAAAAGTGGCATCGTGTTCTGGTGTCGTTTGTATTTTTCCCCCTGAGGCAGAGGTAAGAAATCTGCCGATTTAACAACAATGTTAGTTACAAAAGTAGATCAAGTTGGTGACAAGAAGTCCAGATTGTGCGCACTTCAGTGTGGCAAGTCAACGCTCAGTCTGCCAATACTTTATTCAATATTTAAAAAGACTCAGAGGGTCGGGTAAATAATCTTCTTTTGGTGCCAAAGCTCGATATTCTTGACTTACATGCATTGTTTGGAAAACTGTTGGTGAAACTTGACACTTTTGCCGACCGCTGCCCTGAGGTCTTAGGCAGCTTTTCGAGGAACGTCGCAGAAACGTATAGGTACAGGGATTATTTACGTAATGTGTGATAAATAGCCAACAATATCAGTAGGTACGGATCCAGGCTGGTTCCACAATGAAATAAAAAAGGTTCATTATGTGTATGCTTATGTGCCACGGAGCTCTCCGTGGTGGCGAGAACGAGCTGCGACATCTGCGTCTGTCTTTTGGCGGAAGCAGTAGCTTGCGGTGCCCACGAGGCTGAATCCGGGCGACTTGGCATGGGCATGTGCATGGCATTGTCATTGGCATGGGCTGAAGTCACTGATGAAGCACCCCAGCTTGATCTCGGTCTGGAAGGCTGGGTGGAGTTCACTAACCACAGAGCTGCAGACTGCTTGGGCTACAGTTTAACGACTCCCCGGCTGCTGAGACTAAATCGCTGTCCCTACAAGGCTGAGAAGCTGACCATTACCGGGCGCTGGAGGAAAGGACAGACCTCTAGACAACCCCCAAAACACCGACCAAGCCACAAATGACACAAGAAGGCCAGAAGCCAGGATTGGCCTTTGGCTGCTGCCAAAATTACCCACCAAGCCACAGAAGCCAATCGAAGGCCGACCGGTACATTGGCATCCAGCGCTTTCACACGGTTCGATTAGCGTGTTCATCACTGAAGAATCATTAAAGCTGGTTCAATCCTACCTTTATGGCTCCAGCACCAGACAATCGGGCTTAAGACCGATCCAGGGCTAGAAAGAGAGATTAGTGACGAGTGAATGAGGAGCCGGACAGCGCTGGGAAACATATCTGAGTTTAGACGCATCGAATGAGAAGAATGTATGGAGATGAATGAGATGGATCCTCGTTAAATGAATGTATGGACCATGAGCCGAAATAACGCCAAAACGCCTTATTAATTTCATGATCTCGGCTAGAAAGACTGATGTTGGTGTGGATCACTTGAAAACGAACAGTCATGATAAATAATGCGCTGCATCGGCAATACCTGTATGCTCCATGGTGGATTCAGGGGACAGGAGCTGCCCCTCGAGCGGTTCATCCGGCGCCTCCTAGAACCATCCCCCGCCCCGAAACGTCACTTCCCCCGAGATACAAGTATTGACACCCCACAATGGAGTTCAGCACCCTTCCGATGGGCAACTTCCACCGCCTCTGCACCCAAATGACACCCCAGACCAAGGTGCCTCCTCCTATCGAAAATCCTGTATCCACCTATGGAAGGCTTCCTTCATTACATGTCTCTATATCTGAGTGACAACGCAAGCAAATGTGAGGATACATTCAGGCTCTCTCGAGCAAAGGAAGAGCTGTAATTACAGGGAAATCATCTTTTTGCTCCCTAGTTGCGTTTTTGTTGTTGGCGTAGTTATGTCTGTGCTTAATGTTTAGCTTATTCAGTGTGATGTTCATCTTCTTTTCCCAAGGGAAGTATTTAGGAGTTCATCGTAATTGTCAGAGATTTGAGGCATCCGCACGCACAGGGAAAACTCCACTGAAATTAAAGGGAATGTGGCACCTTCATAACGTGATTTTAACTGAGATACCCAAGTTGTAAGCCAAGTCGGAAAACCCGGTACTCCATAGATCATTTGTCTTGAAACTCGATATTTCCGTAGAAAAAAGCTAAAACCTGCCTGACACCAGCCCCCTCATCAGCCCCTCGCCGGGTGGCCATTGTTGTGAGCTGCTGGTGTGACGACATATGCTGACGTCACGATGAGCATCAGCCAATCGAAGCCCTTGAAGTGTTTCAAGTATGGCAGTGGTTGCCAGATCATGACATCATCCAGAGGCACATATTTATTTATTTTCCTAGTGGAGTATTTTTAAAAACAAAATATTGAGCTTATTGTACACTTTTCAGAGAAATCATGATTGGTTTCATTATTTTTAGCTAAAATTATGCCTAATTTCACTAAATTCCAGGATTCGACCAAGGTGCCACATTCCCTTTAAGAGAGATGTGGATGCCCTCCCATCTCTCCAAGCCGCCCGTGTCTGTCATTGGTACCGCAAATAGTTGATTTATTTACCCAAGCCTTGCACAAAAACTAGAGGTGGTTAGCAGACCATTATAGCCTTGATTGCAAACTGCTTGCCTGGTTATGAAGCCACTGCTCAATTTTATAAAGTGGGTATTGGATCTTAACAAAAATGTCCTGGCTTTGAGGAATCGAAATTTGCATTTTGGTGACATAGATTCTGATAATATCCTGGAATCACGTCCATAGCCGCTCCTCCGGATCAGTTGTCATTTTTACGTGCCTCGGTCACAGGAAAAGGTGCTGCGGTGCAAGCCTCTGCCACGGTTGCCTGGCTACGCGTCAGGCCGCCCCCCTCCCCCTCGTCGGCATCGCCGGCGGCGGTTCTCGGAGCCCAGCTGACGGCCCGCCTCAGAGAGCACGCCCGGCTCCGATATCGGCAGAGTGGCGGCACCAGCGCCGTGGTGACGTCAGAAGCCGCGGCCGTTCCCCGGTTGCCGGGGGCTGGCCAGTGATGGAGTCGGCAGCGCCCTGCCACAGGTGGCAAATAAATGGCCGCAACGTGCCAAAACCTCGAACCAATGTGTACTCGGCCGTCTTGGATGCCGAGTGAAATGGTCATCGACAATCAACTTGCAACGGGCTTACAGCCAGGATCGAAATGAAAAAAACGAATGTTTAAAGAAGGAGAACATATGGCGCATTGCACAAAGGGTGCATTGATAGACAAAGAAAGGGCGGTCCAAACGCCAGCTGGACTGTGTCCTCTGTGAGTTGGTTGGGTATGCCAAACATTGCACGGCCGGGTTCTGTCGGGCGAGTTTGACCAGATACGTGCCGCCCTGAAGTGCAGGTGCTTGTTGAAGTGAAGTGGGCTTACGCTCACCTTCACTGACGCTCAACAAGTACTATAAGAAAAAGCATAGAAGAAAGGTCGCGAGAAATCCGAGATTCGGTGAACCAGAACCGTTGAGAGTGCTGGAGTACGACTATTTTTGAACATGTTGGAATTCATATTTAATTTACTGTGTTTCGTCGATGTTTGGTGTTTAAAAGCGAGCGTAACTCAAATATTCATGGGCTATACTGTTTTTTTCTAGAATTGGGCTTTAACTAGTATGAAGATTGGAAGAGGCAGGTTGGCTGTTCTGTGTACAGTAGTGGGCGTATATTTGCAATGCGCATGCAAACCTACGCAATTGTAATGAGCATAAATGCATGCTCCCCGGATAGTGGCAGCAACGGGTGGGCTAAGGCTGTTTTCATGCACGTATGGAACATTTTCTTTTGGGAACAGAAGAGTCACATTTTTATTACAAGGTCCAGCTATATGTCATTTGGTTAACCCATGACGTCACTTATTCTGGATATTAGTTTCTCAGTCTGATTCTCCCGTGTGGTTCATATAAAAGTATTTGATCTGAATATTTGGAGGCTTCAGTTGCTAGGTTATTTTCCTTCGTGGAACTTACCTGCCAAACCGGCTGCAACCATTTGCTCGGGAGTTTCCCCCCTTGCATGCCCCAAGTCGGATTACGAGGGAACGCAGAATACAAGTCTGCTGGGCGCATAGTCTAAAACGTGGGCTGTTTTCTCCGAGTTGTAAAAATTACAACACTTATCAAATTTTCAATCTCAGTTTGACACGTTACCGCCCTCCAATAGTTGTCATTCAACAAGCCAAAAATTATGTCAAATAACCATTGGCTTATCTCTCTGCCAACAGCTGCATAAATCATCGCACACCCAGCTGAGAAGTGAGGAGAACTTACGTAATATTGAAACGTGGTATCCCTCTCCCTCTGCCCGCCCTGGTTATGCACGTGCCCCACGGCTGGCCCCAACGACGTGATCAGATACGTGCAAAAAAACACTGCCGCCCCTGGGTTTTTCATGAATAAATATGTAGTCTGTGCAAGAAACTGGCCTGAACAGCATCGGCGGGTCCAGAAGAGAGGGTTGCAGGTGGATCGACCCATCTGGTGCCCCCTAAAATGTCGCTTCCCTCCCCCCACCACCGCCCTGTAGGCAAATATTGACGGACCCGTTATGAAATTTGGGGCCCCTTCGACAAGCAGCCGCAAGAATTGTCATCCCAGGGTCAGATAAGCCAGTTTATACATATAACGTGCCTGGTTTCCCATGTCGCCACCACTTGCTGCGCCGTGGCTGTTGTGGGAGAGACTGAGCTGCCCCAGCTGGTAGACAGAGACTGAGTTGCCCCAGCTGGTAGACAGATGACGATTTACCCCAGCTGGTAGACAGAGGACGAATTACCCCAGCTGGTAGACAGAGACTGAGTTGCACCAGCTGGTAGACAGAGACTGAGTTGCCCCAGCTGGTAGACAGAGACTGAGTTGCGCCAGATGGTAGACAGAGGACGAATTACCCAGCTGGTAGACAGATAGCGACTTACCCCAGCTGGTAGACAGAGGACGACTTGCCCTAGCTGGTAGATAGAGGGCGATTTGCCCCAGCTGGTAGATAGAGGTTGACTTGCCCTAGCTGGTAGACAGAGGGCGACTTGCCCCAGCTGGTAAATAGAGGGTGACTTTCCCCTGTTGGTAGACAGAGGGCGACTTACCCCAGCTAGTAGATAGAAGGCGACTTACCCCAGCTGGTGGACAGAGGGCGACTTGCCATTGCTAGTAGATAGAGGGTGACTTACCCCAGCTGGTAAATAGAGGGTGACTTGCCCCTGTTGGTAGGCAGAGGTTGACTTACCCCAGCTGGTAGACAGACGGTTGGGGCCGTGGATTTTACATTACCCCAGCTTGCATACAGTGACTCGTTTGGAACAGTTGTGGCGCCGTTCCACAAACAATGCACGATTCTAGTATGGTAGGCCCGTGCCAGTCTGTGTATCAGATTACAACATCAGGAAGATAGCAGGTGATGGACACAATCTGGGTCAAGTACACAGGAAAGTTTAAACATTTCACGGTTCTAAATATACCTCACACCGAGTCTGGGACTGAAGTTCGGATGCATGATTATGAATTACGGGGCATGGCTCATATACTTGCCGAGACCTACTTGAGGTTACTAGGATGATGGAGTGTATGTTTGGTGCCACTGGAGTAGCCAGCAGGCGTATTTAAACTAAAATAGCGGCTCGGAACAGAGTGACGATGGCCGAGTCGACCTCATAACTCTGGCAGGCTGCAGCAGCTGCAGACCGCCAGAGGGCGCCTCCGCCGATAGAATTCGCAGCGGGGCTTGGGGGCATCCGTTTGTTGCTGGAATTCCGTAGTTTAATCGAGATCAAGAGCAAACAGTTCGCCTTATGAAAATGCTCGCTGTCAAAATCAGTATTTCCGTACTCTCTGTTTCACCCCCAAAGGTTATCAGTTATTGAATGATCCCCGAGAACAACAGCTATCGAGTTTCTTCAGTGATCCACAAACCCCTTCAGAGAAATACTGCTATCATTTTATTGGATGTAGCTGTTTCTTTACAGCAGATCGGCTGAAAGCACTAAGTGGGACAATGTTAACTTTCAGTTGTAATCCTCTTTGTTGTCGGCGCACCACCATCGCTCTGACAGAAGATAGAACCCAGCCTGTACATGAGCGTAAGGCCACGATTTCCCTTCCGGTTTACGTGTGTGCCGGGACTCGATCTCATCACGATATGGACCAGCCAGCGCTCTCCTAACTCGACCAAAGCCCAACAACTACTTCATTTCCAGTGGCGGATCCAAGGGGGGCAAAAAGGCATTTGGCCCCCAACGGAAAAGCTCGGGAAAAAACTATGTTTTGCCCCCCCGCCAAAGCGATCGACCTCCTTTTTCCCCCGACTCTTTTTTTAGTTTATAAGCAAGATTTTGGTGCTTTAACTCAACTTCAGACACAACCAGTTAAGCTCAGTGTAAATATGTGGCCTTGGATTGGAAAACGTATCTTGAGCCCATATGTTTCAGCCCGTGACGTTTTTTTTGCTTTCTGCTCAAAAAGCCAAGTCTGCCGGCAAGTCGTATTGTAGCGCAAGTTTTCAATGCGTGACATTTTTTTACTTTTCGAGTTTTTGCCCCTCCCAAACCGACCGGCTGGATCCACCACTGTTCATTTGGTGTATATATCAGTAGAAGACGCACACGCCACCATATGCCTGCGTTATGTGTGCACTTATGTTTTTTTAATTTTACGTGAGTGCACGCTCTTTAAACTGACACTGTATAGATACCTATCGCGGGTTAGAAATCCGTTTTGTGGGTCGCATAGCTTTACCCAATTTGTCTCAGGGAAAATATTCCGCTCTTCCTTAGGTGTTCTCAGATATCTTCAAAATGGTTTCTTGATAGGTCTCTGAAACTCTTACTTTTCCTAAAATTCTTACAACTGCTCTGGGATTTTGGATGATACTTTGAACAGGGATGGACCAACGGCTTAGTTTTCAGCAGGGGAGGGGGTCTGGTCACAGAGCTTAACACTGCCCTGGGTATCACTAAAGCGTTTTTGATACTTGTCACAAGCAAAGCAATAGAGGCGCCGTCACGAGGGTGATTTACGTTCATGCAAATTATTTTTGAAGTAGGAAGGGAGGTGATTTTCTCTCCTGCCTGTGCAGTTAATTCCTAAGGTCTCACCAAAGCGTCCATTGCTTCTGGCCTGTTTTGCACTTTGTCTGTTCGGATTTACAACGGTTTGGCTCTGGATTATGTGTCTGCTCCTCATTGATAATACTGGGCACTATAAACAGCACCGCCTTCTCTGTGTAGGTGGGCGCCGTACGATAACCAAAATTGCCCTCAATCAAGCTCTGCATTCGTTCGGATCCGCGAGGGAAGAATGTCCAAGAGGCATCGGCGTTGTTGATTCAGTTCAAGTGCTGCAATACTGTCACTGTGCTAGCCCCTTCTCGGGTACTTGAAACACTGTGCGGTCAGAAAAGCCAGGCAACATTCTATTCTAGATACACTTGTGACGCAGAGAGGCTGAGTGCTCACTGAGCCACCATATGGCAGTAAGCCGCCGGTGCTTTGTGCAGAATCACGCTGAGGGGGGCGCTGTGACAGAGCGGCAACGCTGACCCAGGGAGAGCAGAGCAACAGGGTCCAAATCGTGAACACATACAAAGTATCAGGATGGCTTAGGAGGGCTTTTTGTCCACCCCTTCCGTGTCCTGGATCCGCCCCTGTGGGTAATGCCCCTGTAAATCATGAATTAATCGAGCGGTTTTATCCGAGTAAGAACATTGGTAGCATTTTGTAATGAGGCCGTAAACAAAATCCGGCCAATTGTACGTGCATGTCATCTCATTTTACAGGACTATGTATGTGCCGGGCCATTTGACCTTTGCAGCTTTGAATGGGTGAGCATGACGTCAGCAATGCACGTGACTGAGAGCTGACACCCGTCGCGTGTTTCAGCTCTCCCAGTGGCGGAAGCTGAAGGGTGCCGTCCAGTGGACTCCCATCGTACAGACGTTCAGGAACCAGAAGTACCTCTGGGTGCAGCTAGCTGGCCACCAAGGTGAGTACAAAACCAACTTGATTATGTCTGCGCATTTTCTAATTGTATGGTAGCTGCCCTAAAAATACATACATGTATTCAATGTCGTCGGATCTTGGAATTGTGCTCGAGATTCCAGTTTGTCTCCAGCAGAGTGCATCTTTTCCTTTGAAGGCCAGGAGTTTCCTCTCCGTCGGGCCCGGATGTTCAGTGATTCGGTAGTTTTTTATGCTATTAAAACGTGCTGTTCTGGCCAGATTGAATCATTCCTGTTAGTGATGAAAACTCCTACGAACTCGCTGCCTGGCAACCAGCTAGAAGTGCACATTTTGTACCGGCAAATACACGCAGTACATCTCAGGAGTGCGTCGGAAACACTCGCAAATAACTTATCAATGTATGTGTCTTAGCACTGAGGACTCGTTTAACTAGGCATGGAAAAAAACCAGTGAGAAGGGAGGTCCGTGCCCCAGTAACGGTGCCACGGCCACGGCACTCTGAAGTGTGCACGTGCTCGGTGCCCTTTGTCAGCCCTGCTGCGGTCGGTAACTGATCTGTGACGTTTGGTGAACGGCCCCTCTCATGCATCGCACCGAGTGGGTTGAAACCCCGGCACCTCCCGCTGTGTGGTACCGGCAGTGAGGCGGGGTGGGGCACGTGGGCAGATATCGATTTGCCGTCAGCTCGGTCAGTTGCAGGGCTCAACCGTCACTGGCAAGTCCGTCAACCGTCCGTCAACCGTCACTGGATCCGAGTTTTTAATCGGTCCTCAGCTGCTCATGTCAAGGAGTTGGACTCAGTCACTTTTTATTATGCTTTTCAGCCAAATATATATTTATAGATATATTGTTAACAGTTGACATGCATAGCAAAATTTAGAAATGCAATAGGAAGAGAACTTCCCAGTTTTTCTGCCTGACAAATCATATCAAGCTTTCAGTGCAGCGCATTCTCCAGTCCCTAAATTCCATACCTTTTTCCAAGACGTTTTTACAGATAGTTTTCTATAGTTTTCTCCAGGGGCAGATCCAGTCACTTAACTTGAGGAGGGGCAAAGCAGTGTCGGCAAGTAATAAATAAATAAACAAATAATAAAACTTTGAGCGGTGAAGGTGATTGTTGACGGTATTTAACTAGAGTTTGTGTGTACCTTAGTAGACACTGCTACGTGTGACGGATCGATAAACTCGTCGATGAGAACTTAATTACGGCGACATTTGACCACCAGCACTCAGTTGATAGACTTTGGCATACTGGGAGCAGAAGCATGGGTTCCTGGCTAACCTGACGCGGATTCAGTGGCTGTGGTCTTTGAAGCGTTGAAGCGCTCCCGTTGCAGGTTGCGCTCTAGGACGGGGGCATAGTGGAAGCACGGACTGATGTCACTGCAATCGTAATTACATTACCCGGCTCATGCCAGATGCTCATAGTTCAATAAATATTCATTTTGCACCTCTTGAAATTAATTCAGAAATTAGCTTCGTAACCGCACTAATATTTATGTGTTTGATAATGTAGAAGGCCAAAATCGATGAGCGCGCAAGCAAGCACTCGTGACTTCAGCCCAGACATGTTTATTTATCACGTTCACTCAGTTGAATCAGCTTAATATTAGTTTTCTGAGATTTAAAAATTGAATGGAAAGATAATCATCGAATTCCAGGCAGTAGATTTATACCTATTTAAGGGTGTCCGGACACTTTCAGTGAAACGTCGAATTAGTGCTAAAGCACCCTTTAAATTCTAGTGTTTTCATTTCAAGGATTTCAAATTGGCCCCATGGAGTTTAACAGACCTGTCAGAAGGCTAAAACGCTTTTTGTATTATACTATCACATTTTGATATGTTGGTTCTTGATATTTCTGTAAGTTTAGGAACCTGAATCATTAAAAAAGCCACGTCCTTGGTCGAATTTGATACTAAATCACCACAAGAGTCACTACAGCTATATCAGGGCAAGAACATCTTTAAGCATTAGCCATTTGAATAGGATTTAAAATCCGCAGTATACTATTGTGTTGCATCCTTTCTGTAGTGTATATTACCGCCCTTCCAATAGGTATTTGTATCCCAAGTTTCGATGCAAAGAGACTTATGTTCCTGGGCGGCCAGTTTCTGGTATGCCTGTGGCCGTCTTCCACCGTGGTGACCTTGGCTTATCCACAATCTCTTGGTCGAGCGCGCGCTTCGCGTGTGTACACAGAGCGATTGCTCCAAAATTAGGCCTCTGTATTCAAAACATTGACTTGACCGGGTACATAGATTGCACAACGATTGCCAGTAGTGCAGTTTACACGGTAATTTAAGAGGCATGGCACAGCAAGGCACAGCCAGGCACATGAGACAACGATGCCAGGGATTATTTTTGTGGAGCAAGAGGTAAGATAGAGATGCAGCGCCGAAAACTAAATTATTTTCTGACGTCAGGTTTTCTTCTTGAAAAACAGAAAATCCAGTGTCATATCAAGACCCAACTAGAGTCCTCCCTGTATGCGCGCGTGGCTTGGACCCGTCAAACCAAACCAAGTCAGGCACGCGTCCAGTGCGGAATCCAATGGAGTAATGAGACAGCACTGGATTTCGTGTTTTTGAACAACTCGCAGTGTTTCCAGAAAGACGTTAGTGCTTTTTGCGCTGTATCTTGATCTGATTACTTGTCCCTTCCCTTCCCCTTCTAAAAAAGACATCCCTGGTATTGTCGGCACGTGTGCCTGACTGTACCTTGCTATGCCGTGTTTTTTTTTAAGTTGTCGTGTAAGCTGCACTTCTGCCTGCAGCGGTGGACCAAGTGTGTCTCCAGCCCGCAGCCTGTCGCATGAAACGCGCGCTAAGCTTGCTTTGGCGGCTGCACAGGTAACTTCCGGTCGGGAGAGGAGGGCACCATTCAGAAAAGGCTGAGCGGCCGCGAGCAGATCTGCCTGCAACAGCTGATGGCGGACCCGCTGCGGCACCACGTACCGGAGTACCGCGGACAGGTACGTACCTATCACTGCCCTGCCCGGAGTACCGCGGACAGGTACCAGTCACTGCCCTGCCCGGAGTACTGCGGAGTACCGCGGACAGGTAACTGCCCTCCCGTTTGGTACACGGACAGGTACCAGTCACCGCCCTCCCGTTTAGTACCACGGATAGGTACTTATCACCAATTTTTAGCCCCATTTCATTATTTTTCTTCTTCAAAAAAATGTTTCTATCTTCTCAAACTATGTTACATACGGTCTTTCCCGTTTCTGTTGCCATCTCTATCGCGTCTGAATCCACCACTGTCTCTGTTTCGCAGGTGTTGACGGAGGAGGGTGAAACCTTTCTGCAGCTGCAGGATCTGCTCAGCGAGTTCCACGAGCCCTGCGTCATGGACTGCAAGATGGGCGTCAGAACTTACCAGGAGGAGGAGCTGGCCAAAGCCAAAGAAAAACCCAAGCTCAGAAAAGTACGCCATGACAGACGGGTGGAAGTAAACGCAGAAAGCTGTTTGGAAATTACAGATAATTTTAGATCTTCACTTGCCTTACGATGATTCATTCAAATGAGGTTATTCTCCTGCATTGGGGTAATATGCTGTGTTATGACGTCATAGGGTTCTTAACTCATCCCAACGTCAAAATCCCAGGTAAAATTATATGGGACCTTCTCTCTATGACTCAAGTCCGCTCTCAGTGTATCCGCAATTCTGTAGCACATGATCACAAAATTTCTCAGTACGTTCCCGACATGGTCCAAGTTCGACGCTGTGACCTCGTTTGACCCTGAAGATACTAAACTAGTTCAATAAAAGATGACTATGATGTAGATCACCATAGACCTATAAAATCCCAAATAAGTGTTTCCCTCATTCTTGTGGTTTTGAAGATTTAAGGGGAGTGCACTTTAGGGAACCCCTCCACGCGCGTTGACGCCAGACACTTCTACGCTGCGCGTTTTAAATCCTAAGATACATTTGAGTAAACAGTCTACATCGGCCCACATCAATGTTTCCCAAAACTTTTGAGCTTTTCCCATGTTTTTCATATAAACTATTGTACTTCATCACAGTTACCTTAAAACCGGGTGGAGTGAGACAATAAGATAGATAAAGACAGAAGAAACAAGGTTAAAAAACTGAACTCAGATTGGTTGGTAACGGATCTAATGTTTCAACACCAAAATGTGACATTATGACGAATGCAAAAAAACTTATAGTCATAAAACTTAGTAAAAATACTCTTCGGAAACTTGCCATGTTTAAAACTGCATTAATAACTGCTAAACCAAAATATTTGTCTCCACTAATCATATACCAGCCACCTGGAAATTCTACAGAGCTGCCTGAAAGGAAGCCTCTCCTGTCAGCAGCGTTTTCACATGGACGTTAACGCTACTCAACCAGCTCAAATCATAACAAAAGAATATCAAGAAAAAGTCATGCAATAATGCTCACTGTCGGTTTACCGATGGCGGTGATAGACAGGCGAAGTTGTCGTGCATTGCTGGACTGTCGCGGGCAGTTGACGAATGACTGGGAATGCAGCGGCGCCAGTTTTTCCCGGCTCGCCTCACTGATACGCCACCCGGCAACATCGAACACACGGCTAATACCAGCCGCGCCGCCTCTTTTTCCACCCGGAGCCTGTTTGGAAGGGCTGGACAAGGCTTACCTGGCCCACGAGCCTCTTTTTGCTCGCTCCTATCGTGTATATCTCACAGGCAAGGAAAAATCCGACATCGCAACAGGTGTCAATACTGCGGCAGATATTAGGAAACCAAACGATGCAAAGTTCTACTTAATTTTTTCTCAATATTTTGCAAATTCGTTGGGAACGAGGTAGAATTGAGCCTCCTCCCGCACAGCCCTGTAACCAGCGTTGATGATAGAACTATGAGTGGGGTAAAAACCGACTTATCGTTTAATACTCTTGCACCAAGTTTTAGCCATTCGCGTTGACCTGAGACGTCGCACAGGGCCAATATGGATCATATTTAGGCCGAGATGGAAAATTCTTAACTATTTGGACACCAGAAAGAGTACCATAAAGCTATACAAACTCTTGGTTTTGATCTAAAATAAGTTTGATGACATAAGCATATATGTTTAAACAGTGACATTGACTTAAGTTTTATGTGAAATTCTAGCCCTTCTGGGGTTCCTATGTCCTACATCATTCGGTACGGGCTGACCAGACATTACTGCGTAGGCAAAACAATTGTTTTATCGTCTTGCATTTCAAATCTATCTTCAGATTAAAACCATGCTGCAGAAGCATAAACTCCAGCAAACTCTGGTGACCCTCTAGGGTTTTCCACGCACAGGTAAAATTCCTCTGACACCCAAAGGTTCCGGAGGTCACCACTAAGTGACCAACCGCGATTGGTGAGTAACGTTCTGTGTCTGGTTTGTAGACAGTAGAGCTGTTTAATCTTGGCTCTGAGACTGATGGGTTTACAACTGCAAGGCAGGTTTACGTCTGAGTGTGTGTGTGTGTGCGAGAATCAGCTAAAATTTTACAGTACTACGTGTGGGAGTACCTGCAAGACTCTCAGCAAAATAACCAGGTAGCCAAACAGACCTTGTCTAAAGATTGACACCACACTGATTCGTATTGCTGAGAGCCGTCAAATAGTCGAATAGCAGCAGTAATAGTCGAATAGGATTTTTATCGAACCCTTATGAGCCAATTAAAACCCTGTTGAGACTTGCCTTCTGATAGAACTGCAAAACTTTCCTTAGGCGGGTTTAATGGAGAAACGAGTGACGTAATGGCTAACTAAACTGACATTTTCAGAATTAATTTTTATAAAAAAATTGGTCAATTGATCTTTGGATGGTTGTGCAGGTCAGGGTGGCCCTGGAGAAAATCTTTTCAGTTTTTTTCCGTGGGAAACCTAAGATTGAGTCCGACCAAAGTTGAACCTGGCAGGCTTTGGTCGACACATAATTATCTTATGTCTTAAGGCTTAAGTCTTGGGTCTTAAGTCGGTGAAGATATAACTTGCTCCTTTCAGATGGCCATGGGATTTCCGCGCCTTGCTGGGAGAGGGGAATTCAAACACCTCCCTCATTCGTCCTCAGGTTCTTTGTGAGCTAGCGGAAATAGTACCAACCAGCCATCGAAAGATGATTTCAACAGGCCTCTCGAAGAAATATGAATAGATGCAATACTTGCGGGAAAGCTGAACCGTTTTTATATGTTGATTGAGTGGGCATAATATTGTCAAAAAGTCTAAGAAAAAGAAGGAAGATAACTTATAAGATGTATCAATTCTTGCCCAGTGACGTTGACGGTTAGGGTGTATTATTTCTTGCCCCAAGTGGGAAGCTGTTCACGGGAATAGAGGCGGCTGAGGACCAGGATTTCAGGGAAAAGGGGCAACGTGGAATTTGCAACCCATTTATTTCCAGTCAATGGCATAGGGAAATTTTTATTTCCCTGATGGAGAGGATGTTGCGTCCCCTTGCCCCCAGTGGTGCCACCCATGCACAGGAGCAGAGCCAGGGAATGAGGGTGTTTGATCAATGATATCCTTTGCAGATTTGATATTGTATCTTCATTGGCGAGGTTTGGTTACTGTTTCTTAAATGCCCAAGGAAAATGTTGTGCTCTGTGAATGTTTCTTATTACTGTCCATGTGAGGCCATTCAATGACTATCTGTATTCACACGCTCCACCCTTGCCTGCTTCAAACTAGCCACAGCGTCTGATCTTGCTATTGGCCGGCAGGATATGTACGAGAAGATGATGCTGGTGGATCCGTCGGCACCCACGGAGGAGGAGCACCGATGGAGGGCGGTCACCAAGCCCAGGTAGGTTGTCCTGAAACAACAGAGACCAGTACTGGGCCATTATAATTGAAAGTCGTTAAACAGTGTTTATTCAGTCGTGATCTCGCATTCTCTGAACATGGTGCTGCATGTAAAACAATTGCTTTGGCGATAAATGGCAGGAATTTAAATAACGCATTTAAAGGGAGTTAAAAATTGTAAGCAAGTTTTATGGTTCTTGCTTCATTTCTATTCAGCACATTGCTTGTTGAGCTCCAAATTAGGTATCTATTGCCTGACTTAACACTGGTCAGTGCAGGGGGGGGGGGGCTGCTCTGCTGTGCTGCCATTATGACTGAAGCCTGTTTGGATTTGCAAACAGCCGGTTTGTTAACGAAATTTATAACATGAAATTATTTTATAATTTTTATTGATTACCTCATTAGCCTGGCTAGGCCATGCGCTGCCGATGGTGAATAAATTTCTGGTGAAGAAAGAAGGACATTTTCGTCTATTCTACAGTCCCCAATGCCCCCACCACATCCATAGGATGAAGAGATGCCATCTCACCATGTTTTTCTTCAGATGCTTACATGGTGTAGAGGGAGACCATATCACCGGCGTTTCCGTCAGGTACATGGTGTGGAGGGAGACCATCTCATCGACAGCGACTTTGGGGTTCCGCATCGAAGGCATCCGCAGAAGTGACGGCTTCTCCAGTAAGGACTTCAAGACAACCCGCACGTGCGAGCAGGTCGGAAGCGCCATCTCGCTCTTCATCGAGGGCTACCCGCACGCCGCGGTACGTACTCAGCGCTCAGCACAGATCGTTGTCGAGGCACCAAGGACGGCCAGACGTTGATACTTTTGAACCTACGAAAAACATACCAAGTGGTATATAGCACAAAAACTGGCATCATCGGGCTTCAGTGGTGACGTGCACGCGGGTTGGAATAGCTTTGAATACTCCGGGGCCCATAAAGCCTGACTAGATTTACATAAGAAAATTTTAGCCTTCTCTTGAGGCTGCACTGGCTAATTTTTTGAATTATGCGACACTGGAAATTCCTGCAAAACTGCATAATCATTTTATAGAATTATCCTTTACTCACAAAAACATACTCTAAAGGCCCGGAGTCATGCCTAGCAACACTTTTAATTATTATACCTCTCTCCATGTCATCGGCCGGTGTTCATATAACGCTTTAACCGGGTAATAACTTGTTTGTTTCAGGCACAGTATATTGCAAGTCTAGAGCGAATTCGGGCCGCTCTTTGCCAGTCAACATTCTTCAAAACACACGAGGTGAGCGAAGCCCACGCGCTGCATGTTTCCGTATGAGCTGAGCTGGTTTCGCCGTGCGGGGCGTGTGTTCTATCGTTACCAACTGGTTCAGTGGCTATAAACAGGGTTTTTTATCCGATGCACGTTTGTTTTTGCTAACTTGTCTCCCA
This sequence comes from Lepas anatifera, assembly GCA_034440635.1. Lineage (NCBI taxonomy): Eukaryota > Metazoa > Arthropoda > Thecostraca > Lepadidae > Lepas > Lepas anatifera. The sequence goes on along the minus strand of JAOTON010002020.1, from coordinate 185,564 downwards.
AGGAATATGCGTCCATGAAAGTAAACAAGCTAGGAAAACAGCAAAAAGAAGACTGGAAACACCCGACAAATGACTGGCTCCGTGGGTATGTTGATCAGGGACGGATCCAGAAGCAGGGTCTGTAATCTGGTTATTCCCCCCAAAGCGAAATTGGGGCTAAATCCTCTTCCGCCCTACTCCCGAAGCAAACTGGAGTAAATAATTAATCAGTTCGGGAGGATGTATCCGTCACTAAAAGCTTCTAAGCGTGTTTGCGCTCGTTTGGAGATAATCTCTGTGGGTGAAGCTGGTGTAAAAATTGATTCACTGCGTCAGTCTAATCCCGTCAGCTGCTGCTGACGCCATCCAACGTTTTTTCCATCCATAGGCCAACATGAGCTGGTCACCATCGATCATCCGGCTGGCTCCGCCCCTGATGTTGATACTAATTGGCTCCGTGGTTAGCATTGTGTGCGTGCACGCGTGCGCACTTGCGTGTGTATGTGAATGTTTTCGTGTGTGTGCGTGCGTGTGTTTAAGTGTGTGTGTGTGGTGGCGTCTTATTGGCTCCTCGTTAACCGATGTGTGTGCGTGTGACGACAGTTGATTGGCTCCTCCTTAACCGCTGTGTGTGTGGCGGCAGCTGATTGGCTCCTCGCTTCTGTTCGTGCACGACTCCCGCCATGCCTCGGTCTGGATGATCGACTTCGCCAAGACTACGCGACTGCCGTCGGGCGTCAGCGTCAGCCACAGGGGCGGCTGGAGGCCGGGAAACCACGAGGACGGCTACCTCACCGGCGTCGACCACCTCATCACTATCCTCCGACAGATGGCAGCAGCGTAGCAGTGCGCTGCATCTCACTGCGGCCGCGTCCTAAGTGCCTTGTTTGAAATGTCCGCCTGTTTTGATGAGTCTTTGGGTTGTCTTTTGGCCGATTATAGGCATGACGCTCAAAAGCTGACCATAAGCTTACCTTCATGCAAGATAGTCGTAAGTGAAGTTTGTCAGATGCAAACGTGTAATGTAATTGTGAGTTTTGTGGCTGGATTATGATGTGCATAAGTTAGTAGAAATTAGCTGAGAGTTTTTAAACTTGAATTTGTGTTGGAAAAAGTCGTTGTTATCAATTGGCGTAGAACATGTAAAATTGTTTTGCGAAATGCCTTTTTTCAAGGGTCTGTTCCATCTCAAATTCATATGTGTCTCTGTATTATCGGAGTGTCTACAGGCATGATTTTCCGGTTTTAGGTCTTCATATTTTAAGTTTCTCGTACATTGTACAGAGACAGGAACAACTTTCAGTGTACAAACCCATTTGTTTTGACACCGTGTTTACCTCAGTACAAAGTGATGTTGATGCACAACACACGTTGGCATTACTTTGAAATGACAGAAAATAGTGCACACCTTGCGCGGGGCTATTTTTTCAGAACAGGAGTCATTGGGAACGGTTAGCTATGGTCTGTTTTTTCCGTGAATGATGTGAGACGAAGCGTTTAGATCTGACGCTACTAAGATCTCTCCGTTCACACGTTCCTAGCATAGTGACGCTACTGTTGAAAACTCACAAGGAAAATGATTTGTGTTGCACGTTTATCTTTCTCACTCATTTGATATATTTGGGATGCACCGCAGTAGAAATCCTGCCAGATTCTGCTGGATTATCCGATTTTTTTTAATCTGGCCAGATGCTGGACTTGGCTGAAAAATCCGTCCAAATTTTTCGTATGTAAAAACTTGCGGACTAGTTTACGGAAAAAACCGGTCGCAAAAGTGCAAATTTGTCATTTTTATAATATTTTGGATTAGGTAAGCTTGTTGAACGGTAACTGATGTTTGAACTATGTAACAGGAAACCGAAACCCATGTGGAAATAAATGGTAAGTAGTAAGTAAAATGCGCTTGTGTTTTATTGACACGACCGGCCATGGCCACAAGAATAGAGTAGATTTCTGCCGAAGAATGGATACATTCCTTTCTGTTTGCACTATGAACTCAACAGATTCGTCACAAGATACGATTTATCAATATTTTGTCAATTGCCTTTGGTGAACGATCAAAAGTAGGCATGAAATCGACGTATGAGTAAGAACAGTATATTAACAGGTCTACTCTATTTACAAAAATCCATTCTATTAGCTTGTAACAGTACGCGCGTCGTTATGTTACTGCGAGTATTGACCGAATTTTGCAGCATGGAGTTTGTACTTTTTTCAATAATGTTAATATATTCGAACAAATCCTGTGTGCAGTGCCGAATTTTCATCAGTTTGTTCAGGGGAATGTGGTAAAAATCGTAAAAAACAAAGTATTCTTAAAGCAAATGTGGCAAAATCGTGGGGTTTCGAGAGGGAGAATACATTTGGAAGGCAGCGCGAGCGGTAGCTCTGATGCGAACGCCTTCTGACGGCTCACATGTCTCATAGCAAAATGGTATTTGACTAGCTTCGACAAGCCCGCCTCTAAATGCTTGTATTGACAACTAAACCTGGATGTGCGGAACGAAAAAAGGCATCTCTGAAAGCGAAATCTACCGAGCCAGTTGTGGGCTAAGTACAGCACAAGAAGCTAAAGCATAATGACAAAAGCTCAATACCACAGACTAACTGCGCTAAAATACAAAACATATCTCGGTCAGCTACACAAATCTCAGAACTCACGGGCATAAAACGTCCGAAACATTCACTGTTAAATACAGGGTATACAGACTCACGGCGCCCGCGCAGTTCGCCCGTCCCTCCACGCTACACCCTTTAAAAGCAATCAGAAGTCAGCAAACATCTTGACCTGCCAGGTCAAGACACCTCAACTGGACCTCTTCCAGGCGAAGACCAGCTTCATTATCGGAGAGCACAGCCCGTGTTACAACAAAACGACACAGAGTGTCCCTGCCAACTTTGCTCGACTTTCCTTTATAACATTCACGAGGATAGATCAAGGTTGAAATGTAGTATCAGGGCATGTGCACAAAAAGGTTATTTGTTGGGCTTGCTGTAGGGTTAAGCGATGCAACCGTTTTGCAAGTTTTTGAGCCTAACTTTATCGTTTCAACGTCGGGAGGGTCCCATGGTGGCAGCTAAAACATGCTTTCTGAACAAATCGTCTCGGCGAGGCGTTAGATTTGCGTCAAAATCGTCCGTGAATGAAATATAAGTCTGCGGCTTTGTAAGATTTGCAATATGCGTGTCCGAGCGCTTGAAATTACACATACCTTGATCAATTCTCATTTCCCTCGCAGCGGTCAGCCTAAATGTTCTTGGACCTGTAACATGGTCCCTCCCCCCCGTCTGTGAGAGCCGGGTGTGAGAGGCGTTATTAAAAATATAATTAAGACTTGTAACCATCTGCGGCGCCGACCGTTCCTCACCCCCTGCAGCGGCTCGGCACTAGCAACCACCGACTTCAAACGTCGCCGTAAAGCCTGCACTCGACATAGTCTAGCTAGCGCTCCAGCCAGATCAGCAGCTGTCGGGGGCGTGGTGGACAGTCCGGTGCCAGAACAGAGGCACTAGCTGCCCCGAGACGGGAGTCACATGCCGTCACACCGCATCACGTTATCCAGCTCAGGCGGTGACAGCTGCAGCGGCGGGCGGTTTCGCAGCAGCAGTAGCAGTAGCAGCAGCTGCGGCAGCGGCGCTAGGCTGAGTGCGGTCCAGCAGGGTGAAAGGAAGCCGCGCGTCGGGGATGCAGACGATCTGCGTCAGAATTGACATCGGTGCGCCGCTGTACTCCACGCGGAACTGCTGCAGCAGCTGACGAAGCCCAGACCACGCCGTGTTAGTCAGCGGCAGAACACACAGGACTATCACTTTTAATATAGGTAGGCATTTTCAATCTAGGATATACGCTTTCATTTACCTGGCCAAATTATAGTTTTGTATTGTGAGATGCACCATACATCATACCCAGCATCATCAGATAACGTTTTAGGTTGATTTAGACCAGTATTTACAGTAAAGTATCCTTGAAAATAATATTTGATAAATATGGGTTATTTCTCGCTTTTAAGCTAAATACGCGGTGGATGTCGGCGATGGTCGAAAGTTGAAGTAATCAATTCTACACCGATATTACCGATAACGATAAGCGCAAAAGTTGTGTGCGAACAGTATTTCAAACAATGTGACTGTGAACGCAGTGGGAATAGCGGCTCGTCATCAGGTGCATGGATTCCGTTCTATTCTAAGACGATCGTCTGAGCCACCGCTGTCAATTAATACTGGACCACCCGCCCCCACCAACCCTGGCACAAACCCTGGCGGAGAAGATGAGAAGCTCTTGTTCGGCCATCCGCCGTCCGATGCACATACGTCGGCCGTGGCTGAAGGGCAAGCTGGCGAAGGTGGAGACCGGGCAGCCCTGCTGGCGACTCCAGCGCTCCGGCTGGAAGCGCTCCGGATCCTCAAACTCCGACTCTTGGCGGGCGATCATGTGCAGCGGCATGAACACCACCTTCTGCGGAGAAATCGACACCGCACAGCGTTCCAATACTGTTTCCGAGGTGACCAACACGAGCACCTCAAATACCATCTGGTTGTACTGGGAAGCTGTAGCGGTATCTCTCCATGCCAGAGCCATTGCTCTTCAGAAGTAAAACAACCTAAATCCGATCTACTGGGTGTTGTGCAAAACTGGAACGCATTCTCATGCTTATAAAAATTAAACTTATTCTCCGAACGTGTAAAAAATTGGTGAAAGCAGTGATAATACCTAGTCGGTATACAAATCACAGCGGTGTGGTTGCGCAATTGAGAAAAGTTTCGTCACCTACATGCGGGATCTCCAGGAAATACATAGAATGAAAGCCGATAGCAAGAATGGTGTAACTCCTCACGACATCGCTCCGCACGCCTTCAGAGCTTCACCGCACTCACGCCTTTGGGGATGCGGTAGCCGCTGACGACCGTGTCCTTCCCCAGCTTGCGGGCCGTGCCTAGCAGCGGCGCGTTCATCCTGGGCACACCAGTCAGGGCACACTCAGTCTACCTGTCACAGCACACTCAGTCCTCCAGTTACAGCACACTCTTCACCAATGATATCACACGGTCCACCAGTCACGGTACACTCAGTCCACCAGTCACGGACAGTTAGTCCACCAGTCACAGCAAAATCAGCTTAGGGCTGGGGTGTGGTAGTCCACCAGTCACAGCACAGTCAATCCACCAGTAACAGCACACTCAGTCCACCAGTCACAACAGAATCAGTTCACCAATTACAGCGAACTCAGTACACCAGCCACAGCAGTCAGTCTATCAGTCACCTCTTTAAACGATAAAATATCCCTCAGTGATTAAAGAGTGCCTGTTTTTTGCAGTGGTATATCCTGATGCGCTCTGCCACAAATGTCCAGAGAATGTCCCTTCATGGCATCATAAATACCAGCGTATGTACCTGAAGTTCTCCTTGATGCAGGCGCGCAGGTAGCTGAGTCCGTTGAGGTGCTGGTGGGTCATGACCTGACCCGGGGGTGGCAGCTGCTGCTTCACCTCTCTGTAAGCCCGCTCCTGGCACTCGGGATTTCTGGCCAGGTGGTAGAGCAGGTACTGCAGCGACAGGCCGGTCTGCAACAAAACGGTGTCACCACCCCTCCCTCCACCAGCGACACACGCTGGATTTTATGCTAGGATAGACAGTCCCTAAAAAATTAGCTAACATTAAATAGCATATGGTGCATTTAAAATTGGATTTGGTACTTTGCCTCTTATTGGAGTTAACCCGTGCGTGATATTTCAGTTAAATAAATGAAAAAATCAAATACCAACTGATATTCCTATGAGGTAAAGCTTAAAGGAAATCGTTAGGTTCGGTATCATATTTGCCACATAAGTCACTGCTTGGAAAAATGTTCTTCAAAAACTGTATTTTGCGTATTCTAATTGTGCAATGCCTTCCCCGTATGTTTGGTTTGAATTTCATTTGTGGAAAACATGCCTCCAACTTAATGTAAGCGAATATCTAAGAATGTTTTCTCATCCCCTGGGGTGCAGTGCTCCTTTTCTTCCAAGGTGCCTCTCGAAAGTGAAGTCTGTCCCCCTCCCCTCCCCCTGGGCTGGAATCCTAGCCGCACCACTGGATATTCATTATGAGCGATATCCAAAAAGGTGGGCCTGAACTGAATTTACAACTTCCTGAGTCCTGCAGCCGCACAGCATTCGAATAGGTCCAGTTCGTCTAAGTACAATGTATCAAAGCCTTCACAAATCCCTTGTCAGGGTATCCAGACCAAGAAAAGCCCACGACTCTGGTGCATGTCTCTCACCGTGTCGACGCCTCCGATTAGCAAGTCCAGCGCCAGCGCTCTCAGCATATCCGGGGTGAAGCCCTGCCCGTGCAGGATGGAGAGCAGACGGGGCTCGTCAGCACTACCGTTCTCCAGGGCTAGCGCGGTCCAGCGCGCCGCCATTCTGCCGAAACAGCAGCCAATCGGAGTCACTCCCGCCAAAAAGTGAGGGACAGTGCAGCTCTGCCATTCTGCCGATACTGCAACCAATAAGCGTCTCTCCCGCCAAAAAGTGAGGGATTCTGCTTCTCAAGTTCTCTGTGTTGCCTTCCCCACAGCCAGGGTGCAAAGTCTTATATTTTCTGATGGTGTTTGTACCAGGAACTGTTGAAGGAAGAGAGAGGAAGGACAGACCCTCGCTTCACTCGCTGTTCCCACGTTTATGGTTAGTCCAGCTCTCCACAGTGGCGGATCCAGGGGGGGGCAAAAAGGCAATTGCCCCCAAACGGAAAAGCTCGGGGCAAAACTATGTTTTTGCCTCTCCCCCCAAAGTGATCGACCTCCTATTTCCCCGACTTCTTTTTAGCTTGTAATCAAGATTTTGGTGCTTTAACTCTCAACTTCAAACAGAATTAGTGAAGTTCAGTGTAAATATTGGGGCTTGAATAGGAAAAAAGTATATTGAGCCCATATTTTTTCACCCCGTGGCGTTTTTTTTTGCTTTTCCTCTCCAGTTCCCAAAATCCTACCGAAAAGGCATATTGGAGCACAACTTTTCACTGTGTGACGTTTTTTCGACTTTGATTTGCCCCTCCCAAACCAACCGGCTAGATCCGCCACTGGCTCTCCACCATGCAATAGTACCAGGAGTGTAAGGTAAGTAGGAACAGTCTAGGTGGTCAGAGCAGTCCGGTGCACCGGAGACGATACATCCTCACTGAAGACAACAGACCAGCGTGGGAAGGCAGATGGGCTATTGACAGCCAGCTGTGTTGGAATTTGAGAAATCTTGAGGAAGCAGTTCGAATAGGACTGGAAGGAATCCCCGCCAGCAGCCCGAGTGCTGGCCGAAGAAAATCAGGATATTTTCAGGACTTATCAACATATGATAGTCCGACACAAAGATTATGTCAGCGAGCGAATCCAGGAGGGGTAGGGGAGTTTAATCCGATCATGCCCCCTGCCAAAACAGGAATACTTTACCCACTTCTGGCCGATTCGGACCGATGTTCTGACAAATGCGTTTCTACGTTCGCACCCGGGTTGACAGACCTACAAAGGTTTGAAAGACCCGTCTCTCATATTAAAACCATGCCATAAAGTAACACCGTTGACCTAGGTCTGGCTGCGGATTGATCTAGAAGAAACAGTTTCAACTCATGATTTTTGGAAACATAAAGATTAAACAAAAACACATGATGGCAATGTGTGCCTTGTGATGAACATTTCTGTAATGAGCAAACATGGCATGACAAACATGACGTTTTCCTCTTAGTACCGCCTCACAATATCAAGGACTTGCCAATCTGTTTACCATAAAGGGATTGGCACACCAACTAGACCAGACTCACCACAAAAGCAGCGCATCAGACGCGCTCAGAGATGGCGACACTTCTACTGGACAACAGTGACTGTCTCACTCACCCGACGTAGAAGTCCATGACCTTGGTGAACTGCTTCCACTTGGCGGTGGCGTAGTACCTCCACGTGTTGATGTGCAGCTCCAGCTCTCCGATCAGGTTGAAAAAGTCACGTGCGTTGCGCACGATCTCCACCAGGTCCTCGGCGTTGGCCCAGGTGCTCGAACCGTGGTTGATTTTATGTACCACTGTAATGTTTCATAAAACGCATAGTTCGTGGCAGACGGTGAAATAATCTATACAAACGGTATGCATGTGGTTTTCCATGAGGCAAAAAACGCAGCACAAATATGGTTTTAGGAAGCTAAGCCCAGACGCATACCCGAAGGGGCCCCACTCAAAATTTCGATCTCAGCAAATGGCAACCGCACTATACAGCCGCCAATGCGGAGGAGCCCAAATGAACAGTTTTGGTCCTGATGTAAAGTTTTTGTCAGCATCAGGTTGAGTTTGGCTGCCCCCCACTTTTCCGGTGGCGACACTTATGCCCAGACGAGCCCTAATTTTGTTTAATCAGAAGGTGAAAACAGACAGTTGAATGACTGCTGAAATGCACCAAAAAATTAATGAATAAGAAATACAAGTTTATTGTGGTCTTATAATTTTGTGGACAATAACGTTGGGTCCCGGACTCAGATCGCACAGTACGTAGGGTTATAGGAAATTCTAAGATTAGTTTGCCTTCTCTGGTCCCGTCTTTACTTCTGAAAAAATATAGGGGATGTACAGCTTCCCTCGGAGAGTTTCAACAAGGAACAGTCCTCGCACGGTTACACAAGTCACATCATTCAGCGATAACAACCACATCAGACAGACTGCCTCTTCTGCACCCTCCAGCGGCGTACCGTCGAACGCCGCCTTGTAGGCGTGCTGCAGCAGGTCGCCCCGCAGTCGGCCGTGGGGGTCGCGGTCGTTGAAGAGGGTGCTGACCAGCTGACCAGCGGCCGACTCCATGTGCGGGATGTACGGCCGCATGGAGTCTGCGCGCAGCAACAGCTGCTGCACCACCGACCGCATCTCGATCCACTCGCTGCCGTTGCTGGAGAGGCGAGCGGACATCAGACGGGTTCAGAGCTCGCTGCCGTTACTGAGGAGGCGAGCGGACATCAGGTGGGTTTACGAGTCCGCTGGTTCTGTTACTGAGGGGGCGAGCGAACATCAGGTGGGTTCACGAGCCCGCTGCCGTTACTGGAGAGGCGAGCGGACATCAGGTGGGTTCACGAGTTCGCTGCCGTTATTGAGGAGGCGAGCGACATCAGACGGGTTCACGAGCTCGCTGCTGTTACTGAGGAAGCGAGCGGACATCAGGTGCGTTCACGAGCTCGCTGCCGTTACTGAGGGAGCGAGCGGACATCAGGTGGGTTCACGAGTTCGCTGCCGTTATTGAGGAGGCGAGCAGACATCAGATGGGTTCACGAGCGGCGCGCTATCTGCAGCTAAACCACGCACGAGAAGCTTTGTCAGTTCCTGTTTATCTGTCTTCTAGCTTTTGTGTCGTGCAAAAAGACACAAGCTAATGTTACATCGACAGGACACTTAGTTTTACCTTAGTGAGGACATCTTCACTGGGAAAGGTGTCACATGCCTCTGTCAGTGCTAAAAAAGAAGGCGGCATTACAGCCATTATTGAAAAAGGACCATACCGTCCAGTGAGGACGTATTGTCCCAGTGGTGTAATGGGCATGTAGAAAGGAGTTGCAATATTCAGTGCGGGACGTAGAGTGAATATTGATTGGTAAACTGTAGAGGACACAAAGTTGTATCGCAATCGATTTTTCCCAGATTCAGTGTGCTTTTCCCATTGTTTTTTATTCAACTTCGACTCTCTACCTGAGGCTTACAGCGTCCGTTCCGATACCGCATCCCTTGAGGGGACGGGGAGGCAAGGCACTCTTCTTGAATGAAAAAATAAACAAGACGGCTCAAAATTTGCGCTGGCATTAAAATTCCAAAATCCTGCAGAGACAGAATCCGGGTTACATTAGGCATTTTTGATGAAGTAAATGTTGATATTAACCGAGGGTATCTCAGGTCACATGGGGTTGGGAAAGGTGCACGCCTGAAGATATGATCTACCTAAGAGATGGAATAGCCAGAAACTCGTGGTGTCACTGGACATACAGTGTGCACCAGTGCCAAATACTGCATCGCGGTACACCAGCACTATACTGTACCGCAGCACATCCAGACTGCACACTGTACCGCAGCACATCCAGACTGCACACTCCCTAAGCACATACTGTACCGCAGCACATCCAGACTGCACACTGTACCGCAGCACATCCAGACTGCACACTGCGCCGTATTACAGGAGCGCTACATACTGTACCGCAGTACACCAGCCCCACACACTGCATCACATAGCACCAGCACTACACACTGTGCCGCATAACACCAGCACTACACAGTGCCCATAACACCAGCACTAACCGTGCCCAAACACCAGCACTCACACTCCAAACACAGCACTCACAGTGCCCATAACACCACACGCACACTGTGCCCAAACACACACCACACGTGCCACAATACATTCTGACTTCACACTTGCCACAAACATCTGACTGCACACTTACCCAAACACCAGCACACACACTCCGCATAACACCAGCACTCACACTGTGCCACAATACATTCGACTTCACACTGGCCACAAACATCCTGACGCACACTGTACCCATAACACCAGCACTACACACTGGCCGCATAACACCAGCACCACACTGTGCCGCATAACACCAGCACTGCACACTGTGCCGCATAACACCAGCACTGCACACTGTGCCGCATAACACCAGCACTGCACACTGTGCCACAATACATTCTGACTTCACACTGTGCCACAATACATCCTGACTTCACACTGTACCGCATAACACCAGCACTACACACTGCAGTGGCGGATCCAAGGGGGTGGGGGCAAAAAAGGCATTTGCCCCCCAAACGGAAAAGCTCGGGGCAAAACTATGTTTTTGGCCCCCCCCAAAAGTGGTCGACCTCTTTTTTTCCCCGACTCCATTTTAGTTTATAAGCAAGATTCTGGTGCTTTAACTCTCAACTTCAAACAGAACCAGTTAAGTTCAGTGTAAATATTGGGTCTCGGACCGGAAAAAGTATCTGAAACCCATATTTTTCAACCCGTGACGTTTTTTTGCTTTTCGCCTCAAATACACAAAATTCAAAAATTCTACCGGGAGTGATGTTGTAGCGCAGCTTTTACGGCGCGACGTTTTTTTTTTTTGCTTTTCAACTTTTGACTTTGATTTGCCCCTCCCAAACCGACCTGCTAGATCCGCCACTGACACACTGTGCCGAATAACACCAGCTTTGCACACTGTGCCGCATAACACCAGCACTACATGCTGTGCCGCAGTACATTCAGACTACACACTGCGCTGTATTACAAGAGCGATATATACTGTATCGCAGTACACCAGCCCAACAAACTGTACCGCAATACACCAACTCTAAAAACTGTGCCGCAATACATGGAGACTACACACTGTGCCGCAATACATGCAGACTACACACTGTGCCGCAATACATCCAGACTACCAACTGTACCGCACAACACCAGCGCTACGCACTGTGCCGCAGTACATCCAGACTACGCACTGCGCCGCATTACATCCAGACTACGCACTGCGCCGCATTACATTCAGACTACGCACTGCGCCGCATTACATTCAGACTACGCACTGCGCCGCATTACATTCAGACTACGCACTGCGCCGCATTACATTCAGACTACGCACTGCGCCGCATTACATTCAGACTACGCACTGCGCCGCATTACATTCAGACTACGCACTGCGCCGCATTACATTCAGACTACGCACTGCGCCGCATTACATTCAGACTACGCACTGCGCCGCATTACATTCAGACTACGCACTGCGCCGCATTACATTCAGACTACGCACTGCGCCGCATTACATTCAGACTACGCACTGCGCCGCATTACATTCAGACTACGCACTGCGCCGCATTACATTCAGACTACGCACTGCGCCGTATTACATTCAGACTACGCACTGCGCCGCATTACATTCAGACTACGCACTGCGCCGCATTACATTCAGACTACGCACTGCGCCGCATTACATTCAGACTACGCACTGCGCCGCATTACATTCAGACTACGCACTGCGCCGCATTACATTCAGACTACGCACTGCGCCGCATTACATTCAGACTACGCACTGCGCCGCATTACATTCAGACTACGCACTGCGCCGTATTACATTCAGACTACGCACTGCGCCGCATTACATTCAGACTACGCACTGCGCCGCATTACATTCAGACTACGCACTGCGCCGCATTACATTCAGACTACGCACTGCGCCGCATTACATTCAGACTACGCACTGCGCCGCATTACATTCAGACTACGCACTGCGCCGCATTACATTCAGACTACGCACTGCGCCGCATTACATTCAGACTACGCACTGCGCCGCATTACATTCAGACTACGCACTGCGCCGCATTACATTCAGACTACGCACTGCGCCGCATTACATTCAGACTACGCACTGCGCCGCATTACATTCAGACTACGCACTGTGCCGCATTACATTCAGACTACGCACTGCGCCGCATTACATTCAGACTACGCACTGCGCCGCATTACATTCAGACTACGCACTGCGCCGCATTACATTCAGACTACGCACTGCGCCGCATTACATTCAGACTACGCACTGCGCCGCATTACATTCAGACTACGCACTGCGCCGCATTACATTCAGACTACGCACTGCGCCGCATTACATTCAGACTACGCACTGCGCCGCATTACATTCAGACTACACACTGCGCCGCATTACATTCAGACTACGCACTGTGCCGCATTACATTCAGACTACGCACTGCGCCGCATTACATTCAGACTACGCACTGCGCCGCATTACATTCAGACTACGCACTGCGCCGCATTACATTCAGACTACGCACTGCGCCGCATTACATTCAGACTACGCACTGCGCCGCATTACATTCAGACTACGCACTGCGCCGCATTACATTCAGACTACGCACTGCGCCGCATTACATTCAGACTACGCACTGCGCCGCATTACATTCAGACTACGCACTGCGCCGCATTACATTCAGACTACGCACTGCGCCGCATTACATTCAGACTACGCACTGCGCCGCATTACATTCAGACTACGCACTGCGCCGCATTACATTCAGACTACGCACTGCGCCGCATTACATTCAGACTACGCACTGCGCCGCATTACATTCAGACTACGCACTGCGCCGCATTACATTCAGACTACACACTGTGCCGCATTACATTCAGACTACGCACTGCGCCGCATTACATTCAGACTACACACTGCGCCGCATTACATTCAGACTACGCACTGCGCCGTATTACATTCAGACTACACACTGCGCCGCATTACATTCAGACTACGCACTGCGCCGCATTACATTCAGACTACGCACTGCGCCGCATTACATTCAGACTACGCACTGCGCCGCATTACATTCAGACTACACACTGCGCCGCATTACATTCCGACTACGCACACTGCGCCGCATTACATTCAGACTACGCACTGCGCCGCATTACATTCAGACTACACACTGCGCCGCATTACATTCAGACTACGCACTGCGCCGTATTACATTCAGACTACGCACTGCGCCGCATTACATCCAGACTACACACTGCGCCGCATTACATTCAGACTACGCACTGCGCCGCATTACATTCAGACTACGCACTGCGCCGCATTACATTCAGACTACACACTGCGCCGCATTACATTCAGACTACGCACTGCGCCGCATTACATTCAGACTACGCACTGCGCCGCATTACATTCAGACTACGCACTGCGCCGTATTACATTCAGACTACACACTGCGCCGCATTACATTCAGACTACGCACTGCGCCGTATTACATTCAGACTACGCACTGCGCCGCATTACATTCAGACTACGCACTGTGCCGCAATACATTCCGACTACACACTGCGCCGCATTACATTCAGACTACGCACTGCGCCGTATTACATTCAGACTACGCACTGCGCCGCATTACATTCAGACTACGCACTGCGCCGCATTACATTCAGACTACGCACTGCGCCGCATTACATTCAGACTACGCACTGCGCCGCATTACATTCAGACTACGCACTGCGCCGTATTACATTCAGACTACGCACTGCGCCGCATTACATTCAGACTACGCACTGCGCCGTATTACATTCAGACTACGCACTGCGCCGCATTACATTCAGACTACACACTGCGCCGCATTACATTCAGACTACACACTGCGCCGCATTACATCCCGACTACGCACTGCGCCGCATTACATACAGACTACACACTGCGCCGTATTACATTCAGACTACACACTGCGCCGCATTACATTCAGACTACACACTGCGCCGCATTACATTCAGACTACACACTGCGCCGCAATACATCCCGACTACACACTGCGCCGCAATACATCCTGAGACTACACACTGCGCCGCATTACATCCCGACTACACACTGCGCCGTATTACATTCAGACTACACACTGCGCCGCATTACATCCAGACTACGCACTGCGCCGCATTACATTCAGACTACGCACTGCGCCGTATTACATTCAGACTACACACTGCGCCGCAATACATCCCGACTACACACTGCGCCGCATTACATCCCGACTACACACTGCGCCGCATTACATTCAGACTACGCACTGCGCCGCATTACATTCAGACTACACACTGCGCCGCAATACATCCCGACTACACACTGCGCCGCAATACATTCCCGACTACACACTGCGCCGCAATACATCCCGACTACACACTGCGCCGCATTACATTCAGACTACACACTGCGCCGTATTACATTCAGACTACACACTGCGCCGCCTTACATTCAGACTACACACTGCGCCGCAATACATCCCGACTACACACTGCGCCGCAATACATCCCGACTACACACTGCGCCGCATTACATTCAGACTACACACTGCGCCGCAATACATCCCGACTACACACTGCGCCGTATTACATTCAGACTACACACTGCGCCGCATTACATTCAGACTACACACTGTGCCGCATTACATTCAGACTACACACTGCGCCGCATTACATTCAGACTACGCACTGCGCCGCATTACATTCAGACTACACACTGCGCCGTATTACATTCGGACTACACACTGTGCCGCAGTACATTCAGACTACACACTGTGCCGCATTACATTCAGACTACGCACTGTGCCGCAGTACATCCAGACTACACACTGTGCCGCAGTACATTCAGACTACGCACTGCGCCGCGTTACAAGGGCGGCGCCACACCCCACATCGCAATGCTCCCGTGCTACACACTTCGCCATAGTTTTGAAATATTAGTGGCTTCTTGCCACACTCTCATATCCAATCCAGTTGAATTTCCAGTGTGCCCAAGATTTGGCTTCATTTTCCCCTGAGGAGGTCTCAAAATATGGGTCATTGACGATGCGTTATGATGTAGAGCAAAACTGGATTGGAGGACAAAACACAATATTTTTCCTTATCTTCTTTGTTTTTATCTCGGATGCTTAAGCATACTATCCTGTGATGCATTCGATTGTAATTACTTGGCTACACCGTGATCCCGTCGATTGTAATTAGCTGCCTACACTCTCGACAGGGCATGCTAACTATGCTACGGTGCTATATAACTATACTATAACGGTGCTAACTATTAAGGATGAAGGAGTGCAGCATTCATTATGGAATTAGTGCGAGATAACACGACCGAATATTATGAGCTAACCGTGATTTGATGTAAATCAATTGGACGAAATATGTTTCGCCGCGTGAGTAGATGTGGAAGGTCATTCCTGCCTGCTCAAGTGTGGGATGTGGGCTTTAAAAAGAAATCAAGCATTGTTTCAAATTCATAGAAATTTATTAGCAGCAAGCATATACCAGCGAAGCCTGTTGGGAAGTGCTAGTAGTGGCCCCACACCGAATGCTACACGTGATCGTAGAAAATTGAGCCGATCATATGTTATTAGCAGACGTTGATAGATCTGGCACCCGAAACAGAGCAATCTTTGTCAACAGAGAAATCTTTGTCCGGCAATGAAGCACAGAAATAACAGAAGTGACGTAAAATCAAACTCTACTCGATGTTGCCCAATATTTCACATGCCGACCTGAGCTGTAGCTCGAGCCACTGGTTTTTAGATACCGCCAGATAAGCAAGCCAGTGTGGTGGGCTCACCTTGGGAAGAGACCCTGGTGAAGTCCGTGTGTGATGTTGTACTGGCGAAGCGGGTAGAGACCTGGTCGGATCGGCCAGCTTCCTTCACTCCGAAATACCTGCACATATTGGAACAGTAACTATCAGCTCGCGACAGCAAGGATGTCACCCACTCTCACTCAGGGGCGGATCCAGGGCGGGGCGGGGTTTAATCCGGTCATACTCCCAAATGAACCCTCGGCCATACCCCCTTCCCCCAGAGGGCTGCACAACACTCTTGTCCTCCTCCCATCCGCAAAAAACTAGTCTTTATAGATGATCAATTGGGAAGAACGTTTTCGTCAGTAAAAGTCATAATTAAGGTGTTTCTGTATGTCGGTAAGCTACCTCTTTGGTTCCACAGACAGACATTCAGTAAAGAGGGGGCACTCACTGTCTGCTGTGATTTACCGCAGCCGCTTGGGTGTTCAGATACGAGCCGCAGTAGCGCCTTACCTTTTCCATGTCGGATGGTCGGAAGGTGACCACCGTCTCCATATTCCGCAGCGGGTGCGTGAACTTGTACACGTCGCCGTATTTGTCGCGCAGTCGCTGGAAGATCCTGTCCAGCCGCTGCGGGTCGGAGCCCGAGAAGGCACCCATGGACCCCACTACCGGCCAGCTGGCAGGGCCTGCCAGCGCACCTCTGTCATTACCCGCTCTAACTTCAGCCCCGCCTCTGCTCCACGATAATGTCTCCATATTTGTCACGTGAAAATACTAAAGTTGAAGAACCTTCTTTCGCATTGTGAGAAGTCTGTTGGGGGATGGGTGGCTTAGTGGATAGCGTGTCTCTCTACTAAGTCACCGGTCCCGGGTTAATGTTCCGGCAGAGCCTCTGAATAAGTCGATCCGATCCCTCAAATCCCTCCCAATTGGGTGAGAGTTGGCGACGCCGTCTAACCTTGGCAATTGGTGCGTCGTTAAACCCCAAAAATCGTTATTAAGCCTCCAGAGTCATAGTCAGATCCAGGATCTCTGATCGAGGAGAAGAGAACACTCAGGCAGAGGACATCATTTGGGCTGGGGGTTACTGCTTTCGGACGAAATGAGCAATCTGGGGGTACCAAATACTTTCACGAGAGCGCTAATCTTTGAATCCTGAAGGAGGTTGGAGCGATGCATTCAGATGGGCTGCCCGAGGAGAGTTCAGAGGAACCGGGGGGATTTTAGGGGACACATGCCCTATCTTGTCTCCTCTCCATCTGCCATATGACTGCAACGGCGCATGGCATCGAGCCTCGGAACGACAAACGTCCGTGTTCCGCTGGTTGGCGGGCTGATGTACATACACGCGTCGGAATGAGGGGGAGAGCTAAAGGGACCCGAGTTCCCATTCGAAGTCTGGCCGGGAAACGACGGTAAGCTTAGCAGCCACTGCGTGCGGAAGCCATAGTAAAATCTGTCCGTACCTATATAAGGTATCTATACAATGTATTAGGCTTCCCACAGGCCCTGTGAATAGCATAAAACCAAATCGCAATAAAGTCAGTCAAATTACTGAAGTGAAGTGAAAAAAATGAAATGGCATTTTGACCCTAGTTAAAAATTTCATTAGAGGTACCTAGTCCCCCCTCCACCCAGGCATGTAAATCCACATCACTGTTATAGGCACGTTATGATGGCAGTGTTATCTGCGCTGTCAGTAGGGGCGCTAGTGTCGGAGCCATAGTCGGGGGCGGGGCCAGACTCGACGCCGACAGCTGACTGGCTGGGACAGACAGCTGCGACAGCGATCGTCCAGTCGGCTTCAGCGCCTAAAGTCAGGAGGGAAAACTACTGATCTACGGAAATGTCGTTCCTAAGTATATGATAAGAATACATTTGTGTGGTAAGACAGATTGACAGTTCTGTCGGTAGGCATGTTTACATACTAAGTTTGTACATACATGTTTGGAGAAATGATATAAATTATTGAGTTAAATTGTCTATGTTGTCAAGTTTTCCTCATGTTTACATATCTAAAAGTGAATTTTCCACAAACATACTTGCAAGCCAGACTGCACTAATACAAATGCTCCGGCTTATTTTAAAATCTAGACATAAATTAGACAGTACAATTAAGTCACCGGTGGTCTCGCTTGGTGGATATTTATGCACGCCTAAGAAGCAGGCATAGTCATTGATTGTTCATCCCAGTCGGGTAGCCGGCTAATTTTGACTCGCATTGCTACAATTCTATGGGAGCTGCTTTGACTGCCGCCCTGGCAAACTATCCCCGTAACCCTGTAAAACTATCGTAACATGGAGTCTAGAAAATATGTTTCCGGAGCCCCCCCGACCCCCCGACCAAGGAAATTGTTCTGAACACAATAATGATTGCTCCAGTAGCTTGTAACGCAGACACTGTGAGGCAAGGTTTCTATAAACTGACATTGTAATCTTAAAGGACACAATGACACAACTTGCACATAGGAATATATTTGTCATAAACAAGCTATATAGCATGCAAGGAGGTAAATGAACTCCATGGACTGTTAAGCCCTTAACATGATTGAAATCCCTTTTGCATTTTTTTATATTTTTAATAAATATAATTTTAAACTTCAGAGTAAACTCCTCCGTATAAACATAACGCAATGAATCCGTCCGCACACTGAACTGGATCCTGCTACTTCACCATTTTTCACTACTCTGACCTGGGACTTGACTGTAGAGCTTCGCCTGTTGAAGCTCCTTCAACTCAGCGGCCGAAAGCCCCTGCGGCGTGGGACCTGTCTCCTCGGTGTCGAGGTCAGGTAGGGGGCGCAACCGTCGCGCCAGCTGTCGCAGAGACCGCGACGGCAAGAAGGAGGCCAGCCTTGTCCTGGAAAGAAAACTGGGGTCAGTACAAGATGAATGGTGTTGATTGGGATGTACAGGAATATTTAACACCCGCACTGGAGGGGGTCTGACACTAACGCGCTGGAGGGGTGGGGGCTGGTAGGCCCCCCTAAGATCTCAGAAACTAAGAAGCATAGAAAAACGAAATTTAAGAGGTGGTTGGGGGTTATGGTGATCTGCATCATGACTAATTTGTATTGACCTAGGTCAATATATTCAAGGTCAAACGAGGTCATAAAGGTCAAAACTTGGCCATGCTGGGGACCGACCGGTAAATGCCGTGGTTATGTGGGAAAATGGCGAGAATAAGCTAAAGACGGACAGGGTCAAATAGAGAAGGTCTCAAAGAGCCTTCCCTTCAATTTTTGGGTCAAGGTTATTCAAGGTCATTGACCTGTAAGGTCACAATATAGTATACTGCTTATAATATACACTTTGACTAACACTATAGCCACTGTTTGGCGGGAAATGAGGATTGACCTTTGCAAATGACCTTTGACCTTGCCCTTTGACCTTGACCTTGGTATTGGGGTACCTTATCGATGACTTCATAGCATAACGTACGTCAGACCAGGTAACGTCATTTGACCGGACGCACTGTGGTCAGTGACCTTGAAAGTGCAGATATGACCTTGACCTGTGACCTTTGACCTTGACCTTGACATTCATGTGAGGTGACCTTGACATATAATCCCGGTTATATGGTGTTATAACTTCACCACTCGGTCTCCAATGCAAGCTAACTGGTCCGACTGCGCGATTACGGCGATCTCAAAATGCAGGTCTGACTTTAACCTAAAAATATTTAAAAAATTTATAGGAAGAGGACATAGCAAAATTAAAAATAATAAACATTCTAAAATTAAATTGGTATTTTATATATAAGGTAGGTCAACTATAAAAGAAATGTTAAAAGATGGAATTATTCAAACTTAAAATTTAATATACAAATACGGAAATATATAAACATATAGTTTAACTAAAATAATTAAATAAACAAAAAAATTTAAATAAAAAAGCCTAAAGTCAAAAAATGTCCGACCGATTTTCAAAAAATCTTCACCAATCGACGCGCTATTAAATTGTTTTAATGTGGCAAAGTATCGTGTTTCGGCTACGAGCGGTTCTCCGGCCACCTCGGGAAAACAGGTGGGGGGCCTCCGAGTCCCCCTCCAGTGCGCGTGTTAAGACAGAGGAGAACTTCCTTGCTCCAGTGGGCCATATGGGCAGGCTCGCTCTTGTGAGAGCCGAAGGTTTATAGTGACACGGAATTGCTGCTGACATATGACCCTGGGAGTGAATGCTAAAAAAATGATGATGATAATTATGAGCTGTGTAGTGAGGGTTGGAACACCTCCCATTTAACATGGTTCCTAAAAAGCTACCGGCAAGAACATTGGATAGCGGGTAAAACATTTTGACGTCAAATGAACATTCTGACGCCCCTCTCATCCCAAAAATTTAAATGATATACGAAATGGCCTTAAAAAGTTATTATTTGACCTTGATCTAAGATCAGGGTCATAACGTAACCTTACAAGATCATGGCGCATATCATTTGAATCCTTGGGTCAAGAAAAACACATTGATGATTTTGTTTTATTCTAGGTCTAAGGGTTCTCGAGTTATAAGGTATCTTTATAATTGAATGATCACTTCCAGTTGTCGAGATTACAGAGGGTCTGATTGGATCCCCTCCCAGGTGGAGGTGTGTACGAAAACAGCGCTGAAACCAAATTATATATATCCCAACACCACAAGTATGTACAGCTTTGTGCCAACATTGTTCATTGTAGATATACAAGTAAGTTTCAACAAGCAAGCAAGCATCAAACTTTCGCGTGATCTCAATATCATCTCATCATCGTGATGTAACATTCATCTCGTGACCGAGATGAGAGTAAAAATGTAAAAGATGTGCGGTTGGACCCACGGACAAACTATTTTGCCATGTCCTAGCAAATCAAAAGGAAAGACGGTGAACAGGCCTGGTCAATCCGTTATGAAGTGCTCGTAGGTACCCCGTGCGATAAGTCCAGTGCATCGAATATTGCAACATATACCTCTACTAAAAAGTGGAGCAATTATGCATTCATGCAAGGGTTACGTCTTAATATGTTTGACACCTCGTACAAACCTGGGCTAAGGAATAGCTGATTTGGTTTAGTTGCAAGCTATTTAGCGATGTAAGCTAAATTTTCTGTAGGGATCTTCATAAAGGCAGACTTAAATCTCCACCTCCAAACACAATTTCCTTCAGCTATTACCTACTCAGGTCTTTCCCTTATTTTACAATGCCATGACATCAGCTGAAAGCTATAAATACATTTGATAGCCAACATGTTGCGCACGGTAACACGATGAGTGTTGATGTCGACCTGTTTTCGTCTAGGACAGCGCGTCAGGCCCGCCTGAGCCGGGCTCCCACGGTGGTTGGCTGAGCCGGCCCGCTGACACAGCTGCTCCTCCCCTCCCCCTCCGCCTCCCGACCAGGTGTCCAGCATCTCTCGGGGCTCACTTCCGGTCAGCAACCGGCCGGCGCCGCCACCCCTCCCCTCTCGAGCTCAGTTCACGGCTCACCAGCCGAGATTTGTCCCATCTGCATTAGCATCCTGTCCATTACTCTTCCCATTGTCACATTTGCGTTGAATAGTCACGCTTCACTGGAAGAATTGGCGAGGCGGCATCGGTGTGGGACTTGAAGGGAACCTCCTGGCTGACGTCATGATGCCGGCTTGGTTTGAGGCGGCACCCGGGCGTGTCCGGCCTGAGCAGTGTCACAACTCCAGTCATCACCCACGGGCCCGAACAATGGCATTGCTGGTATCAGCACGGTCCAGCACATTTTTAGGTCGTTCGTGCGTGCCGAATGCGGGGATGTCTTTTCATACGGAAATAGATATTGTTCACGACCGATTTCGCTCGTTCTTCTATCCTTCAAAAAGATGAGGAACATAGGCGGGTCCGGGGAGCAAGGGGGTACTTGCTCCCCTCGATTGACCTTTGGCACCCATGAAGTGGTGACGGCGCCCCCTGAAATGTAGGTGGTGCCCTACTGAAATGTCGCTGTCCACCCCCATCCCAAGGATGCGAGCATCGGCACGGCCGCGATAGAATTTGGCGCCCATCTGACAGGTTTAGCCGTCCAAAGGAGGCGCCCCTGGTCTGGACAGTGCCCTCCTCCCCTGACATGTGCCCCTCCCTCCGAATGGTAATCCTGGTCTTGTCTATGCCGAGGATTTTTTACCAGGAAATTCATGACATTTAGATATTTATGAACTGAGGGGAATATCTGCCCTGAAATGCCACTCAATGCTGGCTTACTTATCATAAACACTGTTTTGTGATCTAATCTAGCTTTGGCTGATGTAAATTGTCTGTTTCACGAAAGGCACTGGAAGAAAATACTTAGTTGTGCACAAATATATACAGAAGAAAATGTGATATCGGCATTATGAGATCTGAACTGAAATAGGAGCATACTAAGGCATGCCTGAAACCCCCGAATTATATTCAGTTCTGTTTTCCAGAGCTCACAGCGCAGGAATCAGCATCTCCGGTGCGTGGCTCTGCCCCACTTCTGCCTTCGCCCTGCTTGGCCTCCAGTAGACGTCACGCCATAACAACAAAGGGTCATGGGAGCTGCGGGGAAAGGCTGATGTCTGATCTGTAAAAGCTTATTTCTACGCGAACGCTGATAAAAAAGCAAAGTACGAAACAAGGAATTCCGAGAACGCTCCACAACGCTTATACTTGAATCCAAATAACATTGAGGTGCCACGATTCAGTTAATACCTCGGTTTGATAAGAAGACAGCGATTTATAAAATTAAAAGCTTGATGAAGGTACAATGTCATGATAAAGTGGGTAAATACATTGTTTATAGACTGCAGGCATACCAGGCCTAACCAAATGAACAAAAAAATCGGGGAAATAAGCTATAGCAGTACAAAATATTACCTTACTTTCTATCATACAATGAGTGAGATGGTCCCGAAGGCCAGCACTCCGCCAGAGACGAGCCATATCGAGAAATAATAAATGTGGATATCGCAGCCATATTCATGAAAAAGATGGTGTTCTATAGAAGGACCAAGCTTATGCAGAAGACTTACAGAACCAGCTTTACCTAAGAATAGTGCCCAAATCCAGTGGCGATGTATTGTTGACACAGGTGGCGTTTGGTTGCGATAGGTTTGGGGGACTCTGTTGCCACCTAAGCAACGGGCTGACCGTGCCTGGCCGGCCCATTCACGATTATCGTAAGCCGCACCTGCCAACAGGAATGCCCGGGCCCAGCAGGTTAGGCCCTTCAGCAGTGAGGGTGATGGTGTCGGGTGTCGGGCCGCCGGCCCACGTGCTGGAGCGCTGGTGTTTTGGTGAGTTGCACGTCGGCAGCTCAGAGGGTGCTATATCTCACGGAAGGTCAAACAGAAAATCAGCTCAAAATAGGTAATCACAAATTGCAATGCTGAGCAGAGACAAATCATATATTTTTCGAGAAGGGTAGCTAGCATCAGTGGAGCTATTTTCGAGGTCAAATAGGGGCGACATAGTTCTAATGGGGTTCTCAAAAGCAGTTTTTCCGTTCTCTCAGGGAAGACGAAATTTACATTGTATTCCTCTTAGTGTTTTCTGAGGCGGCTGCAAAACTGCGAGGGACAGACCCAATGTACGCCTTTGATTCTGCGGCATACTTTGCTCAAATTTCAGGTCAAGGTCATCTCAGCTCCGAGGGCAAGAGGCCTGGCCAAGTGGCCTCACATTGGTAAAAACTAACACGCTTTCTACGCATTTTGACCAAGTGATATAGAACTGTTGTATGTCACGAGGACCCTTTTCACAATGAGTTACCGATCTTGCGTTTACGTTCTCATGATAAAGTCTGCTGATAACAAATTGGACAAAAGCATTTCTTTGAAGGGAAACATTCATGTAGCAAGTGTTCCCAAAATTCTCCAGGCCTGTGGTACTGGCTGGTAGTTGCAAGATGAGATTTTGTGTGCAAGGCACTGGCTGGCTTTACTTGGAAACTGTAGCCGTCGGTGGACGTCATTTCCTGCCGAAAGTAAAGGAGACGGGCGTGAGGGCCGGGTTGCTATCTGAATGTGCTATGTGAATGAGCTATCTGAATCTGAATGACGGCAATGCTCAGGGAGCTGTGCTGTTACGTGTTATTGCAGGGCGGCGCCTCGGGCTAGCCTCTTGAGCTTCTCTGTCACCTCTCTTCAGGGGTAAAAAACCTACAATTTTGGTATTCTAAATGGTGACAGCCCAAGGTGGGCAAGGTGACCAAATTAGCCGACACGTTTCCTCCAAACCAATAACGGAACAAATCGCCGAAATTGGCACCTGTAATTTGAACTTGCAGTGATGGTCCAGGAGTGTGTATTGGCATACGCGTCGGAAAAGGGGGGGCCAGGGGGGCCTGGCCCCCCACTTTTTGGCCAAAAATTTCCTGATCTCAGTCAAAATGAGAGACAACCGGACATTCTTATATCCAGCCGCTGCGGAATGCAGCGAGGAGCCCAAATTCGAACAGTTTTTGGTCCTGATGTTGAAAGTTTTTTTGTCAGCATCAGGTTGAAGTTTGGCTGGCCCCCCACTTCTTTGCCGGTGGCGACACTTATGTGTATTGGTATCATACTAACACAAAACGTGCCACATTTTGCAGCCTGGACTGGTGACACATTAACAGTCTACCATTTTCAATGGTGACACACTGAACACTTTTTTGGCCCCTGCCTCTCTTGGAAGTTCTTTGCAGCTTGTTTTCTCTTCACCGAGGATGGGTTTTTTTGGCCGTCGATAGCACGGGTGCGGCGTTGCCCCGTATATTAGCCATCGACAGCCGCTGTCACAGCCAGGTCGACTCTCGCCTGTGGTCCTATATGTTTGTCAGACGTGCAGCTAGGTTTTTAACAAAGGTCTTGGTGGACGGACCGCAAACCCGCCAGTCTCGAATGCAACAGGTTAGAGTCGGAACCGCCCGCGATGTCAGCATATTCCTTCCACTTTCTGTCCTCTGCCACTCGCGCTGGCACACCACCATCTGCATCTGCCTCTTCGACATGGCTGGAGGTTTCTTCTCAATCCAGGAGGGTCCTGGGTGGGTTAACGCTGGCACGGCAATACAAGCCCTATACAAAGCCTATGGGAGACCTAAAATCCAGGCGGGGTCCTGGCCCCCCAACCCCTCCTCCAGACTTCCACCCATGCTCTCCGATGTCTGTTGGGGCGTAGACGTTGATGCACGTGGCGTCCCACACCAGGCTCTTACCAATAGTTAGCTTAAACAACTTTTGACCTGGCACTCGTGAGAGAGAACCGTCATGCCATGTAGCGATTGATAATACTTGGTTCGGATCAGCTGACGGCCTCGCCCAGGCGAATCGCGGTGCAGCCGCTCCCTCTCTTTTCCGTAGGAATAGACCTACATAAGCCTATAGCTGTGCTGAACTTCGATCTTTACCAGGTCAGGTTGTGGTGACGGTGTACATTCAACCTGTACCTACGCATCCGGAAAAAGGTAGAACAGGGCCTGTGCTTATTAGGGTGCCCATCCTGGAGCGTTCTAAGGAGCCTGTGAATCAGAGCTGCAAAAATCTCAAATCTGTCAGGCACTTTCAAAAAAACCTCCAAATCTGTCGGGTGGTTAGGATAGGACTATTAAAATTGTCTAAAACCCATTCAATTGGTAAAATGTTCCTACTCTTTTTCCACATTCTTAATAGAAAATACTAAAATTAGCATAAAAACCTTCAAGTTTGGCACCAATGGATATCATTATCCTTATTTTTGTGCTCTGATCCTTATATGTGTGATATCCTTATTTTTCGTGCTCTGAAGCCGCCTATGGAAAATCTAAGTGGAATGGCACAAGTCTATTAATTTTCAAAACTCTAGAACTGAGACTGTTCTTCGGGTTTTCAATTATCAGACACGCTCAGGAAATTAAGGTTATCGGCAGAAACCTATAACAAATTGAATACCGAACCACCAATTCCCATTTTCTGGAGTCACCATTGGTAAAGGAAATTTATTATTGGATGTAATTTGAGATTTGTGGACGTACAGCATACAAATAGTGTGTGTCAAAATCAGCTCGACTGGGTCTTGAATAAGACTCAGTCTTGAATTCAGATGATTTAGGTCACAGGTGGAAATATACAATAACATGAAAAGCAGCCCCCTTTTTCAGTCCTCTGCAGCCGCCATTGACAAAAAATGTTGCACTAGAATGAGAATAAGTGATATTTTGTTATTATGTTACATAGTCCAGCCCAGAATATTTAAGAAATATAGTTTGCAATGGAAGAAAGCTGACCTGGTTCCCATACCATGCGGTTACTTATGCCAGCTTCTGCAGATTTTCATGATTTCAGTTTTTTGGAGGTGGGAGGGGGTAATTTGGAAGGAACCCCCAAAATTTATATATGGATTTTGCTCTGATGGCCAGACAAACAAGATTGGAGGGGCACTTTTTTGATATTCGAAAGTGTTTTTAAGCATCATGGCTACTTGTAGTTGAATACAAACATGTAATATTAGCTTTCCATGACTTTAAATGCATGTTTACATGAAAAATCCTAAATTTTGAAGCTGTTGGCTATCTCAAAGTTTTTTATGCATTGCCGTGCTCATTTCCATGAGGGTACGTGGTTTAGGATCTGAAGTTCATGAGGCTAATAAATAACCTTAAGTCAGTTAGATAGTAAATGTCAAATAAATATCATGTTTCCAAGGAAGTTAAGAGTAAAAGGAATGAGTAAAGGTTGCACTAGGCTGTGTTTTTGCTATATCTTTGTCCCCTTGACATATATCATAGGCATATTTAGGTAAGTGAATAAAATGAAATAGGAGAAATAGTTTGGTACTTAAACTCAAATTAATGTGGAAAGGTGAAGAGTTTTGTTTCTTTGGCATCTACAAATCCACTGATGAAGGTATGCAACTTTTGTGGTTAATTCTGGACAAACAGGCATTGGATTTAAAAGAAGATGGAAGGGAAAATCAAATGTTTTAGTCTAATTTGACCAGTCTGCTGGTAAAATTCATTTTTCCCTTATTAATATCATTTAAAATTATTGATCAACAGTAAGCATAACATACTGTGTGGAAATAAATGTAAGCTGCCGAAATTACAACGAACACCACATCACTTACTTCTTTGTTTTCTCCCCACACTGTTCTGATCTGCCCGCTGTTTGATCCATGCTTCAAAACGACCTCCTTGGCCAAAACCACTGTTCCTGAACTTGCAGGGCAGCCCAGAATGCTTGATTCGCTGATGCTCCTTAAAAAACGTTTCTCGCCAAAATACCCACATCCCTCAAATCCACATTTAAGCTTGACACGGGACGGTGGAAGGGGCTTCAGCTTAATCGGAGCCATTTATCAGCCCTTCAACTATGGACGATGAAATCCAGGCTCAACCAGTTTACTCAAGATGTATACCAAAGTAATGCAAGAGAAAAATAATCAAAAACACAACCTTCCACAAGGCAACACACCAAACCGCAGGGCTGCTTTTCTTCAAACCAAAGATACCTTTTACACTGGCTTTGCCGCAAGGGCGCTGTTCAAACAGCGCCCTTGCGGCAGCGTTGAGCGTACTTCCAAACGAAGGAAACGAAGGAAAAAACTGTTTTGCCTGTCGCCTTTACCTTTACGGCGGCCTGTCGGGCCAGGCTGTCGCGTGCTATGGAATACAAATCGGGCCCGACAGGCCGGTGAAGGAATTTTTCCAGCAGAGGATTTTCTGGGTGACGTTTAAAAGGCCCTCTGTGCATAAGGCCCTCTATTCAAAGGTTCCTCGATTCATAAGTCCCTCGAAAAGACCCTCTGTGCATAAGCCCTCGATTTTCCATCGGTTCTTGCCGCACACTGGCTTGATATGGGAGAGGTGCAAATTCATGAAAAACTTGTTGAGTGAAAGAGGTGACAATTCTAATATTGAGTTTTTTAGAACAAAAAATATTTTCTGCTTCCTTTCAAGATTTTTTTTCTCACAGATTGTAAGATCTGTCGCAAGACCAACCGTGCCCTAAAATCTGTCGGGCACTTTATGACCCGAGAGCCCGACTTCTTGCAGCTCTGCTGTGAATATGCTTCTGAGAAAGCAGATTACGTAGGGAATCTGACACGGGTCAACTCCGTTCACTGTGGCGGGGTGGTTCTGTGACCGTGTAAATTACGGCAGGATTGAAGGGTAGCTGGTTCAAATCGTAACAGAGGCACTCTTACAGCCATGAGTTTGAAGTAGCTTCTGCTGATTAACAGCTTTCAACTTTGATGTACTCCCAGCCAGGGCGCCATCATACCCCGGGGCATGTGTTACCACGCGCAAAGGCGGTTCAAGCAACCAGACTGGGAGGCTTTCATACGTTAGTTTCCCACCATCCGAATTCGACATCAGCTTTAACACACGCCCCGCTGGGGTCTCTGGCATGACGCGCCCCGCTGGGGGGCGTTTTTCGCCCCCTCCGTATATCGTTCCCCACGAAAGCTAAAGAAAAATTACGGGCGGTGTTCGAAAGCTCTTGACAAGACGAGGATATTTTAAAGGAAGAATTTTATGTCAGGTCAATATTGAGGTCAGCAGAGGTCAAAGAATGTTTCATGTGCTTACAACAGAGCAATGTACGTTTCTCTTTCTAGATCTGCCCTCAGGGGAGCTAGAGCAAATAGATATGCATCATTGGAATCCGCTCATCGCAGCAAATCAAATGATGTATAATATGACCTTTCTAGGTTAAATAGTGAAAATGACCTGACCTCGAACTAGGTCAGGGTCACAGAGTGACCTGGTATGGTCATGTTGCATATTCATCGACTCCCCGTGACAATACAACAATACAAGCACAATGCAAAAATTGGAGCTTGATCTCAATTCAGTGAGAAGTTATTGGCAAAACAATCACTCTATGCTCTCGTGACCTAATATGACCTTTGAGAGGTCAGATGCTCAAAAACTCAAATTTATGGTTAAGATCGTGGTAATAATAGACGGTTTGATGATTTTCAGCTTTATCTATTGAGTATGTACTGAAAACGAGCCCATTCTATTTTTCACCATAAACTTATAATGGGGTGACCAAAAAATTGACCCCACCTTAGGTGAACAACATCGAAATTCCAAGATAGCAGATTTGTAGACCTTAATGACCTTATCATATTGTGGAAGTTTCAAACAGATCAGTTCGCTGATGTTCCCTGGGCACCGCTTCAAACTCGTGATTTTAGGTTTTGAGGTCGGGTCATTTGACCTTAAATAGCTTTTTGACCTGACATGAAATTAACCCACAAATTTGGTCAGATGTGTAAAATTGATCAGGAAGAAGGTACTGTAAGTTTCGTTATTCTGAGTTTCTTCGCTTTTGAGCTATCTGGGGAAAACCAGGAGGGGGCGAATTTGCCCCCCCCAGCGGGGCGCGTGTTAACCGTCACTCGCCTCATTATATCTATCAACATCGAAATAAACCCCGGGCCAGAATCAAATATGCCAAGTCTAAAATGGATCTCACAAAACGTTCGCAGTATAAGAAATGAGTTGGGCACTCTGCAAGCGTGTTCGACGGAGCTTGAGAAGTTCGACATCGTGGGGTGGACCGAGCCCTGGTTAAAGGAAAGGGTGGATTCGTTGAAAATGCAGTCGTCTCTTTCTAAATTCACGTGGTTTAGGAGGGACCGGCCTACCCATGCAGATGTTGTGTCTTGTGATATCCGAAACAGCGTCCCATCCGTGAAATAGACTGATCTTGAGGCCCATGATTCTGCAATACTTGCGATGAATGTCTCTATGGAACCAAAGTCGTTAGTCTGTGTTGTGTATTGCCCTCCCAGTGATGTCGATGTTTTTTCGCGATTTCTGGATAAGGTGTCGGAAATTTTAAATCGTTTCCCAGAAAAGTCAATGCTAATTTAGGGGACTTTACCACTCCCCAGACCAAACGGGATTCGTCTTCGTCAAATTCATCTTGGATTTAAAACGAATCCAAGTCGAATTTTGGATTCTTTAAAAGAGCATCAAAGGTGCAAAGAGGCAGATTCCAACTCTTTTGGGCAGAAACCGTCGGATCAATTCAGACAAGAAAATCTCGAAGATCATGTTTCCGTACCTGTCTATAACCATTTGTCCAGGAGCAGGTCGCTTTTAGTATAGATGTGTGATGTAGGAGGATTGCACCAAAGTGTTTTAAAACCGACAGGAGGGAAAATTTTTGGATTTAGTTCTAGTATTTAACTCTTCGTTAGTGGAGTCACATGTGTGTAGTGGAATTTTATGTTCGGACCATGCGGAAATTTGTACGACTTTTCGATCATATCAATTTGGGACTCCTACTATCAACTGGACCACGACGCTCAATTATAAAAGCGCCGACTTCGAAAACATGAGACGGAGCCTACAGCTTATTCCATGGGATGCATTGTAGGTAGTGGGGTGGCGTTGTGGGTGTGTTTTATGATGTTTGGACGCGGCTATCCGCGATCACATCCCCACCGTCACGCTGCACCGTCGATGCCCACCCTGGTTCGACGCTGGTGTAAGACGCGCACTAAAGGAAAAAGAGACCGCTTTTAGGCATGTAAGGCGTGACAGGACAGCAAACACGATTCGAAACTTTTAGGTAAAGCGTCCAAATTTAAAATCAATTTCAGATGATCGTTATAGCAAACACCTCCAGGGACTTCAAATTGGTAACTTCAAAACGAATCCAAGACGAATTTGGATTCTATTAAAGAGCATCAAAGGTGCGAAGAGGCAAATTCCAACTCTTTTGGGTGGAAACCGTCGGATCAATTCAGACAAGGGAAAGACTGATCTTCTGAATAGAAAATTGCCAACAAATTTATCTCTCCAAAAGTGATTCACTACCCAGAAACGACCGATTACAAGCAACCAAATTCGACGATATTTGAAACATCTGAAGCACAGATGCGGGAAATTTCGGAGAATCTTCAGGTGGGGTGCGGGGCATAATCACCCCTGTTTCTATTCCAGAACATCCTTTTTTAGCCAAACAGGAAAATCTTAAGACAAATTTGCAACCGGTCAGTGCAGAAGGGAAGAATGAGTTCAAATTCGATTAGTTTTTACATAAAGGTATACTATAATCATAACAGTTGACCATAGTTCTTTTAACCATACATATATAATATAGTTTAGTAGATCTTGATGAGTTTTTGGCTCTGGAGATAACGGGTTTTTGTCAGTAACAGGCTAAACATTGACTGACACACTCACTAATTTTCCATTTGTCACGGCTTTCAGTTTAGTCGCAGTTTCCCGTTTGCAGTCTTCATTTTGCATTACTTGCAATATTATGGGAGACCCGGTTTGGTTGAATAAGTTTTTGCACTATTGTCTACAGCTGCCAATCTGTTGTATTTATCGAATATTCGACAGTGTCATTTCAAAAAGAGTGATATATATATATATATATATATATATATATATATATATAGATATATAATTTTCTCGCACATTGAAGTGTATATGACAGTGGTGGTCTTCTAAAAACAGTTCTGCATCTAATGCAAACTACTCCACCTCCGGTGCAGGCTGTTATATGCAAAATGAACTTGCTTCTTGCCCTTGCATGCCTCATCAGCGAACAAGAGGTTAGCATAAAGAGCACCTGATCACAGTTTTTTTATGATAAAGGTAAAGGAACACACTGACAAGTTGGATATTAAATGTGTTGGATATTAAATTGGATATAAAATAATTTAATATCCAACTTGTCAGTGTGTTCCTTTACCTTTATCGTTCTGTCAAATGGCTCTTCAACAGTTTGTTATGTTTCTTGGTTTTATTTTTCCTCCCAGAAATATTTACGAAACATTGAAATTGCACAAGCCTGATTTATTTCAGCTTGTCTCTTCTAGAAAAATTGTACTTCATACATGACGAAAATTTTGAGTTATAAACCAATGCTGCAGCCTATCCCAAGAATAATGTTTCGTTTAGCCCCGAAGGACACAAACATCATAAACGTTACGATTAAAGGCAAGTGTTCTACGACAGGAGCTAAGCACTGCATACAGAAGAAAGCCACAAGAAACGTTCAATTATGATCCAATCAAGGTTGCACTGCCAGCGGTAGTAATTTTGAACTGAACGTATAAATAAGCTATTACTTGTGCCTTATGAAATGTTAAATCTAACTGGATGAGTTTATTGTCTGCAATAAGATTAGTAAAAGTCGTAGGCGATCAGCGGCACAGCAGGGACTGATTAAAAACATAGTGAGTGATTAGTAGGTGTCATGCACAGTTCTTTTGACACAATCTAACTCCTACTCCGAACCCAGAGCCAGCAACTGAAGTTGTTTACTCAGCTAGCCATTAATGTATTAAATCCGTGATGCAAGTAGGCTCCGTCTTTGCTTTCTTCTAAATCGGAGCACAAGCCATCAGCTGAAAATGAATTTCGAAAAATTCAGGATACCTAGCACTGGATTAAAGTTTACATTATGGCGTATATTTGGTTTCATTGTGTAATGAACTGAGTAACTGTATTTTTGTCAGCTTCGAGGGCGTCTACGTGATTTTTTCTGTAGGAACGGAATTGGTCCAGTTGAAGGCCCACGATGCCGTTAGGGAGCAACCAACTTGTTTTCTAGTTTTCTATTTTGATTTCTAGTTTCATGGTGACACAGTACCACAACTGTACACCTTTGATCGGGAAAATCAATATATGGTTTACATTACTGAGATCTTGAGAGCATCAATCATACCCGGACTAGAAGACAACGTGGAGGATAGATTTACCTCCATGGAGACTATCCTATTCAAAAACATTTGTCTCCTATTGGAAGTTTTCTCGACGAGGGCTGTGCATTTACACACGAGAGGTAAGACCCAAAATTATTGTCAATGCTTTCTTCTTGCCCTTAGACTAGGCTGAATACATGTAAATTTCAGATTTATGGTTTCTGAGCTACAGCTCGTGCATGGAAACTAATCACCCATGTCCTATGCCTGCGTGCGAGCGGATTGAACCAGGGCTTAATAAAAACGTCGAATTTGAATATCTGCATTGGCTCTCTGCGCTTCAAGTTTCCGTTCATTCGGATAATAGAAAGCCGAGTTATGGCAAAATGAGTGCAAACAACTTGATGGTTTGAGCTGGCCTTGGTTTTGTGCACCTCGTACGTTTTGCTAATTCTCTATTCAGCTCCTATATGGCCATTCGGTCAATTAGCTGATTAGAGAATAAGACGGAGAAGATTCTTTCAAGGCATTGTGCTCAGTACCATAGAGATGAGCTTTTAGCGTGGCGGGAGAGTCGGGTCGGCCAGGGCCGTGGTACTCAGGTGCAGCGCTTCCCCCAGTTGGGAGGACGGAACTTATCAGCGCTACGCGTCCGCTCAGTACGTGATGTAAGCGTATGCTGCAATATTGACTGGAATTCCATGGTGTATTTTACGTTATGCTGTGATCAGTTCCCTGTGGAAAGATATCCGAAATATGTCATGAACGTAAGATATATACAAAACTAATTCCTCTCTACTATTTGTATTTGGTCAGTTATCCAAAATGACTCAATAAGATGTACCAGGCCCAGAGTAACATAGTAGCAACCATTGTCTATACCTTTTAACCATGGGGAGTAGCAAATACAATGATTCAATCATTTAATACATGGGATCAGATATACCACCGGTAAAACTGCATTACTGCCAAAAGTCTTTCCTCTCACCCGTGTTTCAAGTAAGCAAACTGATACGTCGGCTTGGCATTTTCTCAAAACCTAACATATACAGTGCCAAAACCTAACATGGTTGAGGCAACGCCAAAATCCTGGACAAGATCGTGCAGGAGCAGACTTACGCTGCCGTGTTATTCTACACATTTTACGAATAAACGTTTAAATAACATATACAGTGCGACAAATACTCAGGATCCACTCATTTTTACACTACAAGTCATCCGAATCGGGTGAAAAATATCATCGGCACTCACTTTCTGTGGGGTAGCCAGAGGGCGCCTGGGCTCTGACTTGTCTTTGGTTTACTTTCCCCAGCGTAGGGTTAAGGGTCTACTGTTACTAGCATGGGTGATTTTTAATTTCATTGCCTGCCTGTAAAAAATTGCTGGTTACGCCACTGCTCCTTTCGATTTCCTGGAAAAATGACGGCACTGAATATATGACCAGACCTACGCTGATGGCTAAAGATGGTTGAAAAAGGCAGATTATAATTGTATAAATATCCAATTAAGCCTAACATTTAACTTATTCTGCAGAAAATGTTGAGGAATAGTAGGCAAAAGCACCCATACATCTGAGTTCATGTATGGAAATTGTAAAATATGTCGCTGACGATAAAGTAGATTTATCTAATAACAAAAGATGAAAAAAAACCAAATTCCGAAATTAATCAATCATGCAACAGCAAAATAGAGTAAGAACTATCGCCTATGCCTTCTAACCATAGAAAGCAGCGAATGAAAAAGTCAATCATTCGCGTTTTCCTTGTGGAATTGTATCCATGTTTCCCTTCCTTGTGAAATTCATGAGCGTTGAATTCTTGGGAGTTCCTGGATTTTTATCTTAATATTCAACCTTTAAAAAATAAGAATTGGATGCCCAAAAGCATAGCTGACGCAATCACCAGACACCACATCTACGTTCTCAGCGGTCTCCTGAACCCGTATTGCGCAGTCGTCAGTCTTACTTGTACATGACAGCAGCAGCAGCGCCTGTGACAGCAGTTCAGTCCTGGGACGCCCGCGTCTTCAGCAGGGGCAGCAGCAGCAGCGGCAGCGGCAGTGTCGCATCAGGCGCCCGCGCCTGGTGACTGCAGCTCCGCCCCGGGCACCTCTGCCCCACCACCACCACCAGGAGCAGCCGCGATGACGTAGAAAACGGTGTCCAGAGGGGAGCACGGCCCTCCGGCTCATTGTGGCGGCTCGCATGTGAGGGTTCTGAGGCGCCGGGTATTCTGCTGATGGCTGCTTTGGCGGTCAGGGTGTCGTGGCAAAAATGGGATTTTAATGTCTTGTGACACGTTTGGAGCTGGCTATCGCAGGTCATCCCAGAGATGCCTTACTGGCTTGTTGTTTTAAGCTTTTTTCAGCTTTGATCCGGTCCGTCCACGTGCAAAGCGGCCTGCAGAACTGCATTGTGAGAAGCCGGGTCAGCAATTCTTCAGATCTCCGGATCACATGGCAACATCGCCCCGGTTTTTGCAGCCACGGTCTAGGGGTTTGACCAGCCTCGATGGGCATCCCGGGTCACCGGGGGTCAAATCAGGCCAGACCAAAGCCCGCTTAGTTACTATAGAACCCGCTTAGTTATAATAGAAGTAATATTTGGGGCTTATCGATGAGCCGACTGCCAAGGTTATATGACGTCGCCAACTCCTTTCTTAATGGAAGGGTTCCTCGGGAGCCAGGCTGCTCCTTGCTCATGGAATCAACCTAATCTTGAACCCGGGACGGTTGCATAGAAGGCGAGCTCGCTAACCACTACACAACTACGCCCCTTGGTGAGATCGGATCTGAGAAGCAATGCACTTTATGATGACGCCTCGAAGAAACGAGATGTTGCTGTTACTATCCCACTGCTCCCGATTTCCTGGGGCGCCGAACGAAAATGCGATTTATGAGGCCTCTGGAGGCAATGTTAACTCTGAGGGTCAATACGTACTTAACGCCACAGTCAAATAGGCTGGTCACTCCTGTCAATGAGCCCGGCATGCAGCAGTTGAGAGGCTTACGGGCAAGGAGAGGTTGGGAGATTTGATCGACTTATTCAGAGGCTCTGGTTGGACCTGAACCCGGGATACATGGTTCAGAGACAGAATGCGACCCACCGAGCCACGCGCCCCCAGACCAAGGCACGTGTAATACAGCATCGGGGACACATTGCTACTGCGGATAGACCACAGAGCGCCTTTAATAATAATTGTTGGGGTTTAACGACACGCCAGCATCCAGGGTTATACGGCGTCGCCAACTCTCATCCTATTGGGAGGGATTTGGGGGCTCAGATCCACTTATTCAGAGGCTCTGCCGGGACTTGAATCCAGGACCCGTGGCTCAGAAGACAGACGCTCTACCACTGAGACACTCACCTCCAGAACGCCTTGTAAAACAGGCGTAGGTGGTATGGTAGGGCACAGAGGCTCCCTGGACGTTCCGATGTTTCACCGCGGCTCCCTGGACGTTCCGAGGTTTCACCGCGGCTCCCTGGACGTTCTGAGGTTTCATCGCGGCTCCCTGGACGTTCCGATGTTTCACCGCGGCTCCCTGGACGTTCCGATGTTTCACCGCGGCTCCCTGGACGTTCCGAGGTTTCATCGCGGCTCCCTGGACGTTCCGAGGTTTCACCACGGCTCCCTGGACGTTCCGAGGTTTCACTGCGGCTCCCTGGACGTTCCGAGGTTTCATCGCGGCTCCCTGGACGTTCCGAGGTTTCATCGCGGCTCCCTGGACGTTCCGAGGTTTCACCGCGGCTCTCTGGACGTTCCGAGGTTTCACCGCGGCTCCCTGGACGTTCCGAGGTTTCACCGCGGCTGCCTGGACGTTCCGAGGTTTCACCGCGGCTCCCTGGACGTTCCGAGGTTTCATCGCGGCTCCCTGGACGTTCCGAGGTTTCACCACGGCTCCCTGGACGTTCCGAGGTTTCACCGCGGCTCCCTGGACGTTCCGAGGTTTCACCGCGGCTGCCTAGACGTTCCGAGGTTTCACCGCGGCTCCCTGGACGTTCCGAGGTTTCATCGCGGCTCCCTGGACGTTCCGAGGTTTCACCACGGCTCCCTGGACGTTCCGAGGTTTCATCGCGGCTCCCTGGACGTTCCGAGGTTTCACCGCGGCTCTCTGGACGTTCCAGGTTTCACCGCGGCTCCCTGGACGTTCCGAGGTTTCACCGCGGCTGCCTGGACGTTCCGAGGTTTCACCGCGGCTGCCTGGACGTTCCGAGGCTTCACCGCACCGAATCATGACGTCTCTATCCGTAATTATTTTCTGCAGGGTCATATCTCGTCTTGCTGGATACCAAAAAAAAATATAGATCGAAGCCGAAAAAGCTAATGCAAGCACAAAATAAAACAGTTATAACACTAATAAAGTCATATAAAAGAAATCCCGCGACCATACTATACGACTAAAGGCTAAAAAATAAAGGGGAAGGTAAAGGCGACCGCTTTTTACCCTTATCAGACAGTGGTTGGAAAATAAGGCTCATTTTTGTGACGATAAGTCATCCCCTTATGCTGGCGTTCAGACTGTCAAACGTGGGGTGGGGGAGTGTAACTCCTGAACGTTTGCTCATAATTGCATCCTATAGACTTTCAGCTCCAGCCTTGCTTATTGCTTCGTAATTTTGTTCAGGATAGAATCATTGTTATCCATTTGGAAATATCCAAAGGAAGTTCTAATGATCCTCCCAAAATAGGGGTTTTAGATTTCTCCACTTCATAAAGTTTCAAAGAAAAAAGTCAGGTAATATCATTATTTTCCTTGGAAACTTCGCCAAGCTACATCTAAAATGGTGCTTGCAAATGGATGTTCTACGATACGTTCCGACCTCACCCCGAATCGATTCTGCAGCTGTTGCTGGATAAGGTCAGGCAGTGGCGGATCCAGGACTTCATTTTGGGGGGTGGGTGGGGGAGGAGTTCGGGGCTCGAGCCACCCCCATCACTCCCTCCGGTCACCCTACGCTGATGCATTAACCCGCGCCCCACCGGGGGTCCGGCGCCACCTTCACCCCACCGGGGGCCATCGATGGCCCCCCTCTAACTCCGAAAATATGGGCGTTAGCGCAAATCTGCAAAGTGCAATAGAAAGCTCGCGTGAATTCAGTAAGAAATTACTTCGCATGTTTTAGTGCTCAGGTCAATGGTTTGACCTCCAGAGGTCAAATTAGGTCAAGATCGGCTATTTTCACTCAAATATGCAATGATTAAGCAAACTGGGCATAACTCTTATGTCATTAGAGCTATTGAGGCCTGGTAAAGTACATTTGATAGCAAATTGCCAGTACTTTTTCCGCTATGTGGAACGTAAAGACCTCCCGCCAGTGGTTTGACCGCCAGAGGTCACCTCGTGACCTAATATGACCTGAGGTCACGAAAGGTCAAAAAGTGACCTTGCCGTATATCAAATGAAAGCCAGTGACAAGACAAACACGATGGTGTTTGTTTCACCGCTCTAGCTCAATTAGGTCAAAAGTTATTGTCAAAATACTGTTTTTAACCTCTGGTGACCTTGGATGACCTTGGAAAAGTCAAAGGGCAAATATGACCCCTGGGATCCGTGAAAGGGTGTCCAAAAACGTTGTTCTGAGCAGTCTGAGTATTTGCAATCATTTTTGTGGCTTTTATATCATGAAATAGCTTTTCCCCATGCTTTTCCAATGGGAGAGGTCGCCTCGTGACCTGACCTCAGGGCACGAAATCGAAAAATCCCGGATATACACCTTGTAGACCCTGGAGGGGTCATGAAGTGTAGGAAGTTTCAAATCGATCGAGTTTGAAATGTAGCTCTTACAGAGCTCTAAAGGTGAAGTGAGGTGACCTTGGTTGACCTCGTCTGGTGACCTGACCTTGGGTGACCCGGGGTAAAAATTTCAGGGATGATGGGAAAATGTTGCAGTGTGAGGTAGAGCCCTCAACCACGGTGCTGCGCCTCGTCGTTATTCTGCTATCCCGGAAAAACCTTAGGGGCGGGCCATCGATGGCCCCCGGTGGGGCGAGGGTTAACAATTGGCACTCCAACATTTCGGGGCCTTGAGCCCCTTTCCCCCCCACTTGTATCCGCCACTGGGGTCAAGTTTTCTACACCACCCGGGTCACTTGGTACGGCTCCACACTGGTGATTGAACATCCAAAAGCAGAGCCCGCGTTTTGACCGTTCACTTCCTGATATGCCACCACACTCAATATCTAGCATGAAATCTCCCGAAATAAAAATCTTTGAAATGACGTTTACTAACAAGGTTCCACGGCTCGAAGTTTCTTATGAATTCGGGAAGCCTAGCTCTTGTGCCACACAGTGTCACCTGAAAGTCAAATTGCGCGGCAGGAACAATAACGCCCAGCTGCGTCGACTTTCCTAAATAGGCAGCAGCACATTTTGCACTATCGCTAACGTGTGCACGATTTGCATTGCGAGACGAACATTGCTTAGTGCGGAGGAGACTTGAGAACTGCAGGCGGGAGAGGAGCTAAAACAAGGTGGCGGTGTGCTGTTTCTGCTGGGGCGCTGCGCCGGATCAGCAGAATAGGGCACCGGGCGAGGCTCGGACGCGCCGAGGGTGGTCGGCAGAGTGACACGTGACACCGGCCGCGGGCTCGGGGTCGGCAGAGGTCACAGCTCCGGCGGGGATCGGCGTGGCTCACGTGCGTCACACGTCCGGCGGGGATCAGCAGCATGGCTGCACGTGCGTCACAGCACCATCAGCCGCAGCTCACACCAACAGCAGTGACGACACCGCGAATTCCTGCAACGCACTGATGGCCAGACTCAATCTTCCTTGAGTTTACGTTTCAGCCGTAGCTGTTTGTTTCAACTGGACTTCTCATCAGAGATTCACCCGTCCTTTCAGGCTGGCAGAGCTCCTTTCATTTTTTTCTGCGAAATCATTGAAAAATATAGTGAGATTCAGCACATAATCTCCCCATTCTTACTCCATGCCTTTGACCCAAAATGTTTTAAGTCATTAGAATGCCATTTGGGCCGGGGTGGCCTAGTGGCTTCGTTGCCAGTCTTCGGATCGGATAGCATGGATTAACGTGGGTTCAATCCCCACGGCGGGAAACCGCCTTCCGTGTCCAATCTGACCCGGTGGAGAGGATCCTTAAACACGCACGCCAATACTCCCTGTAATTGGGCATGTGTGCCTGTTGGGAGTGGCCCTAATAAAATAATAAAATAAAAGAAGACTTGCAGGACGAAGCGGACGGTTCAGTGCTACTATCAACCAGCCTTAGAAAGTGCCCTACCAGACCTCTTGTATAATAATAATGGATGCGTTGTTGTGCCAGTAACCCTGTCTGCGTCCGACACGGATAAAACTATTCAACACGACTATTTCACCTAATTTGTCCCCAAGCGAGTTTAGTGTCTGGTGAGCACTAAACAGGGTCGGGCACTGATGCCTATGGGAGACCGAAGCAAAACGGACACAGCGTGTTTTTAACACGCGCACTGGAAGCAAGCCTCGAAGGCTCCCCTTCACTTGTTTTTCCGAGGTGGCCGGAAAACCTTTGGCAGTTAAAAACGCCACTTGGCACACTGAATTTGAGGGAATGTA
This sequence comes from Lepas anatifera, assembly GCA_034440635.1. Taxonomy (NCBI): domain Eukaryota; kingdom Metazoa; phylum Arthropoda; class Thecostraca; family Lepadidae; genus Lepas; species Lepas anatifera. The sequence goes on along the minus strand of JAOTON010002020.1, from coordinate 145,357 downwards.
TGAGCACGTCGATTTGTGAAATCATTTTGAAAGTCGGTCATTTTTTTAATTGCTAGCTTTCAAACTTGACTTACATTGATCGCCAAAATCGCGCGGCTGCGGTACTTCGCCTGCATTGGAGACCAAGTGGTGACGTTATAACGCTATATAAACGAGATTATATGTCAAGGGAACCTCAAATGAAGGCCAAAGTCAAGTTCAAAGCTCACAGTTCAAGGTCGTGCCAGTATTTTAAACGCCATTAACCTCAGTGCTTCCCGTTGGATGACGGTACCCAGTATAACATAGGGGAAGTCCGTGCAAGAGTACGCACCTAACTTTCTAAAGGCTTTCTCTTTTCTCCTATAAGTCTAACAGCTAAAATTTTTATGTGGTTATTTAGCCTGAAGAATTGTCTATGTATGGTCCATGTTCAAACTCGATGTCTCTGAAAGGAACTTGCCAAGAGCCCATCAAAAATAAAAAGTCACGTGCGCACTCTTGCCGGAGTGGGTCGGCAAGAGTACGCAAGAGAGGAGGCTGGAGTACGCACTGATGCCCCGCTGTGCTTTAGGTGCATAAGCCATGTCGCGAAGTATTTTTTCGCCAAACTAGGCGATTGTATACTTTTATATCGTTTGGAATCTACCATAACTATGTTGCAACGTTTGGTTTTCCAAATATGAGTTACGGACTCTGTCCCGAGTGAAAATTAAATTTTCCTCTCTCTTAAGCATGCGCACTCTTGCCCAATGGTTTACCGCGTACTCTTGCCGGACATGCTCCCCTGGGAAGAAAGTCTTCATAAACATGCTGGCAGGCGTTTTAGCGTGAGCTCCGGTCCTGGAGCACACTCCCAGCTCAGCTTTCTGACTGATGACAGACCGTAATACAATTTGTTTTGATAATAGAAGCATGGTCTACAAGTTTACCCAGCTAATAAATATTACTTCAAGGGTGCCCAGAAACTTATTTTGCTCGGTACTCCCGCGGAAAGAACAGGAGCACGTTGAATTTTGGTGTGCAGCCTAGGCACTGACCATGCTTTTTTATACCAGGGTATCCACCATCTCAGTGGTTGCTAAGTAACCAAAACAGCTGCTGCGTACTCTTATCTCCTGCGTACTCTTACCCGCCCTTACCCTATATTATGCCATAGCACCATACCTAAAGAGAATGTGGCCCCTTCATAACGTGATTTTAACTGAGATAGCCAAGTTGTGAAGCAAGTCGGAAAACCCGGTACTCAATACATCATTTGTCTTGGAACTCGAGATTTCCGTAGAAAAAAAAAACTAAAACCTACCGGCAATATACCCCTCATGTACCCTTAGCAGCAGGTCACAGTTGTCATGGCTGTTGGTGTGACGACTAATGCTGACGTCACGATGAGCATCAGCCAATCGAATCCCTTGAAGCGTTTCGAGTATGATAGTGGTTGCCAGATCATGACATCATCCACAGGCAGATATTTCTTTCTTTCCCTAGAGGAGCATTTTAAAAATCAAAATATTGAGCTTATTGTACATTTTTCAGACAAATCATGTGTGGTTTCATTATTTTCGGCTAAAAGTACGCCTAATTACACTAAATTACAGGATTCAACCAAGGTGCCATATTCCCTTTAACCCTCGCCCCAACGGGGGCCATCGATGGCCCCCTAAGGTTTTTCCGGGATAGCAGAAAAACGACGAAACGCAGGACCACGGTTGAGGGCTCTTTCTTTCACTTCATCATTTTTACACCATCCCTGACATTTTTTACCCCGGATCACCCAAGGTCAGGTCACCAGGCGGGGTCAACCAAGGTCACCTCACTTCAACTTTTAAGCTCTATGAGAGCTACGTTTCTCAGTTGATCGATTTGAAACTTCCTACAGTTCATGTTCCCACCAGGGTCTACAAGGTGTATATCCGGGATTTTTTCGATTTCGTGACCTAAGGTCAGGTCACGAGGTGACCTCTCCCATTGAAAAAGCATGGGAAAAAGCTGTCTTATGATCTAAAAGCCACAAAAACGTTTCAAATGCTCGGCTTGCTCAGAAAAATTTTAGACACCCTTTTACGGATTCCAGGGGTCATATTTTCCCTTTGACCTCTCCAAGGTCATCCAAGGTCACCAGGGATCAAACACAGTATTTTGGCAATAACTTTTGACCTAATTAAGCTAATTAGAGCGTTGAAACAAATACCATCGTGTATGTCTCATCACTAGTTTTTATTTGATATGCAGCAAGGTCACTTTCTGACCTTTGATGACCTCAGGTCATATGAGGTCACGAGGTGACCTCTGGAGGTCAAACCACTGGCGGAAGGTCATTACGTTCCACGTAACGAAGAAAGGTGTGACATTTTCCTATCCAATGTAATTTACCAGATCTCAATAGCTCTAATGGCATAAGAGTTATGCCCAGTTTTCTTAAGCATTGCATATTTGAGTGAAAATAGCCTATCGTGACCTAACTTGACCTCTGGAGGTCAAGCCATTGACCTGAGCGCTTAAACATGCCAAGTAATTTCTTACTGAATTCAGGCGAGCTTTCTAATGCACTTTGCAGATTTGCGCTAACCCCCTATTTTTTGGAGTTAGAGGGGGCCATCGATGGCCCCCGTGGGGCTAAGGTGGCGCCGGACCCCCGGTGGGGCGCGGGTTAAGGTAGCCCAACTTTAAACCTCGCCCCAGTGGAGGGTGTTTGAACACCCCCTCGAGTTTTTCCAGCGGCACGAAAAAACGGCGGCGCGAAGCGCCGCCGTACTTGGCACACTTTATCCTTGATAAATTCCGCAGCTTTCCCCAAAATTTCAAGGTTGGGTCATCCCAGGTCAGGTCACCAGTTCAGGTCAAATGACATCACCTAAAAAATGTTTGAGGTGGCATAAGTAAGAAATGGGTGGGTGAATCTATCGGATTGAAACTTATACCACATAATGGGCCAATCGAATGCTACAATATATATTCCCTAAGGTCAAGTACGGACCTTGACCTCTCCATTAGAAATACATGGGAAACACTGAAATTGGGCTATACTTGTGCAGATACAACTGAGAATACCATCATATTCTCCAAATCGCAGTATCTTGGGCCCCTTTCCAGATTCATGTTGCAATTTTTGACCTGTGACCTCTGAGAGGTCATCTGGGGCTATTTAAGCAGTTTTCAGACTAAGGTCAACTTTGCATGAAATGATAATAATTGTTGGGGTTTAACGACGCACCAACTGCCAGGGTCATACGGCGTCGCCAACTCCACCCTGTTGGAAGGGATTTTGGGGATCAGATCGACTTATTCAGAGGCTCCGCCGGGACTGAACCCGGACCGGTGGCTTAGAAGACAAGGTGCATGAAATGAAATGAAATGATGATACAGCTTTTATTTTGATATAATTTGGTTCAGATTGCTATTGCGAGTTGATTGACATGCATATTTACTATGCTAGAGTAAAAAGGACCCTGACTTGACCTGAGGTGAGGTCATTTTTGTGTTTTGACCTAGTATGGTTATTCATTCGATTCGCTGAGACAAGAGGAAGCGAATGGTGGCTAAAAATGACTCTAACTCAACACTGTCTCATTCTAACTCATGTCAGATTCTGTCTGGTTCAAACTCATCCTACATGGACATAAAATAAAAATCAAACTCTATCTCCCCCGGTCTCACAGCTTGAAATATTCGTGACGTTTTTGCAATGTTGGAGTTTTATGAAGAAAACATCCCAACAAGCTCGCTTACATAAATTGAACGAAAAAGAAGAGGTGATTGTGAAAAATTTGGCGAAAGGGATGTCGATCTATTCTGATGTGCCCTGTCTGAGATTGCGTGTCGCGCGCGGCGAAAGCTCGGTGGTGAGAGATGGGGCACCGCCGGCGACGCGGCGCCGACCGCAGCAGGCGGTGACCTTGCCGGAGGCGCAGGCCGCCAGTGACCCCAGCCCTGAGCTGGAGGTGCCGAGACGAGGGCGCGGCGACGGCTTTGGTGGCGGGGACGCTAAAGTCAGTGCAACATAGAAAGGCCTCAACACTGCAACCGAGGCAAGGAATGAAAGCACGAGCGTCAGTTTATGCCCCGAACAGAAAACAAAAACCATCGCAAAACTAAAATATGTATTTTCTAGAACAATGCGCAAGAGACAAGCCGTTATCACTTACAGACAACATACAATACAACGCGACATTTACGACAAGGCCAGCTCCTGGGCCCGTGTTAAAATAACGCCGGTGTCTCAAGTTGACACGGAATGAGAGGTTGGCTCAACTACTTATCTCTCACCACAGCCTCTCTGGCCACTTGCTCACCAAAACCGCTACAGCTCCAGCCCGGGACGACTCAATTTAACCCTATTTCCGGCAGGGGGCTAATATTGCCCCCCTAAGGTTTTTCAAAAATATCTCGAAACGGCTTGCGAAGAACTTGAAACTTCCTGACTTTTCCTAAAACTAGTACAGGCAGGTTTTCTGAAATTGTCAATATTATATATTTACCAGGGGCGGAGCTATGGCTGGGTTTTGGGGAGGTTCTATCCACAAACCAATATTATCGTATGCGATGGGTTCTTTGTAAAGGAAGCCGTCTCTGCTGATCCTGATACCAGTTATATGGTTTTATTATATCATTTTTTATGTGAGATGATAGTGCATTCACAATTGTCACTATTTGTATTCATCAGGGGCGGTTACAGCAGTTCAAAATGAGGGGAATGTTATCAAGAAGGACTAAACGTTAGTAAGTGAGAAGACTGCTTACAGCCGTGCCAGGGCGAATACAATTGGGTATATGAAAATTCAAAATAGTTATAACCAAATTCTAGATTACCAGAGGCGTGTCCAGTCACTACACATTTTCAAAATGCATATTCCCAGCCAGTATCACCGCCGCGACTCAATATCGTTGTATATTAAAAATGTGTTTCCAATCACCCCCACCCGCCCCCCCACGACGAGAGTCCTTGATCCGCCTATGTCACCCCCTTCCCAGAGCTGCCATGGGAGGGTAAAAATTATCAGAAATAAATTTCAACTAGTCGAGGACTAATATACTCATGCATACCACTCGCATATTGTTGGGATGTATTTTACCCCAGTTTTACCTTACTGCATCCGCCCCTGATGAGTTTTTCACTTTTTTCATTTATTTATGTGTCAAAGATGCCAAGCAGTATATCACGGCTTCTAATCCGCGTAACAAAAACTTTTAGGTTGTATATACTTCCCCTCATAGTCCTGGTCCTGGAACTGCCATTGAATTTCGAATTTTTGCGTAACTCGAGTATATGACAATTTTGGGTCAATTATTTGTAAATCTGAACTAGTTTTGTGAAAATCGTACAACAGAGACAAGGGTTATGGAAAATCTAAAAAATACACAAAAATTGTATATTTTGCAGACTTTCTCCTTAAAAATCAAAATTTTGAAATTTTCTTTTTCAAAATAAAGTTTAGCGTCAGGGAATCTATAGCACTTGAATTTTCAAAATCGGCCGGTTAGATTACGAGATCTTAGGGGGCCGATATTGCCCCCTGCCGGAAATAGGCGGTAGCCGGGAGCCTACGGAAATAGGGTTAAGACCCTCGAAGTCGATTATTTTAGCCACACGACGCTATGGCGCATGATTCATGTTATCCACTGCCCAAACTGATTCTTATCGATACACTGTTGTCAACGAACCCCCAGAAGGAACACTTGGAGCCGAGTAAAGTTGACCTCTGCAGATGCTCTGAGGTCACTTCCCGAGACTAACACCAAAATGATCTATGAAAACTGAAGAATTTATTGTCCCGGCGAGGTTTCACGGTTACTATATTTAGTCATAGTTGTTAGCTGTAGATAGTGTATAGTTGCAATCCATATAAACATGTGACGATCTATCCGCCATTATTCCTTCTGAAAACCCCCCGAGGCGACGACCGCCCATCAAGAAACAACTCAAAGGCATGGACTAGCCCTGCTCGGCTTTTGGAGAATCCACAACAAGGAATACGCTGGTGTTTATTTCTTCAATTCATTCTTAGCAAACAATAAAATATATCGGCAGTTGATATTCTTCTATATCGGTTTCAAACTTCACACAGGACTTAGCAGTACTTACGTCAGGTATCCTCCAAAACCCGCCTTACTGAAGAGGCGCATCAACAAAAATACGATATTAGTTATCACCAGTCGTGGGCCCCAACAAAGCACGCACAAAGCGCACAGTGTCGTACTATCACTTGTTCAGTTGATAACAAATGTTATTTGGTTATCACACATACGTCACCCGCGATAAACGACTAAGACAAAAGTCTTCGCTACAGGAAGACGTAACCCTACACTGTGAACTTCCAACTATGGATCACAATGTGTTATAAAGGTGCATTACCTATCCCACGTACAACCTTTACAGCCTCCACAATCCCCGGTCCAGGAATGACCAGAAACCCACGGGGTTCCCAAATATTGTCACAGGTGACCTACCCCGGCTTGGAGAGGACTAGTCTAATCCAGTAACGCTCCCATTGGATACACAATGCGTTTCACCAACATATGCCAAGGTTCCAGGATACCACAGCCCACACAATAAAGAAGCCCCTCCGTCACAAAAATTAAGCTCTAAGCCCAAAGTTGTTTTCGAGTTTACTTACAGCCGGGCAGTGTAAATCAGAAGCTTAATTCTTCCCCAGATTTAGGGTCAAGTCGCCAGGGCGGGTCCCGGACGATGCGAAAGTAAGTCCCCGGCACAAAATATGTACTTTTAAAGGCATGAAAACCACAACAACTCGGTTATTGGATCTCGAGCGCTCGCAATCTCTACAATATATCGGGTGCGGACAAAGACCGATGCAAGTTTTTAAGGTACCTAACGACCTTGGACTGGCCTCTGAAAGGTCAGAGGTCACCAAGAAGTCAGAATCCACGTCGACTCGGATACTCACCCTTGCACAGAAACCATTATAACTGCGAGCAAAACACATCAAATGATCTACTTCGGGGGCCTCACCGAACCATCTGTAGAAATAATACGTAGCCCGCCGTATGGACGTCCCATCAACCTATCATACATATATTGCTTTCGCCAAACCCATACAAACGCTCTGGCCTGTTTAAGAGAAATGATGCCGAAAAAAGTTAATGCAAACCAATAAATACACGAGGCTCCGGCCCAATGTGCTAAATGCAGCAACTGGTTGATAGGCAAGAGGTTGAGCTTAAGCAACACCAATGTCCTGGTTTTCAGCAGTTTTTTTGTAAATAGGCCAAACAAGTTTTAAGTTTAACAATGTTTTAGGCTCCAAAAAGTGTTACCTCAGGCTATCGAAACGGAGACACCTTCAAACGACGTCCGTACAGAGCCTGGTGGCAGGATTGTGAAGTAATTGCAGCCGAATAAAACCGGGTACGGCAGTTCCACACAGCCTCTCAGTACGTAACAATTGGGCCACGGACCGATGATAAACTATACCCACCACAGCTTAAAAGTTTCTGCTTTGTAATCGGTTTGTCTCTCATATATTTATTCATATCCCACTGGTGGTGGTAGTTGCCACTCAGAAATGAACAAGCTTCAGACTGCCAGGCCCCGCTGCCAAACCAGACCCGCCCCAGTGTCCGTACCAAGCGGGCTTTTACAACGCTGCAACGTCGCGAGCATGTGGAAGGCGTAGATGCACAAACGCTCCAATAAGCCCCACTCATGGAACCTACAGCGTCAACTCAGGAGATACAACCCTGAGCCGCGACCCCACCCCCCAGTTTCCACAAGATCCGCGCGTCCGTTCCCGTCAGTGGCGGCACTCCGGCACCGCCGTCAGCGGGGCCGGTGCGAAGCTGTAGTTGCCGGCGCCGGCCACCAGGAGGCCGGCTGGCACTCCCGCACCCTGTGCAGCTCCTCGGCGTCGAAGCGCAGCGCCGTGCCGATGGCGTTGAGGATGTGCGCGCGCTGCGCCGCGTCCGACGTCACCAGGTACCGCACCACGATGTTCTTGATGTACTCGAGGTTGGCGCCCTCGCGGGAGGCGTTCAACTCCAGACTGCCAACACGTCAGCGTTGAGGTCAGCTGTAAAAATACTAACACCTCCAGCAATCGCCTGTTGGCAGATTAGGGGTCCATCTCATAGCTCATAACGACAGCGCCGTGAAAAAGAGTTATGACATCTGACAAGGACGACGGAGAGCCGACTCCAGGGAGAAAAAATGTACGTCTGGGTATATAGGTGTAAACTAAGACTTACACGGTGCCGAATACCGACGTGTGGGAGGATAGTGGTCAGGAAGTTTACAGGTAGGGTAAGAACGAGCAGGTCTGCAGATCACTGCTAAATACTTAAATAAACGTAACTTACGTGAGCATATCATGCTTCAACTGTCCAACATCAGCATCAGCAAGTCCTGCCACTGATGCTACTTTTACTCAAGTATCGCGCATGAGCGGTATCAGGGGTCGGTTTAGAGTGCCGACATAGACGAAAAGGATGCCGAGGGAAAAGGATGTTGAGGATGCCATAGACGAAAAGGAACAGTGCAAAGGAGCGATACAAAAGAAATAGGCCTGCTTGTGACGGGCCTGCAAATTATCAGTCACGTGGTAAAACTAATACCTCTCAGACCAAAGATGACGTCACGCAGTTGGTGCCAGACATTACGGGCCAAGCTCGGTTTCAGACACCGAATCACTTTTTCCTTTCTTTGCGCAGCAAAGAGAAGAAAAAGATGTTTAAGTCAATATATTTGCACAGCTGTCCGACGGATCACATCCTCCTCAGGATGGTCGTCCACGAAGAGACAGCCGCGTTCGGCCTGTGCCAGGCCAGACCAGCTGTCACTGACCGTTTGATGCGCTCCTGCAGCGCCTCCTCGCTGTCCTGCACGCGCTGCTCACGCTCCAGCATCTTGTTCTGCAGCTGCCGCATCGAGGACTCCAGCTGGTGCTTGGTGCGCCGCAGGTTGCTGATCTCCTTGTCCTTGCGCGCCGCCTCCTGGGGACGTTCGACAGACGTGACATGCCACGGTCGACGGTAGAGGAGGAGCGTGTTCACACGCGTCCGACGCATCACAACAGACCGAGGTATTACTGATAAAACACCGTGTGAACAGACACGGAAAACACAGGGTAAAATTGGAGTCCGTCTTTAAAGAAAGAAAGAAAAAACACGAAGAGATATGCATCACCACCAGATCAGCCAATGCCCGCCAGAAGGCCACTAAGCAGCACTCCTGGATAACACGGCCCACCAGAGTCGGCGGCGGGCTCACCTGCACGTAGTGCAGCATGTGTCCCTCCTGTTTGTGGAGTCCCAGCTGAGCCAGCTGGTCGGAGGCCAGCTGGGCGGCGGCGGCAGCTGCAGCTGCCGAGGCGGCCGGCTGGTCCCGGCGCAGACTGCGCAGCTCGGCCTCCCGCTCGTCCAGCAGGGCGGCGGTGCGGGCGCGCTGCCCGGCCAGCTGCTGGTCCCGCTCCTGCAGCTGCAGCCGGTGGGTGGCCTCCAGAGCCGCCACCTCCGACCGGTGGGCCAGCCGCAGTTCCGCCTCCGCCTGCGGCCACGGCGCAGGCTAGGCTCAACTAGACACGCCACCTTAACACAGGGCTACACCCAACCAGACACGCCACCTCAAACTACAGCTACACTCAACCACACACACGCCACCTCAAACTACGGCTACACCCAACTAGACACGCCACCTCAAACTAAAGCTACACTCAACCAGACACGCCACCTCAAACTACAGCTACACCCAACTAGACACGCCACCTCAAACTAAAGCTACACTCAACCAGACACGCCACCTCAAACTACAGCCACACTCAACCAACACCCACCCAAACTACACACACTCAACCAGACACGCCACCTCAAACTACAGCTACACTCAACCAGACACGCCACCTCAAACTACAGCCACACTCAACCAGACACGCCACCTCAAACTACAGCCACACTCAACCAGACACGCCACCTCAAACTACAGCTACACTCAACCAGACACGCCACCTCAAACTACAGCCACACTCAACCAACACGCCACCTCAAACTACAGCTACACCCAACTAGACACGCCACCTCAAACTAAAGCTACACTCAACCAGACACGCCACCTCAAACTACGGCTACACCCAACCAGACACGCCACCTCAAACTACAGCTACACTCAACCAGACACGCCACCTCAAACTACGGCTACACTCAACCAGACACGCCACCTCAAACTACAGCTACACTCAACCAGACACACGCCACCTCAAACTACAGCTACACCCAACCAGACACGCCACCTCAAACTACGGCTACACTCAACCAGACACGCCACCTCAAACTACAGCTACACTCAACCACACACACGCCACCTCAAACTACGGCTACACTCAACCAGACACGCCACCTCAAACTACAGCTACACTCAACCAGACACGCCACCTCAAACTACGGCTACACTCAACAGGCGCAGGCATGACACCCAAGCCACAGGCTACACTCAACCTGCCGGGAATGCTGCTCAACTCTAAACAGCGTCAGGTGGTACCGCAAAAACGCGAGAATACATCCGTACGGAATAGAACTCAGGCGTGTCACTTGGTTGAAAGCGCAGTGATAGAGCCTGGCAGAGAGTGCCGGGCGGCCGGCTCTCTGTGCTGCGGTCGGCGCGCCTACCTTCTCCATCCTGCTGATGTGCTCCCGCAGTGTCCGCTCCAGGTCGTCCCTCTCCTCGCAGGTTTTGCGCAGTTTGAGGCGCAGCTGGTCGCGCTGGCGCTGCACGGCGTCCAGCTGAGCCGGCTCCGGACACACCTCCCCGGACGGCGCCCTGCGGCACAACCGCACGTGTTTCACACAAATACTCCACCGGCACATTCAGATTACGTTCGCATAGAAATATTTTAGACTCATCAGAAATACATACGTGTAATAAAATATCACCATTTATCCCTGCACGGAAAAAGAAACGATAAAAGAAAAACCTCAAAAACATATCCAGCTCTCGTGAGCAAAAAAACAAAAAAAGTAAAAAAAACAGAAAACCGGAGAAGCTGCGCACCTTAGCATCGAAAAGATACATAACCTGTCTATAATGAGTGCCCTGGTGTCTGTCTGTCTGTCTGTCTATCTACCCCCCCCCGCCCCACAGCAACACTTACGCCTCCTTTTTCCTGGCAGCCACCACGCGCTGTTTATACTTTTCAAACTCCTCCTTCAGCTGGCGGTACTCTTGTTGCCACTCCTTGCCTTCCATGTCCTCCAGGGAATCTGCAGCAGTGTTCATGTAACCAGTCTCACCACAACACCACGGTTTAAATCACATACAAAACTAAAATTTCACAAAATTCTTTCAGCATTATTACGGAAAAATTAATAAAAGAATCGCTGAAATAGCGCAATACACGGCGACAACGTAAACAAACCTGGAGCCAGTTCTTCCCACTGCAGCTATGGCAACACGAGCGAATGGTGGCAGCCGGCGTCGGCACTTGTCTCTGATAACCGTAACATCACTCAATCCTTTACTGTAAATTGTCAGGCGTTCCACGGCACCAGTCTGGTGGAATGGTGGTAACAAGCAGAAGCCGCCAGTTGCCCAGCTTACCCGTCCGACCCGTCGGAGTCAGCTGCGGCGGCGCTGCACCCACCGCCTCAGCCTCCTCCGCCGCGCCAGTGGTGACGTTAGTGATGACGTCAGTGGCCGGCAGCAGCGGCCGCCGGCTCAGCTCCTCCTCCAGACGGGCCACCTGCTCCTGCCGGAGACGGAGGCCCGCTCACGAACGCGGAGGACACGGCCCTCCCGGAACTGCAGAACACACCACAGAGCCACACCCTACCCTGAGACTGTGTACGGAGCCACACCCTACCCTGAGACGGTGTACGGAGCCACACCACCCTGAGACTGTGACGAAGCCACACCCACCCGAGACTGTGACGGAGCCACAACCGAGCCGTGACGGAGCCACACCCACCCAGACGGTGTAGGAGCCGTACCCACCCTGAGACGGTGTACGGAGCCACACCCTACCCTGAGACTGTGTACGGAGCCACACCCTACCCTGAGACGGTGTATGGAGCCGTACCCTACCCTGAGACGGTGTATGGAGCCACACCCTACCCTGAGATGGTGTATGGAGCCACACCCTACCCTGAGATGGTGTATGGAGCCGCACCCTACCCTGAGACGGTGTATGGAGCTGCGGTCCGCCACCGCCTGCTGCTGGTGCCGCCCCAGTGAGGCCGACAGCTCGGCTATGTGGCTCTCCAGACTGCAGGCGCGCTCCTCCCGGTCCGCCAGCGCCTGCCGGACAGGTCCGAACCGTCAGATACGGACAGAGCAGGACACGTTCGGCCAGTCAAAACGGGACACGTCACAGCCTTCAGATACGGACAGTGAGCAGCTTCCCAGGCACTGGGAGCCAACATGCCTATTACTGGACTCTCCACACGAAACAGCAGCTGCACTCAGGCCACCATCTGCATTGGGGACGAACGTTACAATAGAGGTGGAATATCCGCACATCTTCCCAGGAAGTGGAACATCCGGACATCGCAATCTCACCTGCGCCTGTTCAGCCATCACAGACTGCCATCTGTCAGCGTTGTGGCGAATCTCCTGAGCGGAGGCGTCGTCAGCCTGTCTGGCCGCCAGTTCCGCCTCCAGGTCAGACAGCCGGTCCTGCAACAGCGACGCCGCCTCCCGCTCCCGACACAGCACCGCCTGCGTCTCCCTGAGGACGGAGCGGCACATACAGATCACCGCCTGCGTCTCCCTGAGAACGGAGCGGCACACACATCACGCCGTCACTGATACGCGACCAGCGCCTTCCTAAGCATGTTCATGTAGTTAATGACCTTCCTTAGCATGGTGGTGTAGTCGCTTGCACAACCTGAGTATGTCCATGAAGTTGCTGGCCTGACCCTAACTGAACCTGTTAATTAAGTTGCTGGCCTGGCCCACCTGAGCCTGTTGATGTAGGTGCTTATCCTACCTGAGCATGTCGGTATAGTTGTTGGACTCGTCGTCGCGCTCTCGCTGGCATCGCGACAACCGCTCGGAGACCTCCGACAACTGCTGGCTGGCCGTCTTCAGGTCGCTCTGTGTCTGCGACGACCGAAACGGCCAACAACGTCACACGCAAACAACCTGGGCACAGTCAGACGTGGCTAACCACCATCACACACAGCCAACGTCACAAACGGAAAACGATTCCGTTTGCCGTTGGTCATGGGTGGTTCAACTCACGACTAACAGAGCTCCACACGTCATCCAGCCGTCTATATCGAAAGCTTATCTGCAGTTGTAGCCCAGGAGTTTATTCCAGTTGTATTCGCATAAAAACCGAACCAGTGGCCTGTCATTCAAAGCACCACCTGCTGGTGGATTTGGCACTCTCACCTTGTCCAGGTCTGCCTTCATGGACTTTCTGTCGGCGATATAGTTGCTCTCGATTTTGGACTTCTCGGCCAGTAGCGTCTGCATGGCCGCCGTGACCGTGGCCAGCTGTCCCTCCGGCGACTCCTTCTCCTCCTGAGAAACACAGTCCAGTACAATTATGTAATGTGCTATACCGAAGGAGGGCGCATGAGACGCTCCCGCACCTTTTCTCCGTAATCTTCTGATTCCAAACAAATCATGGCAAAATCGAGTATTTGTGTCGACTGTATGAACCAAGGGTGGTAGCCAGCCTGCATCTAGGAAACATTTTGTTTTGTGGTGAGCAGTTTTCCTAACCCCCGGACGATTCAAATTAATGGGACAGAAGTGCTGATGGTAGACAAAACGTGAATATCCCGAAACAAGTCACAAATTTGCAACTGTAAAAAACGTTTAAAGCTTGCCAAGTTTTTTAAGCTAGTTGTTCAGAATTCAAAACAGAAACTATGGTTTTACAAATTTTGACAATATTGCAACCAAACAGGACCAAATCACAAGCTGACAAGATCCAATGGAGATTTGGCACACCATTTCAGAGTTTCCAGTCAGCACAAAATTAAAAATTCATAACCCTTCTCACAATTACGCTAGTGGCACCACAGCAGGCCCATGATACAGTTTAAAGCATGACGATCATATAGAGTGTAGTGGGTGCCTGTGATACTGCGGTGGCAGGAATATACTGTAACCTGCCAGGGTGCAGTTTACTTACTTTAATCTGCCGGGGTGCAGTTTACTGGGTTGTCAGGCTTGCTGGCAGCTGAGATGAACCATGTTTTTTTTGGGTACTGGTGCAATTTCCAGAATCTTTTCCTGAATGTCCGGTTAAAACACTTTATTTTATTTTATTTTTATTTTTTATTATTGCCCAGCATTCTATTTTTGTTCTTTTTTTCTCTTCCTGACGATACCTTATTGTCCCCAGGGAACCATGCGATTGCTCAGAAGGCACCGAATTTCTGCATCGCTCGAACTGAACTGTCGTGTGCCTGTCACTGCCCCCTTACCGGCCGCCTCCGCGCCGGAGCGAGATCCCCTCCCCTGCGTTCGGTTGTGGGTGCCCGTTTTTCCGCTATTTTTATCACTCGCCTGATTGTATTCCATCACCATGTTTCATCCCACTTTTATGTGTTTGGTTTTATTCCATGTGTACCAGTGTTTGAAATACATGTATGGATATACCTCTGGTTGGGACAAAGGAGGCTAATATCCTGTAGGTTTGACATTTTCCTCAAGAACCTCATCTTGGGCCAGAAAGTCACCTGGCAAGATACCCACAGAGATGACACATACCATACCTATATATATATATACATACACACATGCTACACTTTCACTCACTGATTCATTTTCATCACTGTTCTTGACATCTTTTTCCTTTCTTGATGACCTTCCAGTTGTGTTTGACTTATTTGCTGACAAAGCCTTCAGACTTGTCTCCAAAGCCTCCTTCTCCCTGTTGAGGCTTTTGTAAGCCCTTACCAAGTCTGAAATCAAACATTATAACAGTTTACTTCACATTCCAGCATATTTATTTTACAGGACGTCTTCCCTCTTGCTTACATGATTGGAACCTTGTGGTCTGTGTTCCTACATGCCACATTCCTGTGTGTAGCTTGTGCTGCATGCTTGCCTTGCCTAAATTTCCTGTTGTTTTTTAAGATACTAACTGTAAATTGTACCTCATAGTTTGCCATATAAGGAGTTATAAATGGAAACAATATCTATCAGAGGCCAATGCCACTACACCTGTTCCCAAAGAATGGTGTTTACTGCTCCAGTCTTGACACTGTATTGCCAAGCAGAGAAGAGAACAAGCCTCAAATATCAATGACTATGTTTCCGTGGAAAAAATGTGATCCAGAATAGACTACTGATTAGGATACCTTGTGGAGCAGTAAGTCAACCAGGTGCTGTTTTCCCAATAATTAAGCACAAACTGTGCTAAAGTGCTGGGGCAATAACAATTTGTGGACTCAATCAGCATTCTGATCCTGATTGTATTTTTAACATGGAAGCTGGGCCTCAGAAGGTATGGTATTCTTAAAATCAAAATGTCATATGTATTGAGATAAAGGAATGATATAAATTTAGCATGTTAGGTACTAGTATTGTGATGAAAGACTACCTAGTACCACTTACAGTAGTGTATCACCTTGATTGTGATGGTTAAACACATAGGTTATTAGAGATTACTTAAATTTTTGGTTCAAGTTTATGTTTAAGCAAGAGTAGCTGGTAGGTGTAAGCAAGGCCTCACGGTATCATATACAGAATTCCATGGCAGGGTATCAGATGCAAGGTGCTCATGCTATTTTGATGAGGAAAATTTAACTTTTACACAAAATAAACAGTGGCAAAGAACAAATTTTACAAAGGCTCTCCAAAAATGTATACACATAAAATTTTAAGCTTCATACAACCATCCTCAAATGCTTCCTTTAGCACAAGCAGTGACAGCAAAACATCCAATTTAAGGGGAGCACCATGGACACTTCAACCCTTTTATTTCCAGCCAACACCATAGGGTAAGTTTAAAATTTGTGATTCAAGGGGCGCAGTGCCCCCCCATTCCACAACCAGTCAGCACAAGGAATGAAACACTTCACAAATTTCAGGAAAGTGTACTGCAGGCAAACATTGCCTAATGAATGAAATATGAATGCCATAAGCTAAGGCCAAGAAATATATCACAAAATGAAAGAAAAATTGTTATAGTCCCTCTAAAAAATAAAGGTAGCTAACCCTACAGGTCAAAGAGAGTTTAATGCTTTTGAAAATGTGGGTGGAAATTAAAATACGAAGCTTCACAAACTTGTCACTGGAAGAGCCTTAAAGATGCAAAATTTTACAAGGAAATTTAGGAAAACTTCAAAAAAACTTCCCCGACTTTTAAAAACCACAAAAGAGCCTTAACATAGCTGCCCAAGTGCGATGCCAAGGCGAAAGGACCAACCTTTCAATCGTGATTCGTAGCGAGACAGCTGTTCCTTCTGAGCTTCAACTGTTTTCAACAATGATTCCTGTCTTGAAGACATTATTCTAGTGCTCTTTAACGTCACGTTCCCTTCACCAACATAATAAATTAGGAACCTACTAGTTAAGGAAGGCGGGGATTAACAAACTCGGTCCCAGAAATCAAAATTTCGCTGAGTTCTAACTCTGCCAAGCGGTGTGTGTGTTGTGTATTGTTTTTGTTTTCGTATTTTACAAGACCAAAAAGTGGCCAGATTCAACCCATCTAGAATCTGTACATAAACCTCTAGAATATACCACTGCCATAATCACCCTCTGCATTTGGCTCTATCCCTACACTCATGATGGGTCGGGATGTAGCAGGCGTCACGCTGAATTTTGTTGTTTGAGTACAAACTGTATGAAACAGAGCTCTGCCCCATTGAAAGGTTCCCGTGATATTCAACACCCATACTGAAGACGGGTGTAGCACTGCAGGGCATAGGCGCATCCACTCTATTGCCTTGGGCGGATCCAGGATTGTCGATCGCGAGGAGGGGGCCCACCTTCCCGTGGGGGCACCATCCGAACCAGGGGCATGGGCGCCGAAAGCGGGGGGGACGGGGGGACGCTTCTTCCCTGTTGGCCAACCAGGGGGGACGTCCCCCCCCAAAATGTGTGGGTCAATCGTCATTAATGCTGTCAGGTATGGAATATGCCAAAATTCACCTCCCCCGTTCAGCACCAGCCCGGATCCGTCCCCCCTGCGAAAATTCTGTGGCGGCGCCCCTGACCAGGGGACGCCACTTTTGACCGCCAAAACCTATCAGGTGGGTTTTTTTTTTTTTTTTTTTTTTTTTTTTTTTTTTTTTTTTTTTTTTTTTTTTTTTTTTTTTTTTTTTTTTTTTTTTTTTTTTTTTTTTTTTTTTTTTTTTTTTTTTTTTTTTTTTTTTTTTTTTTTTTTTTTTTTTTTTTTTTTTTTTTTTTTTTTTTTTTTTTTTTTTTTTTTTTTCTTTTAATTCCCTGGGCGTAAAATTCTATCGATGGGCGCAGATTTTCGCATCCTAGGGTGGGTGGGTGGGAAGCGACATTCAGGGGGGCGCCATCGACCTTTTCAGGGGTGCACCGTGACCATTTCAGGGGTGCACCGTGACCATTTCAGGGGTGCACCGTGACCATTTCAGGGGGTGCCGAGCGACGATGGGAGGCACGCGCCCCCTGGATGCACCTATGCTACAGGGAGGGGCCTGGTAGCCCCCCGAAATCTCGAAAACCAAGTGAGGTAGGAAACAACCGTTGGTAACGCATGGGTATTATAGCAGGGGCGTAGCCAAAGGGGGCAGGGACAGCCGCCACCCCTGAGGACACGATTCTGTAACAAGTAGGGCCCTTTTTACCCATCAGGGCCCTTTTGGCGCTGTCGCAGGGACCCTTTTCGGGGCGCCGCCCCCCCTGAGTGAAATCCTGGCTACGCCCCTGGATTATAGTAATCTACTGTATAGTTAAATTGTATTCCTCCAGGTCAAATCTCAGTGTCCGGCTTGAGACTGGGCCGCTACTGGTGGAGGCTTTGCTGAACTGAGAAACCGCTGGTCAGCCCAGCCTTCTGCAGGGCAGCCCGCTACTCCCCACCGGACACAACACTTATTGGGAAATAAGGTGCTCGGCGTCGGTGCCGGTTTCCAGGAGTCCCCTCCCCGTTGCCCCGCTACTAGTAACGTTTTATAATCACTTTTTTCCGTGTTATGTGAGGAGCAAATACAGCCTTACGGTTCAAAATCAGGACTGTGCTGAGAACTTATTAGGAAATGCTGTAATTATGCGGGGAAAATATCGGGAATATACTAAAAGTGGACCAATGTCACAGAGGGAAGATGCCAAAGTATATTGCCTAAAATTTTGAGGTCAAGATCATTCAAGGTCATGGACTTATGACGTCGCAATATGGTGCATTCCCTATAATTTACACCATGACTAGCACTATAGCAACCATTGAGCACGAAATAAGGATTGACCTTGATGCACGACCTTTGATCTTGGCGCATAATACGTCACCTCTGGGTTTCAACATCCGAAAAAAACACTAAGGCCAATGCCCCTGAAAATGCTGAAAAGATCTTAACCTTCATGCGAGGCAGCCTTGATATATCAACGCGTTTATATGACATTATGTCGTCACTCAGTCTCCTATGCAGACGAACTGGTCCGACCACGTGGTTGAGGCGGCCTTAAAATCTCGGTTCGACTTCGGAAAGCCTATTTTAGCCCTAGCCAAGGTTTTCGACAAAAAAACAAACAAAAACAAAAACAAACACCAATCAACGTACCGTTGAATTCTCCCAAATGCGCCCACGTAGCGTTTTCCGGTTACAGGTGGTTCTCTCGCCACCTCGGAAAAGTAGATGGAGGGGGCCTCGAACCCCGGCCCTTTCCAGTGCACGTGTTAAGCGCGAGAGACAGGGTCAAGCCAAGGATTTTAACCGGAAGTTTGGCACATTCAAGCTCCGAGCATTCTAACCTTCAGCCGCCGTGGCCCTCAATAATTACCAGTCGGAAAATTGAAAGTGTTGTTGGGGCTGATTCTTAACTTCAGGGTCATACGATGACCAGTAAAGCGCCAAACTTGGTAGCCAAAAAAGCCGAAGTACTGAAACTAAAACGTCTAAACCCTAAAAGCCCAAAAGGCTACATCGAGGTAGAGATAAAGAAAAAAGAAAGCGTGGGATGAGGTAAAGCAACTTTCAGTCTTCACCGTAAATGTCAGGCGAGGGTCACATCTCACCCACCCCTCCACCCCTCGCCTGACACGGTCTAAGACCGAAACTTTGTTTTTAACCTCATCCCCCGCTTTTTCTTTATCTTTACCTTGACGCTAGCCTTTTGGCTTTTTAGGATTTAACCTCCTGCACTGTCATGTCAAGGTTATAGCAAGCTTGGCCTTGAAATCGTTCTCTCTGCATCCTCTTCGGAGTTTTTCGCGGAACCCCACCCCCCGTCCGAACAAAACAATTCTCGCAAGGCTTCAGAACGTAAAACTAAAAGACACAAAACACCTAATGACCCACAAAACACATATGCAGGTATCCCTTTTAAGGCCATACTCTATTGGGAGGGTCGTCAATCAAACAGCGCAGGGTAAATTATTGATTACCGGATTCACTCCTCACGTTCACTTTTCAGTGCCCGAAAACTAAGGATAAAAATATCAGTACAGACATTTTTATATAAACAATGGACCCGGTAAAAGGCACGTGAAAAGTCTATCATAATTTTTTACACATTAAATTTCATACCGACCATATGCAGAGAAAATGGAAACCGATTTTTATTTAGTCAACTATTTTTAACAATTTTCTTTCGGTAAGCTCTGACCATCGTGCATAAGATGTTCAGACATTACCATCCGTAATTGCTATGATAACACTGGGGTGGGAAGCAAAAAGGAAGCGACATCAATGGCCTTATTACAGCCGTTTCAGTTCCGCTGCCACAGCGAATGCTTCCTCTCTCTGTCTCCAGCGGTCTGTCATCAGTATCAGTTGTATGACCTATACAAAAATAGTGAAATGGCGAGAGGAACATATTATCACTTCAGTGTCTGGCATTGGGACTGTTCGCTGCTGATGATCGTATAACATCAACAGTAGAGGTGGTTTTACAGGGCTTCAGAGGAAAATGTAAAACCCATTACTCAAAACATAGAACCAAAATAAAATAATATTATATTAGAGACCAGGGTCCCTAAACACAGGCAGGGTTATTGTTTGTTTGGGTCTATCAGATTCGAATTCTAGGGCGTTAAATGTGACATCAGCCAGACACAGAATTACGTCTAGGTTACTCAATTGCTTGCCGCACATAAACATAATGGTCCAACACAGACGAATGCATATCACTAATGTCCTGCTGAAACTCATTTTCTGGTGCAGCGTTACACAGAACAAGCATACACGAGAAGGGCATTAATGGCATTGTGGTTGGCGACAATTGATGAAGCCAGCATCAGCGAGGAACAGAGTAGTGGCTCCCGGCACTATCACAGTATTCCAATACGAACAGGCGAGGAGGAACACTTACTGTCCGGCGGCGTTTCGCCAGCTCCCTCCCCGGCAGAGTGGTGGCCGCGCCGGCGGGACTCGCGGGGCGCCCTCGCCTGGAAGACAGGGCGGGCAGCGCTGCTGTCGGCTCCGGCGGAGCTCTGCATATCGTCACTGGCAGAGCTCTGCACCCCGACAGAGACAGAGCTCTGCCATCAACACCATCAAAGGCAGGCTCTCCTCTTCACCACCACGCAGACGGAACTCCGCTGAGCTCCGTCAAAGGCGCTTATAACGCGCGTTTATAAAGGTTCCTAACTCTCCTCTCCACCGCACCGGGGCTCTCTGACCAGCCGCATCAGGTGAGGAGCTGTTCCACCAAGCCAGTCACACTGGAGCCGCTGCTGCCGCTCCCGTCGCAGAGACAGAATCGCTATAGAGCCCGGCTGACGAAGTGGTTGAAGTCGATCCGCAGCAGCAGTCGAGACAGGTGGCTGCCGGCGCGCTGGTCCTTCAGACTGCTCAGCATCCTGCCCACGGGCACAGGGGGAAATAAAAGCTGATTTGCGCCGAGAAACCACGGCGTAAATTTTGGAATATCTGGCCAAATGCGTAAGTTTTCCGCCCCAGAATACATAAGGTAAAGATACGGGCAGAGCAGAGTAGCGGCATCGCCATCAAAACATTCAGGGTGGACCAGTTGAAGTCCTCTACGTTTCCCCTAGACTACCAGGTATAAAACGTGCATAAATCCGTAACGTACGATGGGGCTACTTTGAAATCGTGGGTAACTTCCAACAGTGTTAAAATTTATTAAAATGTTCTTCGATTCAGGAATTGTTCTGTGGGAAGTGACAGAATTTTCAAGGAAAAATAAAACATGTATAGGCAGAGTGAACTTACTTCATATTTACGATAATGCGTAAAAATTTCACGGGCTTCTTACGCTGCATAATTTTTTTGTATGGCGCCCGGCGGAAAATTCAAAATTGTGTGAAAGCCCACTGCGTAATAATTCGCGTCCTACCCAAGTATTATTTTCCCCTGACCCAGCAGCAACACGTCAGCTCCGGCCCTCCGCACCACCCTCCCCTCCGCACCGCCCGTCCTAATTCGGTCAGCCTCCCTCCTTTCGCATCACCCGTCCCAGCTCAGTCAGCGTAAGACCCCCCCAGGCTCCAACTTTGATGATGCCTGTCAACATTTTGGAACTTTCTTTTTGAGAATATTCCAATGAATCTGGGCTGTGGCGTAAAAAAGACTGAAAACAATCAATTCCCAACGGGGGATTGCACACCTTTTTTCCTATGGTAACCATTAAACCACGAACATTAAACCACGAACCACGAACCACGAATGAGTAGCCGGAGTCTAGGAAAATATCTTGTCCTGTAGCTTACAGGCAACAAAAGTGAATTGGCTACTGCCAATGGAAGACCTTGGCAATGGAATATGTTGAAGAAACTAAAATCCAACTGAATTATATAACTTTACTCATCAGTGTCCTATATGACCCGGCGTTAGTTGTACGAGCACTCCGTTTTCTTTTTTAACTGCGATTTGCGACGCTCCAATTGACAACAGCTACAATACATTTGAAAATGATTAAAGGGGCGGGGAATCGCGGGTATTGAACTGAGTATAAAACTAAGATATTACGCGAGTAGCCCTGCTGGTATATTCTGTTTGCCTCTGATCTCATATTTTACGGAACAGCGCCTCATGAGAGTGCTTTTTAGCGCTCCGTTCTCACGCCACCCTCCCGCACCTCCCTTTGGACCTAGCGGTGGCGAGCAGCTGTTGGTTGGCAACAGCAGCCGGTGCGGGGCGGATCGGGGCGGAGTCCGCTCGTATCCTATTTCTCCCAAATTACGAGTGCCGGGGCGAATGGAACGCAACGCAGAGGGGTGTTTCGGCATTGCTTCATGACCTGACCTTTTCACTTAAAATTGCATCGTAAGGGAGGGAGGCTGGGGGGTGATCCGGTCATTGCCCCCCAAGCGAAACATAGAGGGACTAAACCCTCTTTTGCCCCTCCCCCTCCCCCCTGAAGAGCACCTGAGCTGCAGCAGCCTTACCTGAACAGCATCTGCGACTTGCGCTGCAGTTTTAGCTGCAGCGGCTGCAGCGCGGTGTCTGAGCCGGCGGTGCAGAGCTCGCGGCAGGCGGAGAGCAGGTCCCGCAGACACTCGCTGACCGGCGCCGACTGCAGGAAACACTGGCTGCTCACCGCGCTCAGGAAGGTGTCGTGGGCGTGCCGCAGCTGTTCGTAGTCGGAGGCGGCCGCCACCGCCGCCTGCAGGCGCGCCTGCTCAGACTCCAGCACGTCCACGTGCAGGTAGTACTGCAGGTTGTGCACGAGGAAGGCCATGTGAGCGCGCAGCTGGTGGGCGGCTGCGCGGGCCGGGGTGCGCGGCAGCCGGCGGCTCTCAGTCATCTGGTCAGCCCACAGTCTCTCCAGCAGCAGCTGTGTCCGCTTCACCTGTCGGTGGTCCCAGCCAGGACGTGGTGAACACAGCGCCGCCAATTTACGCAACAGCCGCGACTCCAGACTCTTCCCGCAATGTTACTCAAGTAGATGAGTGCCACAGTCAACATTATCAGGTAACCAGGCCGTGATTTGCAGGACTTGGTATATGATAACGATAAAAACGGTTATCACATGGGCTTCGGCATGACACCCAGCATGATTATTCAGCTCCCTTACCAGTCGCCGTTCCCTCTGGGCATTCTTGTACTAGCCGCATACCCTACCTAGTCAGAAGCCACTCTACTAACCATCTCTGTGACATGCTCCGTCCCCGTGAATACAATCCCAGCCAATCTGAATGCCCAGTCCTGTGAAACAGCCTCGGGAGGCCACCGCTACCGCTTCACCAGGAGCAGGAAGCTGAAGATGGCGTTGTAGCCGGCCAGCACGGTCGGCGTGTACAGCAGGTGCAGGGGCCACCGCAGCGCACACTGCAGTCTCAGCCGGTCCCAGCCGAGGGCGCGGGGCCGGCCCGGAGCCGCCGGCTCCGGCGCCAGTCGCAGCCACACCCGCTCCAGCACCGTCTCCTCCTCCAGGCCGGCGCGGCCTGCACGCCGCCGCCAGCGCCTCGTTCAGGTCGGCCTCAGAGGCTTTGGGCGGCACGCTCAGGAGGTGGTCGCACTCGGAGAACAGTTCCTGTCGGCACCAGTTCACACTGGTCTGCACGCTGCCCCGTCTCCAGACACACGCTGCCCCGTCTCCAGACACACGCAGCCCCGTCTCCAGACACACGCTGCCCCGTCCCCAGACACACGCTGCCCCGTCCCCAGATACACGCTGCCCCGTCTCCAGACACACGCTGCCCCGTCTCCAGACACACGCTGCCCCGTCCCCAGACACAGGCTGCCCCGTCTCCAGACACAGGCTGCCCCGTCCCCAGATACACGCTGCCCCGTCTCCAGACACACGCTGCCCCGTCTCCAGACACACGCTGCCCCGTCTCCAGACACACGCTGCCCCGTCTCCAGACACAGGCTGCCCCGTCCCCAGACACACGCTGCCCCGTCTCCAGACACACGCTGCCCCGTCTCCAGACACACGCTGCCCCGTCTCCAGACACACGCAGCCCCGTCTCCAGACACACGCTGCCCCGTCTCCAGACACACGCTGCCCCGTCTCCAGACACACGCTGCCCCGTCTCCAGACACACGCTGCCCCGTCTCCAGATATACAGTTGTCGGAATGTGAGGAACAGTCTCAGCGTACAGGCCTGGCCTGTATCTTATTCAAATGGGATCAATGAAAAAAGTAAAATGAGTCTTTTTTATATTTCTAACGTTTGTGAAAGTAAGCAAAAGCTCGTCCAAACCGCTTCACCCGTCGCGCCAGGTCTTGTTATTGCCTCACCTGGAACAACACTCCACTGCCGAGCAGGAAGAACGTCTTCATGGATGCCATGTGGTCGGCTAGGTCGGCGCCGACAACGATTACCTGCCGAAGAGATGGGCCGTCAGAGCCCCCGCCCCACCACGATTACCTGCCGGAGAGATGGGCCGTCAGAGCCCCTGCCCCACCACGATTACCTGCCGGAGAGATGGGCCGTCAGAGCCCCTGCCCCACCACGATTACCTGCCGGGGAGATGGGCCGTCAGTGCCCCTGCCCCACCACGATTACCTGCCGGAGAGATGGGCCGTCAGAGCCCCTGCCCCACCACGATTGCCTGCCGGGCAGATCCGACCTCCAAATAGAATGAGACACCAATTTAGACAAATAAAAATAAAAGTGACTGAAAACATAAAGAAAAACCTTTACAAACATAGATTAATCAGGGTTGATATCACGAAGAGTATCAGTTATGCTTGCATACCGTTTACATGAGAGTCACATCTGCGTTGACGCAAACTTCAATGTCACCGTTAGATCAACGGATAACTAAACTCAATGTTAACGGTACAGTAGCACGGCAGAGGTTAAGGTCACGATTAAAACAGCTGGACAACGCTCTGGCAGTGATGGCAGTCAAAGTTAAGAGCGACAGGGGTCACAGTTAAGAGCCCGGGGCGGCGGCGGCAGGCCCCGGCTCACCTGCCACAGGTGCGTCGCCACCACCGACTTGATACGGTTCACCGTCTGCTCCAGCCGGAAGGGCGAGAACGTCTCCTGCGCCGCCAGCGCGTCGAACTCGGCGGCGAAGCCGGCCTCCCTGCCGGAGAGCAGCTCCGAGAGAGGATCCGCCGCTTCCCCCGGCTGACGCGCGCCGCCCCGCTGTCGGCACATCTGGATCGAGTTGCCGACGAACAGCACGCTCTCGCAGAGCCGCAGCGGCAGGTAGGAGGGCAGCATCTCCGGATTGAGCTCGTGTTCGACCAGCTGCGGGGGCGGCGGCCGGTCGGCGGCCGGTCTGGCGAACACGGCACCGTCCGGCTGGTCGTCGGCGGCCGGCTCCCGCCGCCGCAGGAAGAACTCCGCGCCGCTGTCGGGCAGCAGGCCGTACAGCAGCCAGGCCGACAGCTGGGCCAGCAGGACGCGGTGACAGCGCTGCTGCAGCAGGCGCAGCGGCCGCCGCTGACCGCCGCCGCTGGTGGCCAGGTGGCGGTGCAGAACGTCCAGCAGCCGACAGCCGGTGGCCTGCAGCCGCTCCACCTCCTCCAGCAGGCGGCACAGCGCGCGCAGCAGCGCCGCCTGTGGCTCCACCGCCTGCTTTACATACGACAGCCCCAGATCGGGATCTTGCAGGAGGTCCCGCTCCAGCTGCCGCAGGCAGTGCCGGTACGGCTCGGTGGCCGGCCGCAGCGCACTGCAGAGGGCGCGCACGTACTGACCGGCGCCCGCGCAGTCGCGGCCCTCGTGCCGCTCCACGAACCGCTGCACGTGCAGGTACCAGCCGCCCAGCCGGCAGAGGTCGTCCAGCACGGCCCGCTCCGGGGCGCTCAGGAACGGCAGCGACTTGTCTGTGATGATGCCGTCCGACTTGCGGACGAAAATGCTGCCCGTGCAGCCATTCAGAGCCAAAAGCAGCTCGTGCAGCATCTTGGCGTTTTATTTAATGCATGCCACACAACCAGGGTCAACTAATCCTTTATGGTCAACTTTATGGTCCCACTCTTCTCTCAGGGTCAACTTTATGGTCCTGTCAAGAGAAGAGTGTATGTTAGCGAAACGCTCCTTTGACAAGCAAATGAAAAGAGAAATACTTCGCATGTATAACAAACGCATTAGTGTCTAACCTCTCATTCTGAGCAGCCACATCATTGGACATTGATTTCAAGGGTTAGGTGTTACGAATATGGTTGTTGCAACGACGCAAAACGAAATCAAACTTAATTACTTGTTTCGGAGGCAAGTTCTACAACTGCACCATCCCCGGGGACGGGCACTATAGCAATGTAGCCGGCTTTGGTAGTTTGACGCCTGAGCTGGCAAGTTCTGTAGCGATGCCACCGAGGTGACGGGTTAACGCTGGCACAGCAATACAAACCCTATACAAAGCCTATGTGACACCCAAAAACTATCTGATCTATCTATCAATGATCAAAACCTACTTACCAATTAAAATCTATCAGACCCAGACTAGAGGTGGATTCTTTTAAAGTTGGTCCCGGTCCTGGCCAAAGTGCTTTGGTCCTGGCCTAGTCCCGGCGAGGAAGCAAGTGATCACAGCCTGGTCCCAGCATCATTTTTTCCCTTTATTGGTACCTAAATTCTGCACATTTTTAAGCACTAAGAGACAAACATATCAATAATTTGCGCCCCGCTGTGGAGTGTGAAACTCGCCACCTCCTGGTTTTCCCGAAATAACGCAAAAATAGAGAAACACAGAACAATGAAACTTATAGTACCTACCTTATCCCAGGGGAAAATAATACTTGGGTAAGGCACGAATCTTACGCAGTGGACTTTGAGACAATTATGAATTTTCCGCCGTGCGCCATACTAGAAAATTTACGCGGCGTTAAAAACCTGTGGAATTTTTAAGCATTTTCGTATGGGTTTTCGTAAATAAAGCTTAATTTTTTGTTAATAAACTCAGCCTATACATGTTTATTTTTTACTATTCTTTAACACTTTCCACGAGAACCATTCCTAAATCAAATAGCATTTTAACACTGTCGGAAGGTACCCACGATTTAAAAGTGGCCCCATCTTACATAACTCTAATAACTGAGAAAACCCAGGGTAATAGAGGGCAAAAAAGCCTCTTATCATATGACCATAACCGAGAAAAACATTAAGTAAAACACCGGGAAAAACCCTATGCTCAGCAATCATTTGCCCCATAACTCGAAATTCTCGTAGAAGTATAAACCCAACCTGAAATCAGAGACGGATCCAAGGGGAGAGAGGGGTGAGTCCTCCCCTAAATCCCAAAAGACGCCCTTCTGAGCCTAAAAAGACTCCCCTAAAACCAGTTAACACAAGGATTGCGATGCAAAAATACCGCTAACACTAGCACTTTATACCCCCTCCCCAGGATGCGATACCAGGCGCCCTCATGGGCCAAAAATGGCATCCTTTGATGGTTAAGTGCAAATAGGAGGGTTCGCCTCCTCTTACCGAAGTCCTGCCGTCACTGCCTAAGAACAGTCACACATGGCAGTGACGGCAGAACGTCCCAATTTCAGGGGGGGCACCACAGACTTTTCAACCCATTTCTTTCAAGTCAACGCCATAGGATTCATTGGCGGACACAGGGGGGGGAATTCCGACCATGCCCCCAAAGCGCTGGAGGGGGGCAAACTATCTTTTGGCCCCCCAAACGCCGGAGAGATTTTTGGAAAAAGGTGTTTACATTAGGTCTGTAGAGCACAAAATCGTTTCGCTCCCCCTCCCCCAAGAGGAGAAGCAGATTATATAAATATAAAGGACTTCTCCACTAGTGAAAATGAAAAACGTTTGGAGCTTTCGGCTATATTTTATCAGCCTTTGTCAGCGAGTGGTCGGATCGATCGGTACCGATCGATGTCGGTACCGATCGAGCTCCGAACGTTTTTCATTTTCACTAGTGGAGAAGTCCTTTATATTTATATAATTCATTCACATCCACTTATCATGTCATTTCGAGGAGAAGCAGACATGGGTTTGGCCCCCTCAAAACTCGGGTCTGCGTCCGCCCCTCATAGTATTAGTGTTAAAATTTCTGACTTAAGGGGGCAGCGTGCCCCCCCCCAGTTCCGCCGCCAGTGACACAAGTTCACCACGGTTTTTAAGGCCGCTAAAAGGGTTTCCGCTGTTTGGACGCGATGCTGACGTACCGTGAACTTGGCGGAGTGTTGGGATTGTGAGGCATCGTGCGCAATAGCACGTGCTATGTGCATGAAATTTAATGAAATTTAACTCAAGACCCCGTACCTCCACTACTGGCGATTTATGCATTGTGAGAGCTTTCGCCCTATGCCTTAAGCAGCACTCGCCCATGAAGGCGATGCCCCGCTCTGCTCTGTCCGGATCTTTACACTTATGTGTGCTGGGGTGGAAAACTTTAGTATTTGGCCAGAACTTCTCAAATTTTACGCCGTGGTTTCTCGGCGCAAATCAACTTTTATTTCCCCCTGCCTTATCCCAAATCAGTTTCACACATCTGACCAATTCTTTGGTCAGGTCATGTCAGGTCAAGGAGCTATACAAGGTCGAACGACCCGACCTCAAAACCTAAAATACCTAATGTGTTTGAAGCAGCTCTAACGGAACATCTGTCAAACAGATCAGCTTCAAACGAGAGAGAGAGAGAGAGAGAGAGAGAGAGAGAGAGAGAGAGAGAGAGAGAGAGAGAGAGAGAGAGAGAGAGAGAGAGAGAGAGAGAGAGAGAGAGAGAGAGAGAGAGAGAGAGAGAGAGAGAGAGAGAGAGAGAGAGAGAGAGAGAGAGAGAGAGAGAGAGAGAGAGAGAGAGAGAGAGAGAGAGAGAGAGAGAGAGAGAGAGAGAGAGAGAGAGAGAGAGAGAGAGAGAGAGAGAGAGAGAGAGAGAGAGAGAGAGAGAGAGAGAGAGAGAGAGAGAGAGAGAGAGAGAGAGAGAGAGAGAGAGAGAGAGAGAGAGAGAGAGAGAGAGAGAGAGAGAGAGAGAGAGAGAGAGAGAGAGAGAGAGAGAGAGAGAGAGAGAGAGAGAGAGAGAGAGAGAGAGAGAGAGAGAGAGAGAGAGAGAGAGAGAGAGAGAGAGAGAGAGAGAGAGAGAGAGAGAGAGAGAGAGAGAGAGAGAGAGAGAGAGAGAGAGAGAGAGAGAGAGAGAGAGAGAGAGAGAGAGAGAGAGAGAGAGAGAGAGAGAGAGAGAGAGAGAGAGAGAGAGAGAGAGAGAGAGAGAGAGAGAGAGAGAGAGAGAGAGAGAGAGAGAGAGAGAGAGAGAGAGAGAGAGAGAGAGAGAGAGAGAGAGAGAGAGAGATTTTATCATATTTGAATGCTCATCAATAAAACAAACACAAAAACAACAAAAAAAGTAATGGAACAAGCACAGGGAAAAAGAGTACAAAACAAATGAGCGCAGCAACACAACATCAACGGATTTATGCTGCATACCCATTGTACAAAGCTAGTCTGCAGAACGTGGCAGGCGACTCAACGAGGCGCTTGGGGAAGCTCAAAGCCTGCCCCAATTGGGGCAGAAATTTGGATGCTGGGGCAGACTCCTCAAACGGGGGAGGGGGTATTTTTAACGATGTTTTATCTACTCCATTTTAAATGAAACACCCAGAAATGAAATAAAACCATCCATCCAACCCGACAATGACAACGCACTCACGACCCTCCAAGCACAGCATCAGCTATCTTGTATTCATGATGCACGATTTCAAGAATACTTTTATTTAAAGGTACATTTACAAGCGAAGTCTTTTCCCCTAAAGACGTCATTTGCCACTGCTTTCACCCCGTATAATCAATACGTTTAAAAAATATTTCTATTGATAACTAAATTCGATAAAAAATACTTTTTTCCACAGCTAAACCATTTTTTCCCCTTCCGTTTTCTCGCATTTGCATGAAAGCATTCCAAAATTTGGAATAATTTCAAAAGACCCAAGCGAAGAAAGACTCCCGTACGCTCGTGTGACGTCACATCACTGACGGGCATTTGTTCTTGGGGGAGGGGGATTTTCTTTTGAACTGTGGAACATTTGAGCGATGGACCCTTTGAACAGTGGACCTTTTGACATGGCCCGGCCTTTGGCGATCAAAACATTGCAGAGGAAATGCAAAAAACTATATACAGGGAAACTTTATTTCGAGTTCTGATATTGTTTTTTGTAACTAGAACTAGGTTTAGATTACAAATGTAGAAATAAAATATAAACTTAGCTTTAGAAAGGCGCCCGTTGCCTGATTTTTTATTCACTTCCAGGAACTTTACGTCTATTAAATTTTCCTTTGTTTGGTATCTTTTTATCCCTATTCCTCTTGATGAAAAATATGACGCTTTTGCGACAATTCAGCTTTTACAGCGCAACTTTAACTAATGATTGTCGTTTCTTTTCATTATTTTTTCTTCTTCCCTTGGTGATTGCCCGGACCGACTGCTGCCCCAAGTACTAGTTCCTGCCCCAAGAGCCCCCTCTGCCCCAAGATCGACCAAAAGCTGCCCCAAATCAGTATGTCTGCCCCGAGGCTGCCCCAACGAGATCTCGTCGAAATCTGCCACGTTCTGCAGACTGGGTACAAAGCATGACACTTTCAATGATAACTCGTCTGTGCGAGTGCTCTTTGGGATAGGAGCAAGTGGGGCGAATTTTACCACCCTGATGCGAACTTGCGAGTCTGGTGTAAGGGGGGTGACACTGAAAATCAACAAAAATCATGCGAGAGAAGGAAAAACTGACTTTGACAACCATGGGTGTGTTTTTCTCCATGGTATATTGTGGACTGATGCGAATTTTTGGTGACTGGCGGTGCAAATTGGTGCAAGAATTCTAGGTGGCTGGTGCAACTTGTCTGACCCGCTGCCATACTTTGCAGACTGGCTGAATACACACCCAAAATGCAAAAAAGAGAAAAACCAGCAGAGTGTACTTTCAAGCTTAATTTCAAGTCCATGAAACATAAGAAATGAACACAAAGATGAATCATACTTTCACGAAAAACCCTTACCTATAATCATGAAAATTTTGATTTAGGTATCTGGTGTCAATACCCTCTGAATGAAGCTTTGGAAGTTAAGCCCTTAATAGTTAAGAACTAAGAGACTACAGATCATCAAGTATACGCAGCATTAATAATACCCGCCCTCCCACTGTCTATCCATCTTGATACACGCTAAACACCTTTGAGATCCTTAGGCTCAAATCAAAATTGGCAAAGCACACGGCTTGCCAATGTGTTTGCTATTCAAAGGCAGAATCAAGGGGCAGAATAAACAAATCGGCTAGAGACGGTGCATTGAAGACAAAATTGAATATTAGAACCAGTGAAGGATATAAATTTCATGCAATTTTCACTTTTTATCACGCGATTAGGTGCTCGTTTTAGCCTCAAGCTACGAAAAGTAAGCGAGAAGGCTACAAGAGCTACGAGTTGGTTGAATGTTTTGTTCAAACTCAAACCTAAGCCGTGTTATTCTGCCGGCAGAACGCATAATAATATGCCGCACTCATGCGCAGTACGGTATCTTGGAGTACAAGATACAATACTGCGCATGTGTGCGGCATACTAGTATTCGTTCTGCACGGCAGAATAACACGGCTCTAAATAAGATAGATTTGTTCTAAGTCAAACCGATAAGATAGATTTGTTCAAAGTTACTTATAGTAAGAGAGCCGTGGTTCAAACAGATTGCACACTTATAAATAAAATTGTGGCCTTATTTTTTCTTGGAATATCTTGGCGTGTGGACGACGACAACAACGTGTGGTGAGGGCAGCGATGTCTGAGGGAGCATCTGAATGTGTTTTTAGTCAGTTTCACAATTTACTTAAGATGCTTAAATCAATGCCAACATAATTTTATCAAGTAATATGTAGAATTTCTCGTCTACACATATTACTTATTTGTACCTGGGGATTTCCTACCTTACATCAGACAAAATTTTTTAATATTTGTTGCTTAATGCTTAACTTAACTTTACCTGTCACTACCTGTCACTACCTGTGATTTTACCTGTCACTAATTTTTCCCTAAGATTGTGAAAAACATGTTGGTCAGCAAAACACAGCACTAGGAAGCTTTTTTGATTTAAATCGAAACTTGGCAGACTGTATTGGTCAGATCATTGCTTAATTTACTGGAGGTTAAAAAGTTTTAAAGTTCTTTTTTTAAAGTACTCCCATGTCATGTATTACACATACTTCCACACTATTGAGGTGGCTTTTAACATGTTGTGATGAATATGAAGGGATTAACAATTATGGAAGAAGTTGGTAAGGATGAAGAAAGGTGAGGATAAAGAGGATGATATTCTATATATGAAGGGGTCACTGCAGCCTCAGGCGCATGTTCCTCCATAGGGATACATTTGAGCTTAAACATTATGTTATAATGTCTGACTAATTAAATTTACATGGTAGGTTTGCCCACCATCTGTTCTCTCATGGTGGGGGGGTGAGATTGGAAGAGGGAAGGTAACCTGTGTCAAATAGATGTGTTAAAAAAGGAAATGTGTCAAAAACTCTTGGAACAATGATAGAATGAATTTACAAACAATTTATAAACCTCTTGCCCCTTCTAAAATACAAGAGAATGGGCAATAGGGACAGGGAATGATATGTCTTCATGAATGCTCAATCATGTAGCTTGAACTGATGGTGTCCCAGTCTGCAGAACGTGGCAGGCGACTCGACGAGGCTTGGGGCAGCCAAAGCCTGCCCCAATTGGGGCAGAAATTTGGATGCTGGGGCAGACTCCTCCAATAGGAGGGTATTTTTACTGATACATTTTTATCTACTCTATTTTAAACGAAACACCCAGAAATGAAATAAAACTGTGCATCCAACTGGACGACGACAACGCACTCACCACCCTCCACGCACAGCAGCAGCTATCTTGCATTCATGATGCACGACTTCAAGAATACTTTTATTCAAAGGTATCAGTATATTTACAAGCAAGTCTTTTCCCCTACAGACGTCATTTGCCTCTGCTTTCAGGCCGTATAATCTAAACTTTACAAAAATTTTCAATTGATCACTAAATTTGAAAAAGAATAATTTTTCTAAAGCTAAATTATTTCCCCCCATTTTCCCAAATTTTCATGAAAGCATAACAAAATTTGGAATATTTTCACAAGACTCAAGCAAAGAAAGATTCCCGTACGCCCTTGTGACGTCACATCACTGACCGGCATTTGTTCTTGGGGAAGGGGCTGGCATGATTTTCTTATGAACGGTGCAAGGCGACGGTGGACCCTTTGAACAGTGGACCTTTTGACATACTCCGATTTGCGGCCTTTGGTGATCAAAACATAGCAGAGAAATGCAAAAACTACATACAGGAAATTTTATTTAGAGTTCTTAGATTGTTTTTTGTAGCTAAAACTTAGTTTAAATTAAAAATTTACAAAGAAATTTAATTTAGCTTTAGAAAGGCACACGTTGCCTGATTTTTTATTAATTTCCAGGAACTTCGACTTACGTCTATTAAAAAATTTCCTGATTTGGTATCTTTTAACCATATTCCTGTTGATGACAAATATGAAGCTTTTGAGACAATTCAGCTTTTACCGCGCAATTTTAACTAATGATTCTTGTTTCTTTTCGTTATTTTTTCTTCTTCCCTTGGCGATTACCCGGACCGACTGCTGCCCCAAGTACTAGTTCCTGCCCCAAGAGCTCCCCTCTGCCCCAAGATCGACCAAAAGCTGCCCCAAATCGGTAGGTCTGCCCCGAGGCTGCCCCAACGAGATCTCGTCGAAATCTGCCACGTTCTGCAGACTGGATGGTGTCATATGTTCACTGCTGACAAATAGAAGATTGTCAATTTCCTATAATCAACAAGTTTGTCAAACTGTTTGAGAAAAACAGCACACCTGAAACTTGAAAATAAACCAGCCAGAGCTATATTAAATATGTAAACACCATGGGAATTCGCTTTACCAGCCAAATGAAATCACATGACCCTAGCTATGTCAAATCTTAACATTGACCTGATCTAAGGTAAGGTTAAGGTCAACATGCCTCATGATACAGATTTGAATTGCAGTGACAAGACAAACAGAACAACATCAGAATGAAAGCCTTATCACCCTTGCTGGCAAAGTTATAAAGCTCAAACTATTTTTGAATATCTTCTCAAACTTAAGTCCTGGATCTGCCACTGATCCCAGGTCATGCATATCAGAACTTCTGTTCCCACAATTTGCTGTGCTTTTTTATCTTATTGTTGATGTT
This sequence comes from Lepas anatifera, assembly GCA_034440635.1. Taxonomy (NCBI): domain Eukaryota; kingdom Metazoa; phylum Arthropoda; class Thecostraca; family Lepadidae; genus Lepas; species Lepas anatifera. Next base: position 111,243 of record JAOTON010002020.1, on the reverse strand, counting down.
TGTTTTATTTGATTCAAGTTATGGAAAGTTTATTATCCTACTAAACACAATAGCCAGTCACAGCCATCTTTAGCAACAAATAAAAGCCAAAACTTCGCTGAATCTGAAAAATATTTTTATAAATTGTTTGCTCCCGATGTCATTTCTGTATCTATAGTTGGAATTTTTTTGGTAGAGGCAAATGTATGACACAAATGCCACCTTCATTCCCTCACTTTGTTGTCCCATTCATCCTGGGCGCCCATTCCCCTTGTGGAGGCACACCAGGGTCCTTATTGTGCTTGTCCAGCGCGAAGCAATATCGTCGTCCCATATTAAACTCGTACCACCGTCGCTGGGTACCTATATGTTCGTATTAGTCTAGGATAGCATCTGCCTTGCCGCTGGGCAGCACCCGCTTCGCAGCTAGGCTGCGCAACGTCGCTGCTGTGTGGTGCCTGCATCGCCGTCGCTGCGTGGATGGGATCGATGCCTTGTCCCTCGTCCGTCGACTGGGGCTGGTAGGCTCCTCCATTCCGGCTGAATCGGCTGCCGAATCCCGGAACGTGGTATTCCGCGTCCGCCGTGTCTGGGCCCCGGGTCTTTCCTGCAATGTCCCGGAAACCTGTCCTTTTTATTGTTTTGCCAAGCGTTCATACTTTTTGCTTGCAGCCTCCAAACTTACGTGTATGTTGCTGTTGTTGAATAAACGTGATGACGGTTTCAAAGTAGGCCATCACGTGGGTTTTCTGTGATCCGACATGACCCAGGTGTACGCTTTCGTGCAGGAGAGTATGGCGGATCTGCCATCAGCGGAGCCGTCCAAGGAGGACGTGGCCGGGGAGGCGGTGCAGTTCGGCGTGGGAGACCGGGTCTCGTGCGCCGGGGAGCGCGCCACTGTGCTGTACGTCGGCCCTGTGGACGACTCGGACGGCACCTGGGTGGGCGTGGAGTGGGACAACCCGGAGCGGGGCAAGCACAACGGAACCGTGAAGGGAAAACAGTACTTCGTCACCAGGTGAGCGGAGTGCTTTTTGAAAGTAACGCGCGTGAAGAATTCGGCCGTCAGTGGGACGGTGTGTGTTTTATGTGACCACTACGGGCTGGTTGTTGGCACAGTGTTGGTAATGCTAGGTAAGATAGAAATTACTGACTTAGTCCAGGCCAGTGAAATCACCCAGGTTGACTGACTTTATAAATATTTTGAGGAGGAAATGTATCACCACACAGGATTTCTGTGTAAAAGTGTGCTGTGTGCTGCAGTGAGTGTGCTGTGTGTTACAGTAGGTGTGATGTGTGTTACAGCAAGTGTGATGTGTGCCACATTCAGTGTGATGTGTGCGACAGCAAGTGTGATGTGTGCCTCATTGAGTGTGATGTGTGCCACTTGAGTGTACTGTGTGTCACAGCAAGTGTGATGTGTGTTACAGTGAGTGTGATGTGTGCCAAATTGAGTGTAATGTGCGTCACAGTAAGTGTACTATGAGCCACAGTAAGTGTATTGTGAGCCACATTAAGTGGGATGTGTGCCACAGTGAGTGTGATGTGTGCCACATTCAGTGTGATGTGTGCCACAGTAAGTGTGTTGTGTGTCACATTGAGTGTGTTGTGTGTTACAGTGAGTGTGATGTGTGCCAAATTGAGTGTAATGTGTGCACAGTAAGTGTACTGTGAGGCACAGTAAGTGGGATGTGTGCCACAGTAAGTGGGATGTGTGCCACAGTGAGTGTGATGTGTGCCACAGTCAGTGTGATGTGTGCCACATTAAGTGTACTGTGAGCCACAGTAAGTGTGATGTGTGCCACAGTATTAATTGCCACAAGTATGTGTGCACAGATGGCCAGTGAGTATGCCACATCAGTGTACTCCACAGTAAGTGTGATGTGTGCCACATTATACTGTGTCACAGATGATTGACACAGTATGTATGCCACAGTGGTGTTGTGCCACACAAGTACTTGCCACAGTATGTGTTGTGTGTACATTGAGGATGTGCCAAATTGAGTGTAATGTGTGCACAGTAAGTGGATGTGCCACAGTAAGTGTAATGTGCCACACTGAGAGTGATGTGCCACAGTAAGTGTGATGTGTGCCACAGTGAGTGTGATGTGGCCACATTCAGTGTACTGTGAGCCACAGTAAGATGTGTGCCACATTAATGTACTGTGTGCCACAGTAAGTGTAATGTGTGCCACAGTAAGTGTGATGTGTGACACAGTAAGTGTGATGTGTGCCACAGTGAGTGTGATGTGTGCCACAGCAAGTGTACTGTGTGCCACAGTGAGTGTGTTGTGTGTTACATTGAGTGTGATGTGTGCCAAATTGAGTGTAATGTGTGTCACAGTAAGTGTACTGTGAGCCACAGTCATAGGCGGATCCAGGATTGCCGATCGGAGGGGACCTTCCCGGGGAGGCGCCACCCGGACCAGGGGGCGCCACTTATGACCGGCAAAACCTATCAGGTGGGCGCCAAATCCTATCGGTGGGCGCCGACTTTCGTATCCGGGGGGTGGGAAGCGACATTTCAGGGGGCGCCATCGACCTTTCAGGGGGCGCCGAGGGTCGATGGGGGGCACGTGCCCCCTTACCCCCCTGGATCCGCCTATGGCCACAGTAAGTGTGATGTGTGCCACAGTGAATGTGCTTTGTGCCTCAAGGAGCGTGCTTTGTGCCACAGAGGGTGTGCTGTGTATAGTTGAACTGTGTGCCAAAGTAAGTGTGCTGTGTGCCGCAGTGAGTTTTCTGTGTGTGACAGTGGGTCTGCTTTGTGCCGCAGTGAGTGTGTTGTGTGCCGCAGTGAGTGTTTTGTGCCGCAGTTAGTGTGCTTTGTGCCGCAGTGAGTGTGTTTTGTGCCGCAGTGAGTGTGTTGTGTGCTGCAGTGAGTGTTGTGTGCCGCAGTGAGTGTTGTGTGCCGCAGTGAGTGAGTTGTGTGCCGCAGTGGGTGTGCCACAGTGAGTGTTGTGTGCCGCAGTGAGTGTTTTGTGCCGCAGTGAGTGTGCTTTGTGCTGCAGTGAGTGTGTTGTGCCGCAGTGAGTGAGTTGTGTGCCGCAGTGGGTGTACCGCAGTGAGTGTGTTGTGTGCCGCAGTGAGTGAGTTGTGTGCCACAGTGAGTGAGTTGTGTGCCGCAGTGAGTGTGTTGAGTGCCGCAGTGAGTGTGCTGTGTGCCGCAGTGGGTGTGCTGTGTGCTGCAGTGAGTGTTGTGTGCCGCAGTGAGCCCACGGGCGGGTCGATGGTGCGCCGCCGGAAGCTGTCGCGGCCGCTGCAGTGCTGCCAGGCGGTGGCGGAGCGGTACGGCGTCATCCTGGACACAGAGTCCACCGTCGACCGCGACGAGCTGGACTCGCTGCAGCAGGAGATGGGCGCCCGCTTCGTCCAGGTGAGGCCTCGACCGCCGGGGCCGTACCTTTGTGGCGACCAGTCGCCATGTGGTTTGAACTGTGGTGTACTGGGCTGTAGTGAGATTTTTCGTATACATGGTTGTGTTGCTGTAGTTTGTGTAAGGTTACTGGACGTGTCCTTATTTCGTCGGGCAGTGATTGCGAGTGCTCCGTGTGCCTCATCAGGTGATTGGGCTCAGTAAGCTGAACAAGAAGCAGAGCAGGCTCGACATGCTGAAGAACGTGTACCTCCGCGAGTGCCTCATCTGCGGGGACGATCCTCCGGTTAGTGATGGCGGCTTAGGTATGGCAGAGCACCCCTGACTTGTCCGATGTCTAACGCTTCACTTTGTTTGCCTTCACTGACGCGGGTCTTACGCCGTTGCCGTTAGTTTTGCGTGTTATGTCAGATGTATTCTGAAAACCACCTGCTAAACTAGCGTGATATTCTTCCCCGATCTGTTGAAAATGTGTAATGTGGAGTAAAAGTACTGGTTCGAGCCTCCACTGCTGGATCTAACAATATTCGTTGTTTAATTATTATTCCTCCAGTCACTTAAGACGCTGTATAGTTAGCATATAACATTATCCACGCAGTGATAATACATATAGTAATATAGCCACTGGGATATTTCATCCTGACTTAAACGAACGAGCTTCTCCCTCGGTGTTAACTCCTGGTGTCGAGGTCCAATCCCGGTCTTATTCTGACAATTTGGCGAATTCTGCACTAAACCACAGTTTAGCCTGTCTGTGCATAGGTTGAGCGGAGCGTCCATCGTCGTCAGTCCGCCGGGGAGGTCTGTCCCGGGTTTGAGTCTGACCCTGTGCTGGAACCGTCGGCAGAAGCCTGGGGAGGTCTGTCCCGGGTTTGAGTCTGACCCTGTGCTGGAACCGTCGGCAGAAGCCTGGGGAGGTCTGTCCCGGGTTTGAGTCTGACCCTGTGCTGGAACCGTCGGCAGAAGCCTGGGGAGGTCTGTCCCGGGTTTGAGTCTGACCCTGTGCTGGAACCATTGGCAGATGCTGGGGGAGGTGTGTCCCAGTATTCAGGAGCTGGATTTGGCTTGCAACCTGTTGAACTCGTGGTCAGCAGTGGCGGGCATCATCCGTCAGCTGCCGCGGCTCTCCGCCCTCAACATCAGGTAAGAGCATCCCGCTATTAACACCAAGCGAGAACCATCTTCAATGTCAGGTAAGGGTGTCCTTCAACATCAAATGAGAGCATCCCGCCATTAATCCCAAGACTTGAGAACCGCCTTCAACATCAAGCTTTAGCCTTTAAGATTAAGAATTTCACCGTTGATCCAGCGTGACTGGGACGGGCTGTAGTGCGGTGTGGTTGACTGGGTCCGGCTTTGGTACGGCTGTGGTACGGCTGTGGTACGGCTGTGGTACGGCTGTGGTGCGCGTGACTGGTGACCGCTCCGCTGTCGGCAGTGAGAACCGGCTGCAGGAGCCGGACGCTGCTCTGCGCGGCGCCTTCTCCACCCTGCAGATCCTGCTGTGTAACCGGCAGCGGTACACCTGGGCGGACGTTCTCCAGTGCGCCGTCATGTGGCCTGACATCCACCGACTCACGGTTAGTGTATCCACCGACTCACGGTTAGTGTATCTACCGACTCACGGTTAGTGTATCTACCGACTCACGGTTAGTGTGGCACCGACTCTCGCTCAGTGTTGTCTCATCGGACTTACTGTCAGTGCTATGTACACGTGCCCACAGTCAGTGTTGTCTTGATTCAGGGTCAGTATTATGTTTGTATACTCACGGCCAGTGCTATGTCATCGCACTCACAGCTTGTAGAACAGGACACGGTGGTGGGGTATGTACAAGACTGTCGTGTTCCTGACTAGTTTTGGCTTCAGCTGCAGCTGTAGTCCCTGACTAGTTTTTGTTGCATCTGCAGTAGTCCCTGACTAGTTTTGTTGCATCTGCAGTAGTCGTCCCTGAGTAGTTTTGGCTGCAGGTGCAGCTGTAGTCCCTGACTAGTTTTTGTTGCATCTGCAGCAGTCCCTGACTAGTTTTGGCTGCAGCTGCAGTAGTCGTCCCTGAGTAGTTTTGGCTGCAGTTGGGCGGGTGATCACCGGACAGCAGTCCTTTGTCTTCATGAATGTCTGTTCATCAGCGTGGGTTACATAGGCCCGTGTCATTGACTGCATCAACTATGTTTTTCAGCTCGTCACCAACCGGATCTCCAGTCTGCGGACTCCCCCGGAGGACATTTTTCAGCACCTGGACTCCCTGGACCTCGACTCCAACCCCATCCAGGACTGGACTGAAATCCTCAAACTGGCTACGCTGCCGCGGTAAGCTTGGAACTGCCACCCGGTCTGTTCAATGGCGGGCTTATTTACAGGGCTGGCAATTACCGCGTTAGGTTGTGTACCCAACTGTCATTTTTCGCATTCCTGTGGCAGGATGGAGCTACAGGTAGTATTCGCCTTCCAGTTTGAAATTGATGCCGCTTTTTTGCGTCAGCAGTGTTTTCTTTTTCGCCCCTCTGTGCATGAGCACTGTTGTTTCTTCCCCCGCTCTTTGCATGAGCAGTGTTATGTTTCTTCCCCCGCTCTGTGCGTCAGCAGTGTTATGTTTTTCCCCCGCTCTGTGCGTCAGCAGTGTTATGTTTTTCCCCCGCTCTGTGCATGAGCAGTGTTATGTTTCTTCCCCCGCTCTGTGCGTCGGCAGTGTTTTGTTTGTCCCCCACTCTGTGCGTCAGCAGTGTTTTGTTTGTTCGCCGCTCTGTGCGTCAGCAGTGTTATGTTTCTTCCCCCGCTCTGTGCGTCAGGAGTGTTATGTTTCTTCCCCCGCTCTGTGCGTCAGCAATGTTACGGTTCTTCCCCCGCTCAGCAGTGTTTTGTTTGTTCGCCGTTCTGTGCGTCAGCAATGTTACGGTTCTTCCCCCGCTCAGCAGTTATGTTTCTTCCCCCGCTCTGTGCGTCAGCAGTGTTTTGTTTGTTCGCCGGTCGGTGCGTCAGCAGTGTTATGTTTCTTCCCCGCCCTGTGCGTCAGCAGTGTTTTGTTTGTTCCCCCGCTCTGTGCGTCAGCAGTGTTATGTTTCTTCCCCCGCTCTGTGCGTCAGTAGTGCTATGTTCCTTCCCCCGTTCTGTGCGTCAGCAGTGTTGTTTCTTCCCCGCTCTGTGCGTCAGTAGTGCTATGTTTCTTCCCCGTTCTGTGCGTCAGCAGTGTTATGTTTCTTCCCCGCTCTGTGCGTCAGTAGTGCTATGTTTCTTCCCCCGTTCTGTGCGTCAGCAGTGTTATGTTTCTTCCCCCGCTCTGTGCGTCAGTAGTGCTATGTTTCTTCCCCGTTCTGTGCGTCAGCAGTGTTATGTTTCTTCCCCCGCTCTGTGCGTCAGTAGTGCTATGTTTCTTCCCCCGTTCTGTGCGTCAGCAGTGTTATGTTTCTTCCCCCGCTCTGTGCGTCAGTAGTGCTATGTTTCTTCCCCGTTCTGTGCGTCAGCAGTGTTATGTTTCTTCCCCCGCTCTGTGCGTCAGTAGTGATATGTTTCTTCCCCCGTTCTGTGCGTCAGTAGTGTTATGTTTCTTCCCCGCTCTGTGCGTCAGGAGTGTTATGTTTCTTCCCCGCTCTGTGCGTCAGCAATGTTACGGTTCTTCCCCGCTCAGCAGTGTTTTGTTTGTTCGCCGGTCGGTGCGTCAGCAGTGTTTTGTCCGGCTGACACGACGCCGTGATGCGCCGCAGGCTACGTGACCTGGGCCTCAACAACACCGGCCTGCGTCGGATAGAGGTGCCGGAGGAGGCAGCGGACGTGTTCCCGGCGCTGACTACCATCGGACTGGACAACAACCTCATAGGCGAGGTGAGCGGGCCGCCGCCGCAGACGACAGCGGCGCTGGACGGCCCGCGGACGTGGTTCCATGGGCTGGTGGATTTAGAGGGGAATTATTATATGAAAACATCGGTCAAGCTGGGAGATAGAAACACGTTTCCCCCTCTCCCGGACATGTGGCAGTCGTGTTCATGTAGGTAGTGCATACAACATTTCGAATCAATCATAGAAACCAGCGCATCATTTCCCGGTGGGCTTACAATCGCTGAAAATTACAACTTTGGACCGCGTGCTGTAAAGCTGTAAAGTGTTACAGTCAGGCTGACTAATTGCGGCTGATGCTGACTGGACAATTAGATGCTGACAACTATATGCTGGTGTGGCTGATGCTGACGATCAGACGGACTGAGTGTGACTGTGAGGTTGATTAGACGTAAGAATCGGGCTGACGGGGCGGTGCTCTCCGGCAGTGGGAGTCGGTGGACGCGCTGTCTCGCCTGACGCGGCTGCGCGACCTCACGCTGCGGAACAACCCGCTGTCCAGCTCGGAGAAGCCGGAGACGGTCCGCGAGCTCACCATCGCCCGCATTGGTCGGCTCCAGGTACCACGCTCGCTGTCATTGGCTAGATGTTCACCATGGTGTCTCGCTCGCTTTTTCTGGTCGGTCTCACCCTCCGTTTACTCGGAATGAATATGTCGAGTAGGATGGCCGTTGCTGGGACCTGTGTGTGTGTGTGTAACGTAGTCGGGGGTTCTGTATGTATGTGGGGTTTGCAGGTGCTGAACCGGACGGAGGTGACCCGGGAGGAGCGGCGCTGGGCCGAGCTGGACTATCTGCGCCGGTTCGGACCCGCCTGGCGGGAGGCGGGCGGCAGGCTAGAGCCAGCTGAACGGTCCGCAGACGTCTGGCAGCCGTTCGTCAGGACTCACCCCAGATACACCGACCTCTGTCAGGGTCAGTGTCGCCCCGCCACTTACCCCAGATACACCGACCTCTGTCAGGGTCAGTGTCGCCCCGCCACTCACCCCAGATACACCGACCTCTGTCAGGGTCAGTGTCGCCCCCGCCACTTACCCCAGATACACCGACCTCTGTCAGGGTCAGTGTCGCCCCGCCACTCACCCCAGATACACCGACCTCTGTCAGGGTCAGTGTCGCCCCCGCCACTTACCCCAGGTACACCGACCTCTGTCAGGGTCAGTGTCGCCCCGCCACTTACCCCAGGTACACCGACCTCTGTCAGGGTCAGTGTCGCCCCCGCCACTTACCCCAGGTACACCGACCTCTGTCAGGGTCAGTGTCGCCCCGCCACTTACCCCAGGTACACCGACCTCTGTCAGGGTCAGTGTCGCCCCCGCCACTTACCCCAGATACACCGACCTCTGTCAGGGTCAGTGTCGCCCGCCACTCACCCCAGATACACCGACCTCTGTCAGGGTCAGTGTCGCCCCCGCCACTTACCCCAGATACACCGACCTCTGTCAGGGTCAGTGTCGCACTCGGATGCAAAATCTGATCTCTCAGCACACTCAGATCGCATTCATATCCCCGGAAACTTGGGCTTGGATCCGTGCTTGGGTCTGTTTGTGGCGTGCGGCGCCTGAGGGGGTTAAACCACTGACTGGTGAACCGTCTGTGGGTAGGACTGATGAGCTGTCTGTGGGGAGGACTGATAAACTATCTGTGGGTAAGGACTGATAAGCCATCTGTGGGGGAAGGACTGATGCACTGTGTGTGCAGAGTGGGGCGCGTCTGGGACTGCGGTGCACCTGTGCAGGGTGGGGCGCGTCTGACTGCGGTGCACCTGTGCAGAGTGGGGCGCGTCTGACTGCGGTGCACCTGTGCAGAGTGGGGCGCGTCTGACTGCGGTGCGCCTGTACAGAGTGGGGCGCGTCTGACGGTGCACCTGTCCAGAGTGGAGCGCGTCTGACTGCGGTGCACCTGTGCAGAGTGGGGCGCGTCTGACTGCGGTACACCTGTGCAGAGTGGGGCGCGCCGGAGGACAGCGAGCTGAAGGTGACGGCCGACACCATCAGCGCCCACATGGTGTCGCTGGAGATCCGGCGCGCCTCCGACCAGGCGTCGCCCGACGACGCCGTCTTCCAGCGCAAGCTGCCGCTGACCATGCGCACCTCCAAGCTGAAGGTGCTGGTCAACAGACTGTACCGGGGCAACATCAAGAAGCTCATCCTTAGCTACGTCAGTCCGGAGGTGGGTGCTTACAGCTGAGTCTTCCGTAGCTTCACTTCTCAACACCAGACTGCTGCAACACAGTCATTGTCTGGGATTACTGATCGAAATGCGCTTGTAAGGACAGCTAACTTGCTTTATAAGTTCTCGTTTTTACTGTTATCTCCGTTACCATTCCATCACATTCGCGCGACACAGCGCGGGTCACATCCGCAGGACAGTGCTGGGGCGTTTGAAAGTTAAAAAATGCGCATTGACGGCGCATTGTTGGTCTCCACATGATTAGAAGTAAGAGATCTTCTCAGTAGCCATGATAATTACTATATTGTCTCATTGGCTTACGTGTGTTCTTTGCTCTAGGCCTCAAAACATTGGATTGAAAAGAATGGCTGTAATTATTTACAACATAGGGACTTCGATGCTGACTGTCCTAATGCACTATTTCCTGGGGCAAGACTGGAAGCCTCGATTCCAAAGCAATTGGGGAAATCAGAGACTCTGATTGCTGCGAAGTAACAGGCAAAGTGTTTACTCTTGTTTTACTCGGAGTGCCTCCATGATTTCCAGATTTCCTCCATGTGTTGCACATGTGACAAAATAGAAGAACCATAACGTATAGACCCTGTCGCTGTCAGGGGCAGGTAGCTCATTTCAGCGTCTAAAATCGCACCACTGTCACGTTGACTTGCGTAGTCCCAATATTTGTCGATCAAAGCTGACGGATGCTGACTCATGAATCCAGGATTCCAACCGGGGAGAGGAGGCTGATCAGGCTTGGAACTTCCCACTACCTGTTTTTGTGTCTTCTATAGATAAAACCGACCCCGGTTTTTGCAATGTGTTTAAGTGCCCAAGAGCAAACCATGTATTCAATATTGCGCTGCATAACACCTTTGAAGCTTTCAGGCCTTGATTTCTGTACTATTATTCATACGTTGGCAGGACGGACAATCCATACCATCTTCCATAAGCCGCTCCCCAGGACTTATTAGGGTCTTTCACGGTGTTATGGGGAAACTTCTCCCAGGAAGTTCAGATTTCCTCTGAAATACATTTGATTAGCGCTATCGACTTTACAGGTAGATACGCGAAATTTGTTTTGGCAAGATCAAAAGGTCACAAGTTGTTTCAGAAGTCCTGTTCTTATTTTTGCGAATTTGGCCTCCAAATGTCTTTCTAGACGACTTATCGAGAATTCTCACTATCGGTTAAATGACGTAGTCTCGGCTATGACTATCAGCTTCTCTAAGAATTAGGTCATATCTGTCCTAAACAGTGATGTAGAACTTCGGAACTATCACAGAAAAAAATTATTTAAAAAAGCTACATTTCAAAAGCCTTTTAAAACAGAAATATAGGACTTTAGAGAGAACTCACAATTGACCAATCAGAACCTCAGGAATTCTCATACCTGGGCTATGTGATGTATCTGACGCAAAAGTTTCGTCATCCTGGGAATTTTGTAGAACACGACTGAAGACCCGAGGTACAAAGCGATTGAAGACTTGAGTAATTATTTAATGTTCCATTTATAGGGCAAACTGATTCATTTTGTAGCTTTGATAGACTATGTAAAATTAATTCAAATACAAAAACAGGAGAACAGACATATTTCTTACAAAAACAATTACTTTATAATTTTAAATAGCTTTTGAAAACTGAGAGATGAAGAGCAGGTTCCGGCTTTTACCGGTACCGTTAACATATTTCAATAATAGTTAAGTGACCTCCAAAAATGTTGCCGAAGATACAAAAATAATTGATAGTTTCGTAATCAATATTTTTCAAAAAGCACGAAACCACGATGCAATTTTTTCGCGGATCTCCCTTTAAAGGAAATAAAATATTGTGATTTACGCAGCCTGATGAGCTCCATAAACCGGGCACAGTACCGTGGGCGGATGGATGAACCCGAACCCGGGCACCCGATGAGCGGTGAACCCCTCCCGCGTCCGTGAGAGAGTAGCTCTGAAATCGTCTGCCGTGATGCTTTTTAACTTTTAACGAGCGCACTGACAGGGGTCTGAGCCACCTCCGCGTGACAGAATGGGGCGGGCTCGCTAGGTAGCGGAAAGTGGCGTTAAATAGCCTGACGTGATTAGCTTTTAACAGCGCATTACGGGGGGGTACCCGCCCCCTCGGGTTTTTCGGAGACAGTAATAAACGGCGGCGCGTAGCCCCCGTACTTGAACCTTTCCCTCATCATTTTACAACTTCTGGAAAATTTTAGGGTTAGGCATCTCAGGTCAGGTCACCAGTACAGGTCAAGTGACCCGACCTCAAAAAAAGTTTAAGATAGCATAAGTCGGAGCAGGGTGAACTTATCCGATTGAAACTCATATCACATAATGGCCCCACCGAGTTGTCTAAAATATGTTCCGGTATTTTTGATATCGATGACCTAAGGTCAGGTACGACGCATGACCTCTCCATTGGAAATACATGGAAAAATGGTTTTTACGGAATAACTCAGTAACGGATGGAGATAGAGCATTTATTTTAGCTGCATTAGACTCGCCTGGGCTTTGCGGTTCTAATGATATGCATTTTATATAATTTGACCCTGACCTGACCTCAGGTCAGGTCAAATCCTTGATTTGACCTAGCAAGGTCAAATTATATATCATTCGATTCGGCTTGCTAAGAGGATTCATATAGTTTAAGTCGTTTTGCTCTATCTTTACTTGTTCAGATGTAATGCCCGAAAAACTGAATTTTACATGTTATCCCTATGACGGGCATGTTTTGACCTCTCGTGACCTTAAATGTGACCTGACAAAAAAATGGTTCAAATGTTTTCGATGGAGAAGTGGATGGGCAGCCCAACGCCGTTTACCGTTTTTTGCTACCTACCGTGGTTCTCGAGATCTTAGGGGGCGGGTACCGCCCCCCGTCAATGCGAAGGTGGCTCAGACCCCCGTCAATGCGCGTGTTAAGAGAATGATTCGCACGATGTGTGTGCGGGTGAAACATGACGTCAACACAGGTGAAGGATACCCCCGTAGGCGTACATTCGAAATGTAGGGTTTCAGTCATAGTGTCAAACTGAAAAGAGCTGTAACCAAAAATGCGTGCCTCATTGTAGTCCTCTTGTCAAGACGGGTTGAGTGATGTATAATACGACCCTGCTAGATCAAATCTAGGGGTGAACTAGCTCAAGTTCATGTCCAGGTCAGATGTACGTTGGTGCTGCGCTCTGCCGTTTTTAACCATCTGAGAAGCCACAGGAGAGGGGTTACCCCCTCCCCCAGTGTTGGTCCTAGGCTGGTATAATATGCCAGAGACCGGATTCGGGACTGGGAGATACCAGAGCAGTCTGTGGGCGGTAGACTGGGGATTTACCGTGCCCCGGTGTGCTGTGTCAGAGGCCGGACTGGGATATACCAGAGCAGGCTGTGGACGGTAGGCTGAGGATTTACCGGGCCCCGGTGTGCTGTGTCAGAGGCCGGACTGGGAGATACCAGATCATTCTGTTAACGGTAGGCTGGGGATTTACCGTGCCCCGGTGTGCTGTGTCAGAGGCCGGACTGGGAGATTGAACTGGACCGGGAGAGGGACCTGCGCTTCTTCGGCGTGGAGGATGGCAACTGGCTGGTGGTGCGCTACGTGTAACTACACGGCGGCTGGCGCGTGCCTGAGGTCGGAGGCCACGGCCTCGGACTGGAGCCGCTGGTGACGGTGCGCCTGCTCACTGCTCACTGGTGGGAGGCGGGCCCTCTGTTGGCTGTGTAGCTACTTCAGAGAATCCGTCCTTGGCGGCGTCTCAGTCTGCCATGTCACCTCTTCAATCGGCCCGGGTAAATTATTGTGATTTCAGGAGCGGGAAGATCGTACATTTTCCACCACGTAATATTGATTTGAATAATAGCTGGGGAGTCTGAAATATGTACTGGACTGCATAGCTGTATGCTGTGGGGCGGCGTATGTGCTTCGATCTCTTCTGCTGACATGTTTAATTATACTGTGCGCGATTTTGCTTTGCACAATGAATCTTACGTGTGCCTCTGTGATTGGTCGAGAACCACTCTTCATCTGTGATCATCCTGTACTTGTGCGTGTTTATGATTCCCCCTCTGTTCCTATGGTAGGTATCAGCCGACGGTTTAAGCCCTGATAGTATGGGTGTCAGCTGACTTAACGGAATATCAAGTGGTAGTGTTCTTGCATATTACGCTCTTCTCCGTGAGAAATATCCACTGATTTAACATGCAACGGAAAAGGAATGCCGTGAAGCATCTCCTGTCGCACATCGCTAGTATAATAGTGATATTAATACCAATATATTTAGTGTCCACGAATGAAATTTTCCTGACGGTTCGTTCTGTTGCTGGGCCAATACTACGAGCAGGCTGCCGTCTGAAGTAGCGAAGCTTCACTGCGCGCCAAGGTTTAGTGAGCTGGAAACATTTGAGCGGCACCAGGTGTCGGACGGGGCCTGAAATAAGAGGTTTACCGGGAGAGGGTTGGCTCTCATCACGCGGCGCCGAGAGCTCCCCTCGGCGACAGCGTGTTTACCGCACCTGTAAACCGGCCGCCTGCTTCGGAAGGGGGCTGGGCACGGCCGGGCACCGCCAGTGAAACCCCTTCAGCACTATAACACGTCATCTGAATTTCACGCTTTTCATCTGCTGGACTTAGACATGGAATATACAGCTTAAGAGGCCTGTGGAGGGTCTAAATAACGTGAAGTTTCACGTCTAATGTAGTAGTTATTGACATTGTTTTTTACTCATGCAAACGAAAAGTGAAAACATCCTCCTAGGGCTTCTTATTCCCCAAAGGGACCTCGGTGCCAGATGACAGTAAGACGGCCAGATTTGGTAGAATGAAAACGGAGCGGCAATTTCCTATGTTACGCTGTTTTTACGACTATGAAATTAGGCTCTGGACCGTAAAATTGACACGGTTTTTTTCTCCATAAGTGACACGGATTTGGTAGTCGTGCCGTGATTGACACGCAGGTGTCACTTCCAGTATTCCAGGAATGAGGTCTGGATGTACTCGATCCCTGTAACGTCACCGCCCATTGGTGCTTTTACTTCAACCGATGCAGTGACCGTTTAAGAATTACGCTGATGGGTTGTTGAAGTCTGGTAGGAGCGCTAGTATACTATTTGGAGAGCACCTTGCGAAAATTTCGCGCCATCTCACTCGACGTCAACTTGGGTTGTTTTTGCAAAGAGAATATGTTAGTCTCATCCAGAACGAACAGATCTAGGGTCTGTCCGGAGTGGATGAGTCCGGAAAAAGGGCAACCAAAAATTTGAACAGGGGCCTCTAACCAGAGGCAACGGAACTAGGGGGATACTGGGGTACCGTGCCCATTTCAATTATACATTTTGATAGAAAAAATGTATGATGCCCCCCACCCCTTAAAGGGAATGTGGCACCTTGGTTGAATCCTGGAATTTAGTGTTATTAGGCGTACTTTTAGTCAAAAATAATGAAACCTTTCACGATTTCTCTGAAAAATGTACAATAAGCTCAATATTTGGTTTTTAAAAATACTCCTCTAGAAAAAGAAATAAATATCAACCTGTGGATGATGCCACGATCTGGCAACCACTACCATACTTGAAACGCTTCAAGGGCTTCGATTGGCTGATGCTCATCGTTACGTCAGCATATGTCGTCACACCAGTAGCTCACAACAATGGCCGCCGGCGACGGGGGCCTGAGGGGGGCTGGTGTCAGGTAGGTTTAAGCTTTTTCTACGGAAATATCGAGTTCCAAGACAAATTAAATATGGAGTACCGGGTTTTCCGACCTGATTACAACTTGGCTATCTCAGTTAAAATCACGTTGTGAAGGTGCCACATTCCCTTTAAACGCGGACTCTCCCCTGCCATCGATAGAAGAACGATGGTCGGTAGGGTCACACACGATGGCGGCGGAGAGATGCCCGCGGGCGCATCGGAGTGGAAAAACGGGGGGACTTAGTATAAGATAAATACTATAGGCCTGATAGTCGCGTGCAGAGCAGGGCATCGGAATCTCACTTTTTTCTACCCTGTTGAGCGTTGTTGCAGCTGCAGATGTTGCGATGTCTCTGCCCGTTTAAATAGGGAATTGAGCGTTTACCACATTGCCCACTTTGAATCTGTCTCTGCAACATTATGATTGATGTTCGCTTTTACTGAACCGCAAGGTTGAGGGCAAGATGACGCTTCGGGCAGCGACTGACTCAGGACTTTGTTGGGCAAGTGACAGGGGGCTCGAGCCCCCGTCGCCATTGCCTCGGAACAGCCTCCGGCTATGCACTGACTATAGGCACTGCGAAATTTCGGGGTGAGGGAGTTGAGTCCAGCCACCTAGCCCCCCACCTTTGTATCCGCCACTGATTTCGGAGTTCCGTGCCCCCAGATTTGAGCGCGCGCGGTTCAGGAAAATGAACCTTTTCATTAGACTGAAGCTGGAATTGATTCGAATCGAATCGGTCGGGTTAGGGGTGGAATAAATCACTTACATATTTTTTATGAGGGGAATGAATTCATCCCTTCAATCTCCAGCTCAGTTTCGCTACTCCTATTCCACCTCACGCTTTCGTACTAGTTTTGTGGGCGGATCCCTACGCGCGGCATATAACCGCCGGCATCACCGTGTTGCGCACTGTCTCCGCTGGGAGCGCTAGCGTCGAGATCGATCAGTGACGTCACAGTGACGTCACGGTCGGACAGACTGGAATGCGCCGCGGGCAAAACACACGGCTGTTTTTGTCCCACATTCACGGGCCGCGCATGCGCAGAGGAGCGGCGCCGGCTGGCTCGCTGGCTTACGCTCGCCACGGCTTATCAATATCGCGCCGGCTGTTACCAACGGCGAGGGGGCTCCGCCGCCGACTGCGCATGCGCGAACTGACGGGCCGGACGTGGCTGTCGCACCGCGACCAGTCGATGGAGGCCGTCGTGAGGCGCTGAGCGTGTATCAGTGTGCGGAGAGCGTGCAGTGACCGGCCATGTCAACGCCGGGGTATGTCCGTGGCGGGCGGCAGTCCTGCTACCTGTGTGACCTGCCCCGCATGCCGTGGGCAATGATTCACGACTTCTGCGAACCGGTGTGTCGCGGCTGTGTCAACTACGAGGGCGCCGACCGCATCGAGATGGTGCTGGAGAGCGTGCGGAGCCAGAAGCGGGCGCACTTCCAGCAGGAGCAGCGGCAGCAGCTGGTCAGCAAACACGCGGCGGTGGCTCCACAGCCGCGCGGACCGCCGCCGCACGAGAACGGCGTGCTGGCCGTCAGCCTGGAGCCGCACGCGCTGGCGGCGGCCCACCACGGCGTCAGCTACGCCGCGCTGAGGCCGTCGGACCGGCAGCGGGCCCTGCTGGCCGAGCAGCAGCAGCAACAGCAGCAGTCGCAGCAGCACGGGCCTCCGCGGCTGCCTCCGCCGCCGCAGCACCGCGAGCTGGCGCCGCTTCCGCCGCACGCAGCTCAGCTGGCGGCGGCGCACGTGCGACCGCCGCTGCCGCCCAACAAGCGGCCGGCGGCGCAGGAGAGGCCCGGCGACGACTCGGAGCACAAGAGGCCGCTGCTGGAGCCGGAGGGTCACCACCGGCCGCCTCTGACGCGCGGGGGAGTCGCTGCCGGCGGCTGCCTACCAGTATGACCAGAGGTTCAAGGAGAAGCCGCCGCCGAGGGTGTACTCACTGGACAGCGCCGGACATAAGCCAGGTGAGGCCGCTGCCGCCCTCAGCGAGCTGCCAGGAGTGTACGTGTGATCCATGTATGATTTCGTTTCCCCTCGGGCTATGCATGACGCTTTATCACGTCTAGGTGGGTGACCATTTTCTGGTCGCCAGCTCTGCAGATTTTCATCGGCTGTTGACCAGTGCCCTTCGGGTGCTGAGTAACTGAATGCCGGTTGCTTATTGCGCTTTGGTTGTTCGTTTCCGGGTGTAAGGCTGATAAAAATGTACTTTGCGATGTGCTACGGAAGGGGTTCTGTGGCGTAACTGTTAGAATACCGTCCACCATCATTATCTACACCAGTTATAGCCACTATCTGCGATGTTGTGTGGTGACCTAGGAATACCGTGCCGATTTATGCAAGTGAGACAGCAGCCGTGGGCCCTCCGAAAGCTGGTTTCAGTGATGCCCAGGCTACTTTCAGGCTTTAATTCAGGCCCATCTTGGACCTTTGGCGTAGTCTGATCCAGGGGGTGTTTTTCACGACTTCCCTGCTAACCATTGTCTTGATCAGCAATCACATCGTTTCCGGTGTGAAAATAGCTCGATGATAGCGTCCGCTTTTCCACGTATGTGCCCGTCCAGGTGCCCTCCTTCCCTGATCGACAGCTCAGGCTCCGCCTTTGGCTTCTTCCCCAGAGTTACCCCACGCTCGATCGCCTTCATGTGACATTTGAAATATGCGATCGCATGCTGAATCCATGTCAGCCGCTGCCTTCCTCATCTGGCCCCCAGTCACAAATCCACCGCTGAAACACGAGACGGTGGACAGTCAAGCTGCCAGTGGCAGCCGGCCTTCTGCTGGGGTCGCGGCTTTATTGGCCACTGGCCGCCACCCCAGGGGCAGGGATCCCAGGAGCAGGAGGGGATAGGGACTAACGCTGGATGGGGGGAGACGAGTCGGGCACGAGGTTGGGGCTCAGCCGCGATCGCGCTCTTCTCTCCAAGCGAGTCCGACTCCGCTGCTGTCTCCACGGCTCTGGAGCGAATCAGTCTCCTTGGCTGCTCAAGCTCTCTCCGACCTCATGTCTAGCCTGGAGGTGAAAATAATGGCACCTGGAGGTAAACAATAATGGTTTGATGGAGGTATCTGCCAGCCCAGACCTCGCGAATGCCTTTTTCTTGGGCAAGCGGAAAATACGGGTTAAATAACTGCAATTGATTATTAATGACATAAATATAAGACTGAGTGGAATATTGTAGGGAACGGGTGGTTTTATAGATTGACGTTGGTCCGGAAACACCGTATTAGCGGTTGGAATTAAAAAGGCATCATCTGCCTCACCCCTATCTTCTGGGTCAAGGCCTGTGGCTTGCAATGGCCGGACCTTCTGTCATGACAAGGATTTATTGGTACATAATATGACGTGATTGGTTGTTTTCATTCTTCCTCGCGATGTTTAATTTGTCCAAACATCGTGAAATCATCAAATGGAGACAAAAAAACACCAAATGCTTTTTGACACCAAATTGGTAATGAATCATCGAATCACGCGTTCGTTTTGTCCTACTTTTAGCGATTGTACTGTTTTGGGCGTTATATGGCTTCACCAGGCTGGTGCGCCCACTAAACCCAAACAACTAACTAACATCAATTGGAGACCGTGTTTCCGAACTAAATCGTTAATAGCCGGCACAAAACCTCCGTGCCGTAGTGGAAAAAACAGCCGTGAAAATGTTGGTATTTACTGATTTTGCTGTCCAGCGTAGTCTCATTTATAGGTACTCGTGGCTTACAAAAGAAGCTGACCTATTTTTGTATTTTCCAAAGAAGAAGAAAGCCCGGTATTACTATGAGCCGTGAGCGTGTTTAATGTGCCGACACATCCAAGAGGACACGCGAGCCGCCGTCCGGCTGCTCCGTCCTGTTTCTCCGCCTGCCGGTGGGTGGGCGCGCCGCCGCGCGCTGCTGCCAGTGGCGTGCCGCACGCGCGCTTCTTCACCCCTCGCGTGACCGGCGCCAGTCTTCCGGCCCTGCTTTTTCCCCCGCAGCATCCTGGAAAATGTCAATCAGCGGTGCCGGCGCGGCCGTATCGCGTGTCTGCATGAAATCAGCCGCAGCCGCCGCCGCCGTTTTTGCGCCGGCGGCCGCGCCGGTCGGCTGCTGGCCGCTCGGCCGACCGCGTGTGATAAGGCCGTGCCGGCCGACCGCCGTCCCGATTTGGAACCGTGCGAGCGTGCAGCGAACGTGACCCCCAGTAATGAGGCGGGCGACGCCGCGCTGGCCGCACGCTATGTGGATGGGCCGGCGCTCGTCATGCTTGCTGGCGCGTGGTAAACTGTACGTGGTTTGCTCTTGGCCGGGAAAGTGATACGTCAAGACTTGAGCTCAAACGTGGAAAATGCCAACAACTGGCGCTCTTGTGCCGGCGGAAATTCAGATGCAGGTGGCGTTACTGTATACTTTGCATCCTTCATGAGGACGGATCTGGTCTTGCGTGATCTGGGGAAGGAATTGGGCGTTCTCGAAACGAGACTAGGCTGGTTGTATCCAATCCGGAGAGAGCAAAAGTACGGTAACGGGGTGATGACGGCCTAAGAACCATTAGTGTAAATGCTTCTAATGAAGACCATTTGAGAAAAACTGTTGTTGCTGTGTAGGATTCTACTCAGTAAATGAAGCATGCTCAACCAGCCATATGTTTATAGGTATGTAGGTTTTCATGAATAATAAGCAATAATAATAAATAATAAGGAAGATGGGACAGTAGAATAATGAAAATGACAATACCACACAAACCAGGAATAGGAAAGAGATCTTGTGGAATGGGGGTCCTCCAAAATGCCTGCTTTCGTCCAGATATTCTTCAAAATATTTTTCACGATTATCTTTGCTTAAACCCAAGGGTCAAACGGTAGGGTCTGGGCTCACCCCCATGAGAGCGGACTCTGCGTTGCAGGAGGACCCCAAAAGGTGGAAAGAGCGTCCATCTCACGTACAGAGAGTGAACAAATAGCCCAACGGTACCACTAGACCTTCCACGTGAGAACGAACTGCCGATTTGTGAACGCTCCATCCGACTGGAACGCGAATGACGTTCAGAACCCCGGTCAAACCCCTTTGGGTGTGGGCAGTGTGTATCTGGTGCCCCACCGGTAGCCTGGGCCGCCATCTGCCTTCGAGCGCCGGGGCGCGCGCTGAAGTGTGCGACAGTCGCCGACGTGCCGTGGAGGCGCGGCACGTGCCATGCCGCGGGCCACGTGCCGCCGCGGGACAGCACGTGGCGCCGGCGGCAGTGCTGACCCAACTGTTTGGTGGCGGGGTCTGCCGTGGGTCGGCTCCATGGTTAGAGATACGACCAGCAGGTTGGGCTTAGACTCGAGTACCGACGCCGTCGATCCGTGATAATTTGTCCCCAATTGTATTGCAATAAATGCATGAATGCCTTGATTGATGGTTTTCCAAACGGGACGGGGTAACCATCGAAAGAATGAATATCAACCACCTAAAATATCGGTGATCGTAGCTGTCGTATGCAAGCAATATTTAGAAACTCGCATAAGAACTTCTGGAAGTCATTTGGATGCTCAAAACTATACGGTGGAGAGCAGCTGCACCCGTGCCAAACTACCCGAAGCGTCCACCTTTCCAAGCTTGGCTGTGGTAAAAAGCGGGTGTATTGTACTCTTCACCCAAACACACACCAAAGCCTGCTCATTATAATATACCTATTGGACTTGAACTCTGGACCTTCGTCTTAGTAGGCAAATGCGGTATCCTCTGAACCACATGTCATGTCTCCGGGTCTTTGAGCTCCCTGGACCCTGGATCCCTCTGAATATCCGCCCATAGTCAGTTCCACCACGCCACGCTTGCGCTGCATCCCGTGCACGCTGGGTGGCAAAGGATGCAGCGGCGCGGTTGTAGCGCGTTGGGCTTTCTTGCTGCCGTCCCGAGCTCAAATACCCGGCGGGAATTCTAAATAAGGACTTCGTGACGCCCTTGCCAATACACCTACCATTTCGGCTGGGTGAGAGTTGGCGACCCATGTGACCTTAGAAAATTGCACGTCATTAAGCCCGTCTTCTCTAGGCCTGGGTTTACCCTTTTCTCGCGAATTGATGACTCTTCTATCCCGACACCAAAACCGCCGGTGCAGTGGGGCGGCACGACACAGGAAGTGCCCGTTTCCGGTCACGCAGGCGCAGCATGCACAGCCGAGCACGTTCTCGTTTTATTCTCTCTCTCTCTCTCTCTCTCTCTCTCTCTCTCTCTCTCTCTCTCTCTCTCTCTCTCTCTCTCTCTCTCTCTCTCTCTCTCTCTCTCTCTCTCTCTCTCTCTCTCTCTCTCTCTCTCTCTGTCTCTGTCTCTGTCTCTGTCTCTGTCTCTGTCTCTGTCTCTGTCTCTGTCTCTGTCTCTGTCTCTGTCTCTGTCTCTGTCTCTGTCTCTGTCTCTGTCTCTGTCTCTGTCTCTGTCTCTGTCTCTGTCTCTGTCTCTGTCTCTGTCTCTGTCTCTGTCTCTGTCTCTGTCTCTGTCTCTGTCTCTGTCTCTGTCTCTGTCTCTGTCTCTGTCTCTCTCTCTGTCTCTCTCTCTGTCTCTCTCTCTGTCTCTCTGTCTCTCTCTCTGTCTCTGTCTCTCTCTCTGTCTCTCTCTCTGTCTCTCTCTCTGTCTCTCTCTCTCTCTCTCTCTCTCTCTCTCTCTCTCTCTCTCTCTCTCTCTCTCTCTCTCTCTCTCTCTCTCTCTCTCTCTCTCTCTCTCTCTCTCTCTCTCTCTCTCTCTCTCTCTCTCTCTCTCTCTCTCTCTCTCTCTCTCTCTCTCTCTCTCTCTCTCTCTCTCTCTCTTCTCTCTCTCTCTCTCTCTCTCTCTCTCTCTCTCTCTCTCTCTCTCTCTTTTTCTCTCTCTCTCTCTTCTCTCTCTCTCTCTCTCTCTCTCTCTCTCTCTCTCTCTCTCTCTCTCTCTCTCTCTCTCTCTCTCTCTCTCTCCCCGGCCAGGCCTGTTCCACCGGTCCTGTTGTCACTCCTGGCACGCACCGGTGCCGGGCCGCCGGCTCTGCCTCAGAACAGCTGGTGGCGCACAGGAGCTGTTTTCTCACCGGTTGTAACTGTGACATGGGGAGCCGGTCACTGCGTGGGGGAGAAACCCTCCACCCCCCCCCGCTGCTGTCCGGCCGGTGGGAACAATAGTCGGCCGTGACTGCGGCTCCTGTGACGTCACAACCGGCCGACACACTGGTAGGCCCCCTCTCCTCCTCTCCCCTCCCCCACGTCCAGGCAAGGTCAGCCGGGTGTCCCCCCTCCCTCCCCCCTCCCTCCCCTCACCTCCAACCTCAGCGCCGCCGGCAGCAGTGCCCAATGTCGCGGTGGGGTTCCCACCGAGCATACAAGGGCTTAAGTCGCTATTTTTGGCCTGCTGGATCTCGGTTTAGGATGGCATTGGGTCAAACCCATAGACGCAGGAAAAAATATGGTCGATACTGTGTGGTAAAAAAATCTGTGAAGAACTTACGGTCGTGTTATCGCATCGCGTCGCGGAATTCCGCTGCTGGCTGCTGGGAAAGTGTTGGGAATCGGCGTTCCAGGGGGATCCTCTACTGGATCAGGAGTCACCAGTCCATCCTGGACCCGCCTGTGCTCCCGGTGCAGGAGACACCGGAGTCCTACTGCCGTGCGCGAGGCGAGTCTCGGGACGGCGCGGCGGCGTCGACGCGTGACACGCTGCCGCCCCATCGATCCGGCCGGCCGCCGCTGCGTGACGTCACGCCCGGCTGCGTGACGCCGCGTGACGGTCGCGGTCGGCGCGTAGCGGCACGGTTGGCGGCGCGTTCACACGGCGGCGGCGGCGGGCCGGCTCAGCCTTGGCCACGTCATGGCGGCGGCGGCGGCGGCGGCGGCGGCGGAGTCCGCTAGACAGCGCTGGCGGCGCTGCGCACAACAATTGGCCATCTGCCAGCGGTGACGTCACGTGGCCTTGGGCCGAGCCCAGCTGGTCAGCCGGAAACCCTGATGCGCGCCGCTGGGGGAGCGGCTCCCGACGGAAGGGGAGGTGTGGGGGAAGGGAGCTCTCCTTGAACTCGGACGTCTCGCCTGGTCAGGATGGTGGCTGCAAGAGCGTGACATCTCCCGCGAGGCGAAGGGAGCTCAGATGGAATGGATGGTACGACGTCGCAGGAAAACTGTTTGAAGATGCCTTACCAGCAAATGAGGTCATCTTGCCCGAACGAGGTCGATCCGGTATGTTGCAACCATCTGAGAAAACCCTGAGTCCAGAGACGGAAGCAGCGATAACAAGTTAAAATTCCGTTAGCTTTTAATTGATGGCAGGCCAGTATAGCCGCGAGAACAGGTCCGACTTTCGAAACAGCCCATCAGAGTTGGCTCTGGGGTTGAAGGACCACCAGTACCCATATAGTTTGAAAAAGGCCGTCTTCCCTAAACCCCGTTGTACGATATTAGGGTTGTATTCAGTGGTGCGTACAAGGCGTTGGGGCTAGGGGGTCAAGTCCTATCGAAATTCCTGCGTGTATAGACACGCAGGAATAGTAACTACATAGCCGGAGACTGATCCGAAGCAATGCCGGGGAGGCTCGAGCCCCCCCCCCACCACCCCCAAATGGAGTCCTGGATCCGCCGCTGGTTATATTAGACGCGAGTTGTGTCCTGTGCATTTTCCCACATTCTCACCAGGGATCGAAGAAGGAAGGAAAGAAAAGAGCAACCGTTATGACTTCCGTGGAATATGCAATGGGGGCTAGGGGCTCAAGCCCCCCCAAATGTCCGAGTGCCTATAGTTAATATATAGGCTGGGGCGGATCCGAGACGATGGTGGGGAGGATCGAGCTCCATAGCCTCCCCCCGCCGAAATAAACTTTGTCCGCCACTGCGCAAAGGGGCACATTCTAACACTTGGTGATATTTTTGTTTTCGGTTTGTTTTAGGCACTTTTCTTTTTTGGACACTGTAAGCCTAGTGAGGGGCCATAGAGGGTTTCAGCAAAGAGCACAGTAGCGAGTAACGACGGGTAACAAGGGTGTTGTTATTTAGGCCTCAAAGGTTCTGAAAGCCGACTAGAATCTCAAGGATCAGAGGACCAACTGCAGGGGCTGAAAACCGAAAATGGTCCCTGTTTGTGTGCAAAACATACGCTGGTAGAACCAGACGAATGGTTTTTATCAGATTCGATAATTTAGCCGGACGTGGCGTTGTATGAGACTGAATGTTCCGTCGTATCCGACGCGAGTTTATCAGAACGTGACTTTTTTAGACGCGGTATGCATCAGACGTGGGATTGCATCATACGCGGCTTTTTTTCCGACGCGGGGTTATTAGACGTATAGTTTTTATCAGACGCTGGAATTGTTTCAGAAAGTGTTGTTTATCAGACGCGAGAATCGTATCAGACGCGGAAGCCTATCAGCCACCTGTTGCGTATCAGACGTATGGTTTATTGGCGTGTCATCAGATGTCGTGCCGGGTCGGCGAGGCCGGCTCCTCTGTTGACGTCTCCCGAGTCAGTCTCTCCCTTAAGCGTGGTCTCTCACTAGAATTTCAGTGTTTATATTGAGGAATAGCCGGCTGCTGTTTGTGACCGGTCTGTGTTTATAGACTTTCCGACGGTCCGCGCCCTCCTGGCTTTATTTAGGTCAGTGGCTCTCAATCGGGGTAACCAGAGCCCAGGAGCGTCGCCATGGGTTGGATGGAGGACGATGGAGAACGAACTCTGATCCCGCGATGGCGGGTCCCTGTTGGTGATTTCTACCCATGCAGTTCATCGGCTCGAAAAGTCGACAACGTGGCCCACGCTATTCGCACGGAAAAATTCTGTCAGCTTCCCAATTTTTTGGGGACGTTTCCCTGATTCACAAGTTGGTGGACGCTTCCACAGTCCCCCATTACTTCCCCCATGCCGGCGACACCCGACACCCCATGCCGGGGAAACGCTGGTGGTCCGTGGGAACTGACAGTCAAGATCTAACGTGAGGTATTTATTGGCCGATCTTGACATGGTATTCAAGGAAGGCAAAGGCTAATTATTTGCAGAGAGCTAATATCACCTCCTGCTTACTGGCGGATGACTTGGATGTGGAATATGCCCGCATCTCCAGCTTCCTGTCGCTCGCTTTGAAGACATCAGAATGGATTTTGGAGACCAATCTCGTGAAATGACCTCTTAAAACCACAGGCTGACTCAGAGGTTCAGAATTAATTGCGAAGCAGCAATAAAGGGGTTAAAGTTCCCGCCGCCGGAAGTGTTTTACGAGCTTGTCCGTTCATTTATTAGGCGGTGAGCTCCAGTGGAGGAGCCTCAAATGGAGTGTCCCACTTTTAAAATGGTTTTTGAATTGAAATAACATTTTTTAGAGCGTGTCGAGGAACCACTATTGGCATATTTTATTTCAACCAAAGCTATCTATATTAAATTGTCACACACTGTAGAGTTCGATTTAAACAACCCCTATAGCCCTATCAGACTTCATTCAAACGTTTCGGGATCCCATAAATCTGGTAGAGTATGTCACGTGATAAATGTTAACAAATGGCATGGCTTTCACGAAGTTAGATGCTGCAAGCAGAACAGCCCAGATTAACCTAATAATTACGCTTGTTGCGTAGGTCCCCCCCAGGATAGTAAGAAAAGAGGCGATATGTTCGTTTTGAACAATTGAAGGTGGAAACAAAATGTGATATCTGATTATCACACCTATTTGGTCCATAAATAGTCTTCCTTTTTAGAATTTCGACAGCGCCCCCCCTTTCCTGGGTGACCCGGGCGGCCGACCAGCGCCGGTGATTGGGAACCACTGAACCCGAACGTCTGTTCTGGAAGTAGGTCGTTGGTGGCTCTGCGCTGCAATCGGATACACACGTCACGGACTGAAGTCAACACTTCCTGTGCTACTGCGTCTGGATACTTCGGCGTTTGTTGCTGCATAACAAAAGGTTGTCGCAAGGTTATGCCTATCTGGCGGGGAAATAGCCTTTTCGCAGACGGGTGGAGTTCCGACGGGGTGCATGTTCAGCATACGCTAATGAATGACTGTTTCATTTCAGGTCTTTGTAGTGTTCCGCAGCACTGGAGCGTGCAATTCGTGTGACAGGGACGACGCGGGGTGGTAGCCTTCAACCTTTGACCTTGAGGCGTGAGCGGGGCTCCGACGGGCGGACGGCGATACGGCGAGGTTCAACAGCCGGCCGGCTGGACGGGGGAGGGGTCAGCTGCGTGACACCGCACCGCCCGGCGGTCGCACGCCATCGCGACCGGCGACAGAACACCCCAGCTGCCAACGGTCCGTCTGGGCGCCGGACTCCAGAGGGCGCCGCCACTCTCCCACGGTGTCCGCGGAACACCCGGGCGACCTCTGTGTCGGGTGGAGGTGTCACACGTTTACACTCGCGTCACTGGCTCATCGGCATTTCTATCTGATGTGGGGGGGATGATTGTTGGGCGTTTGACCATTCACAATGTAGCACATGGGATCACAAAAAATAGCTCTTCTACTGGTTTAGTGATCGTAGATGGGCAAATGATTATCATATCTGCAGCCTTTGGAATGGAGCCCAAATATAAACGACGCCTATTGGCCATCTCAGAGCCTTTGTGCGACTGAGCGGTCTGGACCCTGACCTCCGCAGTGCGTGTCGCCATGCAACCACAGGGTGTCTCTAACGCCACCGCGGGGTGTAAAATCACAGCTCTGTCAGAGCCGGCTAAGCGTGCCGTTCCGGCTGTATAAGGTGCAGAGGGTTGCCCTGGCTGCCCTGCAGTCAGTCCGGTTGTCCCCGCCGGTCGGCTGTTGCGCCGTTACCAGCCGGCTGCGGTGATCAGCTGTTGTGCGCCGGCGCCGGCTCGTGCGCTGCGTGACGGCGTCCAGACCGCCTGGGGCAGACTGGCAGCGGCTGCCGGAGAGGCCCCCCTTTCACCGGCCCAGCCTTGGCGGCGCGGCCGCCCGGTAAGGCGCGCTGCTATTCGGGTCACGTCCCGGCGCCGCGCGTGCCCGGTAAGGTAGCGGGCGAGCCGCCGACCCGCGCCCGCCGCCGCCGGGGCCGCCTGATTTAAATACCGCGCCGCCAGTCGACGAATACTTCAGATATCTGACTGCAGTCCTGCATCTCGTTAGCTTCCGTCCCAGACTCGAGAGGCCGCGCTATTGGCCCTTCTGATGGTGCATGTGATTTCCAGATATTTTCATTGTTGATCATGCGATAGACGGAAACCACTGTTGTTCCATCTTTTCGAAGTTTTCTTTCTTTTTAGTATTTTATAATCGCGGCTTTTCTAATGTAAATTTCTGAACATATACGATGTGATTGTTTGCTGCGGCTTCAGCGGGTTTGTAATCGGCTGACGTTCAGACTGGTCCTGGGTCCAGCTAGATACAAGGCTTCCAGTCACACTAGGACATCACAATGGACACAGTGCACCCTCAAAGGGTTCACGGTGCCTGACATAATTGTTTTGAACCGTTGATCTGCGCGTGGTCTGTGACCGTTTTACCTGATCAGATAAGATGTATGTGTAGCTGTAATTGTCAGGGTATCCCGCTTCGGAGATGCTGCTTGCCTGTAGTTGAGGTTTTCTCACCCCGGAGGTGCTGCTTAGCTTATCTGTTGGGGTCTCCCGCTCCGGAGACGCTGCCTGGCTGTAGCTGCGGCAGTCTCCCGCTCTGGAGGCGCTGCTTGGCTGTAGCTGCGGCAGTCTCCCGCTCCGGAGACGCTGCTTGGCTGTAGCTGCGGGAGTCTCCCGCTCTGGAGGCGCTGCTTGGCTGTAGCTGCGGGAGTCCCCCGCTCCGGAGACGCTGCTTGGCTGTAGCTGCGGCAGTCTTCCGCTCCGGAGACCGACCACCTCAGCTCCGGCACTTGTCTATGGATTGCGGCGGGGGTCGAACTCATTTGCTCGAAGTCTACCGAATTCCGACGGGCGACCACACCACCATGAACGGCGCCTCAGACGCGGGAGGTGGAGGCACGTAGGGTGGAAGGTGGTTCGGCACACCAGCTCAGCGTCGGTAACCGCACCGCCTGCTTTTGACAGGCGAACGGTATGGAGGAATTTTTAGTAATTATGTCTTGCTACTGAAATAACACTTGCAGTGCCTAGCAGACCTGTGGTTCGTGGATAGGATGGAGATCCACCTGTCCAGTATCGCCTCTCAGTCCAAACGGCTCGGAATGGTAGCTAGTGTGTGGAGACGGCGCGGGGCCGAGGCTGGCTGTGCCGGAGCGCGGTCACCTCCGGTATTGATCCGACGCCGAGCCGGCCCCGCCGCCGATCGCCACACGCGCTCTCCAGGCACGTAGGCAATGAGCGGCGGACGTGACAGAGGCGACGCGGCGGCGGCGGACGTGACGCGCCTCGGCCGCGCCGGGTTAGTGCCGCCCCCGCCCCGCGGCTGCTGGGTCTGCAGTCTGTTCCGGCTCAGGGGCCCTGGCCGGGGTCCAGCCCAGAGGTCCCCGGCCAAGGTCCAGCTCAGAAACCTCCAGCTGAGATACCTGACCAGGGCCTGCCCGGTCGTACACGAAATGTCCGACTTCGAGGTTGCCAGGCACTAGCCGGGGGCTCCAGTCGGGGCTCGGCTCAGACAAAAAGCTCAGACCAGTGCAACACTATTCTCAGTTCTCCTGATGGCTTTTTAGTAGCTTCTACTCATGACATTGGGTTAAATATTTTTTGGGGGCTACATTATATGTTGACCTACGGGGTCAGACTCATTATGACCTTCAAACGTTAGAATTATATTCAATAATAAACATTAATCGTCTGTCCCACACAGGCGGTCGTCCAAACGGGGATGATCTCTCTCCCCGCTTGTGCGACTCCACCAATGACAATGCGTGTGACTGTAACACCACCCGCGACGAAAGATCACAGTATTTATCTTAACTGGTGCACAGTATTCATGTCTTTGAAGGTTCATTACTCGTTGTCATTTATCGTCAAATATTTTCATTGGCTTACCTACTTGAAAGGATTGTTTTTTTCATTTTTTGTGGAAAACGGGACAAGTGGCAGCGCTGGAACTGATGACTTGCGTGTACGATGGAGCCCTGTCACACCCCGCCAGACCCGGCGGGTGTGTTCCTATACACCTATGTATCGCCGCCCCCCGCCCCCACGTCCTCGGCTGCATCAGCGTCCAACAACTGGCCGTGCAGTATCCCTCAGGCAGGAGTGCGGCGCGGTCACCGCTCCCTCCCCAATCGCTCTGTTTGCCCTACTGCGTGACGGGCGTCGGGGCCATAACAAAGTTAGGTGAGAGGCTGGGCTATGCATGAGGTATGGACCTTCGTGAACTAGAAATTCCCTTTGGAACCAAAATCGCGTGAGATTTGAGCCCATCCTGCGCCTTTCTCTCGTGCTCTCCGATGGTTTCTTTTTCCTCACTTTGTGGAGATTGGACGATTTGCGGGTATGAATGGGAGCTGAAGGGCACCTCCACCTCCCCGCCTTTCAACTGGTCTGTCGTGACAGTTTTGTACCACGCTATAATAAATCTATTGAGTTATCAATAGAACCCATCTGTTGGTGGCAGGTACGGCGTTGGAAGCTAGGGAACTGGTTATCTTAATGCAATTACGATCATTATATTTTGTGAATGCTTTTAGAAGCCGAGGGACATGTTTTTGCATAGGTATTTGAGCATCTGAAACATTTGATCAATCCAATTTTTACGCCAAATGAATTTGGTTACAGGAATCGGTACTTGCACAAATATCCAACCATAATTTTTACCTATTATGTTGTGAGGCTGGAAATGATTTATTTTGAATTCCATATAAAGATTATTTAACATCCCATGTCTGCGTACCCGGCAAGAGGAGCAAACGTTCTCCCGGCGTCTGGCCTCAATTTTCTGGACTGAATGTTGGTGAATATTTCCCGGAGATTGCGTCTTCTGCCGCAGTATTTATCAGGCACCATCGGCTGTCTGCCTAGCTAGCCGCTGATCTCTGCACTGGGCAGCTGGCCAGCTGTCGGCTGTACAGCTGCAGCGGCGGCAGCTGTTGAGCCCCGCCTGCTGGCGGTGGTGCAGCTCGGGATCAGTCGCCACATATCCTGGAGTCGTCACGCCACCGGCGCCACCAAGGCCGCACCGCAGGCCGGCTCGCGTGACGCCGCCCGATCACGCGCCGCCGCCGCGTCACGCCCGTGACGTGACGGCCCCCTCATTTGCAGTGGTGCGCGTGACAAGCCTGGGACTTGGGGCCACGAACTCCCCCCTCCTTTGCCCCTGCTTTGTGTTCGGCCGAGAGAAGTTCCGGGCCACAACACGCTATCCCGTGCCTGTGATGGTTCGTAATAAATTTCGGCAACATGATGGAAGTCATGCAAGGAGTGAGCGGGCCCGTTCGTAGTCTTGAACTGCCGTGATATGTTCCTCGCACACCCATATTTCGGCGTATTCCAAGTTCGGCACAGCAGATAGATCAAGTATTCCTGGTATAATGCATACATTTGCAACAATTATCGGGAAATGAATTGGCTGGTACGGCACCCAGTGGGTTCAGGAAAGGACACACCACTGGCTACCGATTTCCAGTTGTCCATTGGGGAAGCCTTCCCAAGTTTGAGAATACCTTAGAAGCACATGGAAGCCTCAGACTGCTTGAAAGTGTGTGTGATACTGGCATGCTTGTTGTATTGCGATCGACTGATATCCGTTGGGGACTTCCCTAACAATCAACTGCACCACCTGTTGCATATAGGGGGAGGAGAGAAAGAGAGAGAGAGAGGGGGACTGGAAACACCTGGCGAAAACCTACCTGTTCCAGAATTCAAATATTTTTTTACACTAGAAATATGTGCCGACTTGGGTGGGCAGTGTTTCATTTGGGGCGTTCAGAGCCTACATTGTGTTATTTGTGTCCTTTCGCGTGACGCTATGCCACCGTAGGTAACCTACATTTAGATCAGAGAGTAAACAGATATCGTTCCGCCAGCGTGGCTGAGGTGCCGTTTTGTGGCTGTGTTCCAGTTATGGGTCCGAACAGTGGCGCGCCTGCCACCACCTCGGCACCCTCGGCGGCCCCGCGCACCTCTCCGCCTGGTCCGCCCTGCTCCGCCGTACCCCCGGACCGCGCGGATCTCCCATGGCAGCTCTGCAGGATCTGTCGGCTGGATCCCCCCGCACCAGCGGCAGTCCCGGCTCCAGCTCCAGGTCTGCCTCCAGGAGCTCGCCGCACTCCCCCAGCACAGGTCAGTGTCAGCTCCCACACCCCCAGCACAGGCCAGTGTCAGCTTCCCACACTACCCAGGCTAGTGTCAGCTCGACATACTACAGAGGTTAGTGCCATGTGCCAAATTTACCCTAACATAGCTCGGTCCTCACTTCCCCAGTACATAAAGAAGTCTGCAGTCTCCCAGATTTGCTACAGCGAAAGTACGGCTGCACCGGTGCCGAGATCATCTCTGTGTATATTTGTTTTGGGTCCCCCTTTGGCGCCCTCTTGAATGGACAATGTCAAAGTTACGCCTTTGTGTATGCGACTAGCGTTTATTTGAACAACACTGGTGTGTTTTCGTGCTTCGGCGACCGCGCGATATTATTGTTTGGTCGGTCTTGAGACATGGGCGGGTCCCATTGTTTGAACTTCAGTGGCAGTGCAGGCGTACGTCGCAGTTTTATAGCGGAATGCTCATATTTGTCATGCAAAGTTTGATGCATCACACCAGCAGCGTGCCAGTCTGACTGCAGGGGGATGCGCCTGTTGATGTTTGGATTGATAGGGCTGCTCACTAATAACCTGTTTATCTTGAGACCAAACTTAAACTATCCAACCGCGGCTCGGAATTCGGTTACTGAGAGGCTATTTGTGTATGTACCCCAGTCGGTGTCAGCGCGACTTTTGCTTACGATCGTTGTGCTTTCGGCATTACAGTCGAGAGGAAATTTGTTTTCTTTACAGATTATTTGACACTCAAACGTCGTGCCTTTGGGGTGCGGAAGCCGGAAGCTACCCCACAGGTCACCGCACGTGTCACAGCACGTGCAGTCGCTCTGTGGGTTCGCTCGCTGTTGTGGGAGGCAAAACTCAGAACAGTTATCTTGTTTGCCAGCGTGTACCAATTTTTGCCCCGAGATCAGTAAGTGTTCCCAATCTAAAACGGGCCTTGGAATCTTTAAACAGAGAAAAACGTATCTCCAACGCACTACGTCACTATGTCAGCATGAGAGGGATCGCTACCGGGTTATGATTCCACGCTGTATGGAAGGGACTTTTGTGCCTCGGGAACAAAGGTGTCAGTTTTGAACGTACTCAATCATCTGATCCCCCAAGATTTTCGCCAGGTTTTTCAACCATTGGGGTGTCAGAACTGTGCTAGCAGTGGGTCATGACCGGTGACGGGGCGATCGCTGCCAAAGTTGCTGTGGTGTGACCGGTACGGGCGGTACGGCGACAGTCGTTTGTACCGGTGACGGGGCCGTCACTGTGCGACAGTACTGTGGTGTGACCGGTGACGGGGCCGTCACTGTGCGACAGTACTGTGGTGTGACTGGTGACGGGGCCGTCACCGACAGTCTGCGGTACCGGTGGCGGGGCGCCGTGCGACAGTTCTGTGGTGACCGGTGGCGGGGCCGTCACTGTGCGACAGTCTGTGGTGTGACCGGTGGCGGGGCCGTCACCGTGCCGACAGTTCTGTGGTGTGACCGGTGACGGTCCGTCGCTGCCGACAGTGCTGTGGTGTGACCGCTGACGGGCTGTCTGTGACCGCTGACGGGACCGTCGCTGCCGACAGTGCGGGACCCGGGACCGCCGCTGCCGACGGCGGGGGTGCCGCCGCAGACGGCGGTGGCGGTGCAGAGGCGCTGCTCGGCGTCCCGCGGCCCGCCGGCGGAGGGTGCCGAGCAGGGCGTGGCCACATCAACCGTCAGCGACCCGGTCCCCAACGCGCTGCTCAAGTGTACTATCTGCCAGGAGAGGCTGGAGGACACCCACTTCGTGCAGTGTCCGTCCAAGGCGCACCACAAGTTCTGTTTCCCCTGCTCGCGGGACAGCATCAAACGGCAGGGCGGCTGCTCGGAGGTGAGAGCCAATCATAGTACAGGGAGATCGCGGAAGAACCTCGGCCATAGTGGCGAGTCCCGGCGCAATCTCACTAAACAAAATCACGCCACCTATGCGTTGTGCTGGTAACAGTTATTTTTCGGTGCCTTTGTCTGCGCGCAGTGGAGAAGGGTCTGGCGTCAACGCACAGTGGTCAACGACTTAAGTGCCTCCTCCCTGAGATTTCAGAAACTAAGATGCTTAGAAAAACGCCTATTGGAGGGTTTCAGGGAGCCTGGGTGATCTACATTATAGCCGGTTTTTAGTGCCATATATGCACATTTTTAAGTGAAACGAGGTCGTAAAGTTTAAATATGTGTTGTGCGGGGGAAATATTGGAAAATTCCGTGATCATGCTAAATATCCAGAAATACACTAAAAGCAGACTAAGTTCAAAGAGAAGGTCCCACTCAAGGTCGCATACAATTTTGGAGTCAAGGTTATGGAGGGGCATGGACCTAGGACGTTGCAATATTGTATGTTCCTGATAATGTACACTATAACAGTCACTGTAGCAACCGTTCGGCGGGGAAAGAGGACTTGACATTCTTCAATGACTTTTGAACTTCACCTGTGACCTTAAGCTGAACCATAGACTAATCTTAAGTATGACATCATAGCATAGTATTCGTCATACCAAGCAACACTGCCTGACCAAAAGCACTGGGATCAACTTCCTTGAAAACTTTGGTATGACCTTTGCCTATGAAACTTGACCTTACTGAAAGGTAACCTCAACATATACCGATTATATGACGTTATGACGTCACCACTTGGGCTACATCGCAGATGAGCTGATGCGATCACGGAATTGTGGCGAGATCAAAATATGAGCCTTGACTTTGAAAGCCTATAAATAATAACATTATTGTCTGATTTTCAGAATTATTTGACCAATCAATGCGCCCATGAATTGTCTCAAATATAGCCAAGTAGCGCTTAACTCTGCGAAAAGTTCTCCGACCACCTCGGAAAAATAGGTGTGACCTCTTACTTTAGACTTTAAGGACACTTTAGGACCCCTCCACGGCGCATGCTAATGATAGCGAAACATTATGGGATATATAAGAAACTTGCAGGCTGCACCCTGCTTCAGTAGTGTCCATCTGAAGGACATTGAGCTTGTTTGTCACAACAGCTAAGAGGTGGGGCGGCAGACCATTCGCCCCGCAATTCTGGTGAGCAGAATGGGACGGGGGGCCGTCATTACTGTACGGCAATGGTGAGCAGCGTATGACGACGGCGGATGACCTTTACAGCCATGGTGAAGGAGGGGCGGGGTCACCCCCGAGCACCCTCGGTGAGCAGAGTGGGATCTGGGGAGGGTGTGCTGGTGGGAGGGGGAGGGCTGGTAGCGGTGCCAGCTGGCGGGGTGCGGGATTTGGCTGCCAGCCAGACCGGAACAGGGGGAGCACGCGCTGACATCACTGCGCAGTCAACACGGCGCCGGGCGGGCATCACCGGAGCCCTTCTGCCGTCCCCTGACGGGCCAACCTCTCAGACTGCCACTTGTGAAGGGGGAAAGGAGCATGTCAGAACTACGACGTCCCCAGGGAAACATCCGTGACATAGAAAGGACCGTAGAAGTATTAATGCAGACTGTTAAAGTTGCCTTGAAGAAAGTAAGAACGGGTCTGGGGATTGACGGCGGACAAGGGTGGAGCAATTTGAGCTGGGTATTTGATCAGCTGAGTATTTATACGGAGATAACGAAGTTAACCACCGTCAGGTATCCATACTAGTGATTCAGTGGTGTATGTAGGATCTTTCCAGATATTTCATGAAGCTGCATAGTATCTATCTGTAAAGCTCGAGTGAGTGTACAAGCGTAGTGTCTTCTAATTTGACTAATATATTTTAAACCTACGTGGGGTTATTTTTTGGGTACGTGTATGCCCAGGGTGTAATCAGTTTGAATGTATAGCTGTCCGCCGGTAGCCTCCGTGGGACAACAGTGCTCGCCTGTGGTGCCTTGGTGACTGGTGTGCTGTGGAGCGATAGTCCATCTTGTTTTCATCTCGTGACTGTTGTGCTCTGGCCGGCAGGTGTACTGTCCCAGCGGCGAGAAGTGCCCCCTGCAGGACTCGAACGTGCCCTGGGCATTCATGCACAACGAAATCACCACCATTCTGGGGGAGGAGATCCCGGTGAAGAAGGAGCGCGACCCGTGACGTCAGCCGGGCGTCGCCTCGCCGCTCCCATACTGACATTGCTGAGTGAGAAGGGTGGTGCGGCTGCGGTGGCGGGCCGCGCCAGCCCAGAGCTGTCTGTCGGTACATCTGGTACAATGCCGCTGTTTCTGAGCCGAGTTGCTGGTGGACAGTGGTGTCTGCGGGAGAGGGGCCGTCCGTTGGGGATCGTCACTCCTGCCAACGCCGCACCTCTTCTTCTGACGGCGGCGACGGACCGTGTGTCGATGCCGCCGCTGTACATCTTTTCTTCTGATGGTGATGACCGTGTGTCACCGCCGCTCCTGTACATAGTTGAGAGTATGCGGCCGCCGTGTTTCCTGAGAGACTGGAGGGCGGTCCGTCACAGTTGCCGGCTGTACCGTGGACTTTGTGGAGTAGCGCTGGTGGTTGGAGGTGGAGAATCGGTGGAATTTACGGACTAACACCAGCGGACCACAGCCAGCATCCCTACCGGCCTTCCCGCTCACACATTCTTCTGAAGCTGACGGAACGCTTCATCCAGCTTGTGTTGGCTATATTTTGTGTTCTGCAGGGTGTTGTAGATGCGGTTGTTGTTGTTGCACGATGGACTGAACAAAATCGTCAGATTCAAGTTTGGGCGAGCGATGAGTAAAGTGCAACTAGCAAGCGACTCGGCCGCATCTGTGGACACCCTGCATCTGCCCAATCATGTTTGTCGTGTATATATTTTCAGCGACTTTGCAACTGTCGTGTGTTTTATACGTAATTACACTTGATTGCTGGTAATTTGGTGGCGTTGTGCCAGAACGGTCCATTGTTGTCGGGACCAGTGAGGTGCGCCGGATCTCACCGCCCTTGGCCAACTGGCACGCCACTATCCCCCTCCCCTCCCCTCCCTCACTAGCTCGATAGTGTATTGTTTCATGCTCAGGGGCGCAGCCAACAGCCGGGGGTCATAGGGTCAGAGCCGGCTGACCAACCAGCAGCTGTAGGGATTTTCGCATTTTTGAAGGGTTTCGCCAGAGCAAGGTATCTCCGTATCGGCGCTTCAGCATTAAAGCGCAATGTTCTGAGCTGCACAAAAAATATCTGAATCATGTATGTATCATCTTTAAACTCTCCATGTCACCGCCAAAGCTCTGCCAGCGGCAAAACTTATTACTGTTGGAGTTGCTTCTGCGATCTGAATTTATTGTACTTCAAGTACGCCGACGTATAGCCAGCAACTAGTATATTCATATTTTAATGTGCTCTTTGAAAAGTTACGAGCCCCACGTGCTGGGAGAGCCTGACTGCGCCCCTGACTGTACCTGCCATTATTTTAGGTCCTTTTCCGGAGAGCCGATTGGTGGTTGGTTGCTTGGTATGGGTCATGAGCCATGGACCCTTGCGTTTTTATTGTCCCGCAATGCAGGGTAAGTTGTGAGATGTGCGAATTGTCCATTGCTTTGACCTCAGCAGACTGGATAAGCTTTTCCACTTTCTTTGTCGAATAGCTGGGTTGCATCAGGGTCTTGTTGGTGTGAGAAGCCCTGTGCCAATGTGGAGTCCCTATGGCATTCGATCTGAAGTCTACAGCAAACGAACGCTATCAGGTTAATACGAATGCTCCTCTGTACTTTTAGCTGTCCTTTACTTTTGATTGGCCCCGATTTAAAGTGTTTTACCTGCTGATTCCACAGGGTAAGCAATTGCTTCTCAGCTTCGTTCTGTTATGACTGAAAATATTCCTTGTTTCTCTGAAAAGTGATTTCCGAATGTGTTTGATTTGTTGGTCTTTGACCCGGTACAGCGATCTGTATATGCACTAGGTCCAACTTGGCTCACGCCTGTTTCAATTGGCCTAGATGATTGTGCTGTTTACGAAATACATGAGCGTTAGAGGCTGAGGGGCATATGTGACTCAACTCTTCACTGTTGTCGGAGTCGGAGCTCTCCAACCCGAGTTTGATAGTCTGAGACTAGCGCTGAGCAGCAGCGCGTCTTCGGCAAAACTAAAATGGGACGCAACGATAGTTTGCATTGCTGGGACGGATAATATGTCACTGGGTTTCTCCGCACCTCCGGCAACGGTCAGCCGGCATATGCCGGACCGTATTTTGAAGCTTAAAAATTTGTCCTAAGCCTGGATTTGAAGCAGGGTCTCTGGATTCCCGGGTTATTTTGCTAACCACCATGGTTAACGAGATACCGAGCGGCGTTGTCAAACTTTGGGCAAGCTATAATCGCCGCAGATTGCAGCACCCTCGCTGCTTTAGAACGCGGCGGCACCTGTCACCACTCGCTGCCTGCTGATGTAACCGGGGGCTATTTGTGGAAGCAAATAACTGAATGCGGGAAGTGGTAATCAATCGCTAATAAATAAGCCCGTGGATGATAGAAATAGCCTCATTGGAAAATAGCGATTGAAAATGGATCCAGTTTGTCCGAAAGTTATATTCCAAGGCTTCGAATTCCGGATTTGGGAAAACACTGCCTTTTTAACACAAATCCATATTTCCCACAGCTATGGAATTGAAACCAATTGGCCTCATTGCCTTCCGCCGGAAGCTGACCGGATAACTTCCTTCAATGAGGGTTAAAGCCAAATCCTGTGTTTGGGTCCCCAGTCCTGCGCTGGTTGACGTCTCTATTCCTGGGCGGGTGGAGGTCCTGAACTCTTTTTTCTTTTTTTGGGGGGGGTCCCTAAACCCGGTCTCTATTCCAGCTGGGTGGAGGTCCCTCCAGCCCCGGTCTGGGTGGAGGTCCTGAGCACGGTCTCTATTCCCCGGCTGGGTGGAGGTCCTGAGCTCGCTCTCCAGTCCTGGTCTAGGTGGAGGTCCTGAGCACGGTCTCTATTCCCGGTCTAGGTGGAGGTCCTGAGCTCGGTCTCCAGCCCTGGTCTGGGTGGAAGTCCTGGGCACGGTCGGTAGTCCTGAGCTGAGCACCATCTCTATTGCCGGGCAGCCTGCGGCCGAAGGCAAGCGGGAGCTGACGTCACGCGGCTGAATCCGGGAGCTGATGAGACGGATCCAGAGGAGGCCGTACCCAGTCAGATGGCTTGTCTGAAAACGACGCCAATCAGAGCAGTCACGCTACCACCAGCTGGCTGGTAGCTGCCGCTTCCACGAACCTAACGTGTTGGGCCGCTGCCAGCAATCCGCCCAGCGGCACGCTATGCAGAGATGCACGTGCGGAGATAAAAACATCCGGATTCCGAATTATCTGGATTTGTGACGGCTGAAAAGTGTATGTTCAGCCTTGCGGTTTTTCCAGGTATCGGGCTAGGTCGACACGAAGGGGGACCGGATGTGCCTTACTACAAACTGCAGAACGGTAGCCGTAAACAATTTGAAATCAGGGCAACGAGAGAAGCTTTCTCAATACCGAAAATTTTCGATAGTACCTTTAAGCTTACAACACTATAATCCGACCGATCATTTCATGATACTGTGCCAGGGCATATTTTAACCTACAAAGTGGTGGGCATTTTGCCCACCAGTCCCCATGCTGTGTCCACCAGAGAACGGCTCGGAACGGCCCAGTGCCCACCAGTTACCAGTCACTTGATGCTCTAATAGTGCCCTTTTGGTGGGAATACTTGCCCTTTTTAGCCGGATGCCCACCAGCCCCCATTCCTTAAAATATGGCCTGTAGTACTGTGCGGTTTTCATACGAGTTTCATTTGTTGGGCCAGGAAGCTAACCGGGACGGTGGGTTTCTTTCTTCAACATCTTATTTTTTGTTAAACTGGTCAGCACGTGAAAAAATCTTTATCTGCTACGGTCTTGATAATCTGAGCGCACTGGACCGTTTCATTACATGAAATGACAGTAAAGCAACAATGCAAGGCGTCTCTGGCATTGAACAATTTCGCAATTATAAAAAAATGGATGCAAAAGGCTGCACTGCTACAAAATTTCAGTTTCGAAAGTTCTGTGAATTTTTGTGTATAGAAGAAGCGAGGCGGGAGACTGCAAGCGAAAAAGGCAAGTGTCCTCGAGCGTATGCGGCATTGAGCAGGCTTGCTTACCCAATGCTTCCATTGAGTCTGCCAACAGCCGTGGGTCCTCACATTTCACCTTGAGGAGATCCTTTGCCCGGGCTCGATGTGGTCGGTGCTGAAAATGTTCTGTGGTACGTTCAAACGCCACCTGCTACCAGTATAATAATAATTGTTGGGGTTTAACGACGCACCAACTGCCAGGGTCATACGGCGTCGCCAACTCTCACCCTGTTGGAAGGGATTTTGGGGATCAGATCGACTTATTCAGAGGCTCCGCCGGGACTTGAACCCGGGACCAGTGGCTTAGAAGACAAGGGTGCTATCCACTAAGCCACCTCATCCCCTGCTACCAGTATATTCTCCCGGACAACTGCTGACA
Source organism: Lepas anatifera (assembly GCA_034440635.1). NCBI lineage: Eukaryota > Metazoa > Arthropoda > Thecostraca > Lepadidae > Lepas > Lepas anatifera. Next base: position 71,728 of record JAOTON010002020.1, on the reverse strand, counting down.
AATTGACAAATTTCAACGGCTTCTGAAACTGGAATCAATGCATCAGAAAATATGTGAAAAACTAATGTTGAGAAGTAGGTATCTGATGCAGACGATGGAAGATATCAGGAAAAAATATGATTTTTTCTTCAGGTGTATTGAAGGAATAAAGCAAAATACAGTTTTTAGGGTACAACGACAGACTTTAAACCATTCGGTGCTTTTCGGGAGGCCCCGGAACACTACGTACTTTCCGAGAGGCCCTGGGACTCTCAGTGCCCGGCGGCAGGCCCTGAGGCACTCAGTGAGTTACGGGAAGCTCTACGGCAGGTAGTGTGCGCTGGTGGATCTAAAACCGGGGCTGCGGTCGAGATACCGGAGGTTTTCGACACATCGGCTCTTTGTTTTGTGATAGGCTGCGGTGACAAAGCCAACAGGAGGCGGCGCCGGGCCGCGATGCTAGGGAAACACGCCTGGTTTACTCAGGCCGGCCGTATCGGCACTATCGGAGCCACGCGTCACCCGGTGAAGTGTACGTGCACCCTGTCATAGCGTCCGACCTCTGACCCGGCCCCAGCGAACTCTGAGCCCCGCTGGGACTCAGCAACGACCAGACGAAACTCCTGGAGCACATCTGACCTCGCCAAACGCAACCTTTGATTGGCTTATCTGCACAAAGGGACACTGAATCAAATGCTGAAGAGTGTCGCTATGTATGGGAGTGGGGGAAGGGTTCCAGCTCGTGAATTCTGGAAGATTCTTCCATGGGTGTATCCAGAGGGAAAAGGGGAGATGTACCTCGTAATCGACCCCCCTTCATCACTCTGTAGAACCACCCGACGCCCCCCGAAAAGTCATTTCTCACCCCTGCCCCGGGATACAAGCATAAGTCCCCCGTGATACAATTTGGCGCCCCTCTCATCATTCCTTGATAATTGGCTCCCCCGTCTCAAGTGGTGCCCTTTCAGGCCCAAACGGAGCCCAAGTGCCTCACCAAGTGCCCTCTATCATCGAAACCCTACATCAGTGGCGGATCTAGTCGGTCGGTTTGGGAGGGACAAACCAAAGTCAAAAGTTGAAAAGAAGAAGAAAAAATCGTTACGCCGTGAGAGCTGCACTACAATATCACTTGCCGGGATAATTTTAGAATTTTGGGTATTTGAGGCGAAAAGCAAAAAAACGGTACGGGTTGAAAAATATGGGCTAGAGAAACTTTTTCTGGTCCGAGGCCCAATATTTACACTGAACTTAACTGGTTCTGTTTGAAGTTGAGAGTTAAAACACCAGAATCTTGCTTATAAACTAATAAGGAGTCGGGGAAAAAGGAGGCCGATCACTTTCGGGGGGGCAAAATCATAGTTTTGCCCCGAGCTTTTCCGTTTGGGGAATGCCTTTTTTGCCCCCCCTTGGATCCGCCACTGCCCTACATCCGCCTATGTCTCATCTACTAATACTAGCACTGGGAAGAAGAAAATTTGACCATATTTCTGATGTAGTGCATGAGCTGGAATGGCTATCCATGACGCAACTTATTTATTTTTTCTGTGTGTACATGCAGTGGCGGATCCAGGGGGAAAAGGTATTTGCCCCCCCAAACGGAAAAGCTCGGGGCAAAATTATGTTTTGCCCCCCAAAGCGATCGACCTCCTTTTTCCCCCGACTCCTTTTTAATTTGAAGGCAAGATTTTGGTGCTTCAACTCTCAACTTCAAACAGAACCAGTTAAGTTCAGTGGAAATTTGGGGCCTTGGAGAGGAAAAAGTATCTTGAGCCCATATTTTTCACCCGGTGACGTTTTTTTGCTTTTCGACTTTGGTTTGCCCCTCCCAAACCGATCGGCTAGATCCGCCACTGTGTGCATGACCCACAAAATACTAACTACTGGTGTACCTACCTCCATCGTTGCGTTGCAATTTTGTATACAACCACCAAAACGTGTGCCGCACAACTCGTCAATCATTTCATCTTTCGGTACCATGCTCAAGAAAAAGCCACGGAAAGCGACACTTTACTTACCGTGCTTCTCATCTGTACAACCAGCTCGTCATATCCAACAATGTTTGCTGTCTTAGTCTGCCATCTTTTAAGAAGACCGCTCGTGATTTTATTACGCGTACATGATTTTGTGTTGCTGACCATGACTTCTGTACGGCTTGTACGACGATGGTTCCCGAAAAGCCCTATTTGGAGTGGAGTAACCAGATAATGTGTAATAAATGAATAAATAAATAAACATCCTTTATGGCCCGTCTCTCTGGAGAATGCCTCTGTAAGCCACTAAAATAGGTCGTCAAGGTTGGTCCGACTTGGGGCTTCATCCCAAAATTCGCTTCTGATAACAGTGATTCGACTCCAATCAGCAAACGCTAACAAGGGCCTGGAATTTCACTTACACTTGTGTTGGCAGGGAAACACGTAATCTCGTCACCATTGTAAGTCCAAAAATAGCATTTAGCTTGGAAAGCATTTAGCCACGATCCTGGGTGGATGACAAATCAAACAAAGACAGTGAAAGGCTTTCCTCGGCCAGCGTGGTAGCTTTATATGCCGATGGTTCTGTAGGCAGGGGAGAAAACGTTGTAGGTATGTATCAGGGCAGTACCTATAGCAATAAAACCACGATAATAATGTATTGCAGGGGCGTAGGAACGGTTTGAAAGGGGAGGGGCCAACCTTAGAGGGGCCCACCTCAAGGGGGCCCCAGTCCACGGGGGCCCATAATTAAAAAAATTAGTTAGCTCGTTTGGTGTCAATAAGGCACGCATGCACACAAGGATGTCAATATATGGAAAATTGAGAAATTAAATTTTGTCCTATGATTTCGAGTTGTACCTATTTGATATCAAATCATAGTAAAACGCCAAAAAACATTTTTGTTTTTTTACCAAGACCCATTTCAAATACGAAATACATTTTAAAGTTTTTTTGGAGGATTTCAATCATTTTTACGGCGAGCGCGTTTTTTATATTTACAGATGTTTAGGCCCTTTTTTCTTTTTTCTTCTTTTTTTAAATTTAAATACGCTTATGAACAAAGGGCATCCTCCTACCTTCAGCATTAACCCGCGCCCCACCGGGGGTCCGGCGCCACCTTCGCCACCGGGGGGCCATCGATGGCCCCCTCTAACTCCGAAAATATGGGCGTTAGCGCAAATCTGCAAAGTGCAATAGAAAGCTCGCGTGAATTCAGTAAGAAATTACTTCGCATGTTTTAGTGCTCAGGTCAATGGTTTGACCTCCAGAGGTCAAATTAGGTCAAGATCGGCTATTTTCACTCAAATATGCAATGATTAAGCAAACTGGGCATAACTCTTATGTCATTAGAGCTATTGAGGCCTGGTAAAGTACATTTGATAGCAAATTGCCTGTACTTTTTCCGCTATGTGGAACGTAAAGACCTCCCGCCAGTGGTTTGACCGCCAGAGGTCACCTCGTGACCTAATATGACCTGAGGTCACGAAAGGTCAAAAAGTGACCTGCCGTATATCAAATGAAAGCCAGTGACAAGACAAACACGATGGTGTTTGTTTCACCGCTCTAGCTCAATTAGGTCAAAAGTTATTGTCAAAATACTGTTTTTGACCTCCGGTGACCTTGGATGACCTTGGAAAAGTCAAAGGGCAAATATGACCCCTGGGATCCGTGAAAGGGTGTCCAAAAACGTTGTTCTGAGCAGTCTGAGTATTTGCAATCATTTTTGTGGCTTTTATATCATGAAATAGCTTTTCCCCATGCTTTTCCAATGGGAGAGGTCGCCTCTTGACCTGACCTCAGGGCACGAAATCAGAAAATCCCGGATATACACCTTGTAGACCCTGGAGGGGTCATGAAATGTAGGAAGTTTCAAATCGATCGACTTTGAAATGTAGCTCTTACAGAGCTCTAAAATGAAGTGAGGTGACCTTGGTTGACCTCGTCTGGTGACCTGACCTTGGGTGACCCGGGTAAAAAATTTCAGGGATGATGGGAAAATGATGCAGTGAGAGGTAGAGCCCTCAACCGTGGTGCTGCGCCTCGTCGTTTTTCTGCTATCCCGGAAAAACCTAAGGGGGGCCATCGATGGCCCCCCGGTGGGGCGAGGGTTAAATCAGGTATCTCCTTGGACATCGCGCAAGACCATAAGCAAGCTTGTAACGTTTGCATGGTGTCCAAGGATACTTAGCCATTGGGCAAAAAATGGGACAATTTTGTTACTGAAACAAATTGGCGCGGCTAAGTACACATCACATCTACAAAACTTTCCATCACATTTACAAAATTAGGAACTGTTTAGAAAACTACAGACAATGCTTTGATACCAAATAGCCTCACTTCGCTATGCCTAATCAACTTGTATTTTCTTATTCAATGACGAAAATGGGAACATTTATTTATGTTATTACATATCTCTTCTTGCCATCATTACAGATTGATTTAGGTGAAGCCTGATCACAATAAATACGCCTAGCTATATTTCGATGCCTAAAATGAAGAGTTCCAGCATGACTGCAAGTGCAATGTAGGTACTTGATGGCCAGCTTTGTGATGCCGAGGAGGTGTGGGCATGGTGTTATAGTGGTTAGCAGCCTTGCTTTCCACGCGACCAACTCGGGTTTAAGGCACAGCAGATTCCTTGTGCAAGGAGCGATTTGACTCCCAAGAAACCCCTCCAACAGGGAAAGAGTTGGCGACGCCATATAACCCTGGCATCGAAAGACGTCGCGCCTTTCGATGGCTCAGGGACGACTGTTGCTCGGCATTTGGTGCGGGGTCTGTGTCCGATTCATATTTTGTGTTGGGATTGGGATGGAGTTTGATTGGGCCCAGTTCTCGGAACTCATTTGGCAACACTCCGGGCAGTAGGTGCCTTGGCTTTTTTACGAAGCGCTCCTCCTCCAGGGGCTTGCAGGCAGCGTACTACCGAACTTGAAAGTTCCCTGACAAGCTATCGGGCCCGTTTGGGTTTCTTGTTCTATATTACAGTTGCTGATAGTTGTATAATCGTTGCGGGGCCCACCTCAAACGGGGGGAAGCAGTATCTCCCTGACCCCCGGTTCCTATGCCTATGCCACCCAGGGACCGCTAAATTATCTCGGAGGGCCCCAAGGTCCAGACCATGGCTCAGGAACCCAGATCAGTCAGCTCAAGGGCCTAGACCAGTGCATTAGCCTCGGGACCAGCTTATCAAGGGACCCTACATAAGCACAGGACCCCTAGAAGCTCATCGCAGGGGAGTTCCAGATTCGCACAGGGTGCCAGATTAGCTTAGGGGCCCGGTTAAGCTCGGAGGTCCCCAGGTTGACTTATGTAGGGTCTCAAAACAGCTCAAGGAACTTGTTCAAGCTCACGGAGCCCAGCTTAGCTCAATGATGCTAGGTCAGTTCAGGACCCCCACACCAGATCAGAGGCCCCAGTTAAGCACAGCGGTACCCAGATTAGCTCAGGGCCCCAACTAGGCTTAGGGGGTCCCAGGGTGGCTGATATAGAGTCTCAGAACACAGTGGCGTAGCCAGGATTCAGCCAAGGAGGGTCCGACTACCGTCGGGGGCCCCAGGCCGGGGTTCCCCTTAGTAACCGGCCCATCTCCTGTATCTTTTGTATAGTATTTTAACATTATAACATTCACACGAAGGAAATTTTGTTGTGCCTTTTTAAGCATTCATTCTTATTTTGTTTATAGCTTGGTTTTTTCGATCCGACCAAGTGTTGGTAAACTAAGGTCACCAAATATTAAGGATGACCCATACCGTATATGGTAGCGTGGCTATAATAACAGCTTTGAGCCATATTTCGGGAAGTTCAATGTTGATGCACGCATGATGTTAAACCTGAGTCTACCTCAATTCACTCGGGTAATCAGACATGAAGTTATTGGAGGTCAGTCGTTTTGAGTACGAAGAAATGATCTTCTACGGGAAATGATTAGCAATTATATCCCGGTGTCGATTCCATGGACTCTTAATCAGGAAATTTCCAAAGAAACGAAAAAAACGAATAAAGATACAAGGGATATGGTAGTGTGTCCCGAACGTTACATAACCTCTATTCCGTCGACAGATCCTGTTGAGATCCAGTTACTCTCTTACCCTTGCTATCTTGTAAACGAGCAAATTACCAAGACAAAAGGCGCCCAAGATATCTATCGCCTTGGCTCACTCTGTTATTGTTATTTTCAACCTTTCATACCTATTTTTCTTTTGGGATTATGTTCATCAATTTCTGTCATTACCCTTGTTTGTCTGGTTTCCTACGAAAATATTGGAAAGTTGTTTATTTCAGAATATTTAGGAATGTAGTTATTGGTGTTAAGCTAATATATTAAAAATTGACTAAAGTGCCCAATTCCCTGTTCGATTTGCTCTTATGGTAAAATTAGATTAATTTTTGCCTTTCCTTCGATAATCATGTTTCAATTTGTGCTTTTTTAGTACGCAATAGGGGTAGGTACATTTTTTCCGAGGCATACGATTTTGAAATTTTTTATTTGAGCTCTGGGGCCACCTAAGACCAACACTTGGCGGCGCTCACAAGCTAATTTTCGGCTGCTCTCCCGATTAGATCTCAGTGGATCTCGAGACCGATTCACGGCGCCTCTGATCAAAACTGGGGGCCCCTGAGAATCTCTCGGGGCTCCTGAGATTAGTTATCGGCAGCACCTCTGAGACTAATTATTGGGCCCCCAGATTTGCTCTGGAGGGGGCTGAGACTGAGTATCGTGGTCATCCAGATTAGCTATTGGGGTCCCCTGAGGCTGTCTTTGGGGTGGGGAGGGGGCTGGGAATGACCCGACAGCCCTCTGAGACTTACTCTAGGGCGCCCCTGAGACAAACACCCCGGGGGGGTGGAATCACCTCTGAGACTGAGTCTTTGGCGTTCCTGAGACTGACTCGGAGGCTACAGATTAGCTTTTGCGGGCCTAAGGCCAACTCCGGGCCCGTGAGACCAAAACTCGGGAGCACCTCTGGAAATTACTCTCAGAACCCCGATATTAACTCTCGGATGTCTCTGAGACTGACAACCGGGAGCCCTCTGAGACTAACTTTTGGGTGCTCCCTGAGATTGACTCTCGGGGCCGCTTATACCAAAACTCGGGAGGGGGGCACAGCCTGAGGCTAAATCTTGAGGGCTCCCAAAATTACCCCTCTGGGGCCCCCTGAAACCAGCACTCTGCGGATCAAATTAGACTAACTCTCGGACCCCGGATTAACTCTCGGGGCCACCTGAAACTAAATATTGACTCCTGAGAGAGAAGCCCGTGATACTATGAGGGCCCCCTGAGACCGACTCTTGGGGTGCTCTGAGACTGACTCTTGGGGTTCTCTGAGACAGACTCTCAGGGGACCCCGAGACCGAATCTCGGGGTCCCCTAAGACAGACTCTTGGGGTCCCCTTGACCGACTCTTGGGGTTTCGCTGAGACTGACTCTCAGGGCCCCCTGAAATAGACTATGTTGCAGGGCCCTGAGAACCACTCTCTGTGGGGCCCCTGAGACTAGCTCGGCCCCCTCCCCTGAGACAGACTCCCGGGGCCCCTGATACCGAATTTTGGGGCCCCTGAGACCAACCCTCTGGGACCCCTAAAATCTACTTTCGGTGGGCCTTGAGACCGACTCTCAGGGCGGGGGCCGTGAGGCCGACTCGGACGCCCTGAGAACGAATCTTCAGGGGCCCCTGAGACTGACTCTGGGGGCCCCGTGATCAGAGAATCCTTTGCAGTGGTTCAGATTGGCCCAAGGGGTGGGGGTCTGCGGACGCCTAGGGCCCCTTGGCTACACCACTGCATCCAAACTTTCGGGGGCCCTCTGAAATCACCATTTGGAGGCCCCTAAAATAATTGCTCCCCCTAGACCAATACTCCGGAGCCCCTTGATACTGATGCCCGGGGGTCCTAAGACTAAGCTCGGGGTCCCACTTAGATCAGGCTCAGGGGCACCCTTAGACCCATGCTCGCGCTTTTCTCAGGAGTAACTCGACACCGATGTTCCGGGGCCCTCAAGATCAATATTTCGAGCCCCCCAAGACTAATGCTCGGTGCTCTGGAGCCCCTCGATGCCGATGCTCGGGGGTCCTGAATCCAGGCCTGGGGGCCCCTGGGACCAAACTCCCATGAGATCTCATGAGGTCAATGCTCGTGCCTCACTCATGAGTCCCTCGATATCAATAGTCGGGGGCACCCCGAGGGGGCCCTGAACCCCTGAGACCAATCTCGGGGCCCTGAGACCAAGCTCAGGGCCCCTGAGACCAAGCTCGAGGGACCCTGAGACCAAGCTCGAATGCTCCCTGAGACCAAGCTCGAGGGCCCCCTGACACCAACCTCGGGGTTCCCTGAGACCAAGCTCGAGGCCCCGTGAGACCAAGATCGAAAGGCCCATGAGACCAAACATCGAAAGGCCCATGAGACCAAGCTTGCCCCCCTAAGACCAAGCTCGTTTGTCCCCTGAGACCAAGCTCGAGGGCCCCTGAGACCAGGCTCACGGGCCCCGAGATCAATATTCGGTATTCCAGAGCCCTCGATACCAATGATCGGGGTCCCCTCCGAACTCAGGGGCTCCCGAGATCAATGTTCGGTACTCTGGAACCCTCGATACCGATGATCAGGGGCCCCTGAGACCAAGCTCGGGGGTCCCCTGAGACCAAGCTCGGGCGTTCCCTGAGACCAAGCTTGAGGGCCCCTGACACCGAGCTCGGAGGGCCCCTGACACCGAGCTCGGAGAGCCCCTGACACCGAGCTCGGGGCCCCTGAGACAAAGCTCGGGGGCGCTGAGACCAAGCTCAGTGTCCCCCTGAGACCAAGATCAGGGCCCCCGAGACCAATGCTCGTGTTTTCCAGTGCATACGGTCAGCCTTATGCATCAGATGCCCTCGGATGCCTCCCCTGAGACCAAGCTCGAGGGCCCCTGACACTAAGCTCGGGGAGGGGGCCTGAGACTAAGCTTGGGGGCATCCCTGAGACCAAGCTCGGGTGTCCCCTGAGACCAAGCTCGGGGGCCCTGAGACCAAGCTCGGGGTTATCTGAGACCAAGCTCGGAGGGCTCCCTGACACCAAGCTCGGGGGCCCCTGAGACCAAGCTCGGAGGCCCTGAGACCAAACTCGAAGGGCCCCCTGAGACCAAGCTCGGGAGCTCCCTGAGACCAAGCTCGGGGGTCCCCTGAGACCAAGCTCGAGGGTCCTGACACCAAGCTCGGGGGCCCCTGAGACCAAACTCGGGGGCCCTGATTCCAAACTCGAAGGGCCCCCTGAGACTAAGCTCGGGAGCTCCCTGAGACCAAGCTCGGAGGGCCCCCAGACACCAAGCTCGGGGCCTCTGAGACCAAGCTCGGGGCCCCTGAGACCAAAATCGAAAGGCCCGTGAGACCAAGATCGAAAGGCCCGTGAGACCGAGCTCGGGGAGGGGCCCTGAGACCAAGCTCGGGGGCCCTGAGGCCAGCTCGGGACCCCCTGAGACTGAGCACAGGGGTCCCCCAAGATCAATATTCGGTACTCTGGAGCCCTCGATACTGATTATCGGGGGCCTCCTAAGACCAAGCTGGAGGCCCCCTGAGACCAAGCTCAGGGGCCCCGAAATCAATTTTTGTGTTTTTAGTGCATAAGGTCAGCCTAAGGGTCCGCGGACCCCTGAGACCACCCTCCCCTGGCTACACCACTGTCAGAACATTTCAAGGGGCCCATTCAAGCTCTCGGCCGCCCGGTCAGTGGCTGTAAAGCCTTATAGGGGTCCTAGACCATCTCAGGGGTCCTCAGTTCAACACAGAGGCCCATATTAGCTCTGATGACCAGATAAACTTAAGGGCCCGGCTCATCCAGGGGCCCCTTGTTGGCATATTTGTGGCTTCAGAACAGTTCAGGGTTTCAATTAAAGCTTATAACCAAATTTCAGAGCAGGGGCCCTATTCCTGTGCAGGGGCCTCAGATAAGTTTAGGGTCTTCTGTGCATCACAGGGGATCCAGATTAGCTCAAGGGGCAATATTAACTTTACGGTCCCAGCTCAGCTCAGGGGCCCCCAGGTCGGTGGATATAGGTTCTGGCCAACTCACGGTGCCCTGTTTAAGGTTACGGCTCCTAGCTCAGTTTAGGCATCCTAGAACAGTTCATGCTGCCCAAACCATCTCAGGGGCACTAAGTTCAGCTCAAAGGGCCCAGATTAGCTCGTATGGCATCAGAGGCCAGTTCAGGGCCCCGAGAAGCTTAGGGGACCTTAAATTCAACTCATAGGACCTCAACTTAGTTTAGGGGCACAGGTAAGTTTAACGGGGTTCCGGGGCAAGCTATCGGGACAGTTTGAGTTTCTTGCTTGATATTACAGTTGTTGATATTCTTATCTCCGTTGCGGGGGACCCATGCCAGAAAAGTGGGGGGCCAGTGGCCCCCTGGCCCCCCGGTTCCTACGCCTATGATGTATTGAATAGCCTTCGGCATGCTTACTGTGGTGACTTTTCCAATGCCATCATTGTCTTTGATTTTTGTTCGGCCAGATTCGCTTCACCCGTTTCCAAGGGTAAAGTCAAATAACCAGCATCTTTGTAGGCCTGTATTTGAATTACATCTTTTGTACAATACATGTTGGCTGGATACTGACTCAGAGGTGTCCCGCTGACGACAGCACCTCACATCTGTGTGACTCCCCCAGTATCAGCACCGCCCACACATCGCCCGGCAGTGCACCAGCAGCTGAAGGACCTTCATTCTGTGGTGGTTTGAGAAAAAGGAATGAGAAAGTCCACCATGCAGGTGAGGGAGATGTGGATATCAGGACCGTGTCTGCTGCCTGTGATTGCCGAATACGGTTGACAGTTGAAACAATCATCCTCATCCATTCATTATTGCTCCTTGCCATTAGAAGCGCAGCAACTGCAAAAGTCATTTATGCAGAGACTAGCATTTGCTACTTGGCGACAGGCCTTAGGTTTTCCCTCCTCTGTAGCTCTACCACCTTAAACGCATTTACAATTCTCAGCAGCAGCAAGCATGGTGAAAATATCGACGATATTTGAAGACGCGTGATTTAGAGTCCGCGAAGTGTCATTTCTGTTGACTACCCGTTAAGTTAAGAACCGCTGCTAAAAATAGCCACTGCACATCTCCTGTCGAAGACCGCCGCACAGCGACATTGTAATTAAATCACCAATCCTGGCCCGGTATCGGCGGGCAGCCATCTGGCGCCGCGGACCCAGCCACCAGAGGGTAACCTCTCTCCGTCCGGCCGCCCAGCACCACCTCCGGCGCGTCACGGCCGGTCGCGCCTGGCTGCCCCCACCGCCCGGTTGTGATAGGAGCGCCGGCTGTGCCAGCTCACCGCCGCGCCGCCGCATAGCTTGGCACATGGCCAGCAGCCGCGGCGGGAACGATAGCTGCAGCGCCCGGGGCCAGGCTGGCAGGCTGCCAGCCTGCCGGTGCGGTCACGTTCTGCCGCCCGGCCGGGCTGGCCGCCCAGCGGTCGATAGCTGAGCTTCGGAGAAGCAGGGGGAGGCTGGCCGCAGCCGGCGGTGGGGAGACGGCCGAGATACCACTGCTGATGACGGAAGTGAGCAGCTTCTGAGGGGTGTGATGTCAGGAGATCCTGCGATCAGGCGCGCTGCCGTCGATTTGGACAGGCATTAATATGGCGACACTCCCTGAGAAGCCATGGTTATCGTCTGGCTGTGTGGAACTTGTACAATAGCGGAAACAACGGGAGTCTACAAGCCTGAATAGGTGGACACATATTTATACCCAGCGATGTAAGGGCTGGAACAAGTTGTTTCTTTGATTTATTTTGACAAGAAAACTGAGCATTGAAATTGAAAAGAAAGTAGTTTGAGGAGAAATAAGTGTGTTTAGATCTCCATAAAAATATATATGGTGTCTGAGAACGATCTAGGCCACAACTTGGGGGAAGAAGTGAAAAACTTGAGCAATGTAAAAAACGTCTTGGAATAGAACGGTTAAACAAATTTCCGCTCCGGTAGTACCTTTACCTTTACCGGTACTTACCTTTACCGGTAGTAGTACCTAAACCTTTCGCCTTCCACAACCTTCCGCCCAAGGTAGTAAGCAAGAGAACCTATAAATTATGCTGCCGTGAGACCTATACGTAGCCGTAGCTATCTGAAAATATATCGTAGCGTATCTGAGGTGCATGTCTAACACACTTCAAAATATTAAACTTCATATCAAAGATCTAACATTCTTATGATCCCAACTGACATATTTTATAATATTTGTCCTATGCACTATATTACTTGTTGTAATGTTACACCCTGCACTATGCATTACAGGGTAACGTACAAACTGGGTACCACATACTCAATGATGGATCAAAAAGTGTCCCTGACCTTGAATGTGCAACGGTACGCCGACTTCGTAACGATATTTAAGAACCACATCCCGTGAGTCGCCACCGGCCCATACCATACGGTTTTGACAGAAGTGCCCACTAAATGATCTCAAACTGGTCATAGCAAACCTTTATGTTCACTTGAGATTATCGCAGAACGCGTTGTCTCGGTGACGCCACGCTCTGGGCCGGCCGAATTTGCAGGTACCTTCTATTGGGCTGATGTGTTCTTGAAAGTGCATCTCGCAGGAAAGCGCTTGCTATTCGGCAGAGCCGGCATCACCCACGTAGTCAAGCGGCTGTTCAATGTGGTGAAATAGTCAGAACGGACGCTTCTCGGGACCTCAAAATAGTCAGGTTTAGTTTCCGTGATCAAGGCTAGAATTGCGTGGTATGATGTATATTTTACCATAGGTGTGAAAAAAAATCCCGTGATACGGTAGCCCACGAAAACACCATAACCTAATTTCGTAGTGTATTTTTGCCGAAAAAAGGCACTGTAGAGTAGGCTGTCACCGGTCGTAGCCGTGGCAAATCTTGTTCCCAGAGGAAAAATAGTGGCGATATCCCTGATGCAGAACTTTTTCTAAAGAAAACCAGTGGGAAGAGGTGTTTCTCTAGCTAGCTAATATGGTCCCACGGGCCTGACTGAGATGTAATTTTTTGTGTCATTCCCAGTGGCATGACTCATGAGATTTATAAGTAAGTAAGTATTAGTACGTATCTGGTAAGTATATATCATGAATATCAGCAAGAGACAGTCTAACGGAGCGTTACAATGAGAAGTCCCGATCGTTACGTAACGCTAACTGTTTTCGAAATTAGGAGGATATAATTGGCAAAATGGTGGGTTAAACAAGAGAGGTGCGTTGTCCTCGAAACGAGGAGACCAGGGAACGCGTCTTTCCAATCTCCGTCCGAAAGCATTTGTATTCAGCCATATTGCGAACATGCTGCAAAGGTTCGACGGGATAACATTTTTCAGTATGGAACGGAATATACTATTGGCAGTCATCCGGGCCATGACTTTTCAAGTCCTCTATTAAATAGCGGATCCTGCCCAAATATTCTGAACCGAATGATGTTTCCCCTATTGTATATTTTCAGGGGGAGGAGTCTAGATCCTGCGTTACATAGTAGTTTCTGGGGGGTATCTGCTCGAGTGTTGCAAAGCGTTACATGGGAGGAGGATGGGATAAAAATCGTAAAAAGTTTGTTTCGCAATTTACAGATGACCACAGAACAGATGTGGCAATGTGGCAGGTGGTGATGTGGATGATTAAAGGGAATGTGACATCTTCATAAGGGGATTTTAACTGAGATAGCCAAGTTGTAAAGCAAGTCGGAAAACCCGGTACTCCATATATCATTTGCCTTGGAACTCGATATTTCCGTAGAAAAAAGCTAAAACCTACCTGACACCATCCCCCTCATCAGCCCCTCGCCGGGTGGCCATTGTTGTGAGCTGCTGGTGTGACGACATATGCTGACATCACGATGAGCATCAGGCAATCGAAGCCCTTGAAGTGTTTCAAGTATGTTAGTGGTTGCCAGATCGTGACATCATCCACAGGCTGATATTTATTTATTTTTCTAGAGGAGTATTTTAAAAATAAAAATATTGAGCTTATTGTACATTTTCCAGAGAAATCATGAATGGTTTAATTATTTTTGGCTATAAGCACGCCTAATTTCACTAAATTCCAGGATTCGACCAAGGTGCCACATTCCCTTTAAAGGAAATGTGACATCTTCATCAGGGGATTTGAACTGAAATAGCCACGTGATAGAGCATACCGGGAAACCAATCGATTGACATTTCATTTGTCCCAGAACTTCCCCTTTGCGGTAAAAAGGTAAAATTACAGATTAAATAATAAATACAGGCGGAAATGCTACCTTTTTCATACCTACGTGCTAAATGTGACGTTAGTAATGGGGACTATAAATACGTGCGACTTTCTTAAAGGGAATGTGGCACCTTGGTCGAATCCTGGAATTTAGTGTTATTAGGCGTACTTTTAGCCAGAAATAATGAAACCACTCATGATTTCTCTGAACAATGTACAATAAGCTCAATATTTTGATTTTTTAAATACTCCTTTAGGAAAATAAATAAATTTCAGCCTGTGGATGATGTCATGATCTGGCAACAACTACCATACTTGAAACGCCTCAAGGACTTCAATTGGCTGATGCTCATCGTGACGTCAGCATATGTCGTCACACCAACAGCCATGAGAACTGTGGCCTGCTGCTAGGGGTACAAGAGCTACTGCTGCTACGGAAATCTCTAGTTCCAAGACAAGTGATATATTGAGTACCGGGTTTTCCGACTTGCTTTACAACTTGGCTATCTCAGTTAAAATCAGTTATGAAGGTGCCACCTTCCCTTTAAAAGGCAGCCGGGAGTGTCTAGGCCACGACCACAATGAAAACAGCACTTTGGCAACACTTCTGGTGGCAACTGGTCAGCATTTACATCAAATTACGCTCCGCTCCCATATCATGTTAAGTAAATGGCACAACACAAATAAGCGTTAGTATAAGTGCAAATGGGGCGAAGCTACTTCCCTAACTTTTCGTCTGGAGTGACTGCAAGGCACTTTAGGGAGGTATTCCTTCATAACCATGACCAACAATGACCAAACATGAATTTGAATAGGGCACATTTAACCAAGGTAACATTGTTTCTTTGCACTAAAATTAAAGATGCCTGTCTTAAAAACTACTACCAGGGACAATCCATCGTCTTCGTCTTCCAAATAAACGATATATTACACACATCGAAATAAAAACCACCAATCTTAGACTGTGACATCGGTGTTGTTATTTTTTTAGAGCAAATAAAACCATGAGATTAGGTCATACAAATTGATAACAATTGCAGGTTCTTGAATTGAAAACCACGCTGCTTTTTGCTGCGAAACCCTACGTTAATTAGGCGCCAATCACGTTGAGGAGGGTGAGGGTGGGGATCGCTAAAAACCCCCGTACCCCTGTAGGTAAGGGCAAAGGTGACAAAAACCATAATAATTCTAAGGTCTAGGACCTAGAAATTGTTGATGGATTACTATTGCAGAAGAACAATGGAGTAGGATAGTATTACGTCGATATTGTTCTTTCGTTTTTTTCTGCTTCGCCTACATGCCCCCTTATTTTTCTCACCTTTAACAGCCTCCCAGGTGGGCCTCCAAGCCATACAAATTAATGAATCTCATACAAATTAATGAAGAAACTACATCGGTCACTTTTTAGCTCAGGTCAATATTGAGGTCGTGACATTTCAACGAAGGTGGCATGTTAGAGGTTTTGGGGGCTCTAGCGTCTGACAGAGTTGAGTTAGAATCATTTTAGGCTACATTCGCTTCCTCTCGTTACGGGTAATTGAATGATGTATAATATGACTGTACTAGGTCAAAATAAAAAAATGACATGGTCAGGTCAAGGCAGGCCATTTTTTAACATGCTAACTGGGGGGCTATTTGCCCCCCCAGTCGGCCGAAGTTCCCCCCCAGTGCCCGGAAATTGGCCCCCCAGTGAAATAGACAGATGACTTAAAATTGACCAAATGGAGACTGGCCTAACGAAAATAAGACAGAACACCACCCGATAATTATAACTTTGTTCTATTTCTGGTCCCAAATTGGCAATCCACAAAAATTGTGTTAACAAATTTCCCCGTGGCTGTCTGCTCAAGTGCTCCATCTTGCGAGGACGAAACAAAGTGCGTAGTTACGGGAAATTCCGGCAAAGCAGCCTCAGCATCAACTACTCACAACGCTGGAGAAGAACGCTGCCCTACAACCAATCAAACATCCTGTTCTATCCGACCGGAAGCCCACATCCCAGCCAGTACCGTGAAATTGCATGATGCTCTCGTGTCACACGCAGTCAGTAGTCAGCGCTAAGATCTCGTTCGTGGATTAGACGGGACACGGTGTAGTCAAAGTGCGTATGACTGGTTGCTGCTGTGGCGGTATGAAGTGCTTAGCCTTTCTATTTATTGTTGTGGTGGTGGCATACATAAGGGTCGCCACCGGCAAAAAGTGAGGGGGCCAGCCAAGCTTCAACCTAATGCTGACAGCAACCTTTCCACGTTAGTACCAACAACTTTTCGAATTTGGGCTCCTTGTTGCCTTCAGCAGCGGCTGGTTACACAAATTTCCTGTTTACTCTCATTTTGACTGAGATCAGGAAATTATTGGTCAAAAAGTGGTCGGGGGAGGGGAGGGGGGTGATTGATGATCCCAAAAAATGTTCTGGTTATGTGGATAGAATCATTCGATGGCCACGCGGGGTTGGAAGGGCACCCCTGGCTTCCTTTTAGATGGGTAGTGAGCTATAAATATTGCGTCAAGTAAATATCGAACTGTCAACAATTAGTTTTAAGCAGTGATACAAGTCGCTTTCTCTGTGGTTTTATGACTGCGGCTAGGGGTCGTTTTAGCCTCAAATCTGGTTTTGTGGTGTTTATTTCGCTATTTTAGTGGAAATAAAATGTTACCCCTCTGGCACTTTTTCTAACTCGGTTTGACCTTTTCCGCTGAAAAAATCTGGGAGCACTGGGCAGCATCTATAATCTCTAGACTTGGAATAACTAAAAAATTGAGAAACTTTTTTTTAACACTAACGCGTCTAAGTTTTATTAAACGCCCTCAAAATGGGGTCTTGACCCCTTGAGGACACTAAAATGGCCAGCACAAGAAATGCCCCCCACTGACTTTTCCTTAAAAATTGCCCTGGGTCAAGGTCACTATCCAACCTAGCATAGTCAATATACATACCAATCGACTCGCAATAACAATCTTAACGTAATTGTATCAAAATACAAGCTTTATCCTTATTTCCTGCAAAGTTATTGACCCAAGTCTGAAAACGTGCTTAAGTAGCCCAGATGACCTCTTAGAGGTCACAGGCCAAAAATTGCAGCATGAATCTAGAATGGGGCCCATGATCTCACGATTTGGGGAATGTCGAGGTATTCTCAGCTTTATCCACACACATGCAGCCCAATTCCTGTTTTCTCCATGTATTTCCGATGGAGAGGTCATGATCTGTATCTGACCTTGGGCATCGATATGAAAATCCCGGAATATATGTTGTAGTACTCGGTGGGCCCATTCTGTGCTATAAGTTTCAATTTTAAAGATAAACTTTTTTATTTTTAATTAAAATTTTTTACTTATTACATCACTCACAAACATTTTTGTAGGTGAGGTCACTTGACTTGCACTGGTGACCTGACCTGAGATGACCGAACATGAAAATTAAGTGGGAAGTTGCGGAATTGATCAAGAATAAGGTGGACCAGGTACGTTGGCGCTTCGTCCCTCCTTTTTTCGTGACGCCGGAAACACCTGAGGGCATGTTAAAACACCCCCCATCAGGGCGAGGGTTAAGCCATTAGTTGAGTCCTCCTCTGCCGTAGAGAGGATTTCCGGTCACTGCTGAGGAGTTTCTGTTGACTGCAGAGGTAAATGTCCATACCGATAACAAACAATTGCCTGATCTGCGTGCCCACTGTATGGTGGCTGAATCCCACGTTCCTGCGGCACAGTCTAACTACAGGCTGTGTTTTGCGGCGCAATATTTCGCCGCGCTGCCACAGAATGGCCTGCGGTGTGAGCAGCCATGCTGTACGAATTCGCGTGCGCAGTTAAGAGTAGATAATATGCTGAACTTTGTCATTTGTCGGAGCCTTGCTGGGCCACTGTTGGAGCCCATGGCTCATCGTTATCTGCATAGGCAATTTTCTCGAAAGCCAAATATAACTAAAACATGCTTAGGAGGGAAGCAAACAAACGTTCAAGCGGCAAAATAAAGCGTTCTTACGAAGAGTCGTGACGGCAGCCTTCCCTTTTTCATTACAAACACTTTTTCTAAGTGGCAGAAAGCTTGCATCTTGGATCCAGTACCCCGCATTTTGTGCGGAGCGCCCGTGTGTGGCCCTTCCTCGACTCTGCACACGCGGCCAGCAGTTGCGGGTTGTTCGCGGGCGGCCGCGCGCCGATTGGTCCTCTGTGTGTCACTGCTCCCGCGGCGGGTGACCTGCCAGCGGGCCGGGGGCCCACCTGAGCTGCCAGCACGCGCCCCAGGGCACCTGCCAGCCGGCGGCGCCTTACTTGGCGGCGGGCGGCCCCCGCGGCCCAGCTGACCCGCACTGCTGCTCTTGGCACTGACAACAAGGCAGGTCTGGTGAAGAAACGCTACAACACTCCGCTTGGCAACGGCGACAGGCAGCGAGTTTACAGGCCAGAGGCGGATAGGCCTGTCGAGTCTTTATGATGGAGATCAAAACCCCAGGTCAGGCGAAGCACGAACTACACTCACTGTCAGAGGCGGATCCAGAACTTCATGGGGGGTGGGGATCGAGTCTCCCACGCCTTAACCCCTTGGAGCAGCCTCCGGCTATGCAGTCACTAAAGACACCCTGACATTCCTGGTGGGGGAGGGCCTTTGAGCCCACTAGCCCCCTGCATCTACCACTGCTCACCGTCTTTGAAGATGCTTCCGATGCACTTCATAAACGCAGGATCGGGAGCATCTATGGGCTTCAGATCATAAGCCGAAGCCGCCCAGCTTAAATAGTCTCGCTCTTCATCAAGGTACATCTCTTCTGGAAATTGCCATGACGTGAGTAAAGACTTGACTGCTCTGTTTTTGTTTGTTGGCTTTTATGACATGACATTAAGCACGACAACTAGACGAGAAAAGTATCTATAAGGCAAAAATAAATTGCAAAATTCATTCGCTGCTTCTGTGGACCAGTAAGCAACAGTTGTTACCTCTCTCGCTGGTCTGACGGGGCAAAAGAATACAAATACTGGAATAGTGCTCACATCTTACATCATCTCTCCTCATCATCATCATAAAAAGGGCTCGAAACACGTCCCAGGCTAAATAATGATCTAGCCAACGTATGCCGGATATCAAACATGTCAGTGATGCAGCATCTGGTGTCCAACCGCGCTCTGTGGCGTTCCCACGCGGGGCAAACATCTTATCTTTTAGCGTGTCTTTTTTAATTTTGGTTGGCGAGGTAAAGGTCTTACTTAGACAAGAGCCTTTAAAGTCGATCGATTATCATGCAGGTCAAGGTGTTCGGGTTTTATTTGTGAGGACAGGATGAAGATGGGAAACTATTTGATATAAAGCAAAATTCAACAAAACGTTTTACCTACGTAGGGTATTTGACTTTAAGGTATAAAGGTAAAAGTATTTACAATACTTTACTATACAACAAATTGTTTCTCTTTTTACGTCTTAATTAGGTGGTAGTAAACAGTTAGTTAAATCGAATTTACAGGCAATACTACTAATGAGTAATATATATTGAACATAATTAATAAATAACCAAAAGCAATTTCATACGAGCTTTACTCATTACATATTTAGTTAAGGAAGAGGGTTAAAAAACATCTTCACAGGCTTACGAAGGTGATGGAGAGAAAAAGCAAACGCGCTAGACCGAGTCCCTCAAGAGGATCAACTGAGTGATGCCCTTCCCTACTTCGACGACCATTTGCCTTACCAAGACTTAAAGCAATCGGACAGTTCTCTTCGGTTTGAAAACAAATCTGAAACCGCGCAGTCAGGATCCAGGGTGCACTCATTTTAACACTTCACAAGAAGCCGAAGAGTGAAAACGTAATCGTTTCTCGTTCCATTAGCGTAGTCAGAGAGCACTGGTTCTCAGCCTCTATTTAACCGACATCTTCCGCGCAGAGATAAACGAATTATCTGCTGCTAGCGTGGATGGTCCATACTATCTATATGTTATGGGGTGGACATACAGTCTGGGTGTTGGAGAACTACTCTGGGGATTAAAATCACCTTGATAGACCAGCTTGGCTACAACCATTATTATCAGCCAGGGTAATTTAAGAACCTTAGGGTCATTTGAAGCGCACTAGGTTAGTGATTAACATCATACGCTGATCATAACCGGCCTTCTGATTTTATTCTTTTCAGAACCCAATTTTTTGTCCGCCGTAAATCCGTTCATGAATTCAGAAAGTGTTAAATTAGAGGGGTATGTCAATAAGACCCATCTTCCACGTGTAAAAATATATCTAAACAAGATTATGGCTGATGTTAAGTAATTGTTGTTTAGTTCCGAGATCGTTCTGCTGTGCCTCTTATGCAGCATTGATATATATATATATATATATATATATATATATATATATATATATATATATATATATATATATATATATATATATATGCCGGGTAGCTGATCGTAAGCTATGCTTGTTCACTACCTCGAATTCGGACCTTCCCTGTTGGACCAGTATCTGTGCAGCCGTAGTCCGCAACATAGGGAGCAGGCAGCCACTGACCATATCTGTTTTTCGTCAGTTTGACCTTGCCGTCTATCGACTATGCGTTGTCATGCAAAGAAATACAGTGCTGAGAAAAGTTATTTCTCCTCGTGTGTCATGACCTTATATTTTTTCCTCTTTTTCTCCAATCATACTGACACCTTTTAAGAGAAAATTTCCCGTGATAAAAAACAAAGTTGGCATTAATACAGGATGAATTAGCACCTGCACATATAGCCCTCTTGAGTGAAGTTTAATCAAAGTCTGAGATGTTGGGTATAATCGTCTGCTGAATTTTCCATGGAATAGAACCGCTCTTTCTACTACTTAAGTTTAGTTTAGTGCATACGCGTCGGAAAGGGGGACAGGGGGCCTGACCCCACTTTTTGGCCAAAAATTTCCTTATCCCAGTCAAAATTAGATAAAACCGGACATTCTTTACCGAGCCGCTTCGGAAGGCAAAGAGCTCAAATTCGAACAGTTTTTGGTAATGACGTTGAAGGTCTTGTCAGCATCAGGTTGAAGTTTGGCTGCCTCCCCCTCACTTTTTTCCGGTGGCGACACTTATGGTTTAGTGGCTTAAGAAGCCATGCAGATTCGACGGGAGGGCGGGGTTATACGGGGACGCATCAATTCACCAGTACCGCCTCTGTCGAAGTATAGCTGATGTTCTGGAAACGGCGGCTGTCATCGCTACCAGACATAACATCACTGCACCTGGTACTTTACCGCTTGGCCGGAGTGGGTCCAGCGCTGGCTAGCCGGCGCTCCGCTGACGTCACCAGCCCACACGCGCAGTAGTCAGTGACGTCAGTGGAGGCTATTTCAGTGTGAGGCGCGGCTAACGGCAGGGCGACCGTGACATTGTGACCAAAATACGGCAGTGTGGCAGACGACTGCCTCGCTTCTACAACAACAAAGACAGCAGAGCGTTTAGTTGGAATTAAACAGAGCTATGTTCAGGTGAATTTGTCTATGGATAAATGTTTCGCCAAGGTCAGCCTACGGACACGCTCCAAGTTTGATTGTGTGCACCAGCTAATCCAAACAACCTCGGGATCGTTCTTGGCGCCGGCACGGGAACGAAATTAAGCTGCACCTGTGACCATACTTGTGGAGTAGATATACCTAAATGATCTTGTGTGATTAAATTTTTTACGTCCGGGTGTTTGGACAGAAATGATACTTTGAAATAACTATGAATCCCATAAATGGTTGGCTTGCACGCGTAATGTGAGTTAGTTTATATCTCCCCAGGGGTGCTAAGGCATCCTAAATGAGATTTCAAGGCAATTGTAAGATATTTTATAATGATGGTTTTATCGTCTTGAAAACTTGAATTGCTATTGACTTTTATGCTATTTCCCGTTATTGTTTAATGTTTTCCGTCCCTGCAATACCTGCAATACTTTTCAAAGCTAATGCACCTGTTGGACGAAATACCACACCCGCAACTTTATCGCTCCTGTCGTGATCGGAACCTGGTAGAATATTACGGGGAAAGTGAGAGTACCGCTAGTTGAAGATCTGTTTTTTGTTGAAAAATGTGCGATCGACATTTGTATATGTGTCTCCGTAGATACTTTCCTTTGCATCGACAATGGCGGGCCGGGCGGAAACATTTGTAATACCTTGCCTTAATCTCTCAGTTTTGTCCGAAAAAACCGGGCCCCAAGACACCCATGTAAATGTCAGTAGGAACCCCAGAGCCAGGGCTGAGGCTTTGTTATAGGAACCAAAAGACTCGCTCTTTTGGCTTCTAATCAAAACCTCAATTCAAGTATACTTTTTATAAACAACTTATAAGAAATAAATTCGCAAAACTGGTAGAAGTGGCATTCAGTACTCATACGCATCCAGAAAAAACTGTCGCGGTAAAATGCCTAATTCTTTGAAAATTACATTTCACCGTTACTAATTATTATAAATCTATTGATGTAGGCTGAAGTACTCCTTCCGAAAATGTAGGTACCTAAAAAATATTCACTCTGGGAAAAAATTATTAAGACTTCATTTCTTATCAATGGCTCAATATATTTATAAATACCAAACATATCTTGCAACCACGTCATAACAGATTGGCCACGCAGGATGAGGTGATAAAATGAGTTTAGGGTATGACATACAAAAATAATATTTAGAAGGAGGTCATTTACGGAGCAGAACTCTAAAGATATATTGGCCTCGAGTGGGTCAATTCAGATTTTGTAGGTCCATGAACAAGTATTCAGAAGTCTGGGTGGCGCAGTCGGTTAGTGTGCGCGCTTGGGTTGTCACCTGGAACTGTGTAGGTATGTGCAGAGTGTTGCAGCTTCGAGCCCACCCAGAGGTAGGATTTGGCGCCCTGTCCTAGCTCAAGTCCAGCTTAGGTACTGCCCTTCTCCTGCAAAATCCTGCAACCTCAGCAGTTGATGCTTCGTTCAGGCCCAACAATTATTAAAGCCATGGTGCCCTTCCTGAAAGGTATGGTAAGGCCTTGCTTCAGCACTATCTCGGGCATTTCAAGGGACGAGGTGGGTAACCAACATGCATTCTGACGGCGCGGTCCGGCCTGGTGCGGCGGCGGTCCGGACCTGGTCGGCCGTCGACAGCGTCGCGTGTCGGGTGGCCGTGACCGGGCGGTGGCCGCCCACTCCCGGCGCCGGCTGGCGTGACTGTCGGCCGTAGCCGGGGGCGGCGGTGCGGCGGCCGAGGGCGGCGGGCGCGTGACCCGCTGCCATAGCCGGCGGCGGCGGCTCCGGCACCGGAACTGGCCTGGAGAACCCTGTCCCATCTCCGGGGCCTGAGGCCTTCACTGGCGGCTCTGGCAACGGTGGAGGATACAGCCAGCGGCAGAGGCTACAGCTAGAGGCCGAGACTACAGTTAGAGGTCGAGACTACAGTTAGAGGTAGACGCTACATCCAGCAGCAGAGGGTACAGCCAGCAGCAGAGGCTACAGCCAGCGGCAGAGGCTACAGTTGGCAGCAGAGGCTACAGTTAGCAGCAGAGGCTACAGCCAGCGGCAGAGGCTACAGTTAGAGGTAGAGGGTACAGCCAGCGGCAGAGGCTACAGCTTACGTTTGCATGGTTAACGGTGGGCGCCTACCGGAGTCGGATGGAACTGAGCATTAAATGCAAAAATGCAAGCACATCATAATGGTTTCGGGCTCAATTATCTATAGGCTTTCAACAATATATATATATATATATATATATATATATATATATATATATATATATATAAAAATATAGGCAATAACCATTTACATTGCTAGTGATCTTGTGGTATTTCCCATTCAGAAAGCCTGCGTGATGATGCATGTAAGCGTTTACAATTACACACAAAGAAAATTGAAAAATGACGCTCATAAAAGCACAAGCGCCGCCACATTGAGCGGAGGAAGGGAGAGCAAGCCGCTATCGATAAATGTTACGGTTATTTCTTATGGATTTGTGTAAACAATCGTCGTTGACATTTGAAGCATGATCCCAGAACTAATTTTGTATGCCTTGATTTACCTCTTTTTAGAATTTTATCTTTGAAAGTGGAACAATCCTTAGAAAATGGTAAGTAAATAAATGTTCAGCCATACCTGTAGGCATGCAGCTTACCTAGGAAACTTATTTCCAAACTGCAGCGTAAAGAACTTCACTTTTCATGAAAATGATTAAGTAATCGAGTACCTACCTATTATTTTCTTTCAGAGAGGCCCGTTTCAGAAAGCAAAAAGGTATTTGCCCCCAAAGCTCGTGTTTTTTTGTTAGTTTTCGTCAGCGCCAATATATTTAATTACGAATTTGGACATCTCCTCAAAAAACCACGGGCCCAGATCCAGCAGTTATCACATAAATTTAATTGACATAAATATCACACAAAATTCAAACTGCTGTACAGGGCCTCCGTGATTTGTCCTTCTGGAGCTGAAAATTTGAAGATGTTACATTCTGTGGCTCGCCTAAGATCTACCATTTAAATGGGCATTGCCTCCTTCATTGTGTAAAGGACCACCCATCCATGTAAGGGCAAAGGGCCAGAAATATGCTCAAAAACGTATTAACCCTATTTCCGGCAGGGTGCTAATATTGCCCCCCTTCAGGTTTTTCGAGAATATCTCCGAAACGGCTTGCGATAGAACTTTGAAACTTCCTGACTTTTCCTAAAACTAGTACAGGCAGGTTTTCTGAAATTTTCAAGATTATATATTTACCAGGGGCGGAGCTATGGCTGGGTTTTGGGGAGGCTCTATCCACAAACCAAGTATTATCGTATGCGATGGGTTTTTGTACAAGGAAGCCGTCTCTGCTGATCCTGATACCAGTTACATGGTTTTATTATATCATTTTTTATGTGAGATGATAGTGCATTCACAATTGTCACTATTTGTATTCATCAGGGCGGTTACATCAGTTCAAAATGGGGAATGTTCTCAAGAAGGACTAAACGTTAGAAAGTGAGAAGACTGCTTACAGCCGTGCCAGGCGAATACAATTGGGTATATGAAAATTCAAAATAGTTATAACCCAATCTAGATTACCAGAGGCGTGTCCAGTCACTACACATTTTCAAAATGTATATTCCCAGCCAGTATCACCGCCGCGACTCAATATCGTTGTATATTGAAAATGTGTTTCCAATCACCCCCACCCCCACGACGAGTCCTGATCCGCCTATGTCACCCCCTTTCCCAGAGCTGCCATGGGAGGGTAAAATTATCAGAAATTAAATTTCAACTAGTCGAGGGACTAATATACTCATGCATACCATTCGCATATTGTTGGTATGTATTTTACCCCCACTGTTTTACCTTACTGCATCCGCCCCTGATGAGTTTTTCACTTTTTTCTCATTTATTTATGTGTCAAAGATGCCAAGCAGTATATGACGGCTTCTAATCCGCGTAACAAAAACTTTTAGGTTGTATATATTTCCCCTCATAGTCCTGGTCCTGGAACTGCCATTGAATTTCGAATTTTTGCGTAACTCGAGTATATGAAAATTTTGGGTCAATCATTTGTAAATCTGAACTAGTTTTGTGAAAATCGTACAACAGAGACAAGGGTTATGGAAAATCTAAAAATACACAAAAATTGTATATTTTGCACGACCTTCTCCTAAAAAATAAAAATTTTGAAATTTTCTTTTTCAAAATAAAGTTTAGCAGCAGAGGAATTTATGGCGCTTTGAATTTTCAAAATCGGCCGGTTAGATTACGAGATCT
The DNA here is from genome assembly GCA_034440635.1 of Lepas anatifera. Lineage (NCBI taxonomy): Eukaryota > Metazoa > Arthropoda > Thecostraca > Lepadidae > Lepas > Lepas anatifera. Next base: position 45,931 of record JAOTON010002020.1, on the reverse strand, counting down.
TAGGGGCCGATATTGCCCCCTTGCCGGAAATAGGGGTAGCCGGGAGCCCGACGGAAATAGGGTTAATGGCAACCGGGGCACCCCTACCGTTAGAGGGCCCCTCGCGCCACTAACATCTCCAGATGGGGCGTCCTTCGCTTGGTCAGTGACTTCTCTCGCCATTCAGGGCGGCCTCAACAAACCGACCAGGTGAGTTCTAACGTCTAACAGGAAGCCTTATGTGCTTGTTTATAATGTATTTACATTGTATATCACTCCTGAGGCTGTCAAGGGTTTTCAACATCGAATGGGCCTCCCGAAATTGTGTGAGGGTCAGGAGGCCATGAGGGTACCTGGGGCCCGTGACCGCCATGGTGGCGAAGCTCCTGCTCAGGGCTGGTAATCAAGTCTACATCGGCTGGTGGTCGGAGAAGTTCCTGAGGTTCAGGTTCCAGTGGCACACAGATAGCCCGGGGATCACCCGGAAGCGTGCGCTCGCGACTGCAGTTCTTCGCACAAAAAATATGCACACGGGTCACTGTTGGTGGTATTTCGCATCAAATCACCTCAATGAAAATACACATGGGCCTTAATAGATATTTGTGAGTAAAAGACACGTTTCTAAAGAAAACAATAATCTGCTGCTTGACATAGGCGGATCCAAGGGGGCAAGGGGGCACGTGCCCCCCGATCGACCCTCGGCACCTCCGAATGGTCGATGGTGCCTCCTGAAATGTCGCTTCCCATCGCCCCCAGGATGCGAAAATCGGCACCCACCGATAGGATTTTGCGCCCATCTGATAGGTTTTTCCAGTCAAAAGTAGTGCCCCCCGGACCGGATGGCGCCCCCCGGGAAGGTGCCCCCGATCGGCAATCCTGGATCCGCCGATGCTGCTTGAGGCGATGCACTTAGTTCCGAAATGATTTTGCGGTTAAACAAAGCTTTCTGACTGGTTGAAAAAAACTTGAGCAGCCAGTTCATGCTTCCTCCTTGTCTCCATCTTAACACGCGCATTGACGGGGGCGGTTACCCGCCCCCCTCGGGTTTTTCGGAGATAGCAGAAAAACGGCGGCGCGTAGCGCCGCCGTACTTGGCATACCTTTTCCCTCATCATTTTTACAACTTCTGTGAAAATTTCAAGGTTAGGTCATCCAAGGTCAGGTCACCAGTACAGGTCAAGTGACCCGACCTCAAAAAAGTTAAAGATAGCATAAGTCGGAGCAGGGTGAACTTATCCGATTGAAACTCATATCACATAATGGCCCCACCGAGTTCTCTAAAATATGTTCCGGTATTTTTTAAATCGATGACCTAAGGCCAGGTACGAGGCATGACTTCTCCATTGGAAATACATGGGAAAATGTTTTTTTACGGAGTAACTCAGTAATGGATGGTGATAGAGCATTTATTTTAGCTGCATTATACTCGCCTGGGCTTTGCAGTTCTAATGATATGCATTTTATATAATTTGACCCTGACCTGTCCCCAGGTTAGGTCAAATCCTTAATTTGACCTAGCAAGGTCAAATTATACATCATTCGATTCGGCTTGCTGAGAGGATTCATATGGTTCAAGTCGTTTGCTCTATCTTTACTTGTTCAGATGTAATGGCCGAAAAACTGAATTTACATGTTATCCCTATAACGGCATGTTTTGACCTCTTGTGACCTTAAATGTGACCTGACAAAAAAATGGTTCAAATGTTTTCGATTAAGAAGTGGATAGGCAACCCAACGCCGTTTACTGTTTTTCGCTACCTACCGTGGTTCTCGAGATCTTAGGGGGGCGGGTACCCCCGCCAATGCGAAGGTGGCTCAGACCCCCGTCAATGCGCGTGTTAACCTGCAGCTCACTCTTCCAGACCGAGCCTCTTGAGACGCACCTTGCTCGGACCGTAAACCGGCGAAGCGTGTCGGCCACCGGCTGCTCTCAGCACCCGAAATATATCCCTGCATCATCGCAGGTCCCGGCTCCTCCATGGAGCTGCCCTGGCAGCAGTCGTACATCAGCAATAAGTAAGAGCGATCGCGGCAGTTTGGCCCAGCACGTACGGAGGCGTCGCGGAGGGCCGGCCTCTGATTGGTGCAGAGACCAGCACGCAGCCCGCAACCTTCACTCGACTCACCAGACACCGCCCGATCAATGCACCTAATGGTTGCCATGGAAACATCGACGGCCAATGACGTCACTGCTCGTGTTTGCCATATCAATGTGGCTGGCTGGAAACATCGCCCCAGGATACTACCAGGTAGCTCCGATCATTGCGGGCGATCGAAGTAATGATATTGTGCTCCGAACCCTCAGTCTAAATAAAAGCGCCCGGGGTAATTACTCCCGGTCGGTCGGAGCTAATCTCTCGTCTTGACTGAAGGATATTGCGCCGGGAAAAAACATTGTGTAAGCATTCAATTCATTAGGGCTGGGGAGAAGGGCAAATTGAGTTTGGTGCACATCTGTCACGCAACATCATATTCATGGGCGTCGAAAGCGGGGACATAGGGACCGCGTCCAGCCAAGTCGCGATTAAGGGAGACGCCTCCCCCAAAACTCTGGGACTCGACCTAGGATCTCTTGCATTTTCTCCCTATTACCTCGTGGACCTGCGTGAGTGTATTCATGAAGTGCAGGATTGTCAGCTTTTTCAAAAAGGCAGCCGATATGTTCAAAACACGCCTCCCACACCACTTCAGTCATTGCTAGTTCGGGGTCCGCCCCCCTACACCCGTACGTAAAAAATACCGTGGTGGCGCCCTTGGTCACAGTGTTTGGTATTGAAATATAAAATGTTGTTGCGTTAATGGGGTTCACGGCAGTGGTTCAAGGCAGTAGTTTGGCCCCGGCATCAGGGCCAAATACGGTGAAAAACAGCGCTTCTTGTTAAAGAAAATGGGGTAAGGTGAAGAGAAAAGGTAATTTCCTCCCGAAGCTACCAGGTGCAGCGGGTACGGACCTGAGAGCGAGGCAGGCGGCGAACGTAGTGGACGTGGAGGAGCAGAGGTGCAGAAAGTATACTGGCTGTCACAAACTCAATGCGATGTATGCCTCCTCTGTCACACAAAGCTGGAAATGATAATTTTATACTTGAATACTGTTTCCAATATGCTGAATGTCATCTACCTGTCTCTTACTTCTTGCAACGGACAAGGTTCAAGCACCAAGCCATTACCGCATGAAAGTAGTAAACTGTGTTTTCATTTTTTAGATCATGTTTATGTTTTGGAAGGAAAATTTCCAATTATGGATCATTTTTTCAGTATTGGGATCATAACTATTATTGGCAACTCTGACTGCAATTTCCCCCAATGACATGCATTTCTCTTTTGAAGAAGTTTCCATTTTTGGAAGGAGTGTTTCCAATTATGGTACATTTCCCCATGATTAAATGTGGCAATTATCATGAAAATTATAATTGGGAACTAATCTATAAATGGGAGCGTACACCTACACACAATTGGGAACCCTGATCACAGCTTCCCCCCACCCCCACTGAACTTCCATCTCACATACCAACAAAAGGGACAAAAATGTCAAAGTCAACATAGGATTTGGATCTACCTAAAATGTGTTGGTAAAGTGGACCTTAGGTAGCATTTTTAAAGCCAGATCAAATGCTTAAAATTTTCCCCCAACAGCTGATTATCACCTGCCTGGTTGTTCCTTCTTGCAGTAAAAACTCTCAGGCAACTACCCTGCATAGATGTAAAATTATGTCTATTGGCCTAATAGGTACAGAGGTATTGGAAGTCTCATACCAAAGAAAGATCCAGTGTATAAGTCAAAATCCTGCTTTAACTCCAGGCAGTTCAGGTCCTGTGTGTTGCTTACTACCACTGGTAGTAAGCAACACACCCCAACCAGCGTTTTTCAAAGTCTCTTTCTTTCTGAGATTTTCTGTGATTTTCTGAGATGAGAAGGGGGTCTACTAGGCCCCCTCTAGTGCACGTTAGTGCCAGGTCCCTCTCCAGTGTGTGTTTTAACACTTTGTGGAGGACTGCATTGGCACACATTTGCTATCTGTACAATATTGACATGATAATTTGATCATGAAATCTCACCTGAATTACTGTTGTTGCCAGTCTGCTGCTGGCGCCAACTCTCCCAACTTCCTCAAGCTCCAAATCTACCTCACCAATCTTGATCTAGGGCATAAATAAGATAAGGCACAAGCAAGCTAAGGAATGAAAAACCAAGTTTGATGTGTGAAAGTGCATCAGAATCAAAGTAGCCCACATTCATCTTAGATTAGCCATGGGCAGCACTATTTATTCCAGCTAGTTTTAGCCTGCACTTATCTCAGATATACCTAATAAATATGCCCTCAACAGAAGTAGCTTCCTACTTGTTCAAATTTTTCTGCAGGCTCTACATCACACAAACATTGCGAACTTGTCTTGTCGCTGTTGCGTAGTTTAGGTAGAATTGCTGCCCAGCTATGTTTATTTCTTTCACTCATTTAGTACTTTTCCTAGTAGCTTTTAGGCGTACTTGATACTAAATTCAAAGAAATAGGGACCGCTAAATCGAAGATACTCAAACTTTAGATATTATTTAACCTGACAAAATGGACAGAAAAGTACTTGATAACGTATCTGCGTTATCTTTAATGCCTTAAATATGCCCACAATCATGTATTTCTCGAAAAATTGACTGTCACATTTCGGGCATCTAGGCGGAAACTTTCTGGCAACTACTAACAATCGGCACCATTGGGCTGCATCAAGGCCCTAGAGAGAGAAGGTAGAACGCTCCGCTTCCAAAACATGGCAACCGCTTGTTTTCAAGGTCATTATTGTTATTGTGGAGTGATGACGAAAGATCAACCAAACAAACCGAAACTCCCCGTCCAGAGAGCATGGAAGGAGGTGAGATGGAGACTTGTTATTGGCTGTGGTGAGTAGATGCGGGGTAGGGTGGTATTGTAACGTAGTTTTCTGGATAGAGAAATGATCGAGGAATATGTCCAGCCTAGAAAATGAGAGTTTTGCATCATAGCTTGTCACTAATACCTGTTTAAATTCGGGGATGCGTAAGTGGCGCGTTCGAGTTTGATAATATGCGAAGAGTTTTTAGCATTTTGGGAGCCTGGAAATCGTATTTGATGTATCAGTAGGATGGGATGGTGATTTTTACATTCTGTGGACCTGAAGTGGCAGGCCCAATCGAGATTTAGCAGGAAAATGTGTGATTTTTCATATCAGAATATTAAGTTTTCCATGTGGCCCTATTGCCATTTATTTACATCATCATCATCATCTTTTATTTCATTTTTCATATTGATAGGGAACAGAAGTAAGGGAACAGAACAGCAAAAGAAGACATGAGCAGGGAAAAGCAATAAGGAGCAACAAAAGGAAGACATTTATAGGTATACAGCATCAAACAAAAGAAGTCTGGCGAATACGTAGTTAGATTAATGCAAATGATCAATATAGGTAGAAAAAGGAAAAACATAAGCTGCCAAAGAAGGAGCAATACCCACAGAAACAGCAAAAAAATAAAGGAAAAAACAAAATGTAATGTCAAACAGAAAGACTGATAAAACATAACGAAAACGAGACGAGCCGATACAAAAAACAAAATTATGTGTGGTTTATTCATTTTGACCTGTCCTTTCCATGTGATTAACTGATATTTCCTCTATTGCATGATTCTTATCAATTGGTTTCATATCATCCAGCCAATCTGGTCATATTTCAACCTGTATTATACTTACACTACACTGCTATTCTTGCATGCAATACATACATAGGCAAGCCATGACTATAATGGATGCTGCCCTGAAACCCAACAAAATGCATATTCAATACAATTTTAAATATAAAAACAACCATTTTTGGACTGAGTACCCTTACATGTTTAATGAGCAGTGCTGAATTTAATGTTGTACTTGGAAGTTGTCAGAATTTATTATGTATTGGAATTGTGCTCTCCCACCACATAGGCATGCATCAGCCATGCTTTGTTGTAGATGCATGTGTTGGCATGGGCATTTATAGTATTTTGTGTTAATAAGAGCAGTGTTGCAGCGCTAAAAGGGTATCTCTGCATTAGCAATAGGAGATACCCCATTTTCTCTTGCACATTGGAGAGGTCACATGCTGAAATAGGTTCTCCAGAAAGTCACCCACTTTTGTCAATTACTATGGTCAATAGTGGATATTTCTCTCAAATGCAAATTTTCTCTTTATTTGTCATGATGTAACTTTGTGTATGGTGAGGAGGAAATGCTGCTGATAATTTTAAATGATTTGAAATTTCAGCCTCAGCATACTCAAAAGCTTGTTTAAGAAGAAGCTTTAGTGCTTTGCAACAAACCAACTGCTGAAGTAATGGCAGGAGCATTGAAACTATGTTCAACATTGGGGGGCAGCGGGAATTTTCAAGTCATTTCTTTCCTGTCAACACCATAGGGTTAATGGTTAAGAATCATGAAAGTTGGGGGCAACTGCCCCCTGCCCTCCTGGTTCCTACGCCCCTGAGTAATGGTGCTGCCAACTTTTAAAAGGATCAGGAAATCCCTACTGTTGTCACTTGGTATTTGAACCTTGGTTGATAGTAATGAAGCTAATGCTGCATTCTTTGAAATATTCCAAACTGAGTGAGGCTTGAACCTTGGATACTGTTGAAGCATGTTATTGCCTTTTGCCTTTAAACTCTTTTATCTGCTTTCTTTAGGACAAAACTTTAGGTTGTTTGCTGGTTGATCAGCTTTTTCTTGTTTTATATACATTTTGGCCCTTTGCTTACTTATAGACTCCATGCAAGCTGGAATATGAACTAAAACTGCAATGGTGGCATGGAAGTTAAACAATATAAAAAATAGAGCTGTGAATAAAGTTAATTTCCTGTGTAAAAGACATGAACACAGACCATGGTTGTTTTGCACGGTTTCTGTGTAATTTATAATGAGTTTGCCCAGCCATGTCATGAAAAACATTCACATAGGCTTTCCTCTTGTGTTTCTGCTTCCTTATTTGGTGCTAGATCCATCGAGAATTTAAATATGTGCGGAGGTTTGTGTAGCCTCCCCAAAAGCTGGGATTCTGTGCTGGCCTTTGCTTCTTGTTGAACTATTGGTCAGCGCTCATACTTGATCCAGTGGGTGGGGGCAGGTGTCATACCGATCGACCCTCGTCGCCCCCAAAGGTAGATGCCCCCTTCCACCTGAAAGGTTGATGGTGCCCCTTTGAAATGTCGTTCCTTCGATGCGAAAACCGGGTGCCCACTGATACGGTTGGCGCCCACCCGATTGGTTTTTCCGGTCAAAACCTGCGCCCCTGGTCCGGATGGCGCCCTGAATTGACAATCCTGAACCCAGCTCTGCCAGCTCTCATGAATTACTCAAATATCAGGCAGGTATTAGCAAAAATCATTTTTACATTACTTTAACTTTGCATAAATTCGCTGAAACATGCCTATGGCTGGTGGCACGATTCAATCTTATTTTAACCGACAGCCTCACTCAACCATCCTTTTCCTGCCTTTGCTTAGATGGTATGGATGGAAATGGTAATATCACCTTAGATGGTCGATAATCATCTCTGCAGGGGTCCGGAAATAGTCTTGTCTAATGTGACTGCAACAGTTTTCTCCGGGTTTGTTCCTCTCTCGATAGTTTAATGCAATTTTGCATATCCAAGCAACGTCAATTATTACACTTTGGAATTTTTAAGATGTTCCTGGCCTCTCCCCTCGAATCCGGAAATGTAAAAAACACTGAAGATTATATATTCAGGCACAGCCCTTCATCAGAATCGTGGAGTAAATATCAAAAATTCTCAGTCCTATTACAGCCAGACCTCGAATTGAGCTTCACACAAAAATGCCTTTTAGAATGAATCGTTAAAAAATAAGATTGGATGTCGTGACAACAACCATATTGGTACCTCTAACCTTAAAGTCGACAATACGACAAACCTAGAGCAGTATTTGTGACAGTCTTTTCTATTATTAGAAAAGACTGTCGTATTGTCGACTTTTAGGTTAGAGGTACCAATATGGTTGTTGTCACGACATCCAATCTTATTTTTAACGATTCATTCTAAAAGACATTTTTGTGTGAAGCTCAATTCGAGGTCTGGCTATACTAGGACTGAGAATTTTTGATATTTACTCCACGATTCTGATGAAGGGCTGTGCCCGAATATATAATCTTCAGTGTTTTTTACATTTCCGGATTCGAGGGGAGAGGCCAGGGAACATCTTAACAACTCATCATCATGCTCCTCGCCGCAGCACTTCAAAACTTATCAACACTTTTGGAATTTGCCTGTTTCATTCTTGTAGGCAGACAGGAAATACAAAATTTACTGATTCTTCGCCTATTTTAAAGCCCACTCAGAACGAAACACATTTAAATGAATGTCGATTGTCTGCTGTTATGTCTACCCGCCGCTCTGAATAAGCGTTAATGTCTACTTGCTCTTACAGGAAGTCTTCGCTGCTGGCATGCTCAGGAGGCGATGCGTAACTGACATTCGAGTTGGCAAAACAAAGCCTGCAAGAACGTTTTCGAAACTGAAGAAGAGAGCACATTCAGCCTACTAGTGTCGTCCGTACAATGTAGGCTGTGAACTATGAGCAGCATTTCCCATGGTACATTGCTCGTTTGTTGTTCAAGCATGAGTTGTTGGTTGAAATAAATATATTAAGCTCTTATTATAATTTTTTAGTCTGGTCTGTTCATGCAAGTTAGCGTTTTCAGATGTTAAAAGAGACGCAGCGCACCGTTGTCCTCCATGCCTCCACTCGGCGCTGACGTCCACTGCATTAAGGATCTCGTCAAAGATAGCACCATCGGCCGGAGACGGTGTTCCGCCACTTCGTTTCGTGGTTTCCGTTCAATACTGCTTCAGTGAGAAGAACCGCACATAAAATAGTCATTTCTTAACTTAAAAAGTGATATATATTCAATAAGTGCGTCCGGTGAATATTCGTCGGCAACGGATACGACATGACCAGCTATGTCTCAAGGTACATCACTACAGCAGGGAAAAGTTTTTTTACGAAGATTGATGTGCCCAAATTTGGAAACATGTTGGTACCCCGACATTTAAACAGAAAGTATAGAATGAGGCATGCAATCTATATATAATGAGGCATGTGGCCCACGAATCTATTGGACTGCCCCGAACGAAGTTCAAGAGATTAGAAAATGGAAGCACAGACTTAAGGGACATTTTTAACACCGCTTGCAGGTTTCACTTAAGGTGCCCAAGGACATACCAGTCCACACCTGTGCGAAATTATGCAGGAACTGGTATTTTACGCGCCCAATTATTGCTTTAATAAATATGACAGGAAAAATGACACTTCTGCGATAAAATTTCATGCAGGTAACAATACCGCTTACGAGTGTATCAGACAAGCTGAACGATTAGCGTCACAGCTCCATGTTCAATGTACAAATTGAAGAGTATCACTTTGCATCACCCTCATGAGTTCAGCGCACTTTCCCCGACATTTTCGTAAGTGTCTTTGCACACCCTGAATTTTTGCGGACACTTTGTCCTCGCGGTCATTGTAGTTTCGTCCACGTTTGACCGTGAGGGAGAGAAAATAACACAAAGGTCGGATGAGAAGGGAGGTTACTGCAGCACGGCGAAATTCTTTACCGTAGACTGTTGGATGCTCAGAGAATTGAGGAGATGCGTTGCCATCAGTCGTCCAAGAAGGTGCCGGAAATTGTCTTGTCACAACTCTCGCCTCTTCTTCCCCAACGAACGAGAAGTTTACTCGCGACAGAGCAGACATCAGCATCATACTCAGTTTGCGTCCATACACTGAGGGTAAAGTCGAACGGCGTCGAACCGACGATAACGACACCAACCAGGCACTACGCACTCCTCACCTCAGCTTATCTGTGTTGCGATTCGGACGAAAGTGTGGCCATCGACCAGGATGGCACAGCGGGAAAGCAGCGGATTCCCCCATCCAGGGAGTCGTCTCACGCATTACCCACAATATTGCAGGTAGAAAAAGTTCATTACATGAACAAGCAGTACTGGAATACTATCACCATTAAACGGCGCTGCACGAAGCTGCGGTGGCTGACTGGGCGGCTAAGAAGATAGTGATGCAGTCCGTTTCATAATTTGCCACGGCCGAGCACAAGTAGAATATCTTGGCACGGTAGCGAGAGCACAGCTGTCCGGCTGTAATCTTGTCACTAGCCACTCAGAAGATCTCTAGTTCGAACGTGGAGAGCTTCCATTTTCTTAGCAATCTGCTGCTGATGGTCACAGTGAGGACAAAGCTGAGAGCAGAGGTAAATGTTACCGAGCTCTGTGCCGGCCCAGTACCCGCAGGTACCCCGATATCCTACCCTGCAGCCTAGTACCTGGTGAGAGAAAGAGAAACGTCAGTAAGGAGAAGACTGGAGCAGTGGTGATGAATTTGAGCTGCCTCATAATTCATCACCTGTTGTTCTGAATAGTAAGGAGTGCATATGAAAATTGTTTGCATGTTGGAATTATTGTTTTTGGATGTTGGAATTTTGCATACATATTTATTAAATGGACAGTTATGAAAATATGACTCAAATAATATGTGTTGTTCAATTGTCTGAGCATAATTTCAGCGAGCAGTTCCGAGTAATACCTTCAGTGAATGTCAAATAAATACAATTAAAATACTAAATGGCAGATCGGTCACTCATGTTCTTCAACTTATTAGCTTAGAATGACTTCTTCTGAGCGAGTTCAACAGAGAAAGCCAAAATGGAGCAGAACAAAGCACAAACAACACATAAGCACATTTAATGAAAACCACTGCAAAGGCTCTTCAGAGATATTCTGAAGACCAAAATAAAAAATAAATGAGGTTGAGCTAGAACCACTCATATCTTGTTTTCAATAATTAAGTACCCAAACTGGAACCACCTCATCACAAAAGCTTTTCATAGCATTTTTATTATTTTCAGTTAAAATATGGATGGCATAATGATAAAAAATTCATTCAGCTAAAGCCTTCTTTAGTTAGAGTTGGAAGCCTTCTAAATAGAGTTAGAAAATTTTAATTTGCAAATAGTAGCAGTATGACTGAAATTGGAAAGTGCTCCAGGAATGATTAAGTTAATATTTTTGGTGACACAGGCATAGCCGTTATTTACAACAAGAAAATTAGTGCACACCCATAGAGTGCCTGCTCCCTAAGGACTTCATAGTTGAGCTCAGTTCATACTCACTGCCCAGTTGCATAGATTTGAAGCCATCACATGTTTATTACGCTCTCATCACACTAGGTTAAAAGTAAAAAACAATAAAAAACGGAATCAACATTACATCACCAGCGGACACAAGCTATGACAAATCATCCAGCAACTGGGCATCATCAGGCCCCTTGGTCCGCAGACGCTGACACTGACACCTAGCTCAGCGGGAACAAGACTCTGGATTTACATACAAAGACCCTGTTCCCATGCACAATGCTGATCAGGATTACATGATTGATCTGGATGCATTTACAATATGGATAAAACGTTAGGAAATGGAAACCAAAGTTTCAATCTGATTGTCATTTATCCATATCCAGCCAGGTCTGGCAGCACATAGCAGTGTGATGTTGAATATTTTCCGTACCCTGCAAATGGAAATGAGAGTAGTCCGCTGAGAGTAAAGCTTGCTTTATTAAAAAATTATACCAAACCATAAAAAACTTTTCATTACACAACATTCCTTAAAAAACTAGTATTAAATACAAAGAAGAAACAGGCTTGTACACATAATAAGCCATTGTTTTTAAGAAAAATTGTACATTTCAGTGAAGGGAGTGAAAGGACGTATCAATGGGGCACTAGAGATGTAGCCAAAAAAAGAGATAAAAGACTATTCTATATGTCAATGTCAGAGCTCTATCCATATCCATTGAACCTATTCATATACAAGCCAGTGTGGTGATAACCACAGTTGTTGCATCCTGATTCTCAGCTCTAGCCAGGTTGGTCCATTGTGCATGGGAACTGGGTCCAGCAGCAAATGAAAGTCGATTACAAATGTAGGACAAATCATACAAATGGTTTTAAGGGACAACAAAAAGGAACAATAGGGACTGCATAAAACACATCATTCTACATGGAGAGAAAACAGTCTGCCAGACTACAAGAAACATTGCTAACCCATAAACAGAAATAAGTAGGTGCAATTCGCTCTATAACCTAAGGTGTGGAAGCTAATAGTGCATAAATAGGTGCCATTTACTCTATTACCTTATGTGCAATTCTCCTTTATTCCAGGTGATAAATATTCCTGCGCCAGATTCGTAATGCTCCATTCAACACATAATTACTATAAAACAACGTAGAAAATCCCAAATATTTGTGACTGAAATAATTTTACAGTCATTTCTCTACCAGAAAAACTAAGTTTCATGGCCCTACTCCCACAGATAGTGCAAGAGAACACACAAAAATCCCACCCGAGTCACAATCCCCACCCACTTATCATGGAGCCGTCCTGTTGCATGGTTGACCTGACGTCATCGCAGCCGTCAGAGGTCGCCAAACGGTTGCCACTTTCCGCCAATGCTGAAGGGCCGGAGCGCACCCCCTGGGCTGCATGTTAAAATCTGGCAACTGTGACAGCGGTTTCCGGGTTTTCTGCAGCGGGGTTCTCTCGTTTTAGTAGAAACTGAACACAGTACCAATATTGTATCGCTGATGGTACGCTGTGCAATTGAAGGACAGAGTTGCTAAATTAAAATATTTGCTACACGCTTCATTCTGTATTTAAAAAATGCGTGGTTTGATTTTGAACCATACTGTCACGATCGCTATTTTGTCACACTTATGCACCTCGACTATCGTAAATGTGTCACAAACTCCAGTAGCCGAGTTGGCAAGTTTCTGCACCTCTGTGGAGGAGGGCCAGTCTCGGGGCTGGCGGCTCCCTCTGCGCGGAGAGGAGCTTCAGGAGGTGTGGAGTCCTGGAGTCGGGGTCGGTGATGAATGCTATGCTGGCGCACTCTGCAGCGGCGCGGGCGAGCAGGGGGCGCCACTGGAGAGACGGTGCAGAGTGTCACCGGCACACTGCCCGGGTTCAATTGTCCCTTTCCCCCGTGACCCTCCCATCTATCTTGCGTGGTTCATTCAAGCGACGTTGTAAGGGATGCCTGGGAACTTTAGGCCGAGACCACGGGCAATTTAGGGGGTGCCAAAGCTCAATCGCGAGGAGGGACTCGCGTCCTTGTTTGCCCCTCCCCTGGATCAGCATATATGCACCCATGACGATCTAATATATCCTGAACACATGCTAGGTTCTCAACCAATCTTAACCCTCACCCCACCGGGGGGCATCGACGGCCCCTAAGGTTTTTCCGGGATAGCAGAAAAACGATGAGGTGCAGCACCGCGGTTGAGGGCTCTACCTCTTACTGCAAAATTTTTCCACCATCCCTGAAATTTTTTACCCCAGGTCACCCAAGGTCAGGTCACCAGCCAAGGTCAACCAAAGTCACCTCACTTCAACTTTAGAGCTCTGTAAGAGCTACATTTCAAAGTCGATCGATTTGAAACTTCCTACACTTCATGACCCCTCCAGGGTCTACAAGGTGTATATCCGGGATTTTTCGATTTCATGACCTGAGGTCATGTCACGAGATGACCTCTCCCATTGACAAAGCATGAGGAAAAGCTGTCTTATGATCTAAAAGTCACAAAAACGATTAAAAATACTCGACTTCGTCAGAAAAGCGTTCTTGGACACCCTTTCACGGATTCCAGGGGCCATATTTGCCCTTTGACCTCTCCAAGGTCATCCAAGGTCACCCGGGATCAAAAACAGTATTTTGACAATAACTTTTGACCTATATAGGCTAGAGAACTGAATTAAACACCATCGTGTATGTCAGGGTATATTTTAAGGAATTGGGACTGGTGGGCATTCGGCTGAAAAGGGCACAAATTCCCACTAAAAGGGCACTCTTAGAGCATCAGATGACTGGTGAGTGGTAAGCGCTGGGCCGTCCAGGGCCGTTCACTGGTGGACATAGCATAGGGGGACTGGTGGGCAAAATGCCCACCACTTTGTAGCTTAAAATATGCCCTGGTGTATGTCTCGTCACGTGCTTTCGTTTGATATACGAAAAGGTCACTTTCGGACCTTTCGTGACCCCATCTCATCTTAGGTCACGAGGTGACCTCTGGAGGTTAAACCACTGGCGGGAGGTCATTACGTTTCACATAGCGGGAAAAGGTCTGACATTTTCCTATCCAATGTACTTTACCACATTTCAATAGCTCTAATGGCACAAGAGTTATGCCTAGTTTGCTTAATCATTGCATATTTGAGTGAAAATAGCCGATCTTGACCTAATTTGACCTCTGGAGGTCAAACCATTGACCCGGGCGCTAAAACATGCGAAATAATTTCTTACTGAATTCACGCGAGCTTTCTAATGCACTTTGCAGATTTGCGCCAACGCCCATACTTTCGGAGTTAGAGGGAGGGCCATCGATGCCCCCGGTGGGGCGAAGGTGGCGCCGGACCCCCGGTGGGGCGCGGGTTAAAGCACAAAACACACCGAGAATCACTTCAGACCTTAGCAAAGTTTCAATTCACTGCCACAGTTTTTTATTCCCAACAGCTCACTGCCGTCAGGATAGAGGCTTGCCACCAGAGGTGTGGATTTATATATCTGGGGTGCGCGGGCATCTCCCAATGAAACATTGATTTAGTGTAAGAATTTCTGTAGATTTGATTTCTAATCATTTTCAGGACTAAAAACTGGTTTTATTTGTTCAGCAAGCCTGTGTGAGGACCAAAACAAATATACTATCACGCTATCTGCTTTTGCGTGATGGTTATTGGTATTCCTTCAAATCTGGGCACATCCCAATGATTTTCGGAAACCCACGCCCCTGCTTACCATAGTGAGTTAGATTTGGCGGATAACGTTTACATATCCAGTATAGTTTGAGGATACATAGATAGAGGCACGTAGAATATATGTCTGACACCGAAAAAATTTCCACATCTACAGTTACACACCTGAAGAAAGGAGAAAACGCCAGACACGTATACAGCAGATTGATAGGGTCACGTAGCCTAACACTTAGATAAAAAAGGAAAAAATCCTTATAATATCGACTCAAAGGAAGCTGAAGAGCTGAAACGTTCTCGTTATTAAGATGGTAGCTCCAAAAATTGAGTCAATAGTGTAGTTGCAACTCTATGATAAGCAGGGTTAGCCTATCACAGGCTTAGTTCGAGATCGGTATAGTTATTAACCGTGGGTATGGTATTGCCGCGGCGCAGTACGGTGGAGAGATGTATCACCCGAATCCAGGGGTGCCACTAGAGTTTTATTTTCCATCTGAAGGTCCCTGGATATACGGGAACTAACCGGCTGCGTTATAAGAGTTAAAGAAAAACAAAAGCCCAGGAGAGGTGTACTGACCCTCCAACTGAAGAAATCTCTGACGATACTATCACCTCGAATATCGGTCGAATATTGGGGCGGAGTGCATACAGCGCCACCTATTACACCAAAAGCTCCACTTTTGGTTTCCGACGCTAGAGGACTAGACCAGCACCGGCACGCCGCGCTCCCCAGCAGTCGCCGGCTGATGCGGGCGGGGGAGGAGGGGCGTCGAGTGGAGAAGTGGGCGAAGTCCTGCCGTGGGAAGCGTGAATGGGCCAGGTTGAAGTGACTATTGTGTGCATTACGTGCAGTACGGAATGGCTTCATCCGACGTTTTAGGCAACATGGAAATCAAGCCGGAGCTTCAGGAGGTGGAAATCGAGACTATTCCTGGGGACATGCAGGTAGATTCCGTTGAAGGAACTCAAATGATAGCGTTTCAATCCCTACATGAGCCTGGAGGGGAAGAAATAATTTTACAGACCCAGGAAGAAATTGTGGGGGATGGGGCCGATGACCTAAATTACGAAATACCGGTGCCCACGGAAACAGAATTGGACATGGAATATGGTACTACCAACTTTTCCAAGAGAAGTATGAGCGCTCGTCGCAGGCAGGCAGCACTAAAGGCAGCCAGATTCAAGAATGATTATGCTTATGCTGAAGGATCTTCAAAAAAGTGGGAGCAGAAACAAGTACAAATCAAAACACTGGAAGGCGAATTCAGCGTAACTATGTGGTCTTCAGGAGCTGATGACGGTAAGATTAGAAACGCGGCCTTTGTTCTCTTTGCTGATAAATGAATCAGTTCTGGTCGATATGGAAGCAGATTCATTATTCCATCAACATGTCAGGAATTTGCCTTGGTCAGAGAGAGTAGGAAAACAACGTGGGAGCTGTTTGTTTATATTTTGGTCGGCCATGTATAGAAACCCATGGGGGCAGCCATATTTCAAGCAATATGGCGGCCGACCATCATGGCCGCCACCATGCTTTGTGTGGCGGCCATGACGGGAATTGGTCGGCAGTTTTCTCGGGGCCATGGCAAATTAATAACGTGATCATGCTAAATAGGTAATATATCATGGATATGTTTCGGGCAAGCATGTATGGCTATCCATTTATTTTCGTTATTTTTGCGACCGGAGGTTCTAGATGACGACCAGGATGATAGAGATGGGCCAGTACCTTGCCATTTGCTCGTAGGAAATCTAGATAGCATTTTCTTATTTTTGGGAGGAACAGTTTGACAGATAAACTCTGAGCTTACATTTTGAGAATATTTTTAGATTTTGTATACTTTTACGTCTTATTGCCGTCGAATTTTCCAGTCTTACGTGAAATTATAGTCGTTTCGTTTCATTGCGCATGCGCACTTGCTGAGACGTCCCGCCCGGCATCTGCTGCCAGAAGTGTGAACTAAACTTGTAAACATCTCGTGGGCGGTTTTGCAACAGGAAGGAGTGCCGGAGTTGTGGATAGTGTCTGGTTGTGGTGCCGTGTCTCTTTTCTTTTGTTTTGAATGATTGTGAGACCAAGAAATTTCTGATAATTTTGCAACATGAATCTTACTCGCCTCAATATTTGCTCTGGGGCCATGAACGACAGACGAGTGTTCGCGGGACCCGCTGTCAGTGGACGATGCCAGCACGCCAGAGCCAGATCCAGACTACACAGAATACATGATGGGCAAGAAGATCCCAGCAGAGGGGATTCCTGGACTGGATCTGTCTGACCCAAAGCAGCTTGCAGAATTTGCTCGGATCAAGCCCAAAAAACAAGCAGATGATGCACCCCGCACAATTGCATGTCCGCACAAGGTAAGCAGCCACATTCTGTTTTGGCCTTATCCAGTCTGCGGGGCATGGTGAATTCTTAAAAAAATGTAGTTGGGATGGCCTCTGGGCAGATTTATCAGTTTTGGGGTAGCTTCTGTGGATCTTTGGGGACAGAGACTGGTATAGTTTCCACTTTTCATGACCAAAATGTGATCTGGATTGTACTGTTGGTCAATATGCACTTCATGAATTGTATGAACAGTCCAACCCTGATTGAAATTTTGCCATGTAACCTAAGCCACTGACAATTGGATCAGCAATGATTCATTAGGACAAGCAAACAAGTTCCAATGATAAAAAGGCAGAGAAAAGCCCGGCTTTGTTCTGGATGCAGGCAGAAACTCAACTATGTTAGATGGGCAAAGGGGAGTCAAGGTGGCAGAGGCGAAAAGAAAGTGAAGCAGTCCAAAAGACCAAAAGTGCCGCAACTGACAAAAACCGAAGAAAATTGAACCTCAAAAGAGGTAGTCAAGCAGAGAGTCACAAAGAGGCACTATCAGCACGCTCAGAGCTGAAAAAGTCGACAAAGCCAGGGTAGTATGAACCGTGAGATGAACATCATCATTCACAACATTCCCAAGTGACTCACGACTCAGAGGTAGGAAGACTCATGATATCACCAAATTTGATGAAGTGTCAAAGGGTCTTTCGAAGCAATACGAAATAAAGACTGATAAAATTACAGGCTGGGAAAAAAGGGAGGAGGAGGGGCAAAGCCTAGACTGATGCTGGTAAAGTTGAAAGACAAAGAAATGTAGAGAAATTGTTTGGTGAAAGGTCAAGCTGAAAGACGCAGGGTTCCAGAACATCACATTACATAGGACCTGAGCCAAGAAAGGAAAGACAGAAAACTAAGAGAGAGTGGATAGCCAAGGGTAAGGATAGCCACAGGATCTTTCGGGGAAAAGTGTCCCAAGAGTCTAGTAAATGTCAGTATAATGGGAAATGATATGCATGACACCAATGCATGCAGCATATCAAATAAGAAGCATGAGTTTTATCAGTATGTAGATAAGTTCAAGCCACACATTAAGGAACACGAAGTATGGGACAAAAACGATTTCGGCTTAGATGGCTATCACCCTCCAATCAGGAAGGATCGGCCAGCAGATACAAAGGAGGAGGGTCATGATCCTACTACAAGATAATCTCAAGCTTGTAGAATGTGAAGAGTTAACGACCCAACTTTGAAGAATCAGTATGGTGCTCAGTCCAAACAAGGTCTAAAAAGAAATGTTGATAGGTAATTGTTATAGGTCCCCACAAAGCAACCATAACAATAATGCTAACCTCAACACTCCTTGAAACAGCAAAGGGCAGAACATCTCACACACATTAATAATGGGAGACTTAACTTAAAAATAGACTGGAAGAAAGGCACAGACAAGGCCCTGAAAACCAGATGCAAGGTTGTCACAACTCAGTCCAAGAAAGCCCCTGCCAACATGTTGACTTCCCAACCCGATACAGGGTAGGAAATACCCCTCAGTGCGGACCTAGTCTTCACTAAAGAAAAAAGACATTCAGGAATTAACATGTCAACCACCCTTAGGAAAAGTGACCATGTGCCTCACATGGGAGATGTACCTACAGGATGGACGCAAACAGTAAATGCTGGGAAGCCAACTCTGAATTATAAGGCAGGAAATACCAGAATAACTGAAGCTTGCACAAGTAAATTGGGACAAATGGATGATCTAGATGTAGAAAAAACGGTGCTGGTTCAAGTCCAAAATTAAGGAAGCCAAGATTTGTTTATCCAAGGTTCAAAACAACCAGAAAGGTGAAGAACGCCCACCAGGTGGAACAGGACCGGAGCAACAAGTTAAAGCAAAAATAGGGCATGGAAACCTACAAAGCAACAGGTCAGGGTCTCCAGAACTACAAGCAGTCAGAAATGAAACTGTTAATCGATCAGAAACACAAGACATCAATTAGACCAAACTGGCAAAGACACAAAGAAGAATCCAAAAGCCATAGCCAAATACATAAGACAATCAAAAACAAGGACAGGGTTACCAACCACTAAAAGATGATGGTAGACTACCAACAGCACAAGAGTAGTGAGACGCCCAAGAGTTCTTTGCTCTGTTTTGTACGAGAGGTACCGGCTCACCCTCCTTTCAGGACCAACCCAACCGACCAGGAACCCCAACATTACAGTCACAACTGAAGAAAAAAACAGAACTACAAACTTGACGGGAGAAGGCATCGGTCCAGATGGGATCCTCACGGTACTAAAGTCCGTGAGGCTTGACCCCCCACTCCCAAGATCTTTGCCCAGTCTCTTGATGAAGGTAAACACCATCAGATTGAAGAAAGCCACAGTCACCCCAATCTTAAGAAAGGATCCAGGAAAAAGCAGAAAATACAGGCCAATAAGCTGACTAGCCAGTGTTAAAGTTTTGAACGTATGGTAAAACACAGAAGACACCCACATCACATAATCTCCTCACAGATCACCAACATGGGTTTATGCGGAAGAGGTCCGCCTAACCAATCTTTGAAACTCTAGAACTGGACAGGTCTGACAAAAACACTGCTGGACGTAATTTTCTAGATTACCAAAAGGCGTTCGACTCCTTCCACATCTCAGACTGGTCAAGAAATAGTGGGTATGGAATCAAAGGCAAGGTCCTCAGCGGATAGAGACTTCTGTGGGAAGGCAACAACAGGTACAGTGAGATCGCATCATCTAAGTGGCAAGAGGTCAAGTGGAGTTCCCCAGGGCCAGTCCGGGCCCAATCGTTCAACTATAAAATGAACACCAAACCGACTAGCAAAATCAAGCTCTTCAGATGACGAAACGTACCAATCCATCAACAACCCAGGACACTAACACACAGTCAGACCCAAACAGCCAATGGTCGACGACTGGCTGTGAGATTCAACCCCAACAAGTCAAAACAATGCATAACACAACCCCAGAACACAACTACATGCAAGGGGTGGCTCAAACAAGACATCCTCAGAAAGAGACCTGGATCAAGTAACAAAACCGAAATCTACGAACACTTCAAAGGCCAAAGAAAAGGCAGCCCGAGAACTAAATCTGCATTGATGGATTCACGTAGACAACTCACGGAATTTCAACACATACTTCGACCTCACCTGACTATTGCATCCAGGCAGTTGGCCCACTGCTGGTCCAGGACCGAATCTCTAGAGCGAATTCAAAGACGGGGAACAAAAATGGTCTCAGGACTCAAACAAATGTCATACGATGAACGACTAAAGTCCAAAACCATGTCCATAAAAGACAGGATTGAAAGAGGTGATCTAATCGAAGCCTACAAAATCATGACAGGTAAAGTTAACGTCAGGAAGGAACAATTCTTAAGTCAAAACCACTGACTCGGGTCACCACCGAAACGGTCAAGAAAAGAGCAATACACCAATCAAGACTAGGATTTTCTCCAATAGAGTGGTGAACAAGTGGAACCTACTTCCATCACATGTCATCTCCCAAATACCACAAACACATTCAAAACGAGCTAGACAAACACCTCAAGTCCTTGTCCTGATGCTTCCAAAACAAGATGTGGACACCAAATAGCCTTCAACCCCAGTCCACAACCACAACCTATACCATACCACCAACCTAAAAGAAACTACAATTATTAATGACTTTCTTATGGTATCACATTAAGATATGTGCACCATTTAAAAGAAATGTTTGCCCCAGCAACCAAATTTTTGCTCCAATTGGGGTGGAATTGGAGCTACATTGAACACATTGTTGGGAAGCCTGTCTCATTGTAGACTGGTGCCCTTCCATGTCTGCATAGAGTGACAGGGTAGACCTACTAGTGTTGGAGCAGTTTTTGTCTGTCTGTGACAGGTGGGGAACCCTGGGACTGGGGACTGAGACTGATGCTTGGGACAGCACAGAATCTCTGGCATAGACATCAACATGGAAGCACCAGGAGATAGAATGGAGATGAGGAATGATTATTATTTTGAATGGAGCAGAAGAGTAATTGTCTCAAGCATGTCATTGGTTGTTATACAAGTTAAAGAGACCCAATAGATTAAAGCTACATGTATATAGACATCAACCCAAAATTATTTTACAAGTTTTGAATAGGACATTGCATTGAAAGATGAATGAATAATTCAGGATGTTTTTCACCAGGGGTGACAGATTCTATTTTTGAGTGGATGTGCAATATTTTTGGAAGGGGCTCATTTTTATCCTGGAGAAGCACATATTTACTCTGCATGGGGCAGATTTGATGTCAGGGGTGCCATTTAAATGTGAAAGTGTGTTTATTTCACACAGTTGGTCCTGCCTCTTCAGGTAGGCGGTGTTTAGGCCTGATCTCCTCTTTACCGGCTGGGGGCACCACAAAAATCCGGGGGCGCCTCCCCAGACCAAGCCACAACTGGGTGTGCATAAAGATGCTTTTGCACACCCACAATTTTGTCAGGGTGTGCAACTGCTCACCCTGCTCCCCGGAATCCGCTCTCCCTGACCTTCAAATATTATGTTTTACTAGAGTCTGTCATACCTAAGTGCATAGTGTTTTTAGACTATTGTCAATATTTCCTCAAGCACTATCTGGATTCATTTGTCCCTCGTGCATCTTTGGGATATTTGATTAAGTAAAAGTGAGTACTGGTAAGTTGACACTGGTTGTATTATTAAAAATTTAATTTTTCTGGTGCATGGGTTCAGGTGGCATACACCGAACGTGCTACTTGCTGTGTGGGCACGTTTTTTGCTCCCAACTTGTAGGAGTAAATATATCGGGGCCGTGGTGAGCACCTTCACATGCTGCATCCCTCTCCACGCAGGGCTGTTCCAAGATGTTCCGCGATAACTCGGCCATGCGGAAACATCTGCACACGCACGGGCCCCGCGTGCACGTGTGCGCCGAGTGCGGAAAGGCATTCGTGGAGAGCTCCAAGCTGAAGCGTCACCAGCTGGTGCACACCGGGGAGAAACCTTTCCAGGTGAGAGCCTTGAAAACCGCACATGGTTATTGTGCGCTTTCCAAGTGAGAGCTTTACCCTGCTGGGGCTCCATGGGGAGAAGCGCTTCTGGAAGTGGTACAGTACCTAGTCAAGATATACCTATATGGAAAATCGTGTTCTGCTGCCGACGAAGTTGATCAGTCGTAATAAATTGGTTTTAAGTTTTGTCATACACATCATCATAAAATGTAAATGCTTACCTGGAAGCGATCTTCGGGTATCGTTTTGTTCTGTGTGTTGATCAATAAAACATCATATCACGGGGGACCCGCTGACGTGTAACAACTGCCACCCTGTGTGGTGCTGTCGGTGTCTGCTGCTACATACTTCCCTGTGACCTCTCCCCGTCGGCTGCAGTGCACGTTCGAGGGCTGCGGGAAGCGGTTCTCGCTGGACTTCAACCTACGCACGCACGTGCGCATTCACACCGGAGACCGGCCCTACGTCTGTCCGTTCGACGGCTGCAGCAAAAAGTTCGCCCAGTCCACCAACCTGAAGTCGCACATCCTCACCCACGCCAAGGCCAAGTGAGTGACGACCTGGCCATGCAGACGGCTTTGGAAACGCTCCGTCTGTGGGTTTTTATGATAAGTTGGCGTATTTCATTTACACTGTTTTGTTGCAAAAGCCGAAGTAGCTTTTCTGCACGTGTTCAATAACGCTGCTGTCCGCACGTCTCACCAGAAATGTCCCATGTGTTTTGTATGGGGCACATATGGTGTTTCCGTTGCATTGCAGAATAGAATTATAAAAAACTCAAAAGTTCTTTTTGTAATCGTATGTTCTGCGGGCTCCCGCGCGAAGCCTGCGTCTATGCCCGAATAGCAGGTTTGCCAAAGATAATCCCTAACTTATAGTGAGTGTCCCACTTTTATAATGGATTTTGAACGGAGATGACGGTTTTGTAGAATATGTCGAGAAACCACTATCGGCATGTTTCACTTCACCAAAAGCCCGTATTATTCAAGGTGAAAAATAAAGGGTCTTAGGGCCCATATTCAAACCATGATTGAATCCCTTTCCATAAGCTTGCAACAGTTTGATTGGTTTTAAGTCTGGCTGTGTGACCGCCGCACCTGTCACGTGAAATATGTCATCAGTGGCAAAGCTGTCGCGACGTGGACATGGTGCGAGTGGCACCCAGGCGACATGATTACCAGCGATGCACAATGAAACACGAAATCCGCTAGATTTTCTTTTGGTGACTTGATCGATTGTAAGAAAAATTGCATATTTATGATCTGGGCGGTGGACGGTGAGAGCATAGTTTCTAGATTTCAGGCCCCTGTTGTTCTTTAACAGTCCCTTTTGGAGTTTTGACAGAGTGATCCATTGGCTTTGAAATATAACAGAGTGTGTTCGCAGGAGGACTTTTCTTCATTCTCCTCCTTTCTCCGAAATATCAGTAAAATACCGTTAAAATATTTTAGTAGGTACTTTTAACATTCACCTTCACCTATCAGTGGAACACTCCCGTTGGTGATTGGAATTAATAAACACACCGCTTTTGAGTGTGAAATCGGCGGCAGTTCCCTGTCAGTGTCGTCACCGTGCAGTTCTGTGAGGACCGGAGGTGTGAAGCACCGTGAGCTGACCTCTGACCGGGTGCCTGTCCCTCCGCAGCGGCCGCAACAACCCCAACCGCCAGAGCATGGACCCGCTGTCCCACTGCGTGTCCGACCTGGACGAGTCGGCTCACTACGTCCAGGTGGAGGTGGCCAACCTGGTCTACAGCGAGTGAGGCTGAGCGTCTGCCGCGGCCTCAGCAGTGACTGCCGCGGCCTCAGCAGCAGTGACTGCCGCGGCCTCAGCAGCAGTGTCTGCCGCGGCCTCAGCAGTGTCTGCCGTGGCCTCAGCAGCAGTGACTGCTGCAGCCTCAGCAGTGTATGCCGCGGCCTCAGCAGTGTATGCCGCGGCCTCAGCAGTGTCTGTCGCGGTCTCAGCAGTGTCTGCCGCGGCCTCAGCAGCAGTGTCTGCCGCGGCCTCAGCAGCAGTGACTGCTGCGGCCTCAGCAGCAGTGTCTGCCGCGGCATCAGCAGCAGTGGCTGCCGCGGCCTCAGCAGCAGTGACCGCCGTGGCCTCAGCAGCAGTGACTTCCACAGCCTCAGCAGTGTCTGCCGCGGTCTCAGCAGCAGAGTCTGCCGCGGCCTCAGCAGAGTCTGCTGGGGCCTCAGCAGTGTTGTCTGTCGCGGTCTCAGCAGTGTCTGCCGCGGCCTCAGCAGCAGTGACTGGCGCGGCCTCAGCAGTGACTGCCGCGGCCTCAGCAGCAGTCTGCCGCGGTCTCAGCAGTGACTGCCGCGGCCTCAGCAGCAGTCTGCCGCGGCCTCAGCAGTGACTGGCGCGGCCTCAGCAGTGTCTGCCGCGGCCTCAGCAGTGTTGTCTGTCGCGGTTTCAGCAGAGTCTGCTGGGGCCTCAGCAGTGTTGTCTGTCGCGGCCTCAGCAGCAGTGTCTGCCGCGGCCTCAGCAGAGTCTGCTGGGGCCTCAGCAGTGTTGTCTGTCGCGGCCTCAGCAGCAGTGTCTGCCGCGGCCTCAGCAGAGTCTGCTGGGGCCTCAGCAGTGTTGTCTGTCGCGGCCTCAGCAGCAGTGTCTGCCGCGGCCTCAGCAGAGTCTGCTGGGGCCTCAGCAGAGTCTGCTGGGGCCTCAGCAGTGTTGTCTGCTGGGGCCTCAGCAGTGTTGTCTGCCGCGCCCTCAGCAGCAGTGTCTGCCGCGGCGGGTGACCGACGCGTACTTTGGCCCCAGGCGTTTTGTAAGGTGCTGGCGGCGATGTCACCTGGGACCGCTGTGATTTCTTGTTGCGAGCCTATGACACTTTCACATCTCATCAACTACTGCTTGTGGTGTGTGGGGACGCGCCAGTATGTCCTTGTGTGTGTTTAATGTGTGTGCTGTTCTGGGGTAGATCGGCAGCATCAGGTCTCTCCAGTTCAAACGTGTCCTGTGACGACACTAGCGGTATTGTAGCCATCCGGAACTCCGCAGTGTTTTGGTACAGAAACAAGGAGGAGATGAAAATCATTCGTCTTGCTTTCAGCCAAACTTTCTCATTTGTGTTTCACCGCGTTTAGTTGGCACGGCGACTTTTCTTTGACAGATAGATATCATTTATATGTGGAAATTCTAACCGCTTAGTCAACTCGGCAGCCTTTATTTAGTCATTGCATGTCGGATTTAGTCTGGTTCTGATGCAGAATTTGTATTAACTGGCCTTTTGAATACAGATGACGTCGAATTACGAGTGGCAGTGCGGAACCGTTCCCAATGGTTTTGATGTGTAGTGTACTGAAAGTGAGTGAGCGCAGTGTCGGACTGTCACACACCCGGTGGCAGACACAGGCTCCTCTGCTCGTCCTCCGCGTCGCATTATTTTTCTGTGTTGGTTTTCGCTGTTCTGGTGTCGCCGATTGATGCTGCGTGTGACCAGGGCGTCGGGCGGCGGCCGTGCGTGTGAGAGAGTGGGCCCCACTGGCGGCGAGACTGAGAGAGCAGGGGTCCTCCCAGCGGCGACTGTGTGAGCTGTCCTCTGAGCTGGGTCCGAGTCGGCTCCCCGCTGCCCTGCGGTGATCTGGTGGTGACCCTTGGCCACCGCGCTGTGTGGAATGTGTATGTGCTGTGATAGCAAGTATTCCGACATTGCTGGGTACACTTGGACTAAGTGAACCGTCAAGCACAGTACTGGAGCGCATTTTTACTCCGTGCATCTCGCCCCCAGCGGGCATCAGCTGAGCATTGATTTAAAACGTTGGCTACCGTAGTTGTGCCGTTTCGCGGACGGATGGTTTCCGCGGCCGCGCGAGGTCCGCCTGTTCCCGCAGTACCGCCCGCGCGAGGTCCGTCTGTCCCCGCTGTACCGCCGCGCGAGGTCCGGCCAGTGGGACCGTCAGCGGAGTCGCTGTGACCCGAGAGAGACGACTGACCAGTGTGGCGGCACCGCCCCCCCCCCAGTGTACAATATAGCGCTGTTCACCGGATTGGGGTGTGCCTCTGGCCGGCGAGTTTCGCGGAGGAGGTTCCGCTGAGACGGCGCGGGAGTCGTTGCCGGCCAAAGAAGCGACAGCAAAGGGGATGGCGTGTATTTGTGACCTGCGACATCTCGATTACACACTTCAACGTTCCGTGCACAGCCTTCCACGGATAGTTAACAACCCATCGCAAGTAAAGTAGTCACACACCACCATACGACATACCCACGCCCTTCCAAACACGGAGAAACACGGCCGGTAACGGACCCGTGCGAATTTCCCTGCACGTCCGCAGGAACCGACACAGGGCAAGGAGGAAGGAAATAGCCACACTGGCGCATAAATAAACTACCCAAGTTATCACCGGAATTGGCGGGCTAGAATCGCTCACAATGCACGACCAGTATCGTGTCCCCCAGGGTTTCGGTGAATTAGAAAAGGAAGACTCCCCGCCCGACTCTGAGGAGTGTTTAAAATTGGAGGTGTGAGGGTCACTCCTGTTCCTGCCATGTAGACAGGCCACACGAAACCACCAACCAGGTGGTTGGTTGTATCATTCCCCGCGGAGACCCTGGGTTACAGATTATTGCACCTGAGAATGTTTGTGACAACTGCAGGATATCCTGGCTACCGCTGGATACGATGGGAAGGTGGGACGGGTGCAGGTACCGTCGCCCCCGCCGTGTCACCCCTGATACGCTAGCGCAGTAAACTCTGTTTCAGTTTGTTAAGTTTCACTGAAAGGCTGGGACGGCGATTATGCCTAGGGTATCAGCCAAACCTCACAGGGATAGCAGTCTTCTGAGAAGATACCCCAGTGGTTGTGCATCGTGCGTCAGGCCACCACCAAGCCGTGCCGTTCCCAACAACGCCGCACGGTCACAGTCCTACCCCTCCCCCGGCACGTGCCACAACCGTAAGGCCAGTGAAGACCGCTGGCGGATCCAGGGGGGACGGGGGGGGGCAAACCGGCCCACCCCCCCGAAGTTTCTTTAGAACATGATTTTCACGATGTTTGACTCCGTTACCCCCAGCCATCGGTCTCGCTCCGACCCTGGTGAAGACACTGCAGCTAACGAGGTGGAGCCTCAACGGCACACACGTCATCCGTGTCCGTTACGGAATGTTTTGCAAATAATAAGTAGCCTCCCAGCCATCCACCACACCCAGTATCGTCAGATTCACACTAGCACCTTTGATTTGTAGACGCCGCGCGGTCCCGTTCCCTTGGTCCCACAACACATACAACATATCACTAGACGGTCCGCCCCGAGCCCGCTGTGGCGGCCGCCTGAGCAGCTGCTGTCTCCAGCTCAGCCAACGACGGTACACCTCGCCGGCACCGCGCAGACGCTCAGAGAAGGCTCCAGCACGCACACGTCGCCGGCTTCCCGGTTCGCTGAATACGCGGCTACAGCCCGAGCGTCCCCGGCTCCAGAGCTGGCCGACACCACGGCCGCGTCCCAGCTACCAACGCTCTGTTTGTCCTGAAGTCAGGCGGTAGAAAACGCGCCGAGTTCCCCCATACTCATCACTCAGTTTGAAAACCTCTGTCCGCTGGTTTTTACCCGACACCGAAGTGAGGGTACATTAAGTCGTGACGCGTCCAAAGGCTAATCGCTAGGATTGTGCTCATTGAGCGCTGATAACCAAGTGCTCAACGTTGGAGCTCATAAATAAAACTTTGAACAGTGAAACAATAAAAACATATAAGCCGTGATTCCATTCGTCGAACCGTTTCACAATGGTCGTAGATTGGCAGATAGCTCCACTGGAAATTAGCGCTTTCTAAATGACCTTCGACCTTAGCCTCCCATCTTTTCATAAGTAAAACAGACGTGCGCGCGACTCCAGTTAAAAACAGCTGCAGCTGTCGGCTGTCCGCCTGTAGCAGCTGAGCCAGGGCCGCCGTGCGGGGACGCCCTGCCTCACCAGGCCTGCCTGCTCGCCGACCGGCGGCGTCAGTGGTGGTGGTTGAGCGACAGCAGCACCGGCAGCATGCAGCCGCCGATCAGACAGAGCAGCTCGCGCGGCGAGAAGTGCCGCGAGTCGCCACGCCACATCACCTCCGGCAGCACGTGCACGGTGGAGACGTAGAGGAAGGTGCCGGCGCTGAACAGCAGGCAGAGTCCGGTGGCCGAGGTGTTGGCCAGAGCCTCACCGCCGCCCTGCGGCACGTGGACAGGGTCAGACCACACGCACCTAATCCACAACACATGGACACGTATTGATATAACCAAGCGAACACTGCTTGGCCATATCCCCGGGCACATATAATTAGTTGTGGTGGTTCCCTTGGCGTACTGTTCATACACCTGTCCCGATATCTGTTGTAGGTATTGACTGTCTGAGGTACACCTGTCCGATATAAGTGGTGGGTAGCGACTGCCGGAGGTACACCTGTCCTATTTGCGTGGCGGGCAGAGACTGTCTAAGCGCGCCGACCCACCTGTCCTATGCTGAAGAAGGTGATGACGGCCATCAGGGGCGCAGCTACTGAGAACACCAGCAGATGGCGGCGCACCCGCGCCCGCTCCAGACCCTCGTGCAGCAGGAAGGTCACCAGGCCGAACGCCGCCGGCGCCTGTCCACACGACACGTCGCAACGAGGAGCACGTTACACAGCACACGTTACAGCGGAGGACACGTCACAAACGGTGCATTCGTTACAACCGAAGCACACGTCACAACGGAGCACATGTCACGACGGAGCACACGTTACAACGGGGTAAAACGGCACTCAGAGCCAT
Source organism: Lepas anatifera (assembly GCA_034440635.1). Classification (NCBI taxonomy): domain Eukaryota; kingdom Metazoa; phylum Arthropoda; class Thecostraca; family Lepadidae; genus Lepas; species Lepas anatifera. The sequence continues at coordinate 17,070 of JAOTON010002020.1, read as the reverse complement.
GTTACAAAGGGGAATACGTCAGCCAGGAGCCGGTCCTTCATAACGAGGAGGACATTGGATCAGTGCAGAATATCCGTCACAACGGGGAACGCAGTGAACCGGAGCAGGTCCGCCACAAAAAGCTGAGCTCCCCGATTCCCATAGGACGGGCTGCAGTGGCAGCAGCCGCCTCCACAGACCGTCGCCCCGCCCCACCACTCGCCTTGTGCAGCATGATAGCCACGAAGACGATGAGCTCGACGTCGGTGCGGGAGGAGGCGACGGCGGCGCCCAGCGCCACCCCGTCAGCAGCGGCGTGCACCACCAGACCCACCGTGGCCGTCAGCGTGCCGCCGCCGCCGGCCCGCCGCCCCGCCGGCTGTTCCGGGTCTGAAACTGAACACGGCCTTGAGCTTCAGCAGCGGCGGGAGGGGGAGAAGCCCGGCAGAATCCCACGGAGGGTGTAATATTGAGGAGCACTTCATTCAGAATATCTAAAATTCCTAAGAAGGACATGGCTGAAGTCCATTACCTTTTAAAAGGTGAGCTCCGAACACGACACTGCGAGTGCTCATTTCTTCACACATTGACAACATTGCGTGTAGGTCAAGCATGCTTTTCTCTCCAGCTTCAATATCTATGGCGGCGTGGTCAGCACAGGAGGGGGGCGGGGAAGGGTTGGCATTAGCACGCCACCATCAGCGTCATTTGAATACCAATTCGCTCAGCAAGTGGTATGTCCAAATCCTGCAGCATCACTTATGCAAGAAGCCAGCCATACGGAACCAGGCGAAGCCAGCCATACGGAACCAGGCGAAGCCAGCCATACGGAACCGGGCGAAGCCAGCCATACGGAACCAGGCGAAGCCAGCCATACGGAACCAGGCGAAGCCAGCCATACGGAACCAGGCGAAGCCAGCCATATGGAACCAGGCGAAGCCAGCCATACGGAACCAGCCACACGGGCCCAAACACGGAACCAGGCGAGTGAAGGCGTTCATTGACTGGCAGTGTGGACACGACAGGAAATATGGACACTGACTGGCAGTGTAGGCACTGACACAGTACAGGCACTAACTGGCAGACTACAGTGTTGTGGTGGGTATTGACTGGTAGTGTGAGCACTGACTAGTAGTGTGGGCAGTGACTGGCAGTGTGGGCAGTACTGGTAGTGTGGGCAGTGACTGGTAGTGTGGGCATTGGCAGTGTGGGCAGTGACTGACAGTGTGGGCACTCACAGTGTGGGCAGTGACTGGTAGTGTGGGCAGCTGGCAGTGTGGGCAGTGACTGGTAGTGTGGGCACTCACAGTGTGGGCAGTGACTGGTAGTGTGAGCAGTGACTGGCAGTGTGGGCAGTGACTGGTAGTGTGGGCAGTGACTGGTAGTGTGGGCACTGGCAGTGTGGGCAGTGACTGGTAGTGTGGGCATTGGCAGTGTGGGCAGTGACTGACAGTGTGGGCACTCACAGTGTGGGCAGTGACTGGTAGTGTGAGCAGTGACTGGCAGTGTGGGCAGTGACTGGTAGTGTGGGCACTGGCTGATAGTGGACATTGACTGGTAGTGTGGGCACTGGCAGTGTGGGCAGGACTGGTAGTGTAGGCAGTGACTGGTAGTGTGGGCAGTGACTGGTAGTGTGGGCACTGACTGGCAGTGTGGGCAGTGACTGGTAGTGTGGTCACTAACTGGCGGTGTAGCCCCTGACTGACAGTGTGACCCTGACTGGCAGACTACAGTGCTGTGGTGGGTACTGACTGACAGTACAGACCCTGACTGACAGTACAGGCACTGACTGGCAGTACAGACACTGACCGGCAGTCTGCTGTAGTGGGTACTGACCGGCCGTCTGCTCGGCGGAGGAGTGCTGGTGCGTCAGCTGGTCCACCACCAGCATCAGCACGAAGCCGGCCACCAGCGCCAGTCCCACCATGGCGTGCAGCTCCGGGCCGTGCTGGTGGTGACTCTCCTCGGTCGTCGCCTCTTTCGTGACCGCCGCCACAGCTGCCGGCGCACTCACTCCAGTCAAACACCTCAGCGAAACAGTCACAACCTATTAACCCGCAAAAGCTGAGACAGTCATAAAAGCTGAGCTCCCGAGGTAGTCTAAAATATATAGCATTGCCATCAGAACAGCCGACGGACACTGGCATTCTGGGACGACGGCACAGCCCCTCAGACCCACCCCAGTCCCAGCAGCGCACACGTGCGGTCCCCACCTTTCCCCTGGCTGATGATGATGGCGTTGACGCCCTCGGGAATGATGACGGCCAGCGCCGTCCCGACGAGAAGGCCGGCGCCCATCACCGTCACCAGCTGCAGTTTCGACTGCCGGCCAGGTACACACAGTCTGACACAGGGCACCGGAGAGAGTGGTGTGGTCCGGGGCGGCGTTTTAAGCGTGACCGTGTTCGGCATCTTAATTAATGACGTCTGCGACATTCTACCCCCTCCCCCACAGTCGAGAAATATTTGTTTGTAGATGACTTGGCGGTGTGGTTAAGCACCTCTACCTCGATTTCAGCACAACGACAGCTCCAAATATGTATTGACCGCTTATCCGAATGGAGCCTGGAGAACGGTTTTAGATTTTTCACTGAGAAAACTGTGTGTATGCACTTTGCCGCCGCCGCTCGTGTACTGGCATCAGCCTCCGTTTATACGGCAGAAGAGTCCCAATCGTCCCGGAAGTCAAGTTCCTGGGCATGATGATGGATATACGCTTGACATACGCCCCCACATATCGCTCCTGCGTGATAAATGTTTCAAACGGATGGATATGCTAAAGGTGATTTCACGCACATCTTATGGTGCCGATAGGTTAACACTTCTCCGTTTGCACCGTGCCCTCATCAGGTCCGTATTAAATTATGACTCAGTAGTATATGATGGTGCTTTGAGCAACATTAAGCAGCCCCTGGACGCAGCACACCACGCCTGTGTTAAGAGAGGCGACGGGCGCTTTTCGTACGTACCGCAGAGCAAGCCTTCTTGTAAACGCCAACGAACCTCCGCTAGACCTGAGAAGGAAGCGGTTGACATTATCATACGCTAGCAAAATCAGGCAGGGTCCTTCCCATCCAACGCACAGATGTATTTTCGACGAAGTTTGACAATGCCCCTTAGAACGGTGCGACAGGCGTCTTCACGAGCTCTCTGTTTGCGAGTATCTTTGTGGTTAGAATGCAGCGGCGTTGACCTGGAAGTAATTGCTGAAACGCGACCAGAACGTACGGAACCATGGCGACTCATCCCTGCACAATGCCATCTCGATCTGATGCGCCACAAAAAAGCAGCAACACTGCCCTCAAAGTTTCTGACCTTAGCGCTGCGCAAAATCGGCTCCTATGCAGGTCATGCCCGGTTCTACACCGACAGCTCGAAGTCTGCCGGCGGTGCTGGATGCGCCTTTTTAGGGGAGGGACTGAGTCAAGGTTTTAGTCTGCCAGCGTCTGTTTCGGTTTTTACCACAGAACTATATGCCATTCTCCGGGTTATAAGACACATCAGGCGTTCTCAAGAGGATCGGTGTCTTATCATCTCTGACCTGGCCTCTGACTTTGACACGGGATCTGACATGCAGTCTCGACTGCCGGCCAGATACAGACGGTCTGACACAGGGCACCGTCTGACACGGGATCTGAGAGATGCAGTCTCGACTGCCGGCCAGATACAGACAGTCTGACACAGGGCACCGTCTGACACGGGATCTGAATGGTTGACTGCGCCAGATACGAAGTCACAGGCACCGTCTACACGGATCAAATGCAGCCTCACTGCGGCCAGATACAACGGTCTGACACAGGGCACCGTCTACACGGGATCTAAATCAGTCTCGACTGCCGGCCAGATACAGACAGTCTGACACAGGGCACCGTCTACACGGGATCTGAGAGATCACCTTACTGCCGGCCAGATACAGACAGTCTGACACAGGACACCGTCTGACACGGGATCTGAGAGATGCAGCCTCGACTGCCGGCCAGATACAGACAGTCTGACACAGGGCACCGTCTGACACGGGATCTGAGAGATGCAGCCTCGACTACCGGCCAGATACAGACGGTCTGACACAGGGCACCGTCTGACACAGGATCTGACATGCAGCCTCGACTACAGACTAGGTACAGCCGATTTCACCTGACCCGAGGTATTAACATGCTGTGTTGTCTTCAGACTCAGGGAAAGCAGGTTCAGCCGTGCAGAGAAAAACCAAAACCAACTGGCACAGGCTAAGATATGGTGGTTTTCGTCTAATTTGGCCCATGTATACACATCCCACTTCACACGCGCATTGACGTGGGGGCCGGGTACCCTCCCGTCGGTTTTTTGGAGACAATAAAAACAGCAGCGCTACGTGCCACTGTACTTAATAAACCTTTTTTCTTACCATTATCAAAACTCTAGCCATAATTTTAAGGTTGGGTTGTCTCAGGTCAGGTCACTAATGCAGGTCAAGTGACCTCACCTCAAAATAAGTTTAGGATAACATAAATCTAAATATGGTGAGCCTATCCAATTGAAACACATCACATAATGGGTCCACTGAGTACTACAAAATATATTTAGTTTTTATATAGATGACCCAAGGTCAGCTATGAGCCATGGCCTCTCATTGGAAATACATGGGACTAATGGTTTAACTTATTAACTTAGTAATGAACTGTGGCAGAGTGTTTATCTTAATGGCATCAGATTTGTCTTATCCCTGCTGTGCTAATTATATACATTTTGACCTAATTTGGCATTGACCTCACCTCACATTAGGTAGAATCCTATATTTGACCTAACAAGGTCATGTGATATATCATTTGACTCGGCTTGCTGCAAGGATTCCAATGGTCTAGATTATTTTAATGCATCTCTACTCATTCAGATAAAAATACTGAAAAACCTTCATTTACATGTTATTTATATGGTAGCATGCCTCAATCTCTCATGACCTTAAATGTGGCCTGATAAAAATTGATTAAATGTTTTCTACAGATATTTGAATGGGCTATCCAATGCTTTTAACCTGTTTTTCCATCTAGTGTGGTTCTCAAGAGCTTAGAGGGAGACAGGTACCTGTCCCCCTAAGGTTAAAGTTATGTTTGAAAGTTGATACTAAGTGACCTTAAAAAATTTTAATAAAAATTTGTTGACTGGACAGAACCATTATTTTTTTCTGAAGAGTGAAGCCATTCATGTATTCCTCACTTAACACAGAGACATGGAAGAAAAAAATTGCACAAATACACACTGTCACAATGTGAAGATCCATCACTGCAAAAAAACTGTGGGAGGAGGCCGAATGGGGCATAGATGAGTTGCATTACGAAAAGGCACTAGCTCAAATACCAGCATGCATGCTGTTATAAATGAGACAGTCTAAATATGAATATTTCTTACTGGATTTTGGGAGAATTTCAGGTTCCAGTTGAGGGTTAAAGATCTGTTGATCTCAATTTTTCTTCACTCTAGATATTCTTTTCGAATTCTGGTGAGCCTGCTACCCTGAGGTCATTGAGCTCTCTTTGTATCTGTCACAGCATATACAGACACATAGACTGAATTCTATGTGCCAGAAAAGGTCTAGATAATTGTCTATACCTGTAAGCTAGAGCAATTCTGACCTTCCTTTCCCCTGTAGGTAGGTAAGTATTGTTTGTCATTCCCCACTCACTCACTGAGACTAGCATGAATATGAAAAAACCAAAATTATCTAGTGTCACATGATAAAAATTTGGAATCCTTCAAGATAATCATAAAGTTCAAAACAAGAAAAAACATTGGAGAAATATTATTTCAGTTTTGTTACCCTGGTACCGAGTATTCATTTGAGCACTGTTGTATAGGTAAAAAGAATGATGAGTCAACTTGAATTTCTTAAAGCTTAAACATCATGGAAACCACAATCAAAGTATCAGTATCATGATCCTCATTTCTATCTTGATTTCATCTCAGACATTAGAAACTAAGTAAAAAATCATTATTGTACAGGACTGCCTTGGTGAACCTCTGTCTATAGATTTTCTCAGTTTTACATAAGTTCTCACAAAATGATATCCAGCAAAAAATAAACACAACAAATGGCAGCATTAGGTTAAATCAGGAAACGTAAGACACCTATAACTCACCTCTGACAGAGAAACAACCAGTGGTATTAGTCCAGCAACGTAACATCCTATTAGCATTGCCAAGCTAAACAATATCACAGTTGTTGTTCCATTCATTGTGGCAGGCTGAGTCAACTACGGTATTGATATGTCAAAAAGTAATGTTTTTCATTCTTCACTACACTCCTCTGCAGAAACCGAATTCTCTTTAGATTGTCCAGATGGCTTGTCTTGCTTTTCGGGGACCAGTGCAGACAACAAAATAGCTACAACATTATAGGAACGAACTCACTGCACGATTTGACTTCCTCTTTTTCAAAGCATGACAAATAAACATATATTAGGGCCAATAAAAACGTAACAGAAATGATTCGGGCTTAGTCCACGTCACCATCCGTCCCCGGACAACAGAAGCGATGATCCAATTCACAGCTGTATATATAATAATGGAGCGACCCAAAACAATCCGCAGCAGTGGATTTCTTTTCCTATTCTTCTGATACTTATTCCTCTAGAAATCTCTTAGCTTGTTTGAAACCTCCAGTTTTCCTCTGCTAGCCTCGAAGCATTTCCGCGCGGCGTCCGGACAGATGTAGTTTGCAAGATCATAGTAGTTCAAGATCAGATGCACTGATACATCTGATCTTCATCAAGATCAGATGTAGTTTGCAAGATCTCGCTTCCACCGGGGGTCCGGCACCACCTTCGCCCCACGGGGGGAGGGGAGCATCGATGGCCCCCTCAAGCTCCGAGGATATGGGGGCTATAGCCCCCATATCCTAGATATCCATATCCATAGATTTGCGCTATAGCGCAAATCTGCAAAGTGCATTAGAAAGCTCGTGTGTATTTAGTGAGAAATCACTCGGCATTTTTAAGCGCTGAGGTCAATGGTTTGACCTTCAGAGGGCATGTTAGGTATTTCCACTAAAAGATGCAATGGCTAAACAAACTTGGCATAGCTCTCATGCTGGAGTTATATTGCAATTATGGTAAAGTACATTTAATAAGAAAATGTTAAGCCTTTCTCCGCTATGCGGAAGATAACGACGTTCCAACGGTGGTTTGACCTCTAACGGACACCTCATGACCTGACATGACATTAGTGGCGGATCCAGGGGGAGGGGCAAAAAGGCAATTGCCCCCCAAACGGAAAAGCTCGGGGCAAAACTATCTTTTTGCTCCCCCCGAAAGCGATCGACCTCCTTTTTTCCCCCGACTCCTTTTTAGCTTGTAAGCAAGATTTGGGTGCTTCAACTCTCAACTTCAAACATAATTAGTGAAGTTCAGTGTAAATCAGGGGTCGAAAAACCTACCATTCTGGCATTCTGAATGGTGACTGCCCAAGGTGGGCAAGGTGACAAAAATTGACCGACATGTTTTCTCCAGACCTATAAAGGATCAAATCGCTGAAATTGGCTCCTATAATTTGAACTCGCAATATTTTTCAACAACTAGGATGGTCCAGGAGCATCCATTGATATCCTACTAATGCAAAACGTGCCACATTTTGCAGCCGGGGTCGAAAAACCTACCATGGTTTGGCATTTTAAATGGTGACAGCCCTAAGGTAAAATGGGGCAAGGTAGACAAAATTTTTGAGCCGACATGTTTCCTTGAGACCAATAACGGAACAAATCGCCGAAATTAGCACCTGTAATATGAGCTCGTAATATTGTTCAACAACTAGAATAAGTCCAGGAGAACTTATCCATTGAAATCCTATTACGCAAAACGTGCCACAATTTTAGGCAGACCTGTGCATTGGTGACACATGGAATATGGTTTGTACGGATTTACTCAGTAACGGATGGTGACACTGAACACTTATTTTGGCCCTGTTTTGGATTCGCCTGGGCTCGGTGACACAAATATGGTTTGACATTTTCAATGGTGACACACTGAACACTTTTGGTTCCTAGATGTCAAATATATGGGGCTTGGATAGAAAAAAGTATCTTGAGCCCATATTTTTCACCCCGTGGCGTTTTTTCTATCTTTTCGTGTCCAGATTCAATGGCCAAAATCGTACTGAATTTAAGGCATATCCCTGTAACGGGCAACAATTCGACCTGCGACCTGACAAAAAAGTTTTTTATGCTTTTCGACTTTGGAGTTTGCCCCTCCCAAACCAACCGGCTAGATCTGCCACTGCATGACATGGTATCACAAAAGGTCCGAAAGTGACTTTGTCGTATATCAAATAAAAGCCAGTGAGGTCAGACAAACACAATGCGACGTATTAAATTCAGCGCTCTTGCTTGATTAGATCAAAAGTTATCCTCGAAATATTGTTTTTGACCCCTGGTGACCTTGCAAGGCCTTGAGAGGTCAAAGGGAAAAACCAGCCCCTGGAATTCGTGAAAGGGTATGCACGTGGGCTTTTCTGAGGAGGCTGAGTATTTGAAATATTTTTTGTGACTTTTGCATCATAAGACAGTTTTTCCCCATGCTTTTTCAATGGGAGAGGTCACCTCGAGACCTGATCTCAGGTCGAAAAATCCCGGAAATTCATCTTGTAGACCCTGGAAGGGTCATGAAGTATAGAAAGTTTCAAATCGATCGACGAAGAAATGTAGCAATGGAAGAGCTCAAAAGTTGAAGTGAGGTGACCTTTAGAGTAACCCAGAACTCTCACATTACGTGCACCCGAACTTGTTTCACATTACTTATCTTTTGCCTGTCTTTCAGATGGTGTGATATTGGCATTCAGCAATATATCTGAGCCAAATGACCGCAGGCGTACTTAACCTTGGTTGACCTCGACTGGTCACCTGAACTAGTGTGACCCAGGGAAACAAATTCAGGCATTATGGGAAAATGATGGGGAGAGAGGGACATTGCTCATACGCGGCGTTGCACCTCGTCATTTTTCTGTGATTTTGAAAAAAACCTTAGGGGCCATCGATCGATGGTCCCCCTAAGGTTTTTTCGGAAGAGCAGAAAAACGACGAGAAGCAGCACCGTGGTTGAGGGCTCTATCTCTCACACCATCTATTTTCCACCATCCCTGAAAAATTTTCACCCTGGGTCACCCAAGGTCAGGTCACCAGTCGAGGTCAACCAAGGTCACCTCACTTCAACTTTTGAGCTCTATAACAGCTACATTTCTAAGTCGATAAATTTGAAACTTCGTACGCTTTATGACCCCGCCAGGGCCTACAATGTGCATATCCAAGATTTTTCGATTTCGTGACCTGAGGTCAGGTCAGGCGCTGACCTCTCCCATCGAAAAAGCATGGGCAAAAGCTGTCTTATGACCTAAAAGTCACAAAAATGATTGAAAATACTCGGCCTGCTCAGAAAAACTTTCTTGGATCCCAGTGGTCATATTTGCCCTTTGACTTCTCCGAGGTCATCCAAGGTCACCAGGGGTCAAAAAAGTATTTTGACAATAACGTTTGACCTAATTAAGCTAGAGCGCTGGATCAAACGTCATCGTGTATATCTTATCACTGGCTTTCATTTTATATACGGTTAGGTCACTTTCTGACCTTTGGTGAGCTCAGGTCATATGAGGTCACGAGGTGACCTCTGGAGGTCAAAGCACTGGCGGGAGGTCATTACGTTCCAAATAGGGGAAAAATGTCTGTCATTTTTCTATCCAATGCACTTTACCAGATCTAAATAGCTCTATTGGCATAAGAGCTATGCCCATATTTTTTAGGCATTGCATATTTGAGTGAAAATAGCCTATCGTGACCTAAATTGATCTCTGGAGGTGAAACCACTGACTTCAACGCTTAAAAATTCGAGTAATTTCGCACAGAATTTAGGCGAGCTTTCTATTGCACGTTGCAAATTTGCACTAACCCTCATATTGTTTGGAGTTAGAGGGGACCATTGATGGCTCCCGGTGGGGCCATCGATGGCCCCTTCTAACTCCGACAATATGGGGGTTAGCGCAAATCTGCAAAGTGCATTGGAAAGCTCTTGTGAATTCAATAAGAAATTAATTCATATGTTTAAGCGCTCAGGTCAATGGTTTGACCTCCAGAGGTCAAGTTAGGCCAAGATCGGCTATTTTCGCTCAAATATGCAATGCTTAAGCAAACTGGGCATCACTCTTATGCCATTAGAGCTATTGAGATCTGGTTAAGTAAATTGGATAGAAAAATGCCAGACCCTTTTCCCCTATGTGGAACGTAATGACCTCCCGCCACTGGTTTGACCTCCAGAGGTCACCTCGTGACCTAATATTGCCTGAGGTTACGAAAGGTCAGAAAGTAGCCTTGCCGTATAACAAATGCAAGCCAGTGACAAGACATACATGATGGTGTTTGATTCAGCGCTCTAGCTTAATTAGGTCAAAAGTTATTGTCAAAATACTGTTTTTGACCCCTGGTGACCTTTGATGACCTTGGAGAAGTTAAAGGGCAAATATGGCCCCTGGGATCTGTGAAAGAGTGCCCAAGAATGCTTTTCTGAGCAAGCCGAGCATTTTCGGTCGTTTTTGTGACTTTTAGATCATAAGACAGTTTTCCCCATGCTTTGTCAATGGGAGAGGTCACCTCGTGACCTGACCTCATGTCACGAAATCGAAAAATACCGGATATACACCTTGTAGACCCTGGAGGGGCCATGAAGTGTAGGAAGTTTCAAATCGATGGAGTTCTAACCGTAGCTCTTATAGAGCTCAGAAGTTGAAGTGAGGTGACCTTGGTTGAACTCGCCTGGTGACCTGACCTTGGGTGACCTGGGGTAAAAAATTTCAGGGAAGGTGGGAAAATGATGGGGTGAGAGGTAGAGCCCTCAACTGCGGTGTCGCGCCTCGTGTGTTTTTGCTATCTTGGAAAAACTTTAGGGGGGGCATCAATGGCCTCTGTGGGTCGAGGGTTAGCGCCCGCACTGGAGTAGGGTCTGGCACTAACGAGCACTGGAGTGAGCCTGATAGCCCTCCTAAGATCTTGGAAACTAAGGGGCGTAGAAAAATGCCGATTGGAGGGTGTGTGGGGGATGTAGTGATTTATTTTATTTATTCAAGTGAATGGCCAACAGAACATGATCCAGTAACAGGCGAAGTCGATGTAAGTAAAAGGAAAACTATGTACACAGATGAGAGACACACGTGTAAAAAGCGGTATAAACATCAAAACGTGAGTGGTGAGAAAGATGCAGCTGATGATAAATTCGATGATAAAAGTGACGTTAATAAAAGCTAAACAGCGCGAATATATGCAAGAACATATTTCCTAAAAGCGATAAAAGAGTCGTTGAAAAAGGTCTACATAAAAAGATATACATAAAAATATATACATCATTACCAATTTTTATATTGGTCCCTTGCCTCCTGTATCATAATGTATTGAGGCTTTTATCTGGGTAAAGGCCCAGCCCCCTGGGAGCTTTCCTCTTTTCTCCGCGGCTGCCGGAGTTCCGATTTCGTAGACGTTTTATATCACACTGAATATTTGCCGTAGTTAACCTTCGCCCCCCACCGGGGGGCCATCGATGGCCCCCCCTAAGGTTTTTCCGGGATAGCAGAAAAACGACGAGGCACAGCACCGCGGTTGAGAGCTTTACCTCTCACTGCATTATTTTCCCATCATCCCTGAAATTTTTTAGCCCGGGTCACCCAAGGTCAGGTCACCAGATGAGGTCAACCAAGGTCACCTCACTTCACCTTTAGAGCTCTGTAAGAGCTACATTTTAAAGTCGATCGATTTGAAACTTCCTACACTTCATGACCCCTCCAGGGTCTACAAGGTGTATATCCGGGATTTTTCGATTTCGTGCCCTGAGGTCAGGTCACGTGGCGACCTCTCCCATTGGAAAAGCATGGGGAAAAGCTATTTCATGATATAAAAGCCACAAAAATGATTGCAAATACTCAGACTGCTCAGAACAACGTTTTTGGACACCCTTTCACGGATCCCAGGGGTCAAATTTGCCCTTTGACTTTTCCAAGGTCATCCAAGGTCACCGGAGGTCAAAAACAGTATTTTGACAGTAACTTTTGACCTAATTGAGCTAGAGCGGTGAAACAAACACCATCGTGTTTGTCTTGTCACTGGCTTTCATTTGATATACGGCAAGGTCACTTTTGGACCTTTCGTGACCTCAGGTCATATTAGGTCACGAGGTGACCTCTGGCGGTCAAACCACTGGCGGGAGGTCTTTACATTCCACATAGCGGAAAAAGTTCTGGCAATTTGCTATCAAATGTACTTTACCAGGCCTCAATAGCTCTAATGACATAAGAGTTATGCCCAGTTTGCTTAATCATTGCATATTTGAGTGAAAATAGCCGATCTTGACCTAATTTGACCTCTGGAGGTCAAACCATTGACCTGAGCACTAAAACATGCGCAGTAATTTCTTACTGAATTCACGCGAGCTTTCTATTGCACTTTGCAGATTTGCGCTAACGCCCATATTTTCGGAGTTAGAGGGGGGCCATCGATGGCCCCCGGTGGGGCGAAGGTGGCGCCGGACCCCCGGTGGGGCGCGGGTTAATGTCTGTCGCAATCCCTGGTTGGTGAGTTGGCGGGGTCCTCCACCCCTTTAATGTGCCCTGATCACTCTAGGTCATGACCCTGGTTAACACGCGCACTGGAAAGGGGCCTCGGAGGCCTCCACCTGTTTTCAAGGTGGCCGGAGAACCGCTAGTAGCCGAAAAACGATACTTGGCCACATTTAACAGAATTTAATAGCGCGTCGATTTGTGAAAGAAGTTTGAAAATCGGTCGATCTATTTTGACTTATAGGCTTTCAAAGTCAGACCTGCATTTTGGGATTGCCGTAATCGCGCGGTCGGACCAGTTCATTTGCATTGGAGACAGGGGCGGATCCAAGGGGGCCGCGGGGGCCGCGGCCCCCCCTCGCTGGTAAGGCGCCCCCTCGACACTATGGCGCCCCCGGGGCCCGCCTCCATTTGCTCCACGTTTGCATGCCTAACGGAAATACTGGTGCCCCGTGGTAATGATGCTGCATACAAATACATCTTGACAACCAGTCCTGTATCACTGGTGCCCCCCCCATGATGCATCATTGATGTCTTTGTTTCACTCCATCAACGCCCCAAGCCACATCGTGGGCTCTTCCATCTCTTGACATCCCGCTATGTACTACCGGCGCCCCACTCTTCACTACGGGCGCCCCCATCTTCTTAAAATCCGCTCTATACTACTGGCGCCTCCATGGTGCAGCATTGATATCTCGTTCTTGCTCCAACGGTGCCCCCACGCGTCACTGTGAGCGCCCCATCTGTTGAAACCCTGCATGTACCACTGACACTCCCATGGGCATCATTGGTGTCTTCTTTGCACTCCACTGGGGCCCCCACGCTTCACTGTGGGCGCCCCCTGCTTGTTAGACCCGCTCTTTACCTCTGGCTCCCCCATGGTGCATAATTGGTGCGTTCTCAAACGGCGCCCCCCATGGCCCACTGAGGGGGTCTTCACCTTTCAACAGCCCATTCTATACCACTGGTTCCCCCTCTTATGATCCAACATTGTTGTCTACTTTTAGCTTTATGGGCGCCCTCCCCCGCCCCTTTCCACCATCTTTTGACACATCGATCTGTATCACTGGCGCCCCCATGATGAATCATTGGTGCCTGTTCTTTGCCCCACCGGCGCCTTCATCTCCCGCCCTGGGCTCATCGGGAGCGTCCCCACATTTCGAAAAACCGCTCTGTCTGGTGGCCCCCATGGTACACATTGGTGTTTTTCTTTCGCTCCATTATTGCTCCCACACTTCTCTATAGGCGCCCACATATTTCTGCTGAGTGCTTGATGCATCATTGGTATCTTACTTTTTCTCCAACGGCGCCCAACCAGCCCCCCCGCCACACGGCACTAGGGGCGCCCCAACATTTGACAGCACGCACTGTGCCTCCAGCGCCTCCATGGTGCACGATAGGTGCCTATCGTTTGCTCCATTTACGCACCAACATATCACTGTTTTTGACACCCTCTTTTTTGCGGTTGGACGCCCAACTTTCACGATTGGCGGCCCTTTTCAGCTCTAGAGCGCCCCACTGCAACATGGACCGCCCGTGTCTGCCTTTGGCCGCCCTCTTCCACATGAGGGGCATTCCAGGACAAAACGACCAAAAATATTTCAATTTGACACCACCATCTCTAAAAAATATGAAACTATGTCTCTGGGGTATTTTTGGGCCAGGAACACGCCTGTGAGAATCTTAGCCCCTCCAACCAACGGTGACCGAGTTATAGTCCGAGGCATTTTCGGGAGGTCACCTTATAGACTCATCTTTGATGCTTCATAACTCAAAAACACATAGCCTGATTAACAAGTTTTGAATATCATTGAACTCGTCTTGAACTATGCACTATTTTGGAAAAAGAAAATTTTGAAATGTTAAACATTTTGACTTTTAATTCCTTTGACCTTTTCTTTTTCTACCTAGCTTGACCTTTTCGCAGTTGAAATTGACCTTTTAGACACCTCAAAAATTTTGCTTCCTAGATTATATTTCGATAAAAAATGCGTTCTTGCTATGAATTACAAAATTTTAGCACCTAAGGTAGGTATGCAGACGGTTTTTGACCACTGCAGTAGTACAGAATATGTTTAACACCGCAAAAAAGCGATTGCTTTTGTAATCGGTTGTTTGCAATGATGCTGCATTGTCTTTACGGAAATTTTAATCGTGCAAGTGTCAGAGTTTATGAGAATTAACACGCGTCCACACGAGGGGGCGAGCAACCGGCCTCCTCAGGTTTCCACAGGTAGTAAAAAAACCTTTGCGTAGCGCCATCGTACTTCATCTACCTCTAATTCGACATTTTTGCAACTTCTGGCAAAATAATTTAGGTCAACTGGCAGGTGGTAGGTACCGCAAATACCGTAGGTCAGCTGGCAACTGACTGGTGAGAGGGTGACCTGAGGTAGACGGCTTATGCTTATCCTTATGCTTTGTGGGACGTTCAACTTTGGTTCCTTTATTAACCCTTCATCATGGGAGTTGCTCGTTTGTGTGGTGGGGTTGGGGTCTCCGTGAAAAGTCCTTTGATGACTCTAGTGAGACTCCGACTCCTGAAACTGAACGGGCAACAACTTGGACGAGGTTTATAAAAAGATAGAATAATATAAAAACAGCAGTCATTAAAAGTGATAAAAACGATACATTGTTCCGAGGGAGACGAGCGCAAAGGAACTTATTAGTAATGGGCCTTGCAGCCTTAAACGAGAATATACAAAGATGTTGCGAAATTATCAATAGTTCAAACAATTATAACTTATCCTATAAGCACCACTAACTCACACAATTACATCGTTCCCGGAGATGGAATAATAAAAAATAGAAAGCAAACCGATACAATGTGCCCCAGTGCAGCAAAGCATACGTTCGAGAGGATTCATACAATGTAAAAAAAGTATCTGAAAGGCTTTCATTCCCAGGAAGTAATTTGAATCTGCTCATACATGCGAAAAACTGTTGTCCTGAAATCATAACGCATTCAACTGGGTCACTTGAACAGGTTGCCTCACATCATATTTTTAAAAGTTAATCATTTCATAGCCGAAACGATCCCAGTTCAAATGTGGCCGTCAGATCACTCATTACTCAAGCCAAATAATTCATACCTGTATGTTTAATATTAACTTTGCATTGGACATTCACCATGACTAAATTTGCGACCATTCACGCAGCACCCATAAAAGAAAGTCTACTTCCACAGCACGACACAGTTTAGTTCAAACATAGGTATACGAAACCCGAACCTCTCTTGTTTTGTTTGCAGAGCTTTCATGAACAGTGATGGATATCTTATTTACCGCTGGTATTCTATGAGACTTTTGGTCGTTTTTCCAGAATCACATTGGCGAACAGACTTTGGAGCTGTCATTGGCTATGCTTGATTGTGGAATGTACAAGAATTTAATAGCAGTGAAAAATGTACGCGTAAGAAAAGCATTACAGGAACACAGTGGAAACCTAAATTTTTGGCACAATAGCTGACAGAATAGAGCCGTAGAAAAAATGTTCAACACCATTGGAATGCTCTTGTCGAGTCCGATCGGATTATATATCTTATAATTTTGTCTAGTCAAATTTCAAAATTAACCTGCTTTGACCTAGAGCCGGGCTTAGGTCTTTATGGTAAAACATATTAATCAACCTGCAGTGGCAAGTCAGACACAACTTAAAAATAAAACCTACATCGCAATTCTCGACAATTCTCAATTCTTGCAAGTTATCAAAATTTACTAATTGTCCCATGCATTTCTAATGGAAAGATTGTGACCATGACCTCGTCCCAGATGATCGATATAGAAATCCTGCTTCGAAAAATTAGCTTCCTCGGTGACCCAACTATGTGATGTGAATCTAAGCACAATAGGTTCAACTTTATCTTAGTGATGCACCTCCAAAGTTTTTTTCGAGGTTAGGTCCCTTGACCTGGGTTGGCGGGCTGACCTGGTATGACCCAGGCCTAAAATTTTGCTAGAAGCTTCAAAAATGTCGAGTTAGAGGTATATGAAGCATGATGGCGCTGCGCGAAAGTGTTTTTTTACTACCTGTGGAAACCTGAGGAGGCTGGTTGCCCGCCCCCTCGTGTGGGTGCGTGTAATCCTCATAAACTCTGACACTTGCACGATGAAAATTTCGTAATGACAATGCAGTATCATTGCAAGCAACCGATTACAAAAGCAACCCCTTTGTTTGCGGTCTTAAACGTAAGGCTGTACTACCGCAGTGGTCAAAAACCAAAAAATTCTGCATACATACCTTAGGTGCTAAAATTTAGAATTTATAGCACGAACGCATTTTTTATTGTTTTTATCGAAGGATAATTTATGAAGCAGAATTTTTTAGATGTTTAACAGGTCAATTTCAACTGCGAAAAGGTCAAGCTAGGTCAAGAAAGAAAAGACCAAACAAATTAAAAGTCAAAACTTTTTAAATTTTAAAGCTTTTTTTCAAAATAATGTTACGAACCTTTTGTCTGGGGTTCGTTTGGGGAAAAGCGACGGCAGGAAAACAGTGTGTGTAAAGATGGTAACTAATTATTCAAGCAAAACCGCA